>OY288259.1:57420986-58020986 GCA_958450325.1 Agrostemma githago | reverse complement strand
TAGCTTTGCTCCATCTATCTCGATCATTTATTATTCTTTTATATTATTTGTGAGAAGTATTTTAATCAAAAATAACAAATGATCGAGACGGAAAGAGTATAAAATGTATTAAGCGGTGAAAAAGTCAAAGATTATATATATATATAGAGGTGAGATTTGGTGTAAACATCAAATTTAGTGTAAATACGCTAACAATCAGGTCCGTTAGATCTTACAAGATCGACGGTCAAGATTAATCCTCAAAAGATAACAAAACCCTCCCAAAAATCCTTCCATCCCTCCTCTCTTTCTCTCTCCTTTTTTTCTCTCTCCTCTCTTTGTCTTTAGGTTACGTAAAACCCCCAATTTTTTTCCTCAAAATTCTTCCTCTCAAAAATTGATCTTATCTTTCAAATTGAAACGTCTAATTAATCATAAAATTGCTCAATCATATGTTCATATTGCTCAATCGTAAGATTTGATTGAAAATTACTTCATTCAATTCGTTCAATTTTTCAGAAATCCGTTCAATTCATTCGATTTTCCAGAAATTTCGTACGAAATTCGTTTTTATGAGAACGAATTCCACCGAGCATGAACCTATTGTTGATGAACATGAAGGTAATATTGTTATGCTTCAATACCTATTTGTTTTTGAATACCTATTCGTTTTTTAAGATAATTTGTCATGACATATATTCATTTTTGAATAACTATTCGTTGTTGATGAACATATATTCGTTTTTCCGGAATTCTTTATGATGAATTTCTATTTCAACATAGAAGATATGAATTAACTTGAAGGTAATCTCAGAATTTATAGAGTACTTGAATATATATGTTGGAATAATTGAATATATATGTTGGAATAGTTGAATATATATGTTAGAGTAACTGAGTATATATGTTGGAGTAATTAGAGTACTTGAGTATACGTATCTCAGAATTTCATTGAGTACTTGAATATAAGTGTTGGAATACTTGAATATATGTGTTGGAGTAACTAAGTATATATGTTGGATTATTTAGAGTACTTGAGTATACGTATCTCAAAATTTTATAGAGTAATTGAATATATGTGTTGGAATACTTGAATATATGTGTTGGAATAGCTGAATATATGTGTTGGAGTAACTGAGTATATATGTTGGAGTACTTAGTACGTTGGAATATATATGTGCTGGAATACTTGAATACGTATGTTGGAATACTTGAATATGTATGTTGGAATACTTGAATATATGTGTTGGAGTACTATAATGTATATGTTGGAATACTTGATTATATGTGTTGGAGTAATTGAATATATGTGTTGGAGTAATTGAGTATATATGTTGGAGTAATTGGAAAACTTGAGTATATGTTGGAATAACTGAACATGAACATAGAGTAACTGATGTCTAATATTGGAATAGCTGAACATGAGCATTAGAATAACTGTGATTCTGGAATAAAATAGCTGAACATGTATAACTCAGAATTGAATATATGTGTTGGATATATGTGTTGGAATAATTGAATATATGTGTTGGAGTAACTGAGAGTATATATGTTGAAGTGCTTGAATATATGTGTTGGAGTAACTGAATATTAGAGTAGTTGCTTAATAAATATGATATATATGCAGGAGTCACTCGGAAATCTTTATAACTCAATCAAAAGGATGGGACGATATGACGTTGAAGACATTCTTACAAGTATACAATTCAGACGATGAAAGCATACGATGTTTATAATACGATAGTTATAATAGTTGGAGTACTTGGTGTTATATCTTGGAATATTTGGTGTTATATCTTGGAATTCTTGATATTATAGCTTGGAATACTTATATAATTGAAATATTGTAATTATCATGGAAATACTTATCTTATACATACACATACACAATTATCATCCGAAATTAAAAACCTTAACAACTCAAAAATAATTGTTAAAACAAAACAATGAAGCTATATTAGAGGAAATCGGAAGAATAAACAAAAATTATGATCACAATGAACATAATCGAAATCAAAATCGAATTGAAGAAATTAAATTTTATACTAACATATATTGAGCAAAATATCAAATTCAATTGAAGAAATTAAAGTAATAGATAAACGAAAATATCGATATTGAGGAAATTAGGGGAAATTTATGACGATGAAAAACGCAGTAGAAGATTAGAGGAAATCGGAGTGAAGGAACTGAAGCAAATTGAAAAATGGTGTTGAAGAGGTTGAAGAAGTAGATGCAGCAAAGACAGTAGCAAAAAAAAATGAGGAGAGAGAAAGAAAAATTAGAATGACCCATGTGGAAACAAGTTTTGTGTATTTCTTAGATGTAATCTCCACCGTTGATCAAATATTAGATCAACGGTCTAGATTGTTAGGGTATTTACACCAAATTGTTGTGTTTACACCAGATCCTATTTCTATATATATATATATCCTCCCCCATTTTATTGAAACTTTTAAATCAATCATCTCAACCATTTACTTTTTAAATGCGACGAATTGTCAGGATTCGAACAAACGATATCTTTGGTGATCATATTGGTTCTAATATCATATTAGATGAATGATCTCAACCAAAACCCTAATAAGTGATGATTGGAGTTCAACTAAAAACCAAGCCTTACGATGAAAATTATTAGGGAAACATAACTCCTATGTTAATACATGATCATAGAACCCGATATTAAACTTTACTTAGGCCCTGTTCTTTTCAGCTTATTTTCAGCCCGTTTCAGACCAGCTCAGCTTCTATCAGCTCAGCCCAGCTCGTATCAGCTCAGCCCAGCTCCTATAAGCTAAGCTCAGCTCAGCTCTAATATTTTCAGCCCAGCTCCAATATTTTCAGCTCCTAAAATAATAATTCAATAATAATAATAATAATAATAATAATAATAATAATAATAATAATAAAATAATAATAATAATATATAATAATAATAATAAATAATAATAATAATAATATATAATAATATTACTATTATTATTTATATATTTATATGAAACGGAAGTTGCATTAAGATCGAAAAAATTACAGTAAGTTATTATTATTATTATTGTTGTTGTTGGTGTTGTTATTATTATTATGGGTTATTATTATTATTATTGCATTTCGATATTAATGCAAGTTTCTTTTCAAAAAATAATAATAATAATGATATTAATAATAATGTTGTTGTTGTTGTTGTTATTTTTATTACTTGCTTGTATCTCTTAATGTTAATAATAATAACAAATTATTATTATTATCATCGTCATTGTCGTTGTCGTCATCATCATCTTCATTGTTATTATTATAGTTATTATTATTATTATTATTATTATTATTATTATTTACTTTTTTTTTATCATCATTGTTATTATAATAATTATTAATATTATTATGCACTCCACAATATTTTGAAGTCTTAAAATAGATGTTACATTCAAATATTTGTAACTCTATCTCAATGTCATTACGTCTAATTTATGCTTTTTTTACACTATTTTTGAGTGAATAGAATATCTAATATAAACACACACAATATAGCATATGAGTATTATTATTATTTGTATTGTATTAAGATTTAAGAATCAAAATTTAAAATTTTGTATATTACGTAATCAAAGATATATACATAACATTTTCTATTGTCAAGTACTAAAAAAATAAAAGTAGAAATCAAATGAATTAGGATGAGTACTATGTTGTTGTTATTATCGTTACTATTATTATTATTATTAATTAATTAATTAATTAATATTATTATTACTATTATAATTAATTAATTATTATTATTATTTAGTGTTATAATTTTTTTATTTATTTTTTCCATTTTTTAAAATATAATTAGATAATTTATATAGGTAGTTATTAGTTTCAGCTTCTTTTAATTCAGCTCAGCTCAGCTCAGCTTCTATCAGTCCAGCTCAGCTCAGCTCAGCCCTGTTTCAGCCGAAAAGAACAGGGCCTTATAAGAGATGAACACATGATTAGTTCCGCTTATCTTGTTGTAATCACTGAAGTCCCAATATTTACATTTTTTTTACTCATATATAGTTTATGAAATATTACAATTCCAATGAAATAAAGGGCGTATAATCGGATAAAGATTTTGGCATAAAAAGCTTTGTTTGGGGAGGTCGGGAACAAATAAAAGCAAAAGAAAGAAGGCATATAATGAAGGTGGCACTCCAATAATAATAATAATAATAATAAAAATAGTAATAGAGTGAATTTTGAACTTATAGTACAACACTTGAAACCAGGGGAATGTAACTAATGGTAAAGAGTAGCACTCGTTATCCCAAACGTTAAAAAAAATTAAAATAATCGACTTGAACTATCATAAAATTTGTAAAAATGAGACATTTTCATAAATAGTAAACAAATATATATAATAAACTCGATGGTTTACTCAGCATTATAATATAGTTGTAGATTCGTCATGTCTAAACCATGGATGCATAGCATAGTGATGATGACAGTAGTATATATACATTCAGCTAGCACTGATCTATGTATCTATCTAGCTAGCTAGCATTATCCGATACGACTCATGATGCAACAAATTAAATGCCATGATTACGATGGAGGTACTAGTAACTACTTTAGCTATCTCCATCCTTAATATTTAATTATATGATAATCAAGCACTTATTAAAGAAGAAGTTGGATGTAGTGAAGATGGATGGATGGCATAAATTAATTGGATTATATATGAATGGTACTATGTATGTAATACGTACTCGTACTACTTTGTGTGTTGTGTATGTGTATGTGTATGTGTATGTGTATGAGTGAAGTGAAGTGGTGTTTGACGCATTTCATTCTCAAACCATAATGTATGTATGTCGCACTGTACTTTGTTTATTGTGTACGTTGCCTTAAGTCTCCTGCTTAGCTCATATGATACCATTATCCAACCACACTACTTCATAGTAATGATCAACTTAATTAAATATAATAGATGCTTACTTGAATTGTTGTTTTTTTGTACTCGATCTTTATTTCATCATGAAATTCAAGTTCAATTGGCTAATGTTGATTGCAAATAGAAATCACGATTGTTGGACAAATAACCATCCTATTCCTAGCCATCATCATCATCATCAATTATTGTTTGGGTGCAAATCATCCATGCCTCACATCACCTAATACATGTATATACTCCCTTCGTCTCAATATATAGTTTACCTTCGCTTTATACGTACACAAAATTTAAGGTAGTGAAAGAAGAACTAATGTTTGTTTATTAAAAGTGGAAAGTAGAAGGTAGAACTTACTCAAAAAGAAAAGTGTGAACTATTGACTCATACATCCAAAAGAGGTAAATGTGAGCTATTGACTTAGACGAAAGAAGTAACCGCATATAAAGTCTTTTAGGAGTCTAAGAGTAAATCGGTGTGTATTTGACTCAACACACACTATATGATCATACTATTATGGATTGTTACACTACTATGTAAATCTCCACCTTATGTTATACGACGTATTTTCCTGTGCCCACGATGTTCCAGAATATGATGCATTGTGCTTGCTAGAGCTACTTGACGGGACGGATTTACCGTAGCTTAATTGGGTTCGGTTTGATGCTTGTTGCCTTTAAAAAAAAAAAAAAAAAAAAAAAAAAAAAAAACTCTGGGTAGCTAGTGGTAAGAAGGGTCGAACAACACATAAGGAGACAGGAGATGCTATGTGGATAAAAATACATCGTAGGACGAAAATTATGGTGAAAGTCATCCAGGTATCGGGTAACCATAATGCAATGAAGACGAATTAGGGATAGCGATGTCGATATTCTTTAGGTATCGGGCAAACACCGATTGGTCGAATACTAACTAATAACCGTAGAACATGTCTCTAAAGCCTAGCTAAAGGCCTTCGATCTTACTAGGTCACGCTACTAATCATCTTTAATCTACTGAGTGTAAATAAAGATGAGTTTCTAACTTCATACCTCTCTACCTACTTCCTTAGTGTTCATTTAATTCCCTATTATTTGAATCAAAAGGAAAATATTTTGGGTATCAGTACTTATTAGTGAGAGTCCTAAAAAAATCGGGAAACAAGATGGAAATGAAATCGCGCAGATGTTATGTGGATATGAAGTTAAGTCTTTACACTTTGTTTAAGACGCATACTATCAATAATATTACACTTAGCTATGTTATTTTCGGGGTAGGCTGAATTGAACTGAAATGGTCTTTGCGCTGGTTGTTGTGGCCACGACGACCGCACCGGTGGCTGGAGCGCCGGGCACGAGCTAGGTAAACTTGCGGTGTATCCTCATGATCTGGGCCATCGATCGTTGCAGAGCAACAAAAGCGGACGCCGCAAACAAAATTATCTATGTTATTCAGACTAGGGTAAACTGAAGTGGGACAGAATGAACATCGTAAGACGGAACTAGGGTAGACTCAACTGAAGTGAATTGGGTGGAAAAGAATGGGACATTAAAGAGGGGGTTGAATAGTGGGTGGGCCGAAGCAATTAAGGGCCCATCACGATAGCATTAAAGTTTATTCACCGTCAATAGCAATTACTCCATACGATTACGAATTTACAATCTACAATTACCACTAGTTAGGAATTTGGAATTAGGAATTAGAATTGGGAAAAGGAAGTTTGATTGGCGTCCCTGAGTCTGAGACCTGACTGATTCAGTGACGTCATCTGCATTCAGCCTCCCTCCATCAACATCACCATGTTTGGTTCTACCACTCGTAAGTCTTTTTCTAACTAACTTAACTAACTAATTAACCAACCAACCTGTCTTCCTCTCAAACCTATTCGCTTCTTCTTCTCTTTTATTACTTTGTATCGTATTGTCAAACCGTCTCACGTGGATGTGAATGTGAATGTGAATGCGAATGCGTTTTAATCGTCTTCCATATGTGACCGTTATTTTCCAAACCCTATTGCTTTACAAACAAAAAGCTGCTGTCTTTTTCCATGGGGAGTAATTTAAATGGCCAATTCTAGTCTGTGACGAGAATATTCGTAATAGATTTGACTTTGAATATTTGTTTTGATTCTAATGGAACCCTGCAAGATTCTCTTGATTTCGGATGTGTTGTTGAATTGACACGATTTGATGAACGGTTTTGTTTTTTGATTCAGTCAAGGAAAGGCATGTAGTTTAAGGGTTACACATTCATTTGGCTCTGAATATTTGTTTTCATTCTATAATGGAACCCTGCAAGATTCTTGATTCGGATGCGTTGTTGAATTGGCGTCTTTTTTTGTAGCGTTTGGGCAGGCGTCTACGTCGCCCTTTGGATCACAGCCAAACCCATTTGGCCAGTCTCCTTCCACGCCTGCTTTTGGCGCTGCTGCTCCATCTCAAGGATTTGGGACTTCCGCGCCTGCTTTTGGGGCTCAATCTTCGTCTTTTGGTGGCAAGTTTCTCATATGCTATTTCGCTTTCTTCTCCTTTATTTAGATCGAATTATATGTATATGTGCATATGCGGGTTTCTCTAATTGTAACTAACTTGTTCGATCTTCTAACTTGAATTTGTTGGTTACTCACTAGATAGGATGTGGATTGGAGTACTCGACTCTGTGTTTCTTTTCCTTCAGAGAATTTTTAGGTTGATTGGTTCAGGAATCATATGAACTTGTGGTCGAGACTAATTTTGATTGAATATATATGAAATGAGCATGTCTTGTACATTTGTTGGGGGGTCTTTGAAAATTGTGGATTATGTGTCATCTAGAAACGAACACCTTGTGCTTTTAGCACGGTGGTAAGGTTACGTACATTGGATGCCCTTACGTCATCACTAGACAAAAGCTTTAGTTCTTTGTTGTTGTTGGTGGTGGTGGTGGTGCCGTGGTGGTTGTTGTTGTAGTCATTCTTCGGATTATTTCTGAGGGAAAGTTGTTTCCGTAGCTAGAAACATTTGTTATTTTTTGCCTTACCCCGAATGAACTAAGAAACATTTGTTATTTTTTGTTTATTTATGAGCTTCTTGTCCTCTGAAGTCTCAATCTTTGCTCTTTTTTAAAAAAACGTTATGATTTATTTTTCAATAGAAATAGAAATCAATGGAATATGTTGGGCAAGTTTACATTGTTCTTTGGTATGATCCGTTTATAGGAATAATGTTCTCTAATAACATGGAGAATCGAGTCATATAATAAGCCATTTAATCTCTCTTGTTTCGTAAGTCATATAATATGCAATTGACATTGAGAAATGGTAACTGCTTTTCAGGATCATCTGCATTTGGCAGTTTTGGATCTGCCACTCAGCCGAGTCCTTTTGGAAGCTCAAATCAACAGTCTCAGCCTGCGTTTGGCACTAATGTGTTTGGTTCTACTGCGCCATTTGGCGCTCCTAGCCAACCTTCATTTGGTGGAACTAAGACTCCGGCTTTTGGATCATCAACTACAACACCATTTGGTTCTACAAGCGCCTCTGCTTTCAGTTCTACACCCAATCCGTCTTTTGGAAGTACGGGAACTGCCTTTGGCGGTGGTAGCACTCCCGCATTTGGAAACACTTCTGGCTTTGGTGCTGGTAGTGCCCCTGCTTTTGGATCTACAACCACCTCACCCTTTAGGGCTGCTAGCTCTCCTGCTTTTGGTCAATCCAGCAGTCAAGCTTTCGGTGGTTCAACCGCTACCTCTTTTGGTTTTAATAATTCAAGCCCAGCATTTGGCCAATCGACATCATCACCTTTTGCTCCCCACGGTTCTTCTGGTAAGCTTCAGTAGGGTTTATTATTTGATGTACAGCAAACTGCCTTCTTGGTCATGATAATTGGTGCAATAATGTAGGAGCACAAGCAACAACTCCAGCTTTCGGGGGCGGTGGACTTGGACAGCCAGCTCAAGGAGGAAGTAGAGTAACACCTTATCTAGCAACTGCAGATAAAGATGGGAATAGTAGCGTATCACAGGGCAAGGTGGAATCTATATCAGCCATGCAAGCATATACGGATAAAAGTCATGAAGAGCTGAGGTGGGAAGATTACCAGCGGGGTGATAAAGGTTTGTTCTTCCACACAGACTCGATAACTATATGAACTCTGAGATAATAAAATTTATGTGTGTGTTGCGTTGCTATGACTTTCCTCTTGATCTCGTACAACCGATGGTAGTAGTCCATTTGTTGAATTCTCTCGTAGAACATGTTCATTGAATGCTCAGTCCATTGTGTATGATTATGCATGTTTGCCATTGTTGTATCGTCTTTTTACTACTGAAACTGATGTACGTACCTTCCCAACGATAAATCAGGTGGACCAAATCCTGCTGGTCAAGCTAATTCGACCTTAAGCTCTGGCAATCCCTTCGGCTCCTCGCAAACATTTGGACAGACTGCTGCAAACCCATTTACATCGTCTGCGCAAACAAACATCTTCGCCCCCAACTCCTCACCGTTTGCTAACACAAGTCTTGCGACAACTGCTACAACAACCTTTGGGTCTGCTCCTGCAACCACGACCTCTCTCTTTGGGCCAAGTTTGGCACAAACATCGTCCACTTTTGTGACACCGACACTTTCATTTGGTGGAGCAAGCTCATCGGCAACTGGGTCTTCATCTATATTTGGTTCTACACCAGGTCAAGGACAGACGTCACTGGGTATTTCAGCTTTTGGAAGTCAATCATCCCCCTTGTTTCAGACGTCATCGGCCTCACTTGGGATAGGATCTAGTTTGGGCCAAACTAGCTCAGTGTTAGGGCAGACTCCTACTTTAACCAACCCTTTTAATACTACAAATGCTTTCAGTACAAGTGGGTTTCAAAACTCGACACCCACTACAGCCGCACAGCTCAGCTTCAGTCAAAGCACTGTAAGTCATTAAATAAGTATTTACTTTAGTGGTTATGTTGAATCCTTGTGGCTTATGTGGTTTTTGTCCGACTTGTAGCCTTCTTTAGCGACATCTTTTCAGCCGAGTCTTCCTGCACAGCCAACTCCAAACAGTGGTTTCAACTTCAGTAATGCGGGTCAGACTCAAGCAGGTACATGTACATTACCTGGTTTTTGCGCAACTCTCTTGTATGCTGTTTAATTGGGTTGGGCTAAATCTTGTTTTTATGCATGTATGTAGGCGGTGCACCTGGCCTTTTTGGACAGAGTCTTGGACAATTGTATGTTTCTCACTTCTGAGTACTCTATTTACGCCTTCCATTGTTTTTATTCAGAATTTACATTCCATGATTCCATCCATGAGCTCCCTTGACCGAGTTATTCGTATCTAGACTGCCCATCCCGTGGTTTATAGGAATATGTCGCTTTATAGGAATATGTCCGACCTAATTTATTTTTTTTGTTTATTTTTATGATCGATTCATATAATGACACTAGTACGGAATATAGCTGCCTGTCTTGACGATTTTCGCTGTGATGTAGAAGCAACCAAAGCCCGTCAGTTCCACAACCAGTTGCCATTACCAATCCTTTTGGCACCCTTCCTGCAACGCCACATATATCTATCGGGAATAGTGGGACATCACCATCGATTCAATACGGAATTTCTAGCATGCCTGTAAGCATGTTTTCTTCAATCGCTAAGTTTTTTTTTGTTTTTTTTTTGCGAGAATTCAATAACAAAAAGAAAGATGTGTGATCTTGTATACTTGCCAGGTTGTCGACAAACCTTCCCCGGTTAGAGTATCGCCCTTATTAACACCACGACACTTGTCTCAGAGGCGTATAAGGCTACCAGCTAGAAAATATCATCCAAAAAATGATGGTTCGAGGGTGAGCATTATGTAATTTCATTCATTTGCTATGGCTGCTATTTACTTTCGTGATACAAAATTTAGTAAATGAATGAATGCTGCATTCAGGTAGCTTTTTTCAGTGAAGAGGACGAATCACCCAGCACTCCGAAGGCAGATGCTCTTTTTATTCCAAGGGAAAATCCACGAGCCTTGACTATTCGGCCAATTGATCACTGGTCAAAGCCTTTGATAAAAGAAGCCGCCGTCTTGGTGCTTGAAAATGGTACTTCCGTTCCATTTTTCCATTTGATTCTTTACGTTTACTTGTTAGACTCTATTCATAATTGGGAAGAATCTTCGATACAACTTCTAATACACTGAAGGTTTGATATATGCCGATGCTGTGGGCTTGCCGAATTAACCTTTTCCCTTTTTTTGAAGGTAAATCATCCTTAGAGAATCAGCATCGCCTAAATGGGTCCATTGATGAAAAAAACAGAAGTAAGTGTTTTTCTACTTATCATCCACTTCTTTATTCGAAAAATATCCCATGAAGTCATTACCCACCATTTTACGAGCCATTCTCATAATAATCATATATGTAACGATCTCCTGGTCTATGACATACTTTATCATGACTGTTGGTTGTACACTTGTACCAGGCGTTGCCAATGGAAATGGAAGCATCAAGCACGAAAGTAATAATTCCGTTAAAATCAGCCAGCAACCCGTAAATGAGCATGGTGGTGTCGATATAGAGGCGACCATGCCAAAACTCCGAAACTCAGAATATTATACAGAGCCTCAAATCGAGGAGCTGGCTGCCAAAGAAAGGTTAGAACCTGGATACTGTAGACGCGTGAAGGACTTCGTTGTAGGACGACATGGGTTTGGATGCATCAAGTTCCTCGGAGAAACTGATGTCCGGAGGCTTGACCTGGAGTCGATCATTCAGTTTAATGATCGTGAAGTAATTGTTTACATGGACGAGACTAAGAAACCGCCTGTCGGTGAAGGTCTAAACAAGCCCGCCGAAGTCACGCTTCTCAACATCAAGTGCTTTGACAAAAGGACTAACAGTCAGATCTCTCAAGGACCCAAATTCGAGAAATACAAGGAGATGCTGAAGAAGAAGGCAGATGAACAAGGTGCTCAGTTTTTGTCGTATGACCCTGATAAAACTGAGTGGAAATTTCGAGTTTATCATTTCAGCAAATACATGCTGTGTGATGATGATGATGATGATGATCAGTCGGATATCGAGTAATTTTTGGGAAATTTATTTACAATTTGACACAAATGTAGAGCCAATTTTGAGGACTTGGTTGGGCCAGTCCAATAATCTAGCCCTAATTTACTGCCAAAAAAAATTGTTGGTCACAGAATCATTGGATTTTAGATTTTTAGCCAAGAGAATTTTGTGAGTTTACCAAATACTGTATGACATTCTCGACACCAACCTGGTCGACACTTTACTGCATTTGAAATTGGCCGGGCTTAAAACGATCTGACCCAAACCTTATATTCTATCGAATTTACTCATCTGTGATATGCAAAAATGAAGCAAGTGTTCATGCAACTCCCATCATCAACTTAGTACCATAAACACCCAAAAAATTGTTCTTTATCCACAATATTCCACAAATGAAAAGCTTAGATTGTAAGTTATATAGTAATATAATTTACAGATAAACATTGGAATGATAGATTCAGCATTCATATAAGAAAAAAAAATCAAAAAAATTCTTTCGATCATTATTGCTTATCTGATGGAGCATGGCATGTCCTGATGGAAATTGGGTGATGAGATCCAAGTACTTCATCAGATTCCGGTTGCAGTAGTAGTTTGTTGATATGGACCCATAACTCTTTCGAAATGTTGGATGCTGTTCTCTTTCTCCATCTTCTTCTCTTTCTTCCCGCTAGCCCAATCGTTATACATGACCATCAGAGCTACTATCGCGGCTCCACACCCTACAAAACTTATCATAAAGTTCATGTTTATGCACACAACACACAAACAGGAACTATGTCTAGATTAGATTGTATGGGATATCGCGATTTGCTTATTGAATGGAGGGTTGATTTGGCTTCATGTCTATGATGGAAAATATACTATTAATTTGACTTAATCATGTTAGACTAACTCTTTAGTTTAATTGACTGATTCTAAACCCCTCTAATCTCTTCGTCAAGAGGCGTTTTGACGTTGTTTTACATCAGCGAGTTGTACATATTCTTGTACAAGACTGAAAAGAACGATTACTGTTACAGAATCAGATCGAGAATTTAGGGATGCACCCCGGCTTCACTCAGAACTATTGGATTATCATTTATTTAGCATCTTGTCTTACAAATACTGTAAAGAATGTGAAAACCAAGATCAAAAACAACGGAATGCTTATACATCAGAAAAAATGTCCTTGGATAAATGCTGTCTTTGTTGCAGCGTAACTGGTGCTAGGCTTGCGATGATCATGGTCGTCAAAAGAGTCAGAATCAGAGTCAGAAGTGGAATCGAGGATCTGAAAGTTGGGATCACTGAAGACTCTGAGCCTGGTATAGTTATAACCTGAAGCTCTAGCTACGGCTTTGTAAGAGTCTTTTAAGCAGTTTTTCATTCCCATACGACTGCTGCAACATAATGTCGCCATACATGCTATTCCAACTGCGACCACGGCTGATCCGCAGCAGATCACATTTGCCAGACAATTCATGTTTTCTGTTGTATGTTTTCTTTGACACCAAAATGTGATGTTAAGATGGAGTGCAGAATACCAGATATATAAGCATTTGACATCATTTTATCCAAATCTAGCTTCTTATATTCAAAGTACATATCTGTTGACCTCTTATACGGGAAAGTTCTTTAATTATTCGTCTGTCCGCGAATATACGGCTGCTTAAGCTTTGTTTAAATGTAGTTTTCTACTGTTTTTTTTCACTGAAATGGCATTACAACTTTGTTTTTTTTTTTTTGTCTTACTTGTTGACACTGATAAATTCTAGACGAACCGATCTATCATTGACCTGGTATGACAACTGTTTCTACTGCACCTTCTGTATGTCAGATACAGAAAAATTCTATATGTGCATTGATACTGTAGAATGACAGCAAAAGATGAACAAAATAAGTCACTCGCGGGACAGTCTCACGATAATTTTACTGTGGGAATTACCGTGAGACCGTCTCATAGGAGTTTTTGTGAAAGATGAAAAGAATAACCTTTCTGTAAGATCTGATGCTGCAAATTTTATAAAAAGACTGGATTTGTTCATGTGTTACAATTGATGATAATATGCTACCAACTCTGTACAAAATATGTCATCCTAGAGTAGATTAGAGTTGATGAAAGCTAACGGAACTCAAAACTGCAATTTAAGCGATATACAAAGGCAGTGGGATAATGCTAACATTAACATTCAGCTTTCCAGCACAAAACGACACGTTGAAGTCAATTACTCGTGACAAGTTTGACGAAATGGATAGCAGCATAGTTAGTCAATAGTCATCATCCATCTCAAGTACACAAAGCTGTTCATCTGTCCATTCATGGACTGAAGAGTTGCTAATCAGGCCTGTTCTTTGCTTCTTAAGCCCACCAGGTCCTGTATTCTCACGATCATCTTGTTTCATATCATTGCCTGACTGAATGTCTCTCATCTGCGTCCATTTTTTTCCATCACTGGGATTAGTTGTTTCTTGTTCAACCAGGTTAACAACCACGCTTGGTTCGGAATTTATGCCACTTTGTGAGCCATGCTTTTGAGCATCACTTGGAGCACAACGGTCTAGTTGAGTAAGATTCTTAGAACTGCTCAAGGTTCTAGAATCAGAATTTTGCAGACGATTTTGACGTTTTCCAGTCAGCATTCTGTTTAGTTCGGGAGCGTGCTGTTGCCAAGCATATCTACTAACATGATTCTCACTGATGCTAGGGGTAGAACTTACGTCTCTAGCGCGGTTTTCTTCACAGTTTGCAACTGCAACTACTGCCTCAGAACCTAGTTGAGCCACCTTTACTGTATTTTCTGGGTATTGACCTAACGAGCAAGAAGCTCTATCATTGCCTGAGTCAGCAAGATGAAGATCACACAGAATGGGTTCCTTGGAAATTTTATAGGCTGAACTTTCCATGTGTTTGCTTCTGGAAAGGATGCCAGCCGGGGTAGAGTTCATCCTGTCGCCTGCCTTCTCAATCGCTGTATTGTTATTCACAGTGTAGCTCAGTAAAATGTATAGATAAACTCCTAGTTCTTTATGATACCAATCTGTTTAACGATTTCAAAACAAGCACATATCATATGCATAAAAGCAGGAATGAGCTTTTCGATAAATTTGAAAAGTAGTCACTGCTGGTAATACAGGAAAAGACATTTCGCAAGTAACACCCTCATATCTGTTAAGAGAAAGATTCCAAAAGGGAGATATGCATATAGTCGATACCTTGAGCATCAGTTAAATTTGTATCCTGAAAGTATTGAACTTCACAGTCTACAGAAATTACCTGCAGTAGAAAGGAAGCATATACTGTGTTACTCTATAAAGTATAAAGGGTCTCCCCTTGTATTCCTATAAAGAAATCAGGAACAAAAAAACCCATTAAATTACTTCCAGAGTCCAATTTACCACTGAACCATTAATAATTTCTATACATCAAGTCAAGCACAACTGTTTACCAAGATCACAAAACTGGTTCCATACCTTGACAACATTTTTTCTTGTGATGTTAAGGTAGCACGAATCGCATGAAGAGGGAAAAGCAACAACCTGAAAATGTTCTATTTTGTGTTAATCCCATGCTAATAAGTACTGCAAATTCTTTCAGAACCTCGTGGATCTATCAATCGGTATCAAGTACTCTAAGAAATAATAAAGAGAGAACGGAAGAATCAGTCGAAGGGCAGCGGACAACCCCACCTTCTGCAGTACCAATATTGAGCCAGCAGTAATTAATTTCCCAAACTCCCCTACGCTGAGGACTTTTCGATGAACACTAGCACCAATTGTGTCTGTTGGATCCTGCATGTCAAGTTACAATGTTAGTTAAACAAAATGTTCAAAGAGAGGACACAGATGATATCCATCTCCTACGAAACCAAAGATAATGTGTACCTTCAGGGTCAGAATCATATCACCAAGACCATTTGGGGTGCAAGATTTCACAACAGCAATCACCTGCAAAACCAAGTCACCATGCAAACATTATAGTCGAAAAGCTGAATGACAGACTTGCCATGTACTTTGGACTTCCGTCAGATAGAGAAGGCAAATGAGACGACAACAATAACAACAACATCAAAGCCTTAGCCCTAAAAAATTTGGGCTAACATGAATCATTATCTGAATCGTCAAGTGGTGACTCAAGAATTAGACGGCGATGTAGCCCATAGGATTAAACCGTAGAGTCTACACGAGCAAGCACAATAAGCATCTTTTTCACTAGCTAAAATTACTAACAATCATACAAAAGAATCATGTATCCTTGACAACCGTAGCTCCTTAGGATGATAAAGGAGGCCTCTTACATTTCAAACAAAATATGAAAATCATAAAGCTATTGGTGCTTTGTTCCATGGTGAGCTATGCCAACAACAAAGAGCGAGCCTTTACACCAGAAATTTCACAGCTTTAATTATTAACGAGGCAATTAATTGTTCGATTATTCTTCAATTTCCCAAACCTCCCTACTTCTATAAGCAATGGTTGTCAAGCCGTTTAACCGGATTTCACCAATCTCCATTAATAACCGGTTCCAACCTCGTGGTTAGGCTACCAAAAACAGCCTCTTTTGGCAAGATTGGCTTGTCAATTTGCCAGAAAATTATATTGAACATTGTAATAAATCGAAACAGAATAAGGAGTAGCTTGAAAGATTCACAGTAAGTGAGCAGTAGAAATTCCAAACACACTTTTTTCCATAATCGAAAGAGCAAATCGGATACAATTTGAATGATAAAAGCACAAAATTAACAAATGCAGACAATTTGTTAAACATTGATCAAGAAATAAGAGGATGAAAGGAGAATTACAGTATGAAATCGTTGAAGATTGAAACAGTTGTTGATATCCTTCAAAGACGTAGGAGTAAACAAACCTATGAATTGAATTGAATCAATCAACAGATAAGAATCAGTGGAAATAACGCAACCCAGAAATCGGAAATCAGAAATAGATGAAATCAACCGTCACGACGAAGCGATTGAATGGCAGAAATCCATGAATCGCGAGTGAATTCCTCGTCAGAATCTTGTTCAACCCTACGAATATACTCCTGGGTAGAAATCTCAATCAAACCCTCATTTAATTCAGAATTAGGATTAGGGTTAAGCGGAAGAGAGAAGTGGTCCTTTCGATGCATCGCGGCTTGGATTGCGGCGGCAGGGCCGGGAATACGGCGGAAGCGCGGTGGTTCGGGCGGCGGTTGAGGGAGGCGTGAGCAGCGTCTGAGGAGAGAGAAGGAAGAAGAAGAAGTGAGGTGAGTATCGTCGTCTAAGCCGATGGATTCGCATGGTTGAACCTCCATTATAAAGGTCGTTAATGGTGTTTCAATGGCGATCAAGTCAATCAGTCTAGTACTCCGTAGTAGTCTATACCGTGTTTTCCCGCCAATGTCTATCGATCTGAAATGGGCTGATTTTTGTTCAAAAATGTGAGCCAAAGCCCAGTTTGTAGCTCCTTAGCAGCCCACTCATTATCGTCTTTACCTTTGCCTTTTCACAAACATTTACAATCTCAGTCTCAATCATTTTTTTACCTTTGATTTAAATATTTGTCGCAAATAATATAAAAGGTAAAGAAATGATGATAGATCGATCACAAACATACACCGTTTGTTGTATAGACAATAATGATAGATCCACATCCATCACGGATCAGTGATCACACATACTCCTACATCTACATTGGAGTCTAGGAGGCAGAGGCACCTCCCAATTCAATAAGCTAAGCAATCCTCCCTGCATGCCATTAATAGTGCCATGTAACCGTTATATTCTTCATAATATTGTAACAAGTCAACGTAGAGATTAGATTACGTAATATAATGTATATGCTAAATACTTGTTTTGATTCGTCGTCATAACTGCGTTGACTCATTCAACCGTTAACTAAGTACAATATTTAATCTATTATAACGATACGATGGATAATAATTCGCCACAATACTCCAATACTAAATGAAGTATAAGTGGGAGTCGGGCCTTATTGGTGGAGTTTACGGGGAGGGGAGTAGGGCAGAGCGTAATGCCCGTTGCCCCAGATGGGTCTTGGCTCCTTAATGGTTGAGGTGAACTGTCGGAAGCCATGCACTACTTATTAATGACATACAGTGTGTGTGTGTGAGGTGAGTAGTTGCCTTATTAATAAGTATCATATCATATCGCCCAATATAATAATAAGCAAGGGTACAAGTGTACAACCCTTGTCTCGTGTATTACTTGAATACTATAAAATCCATTTATTAAATTCTTATTAAATTAGGAGTAAGTTGAGAAGAAGAGGTATTAAACTCAACCTGTAAATTTTCTCTTAGTCCGGCCGAGAGGTTGAAGTTCGATTCTCACTTTCGATATAGTGCACTCTTCTTTATTAGACCAATCTTACTGGACTTCTAGAGATTAATCATTTTTCGGTGATCTTAATCATTAGGTTAAGACACTTTCGGTGATTGATTAGTGGATGGATGGATTTGTTTGAACTATAAGGCTAACTTTACGTTGCTTAAAATGAGTTGATATGATCACCGAGAGTAATAGAATATAAAACGTGGCCGGGTGAGTGTAACCATGCATGCACTTGATGATTAGTCAATAATAATCAGTAGTAGTATTTGATGCAGACGCACGTTTGAGTTTCATTTACTTACATTATTAATTATGATGCATCAATAATTATGGGTTGTTGCTTGCTACGTAGATTGTGGAGTATGTATAGAATAATCATGCACATAAACAACGGTAACAACCCTAAAGGCAGGCCTAAACTATTTGTTTATTATGTGATCACACTCACACATGCATGACATATTATTGTTTCTTTTGTTTGTTTATTTATTTGTTTGTTGTTTGTAAGCTTTCCGATTTTGTTTCCTCTGTTTGTTTGTTTGTTTGTTTGGCTTGCTAGTTTGATTTCTGGGGTACAATGAGACAAACAAAGCAACAAATAAACAGCAGACTCAGTTTGAATTGCCAACTCATGGAATGTAATCCAATAGTCTTTGTACGTGTTAGCAGATTATTTGAAGCAAAGATATACTAGTAGTACAAATGAACCAGACGATAGCCTAAAAAGGTTAAGCAATGTATATTACTCGTATTAGCAGCAAGAAGCATTCATTCATCAAGGGAGATAAAATCGATAATAATTAAATTCGAGAATATGATTATGCTTGATAAATTATAGTATATGGATCAAGTATTTGCCAATGATAAAAGTAAATAAATTCTTGGAAAAAAATAAATCAAATAATATTTTCAAAGTCACAAGACAATTAGTCAAACGTAACAAATACGTATACATCCTTGAAGTGACAATGTATTTTTGATATTAATTACTCGTACTAGTTTACTCCGTTGTATTTTACGTATATATGTACGTATGTAAAAGTAGCTTTAGCTTATTTTACATTCAACATTTATATTAATGCCTTAAATGTAAAATGTTCATCTAATAAGGGCATAATAGTCATTGTAATCAAAATCATGGGAATTAGGCCGAGTCAACTAAACAAGATGCAGTAATTCAATTCCCGGGAAGTGTGAATTCCAGGATGTCAACTAAACAAATATTGCAAATTTCCGGGAAGTTGACGCGGGAGTAACTTCCTGGAAATTGCAACTTCCTCCAGAAAATAAGTACATGGATGAAGCAAACGAGCCTAAGAGTAAAATATTTTGGTACAACAAGAGTTTTTACAAAACATTTATTTATTTATACTCCTTCCGTTCCATTTATTTGTTTGTCTTTTATATTCATTATAAAGAATATTTTAATCAAAGACAAACAAATGAATGGAACGGATGAGGTATATCGTTTTTTTGTATGAAGAGCGAACTTATCGCCGCTATTTTAGGTACGTATTACGAAAACTCTCTCATGAAGAAGACATATACTCCGTATAGACTTAAACCCTACAACTCTCGCACGATCGCATGTAAGATGCTCATCTAATATGAGTATTACATTTCGCACAACAAGAGTTACAAGACAATAATTATATATCGATTTTTTTGTGACAAGGCCGGAACTTGTAGCCCACATAAGCGGTTATTTTAGATACGCATTAGAAAAACTCTCTCATCAAGAAGATATAGACTTAAACCCTACAACTCTTGCAAGATTGCTAGTAAAGGGATTTACGCACACACTTTAGACTAGACCGTTGAGGATGTGATTTGAGCGCTAAACTCCACCTCTAACTTAACAATTATTATGGGGGAGTATGAGTAGGAGGTGTATTATCACGAGGATCAAGAAGAAAGTAGTCCCTAGTAAAATGAGAATTTGAAAGAGGGGTTTGACATTTGAACGTTAAAAACGGACAAAAGAGAGACAGCATAAGAAGTGAGATTAGAGAGAGAGAGAGAGAGAGGAGACAGTAAAACAAACGTAAAAGTAGAGCCTCTACACAGATACGAGTAATACACAATACAAGATCCTGCTATTCCCAACACGTACTATTATTGCATTAGTATTTTCTCAAATAAAATACTCTACTTAGATATGATAAGACCATCCCCAAGCAAGGTCACGAAGAAGGTCAGGATCTTGTTGGGTCAACTTAATTAGCAATTAAGGAGTATATTATCCTGACCCAATTGGAAAAGAGGTCACTTGGTGACACTAAGGTAGGTCATGACTTTGTGACCTTGCATGTGTTCTCATGTCTTGGACACAAAAAAAAGATGGGAAAAAAAAATTGATTGGAATAAATTAATTAGAAATTGATAAATAATGGGATTGGTGACCTAGGTCATGACCTCCTGGATGGAAGGGTATAGCTGGGTCAAGATAAATAAAGAGGATTAAGAGAAAAAAATGAGGGGTGATCCAATTAACTTGACACTTGCTTGGGAATGGTCTAAATGAGTTAACCAAATTAGGTTCGGGCGAATTAGTTTATGGCCAGGTTTAGGCGAATTAGTTTAGGGTTAGGTTTAGACGGGGTTAGCTTTGGGTAAGAAAATTTGGGTTGACTTTGGGTAGGGTCGGACCGGGTTATTTTGGGTTCGCTATTTTCAACTTTTCTAAGTATATCGACTTGTTTTGTGTAAAAATATTCGAGTCAGTTGTGGTTTAGGCCAGGTCAATTTAGGTACGGGCATATCTAGGTCTTTAATTTGGGTTCGAGTGGGGTTGTTCGGTTCGTTTCAGCTTTGTGAGGTCTAGATACAAGTCTCCTTTGTGACAAAATTGTCCGTCATAAAACGTAACAAACAGACCTCTAATCTACTTAGATAAGACAAACATTTGTTAATATCTGGACATATTAACCGTCTTTTATTTCCACTACACGGACTTATTACCGT
Organism: Agrostemma githago; assembly: GCA_958450325.1. Classification (NCBI taxonomy): domain Eukaryota; kingdom Viridiplantae; phylum Streptophyta; class Magnoliopsida; order Caryophyllales; family Caryophyllaceae; genus Agrostemma; species Agrostemma githago. The sequence continues at coordinate 57,999,816 of OY288259.1, read as the reverse complement.
CAAAAATGCAAATGTAACGATTCATAAGAACGGGAAAGGTAACACTGTCTACTAGTGTAGTGTGTACCCGTCGCCTTTAATTCAAAACAGCATCCATCCATCCATCATCGTCATCATCATTATCATTCATCCCTCTCCTCACTCACTCCTTTTCTCTGTCTTTTGTGCAGCTAGTGTAGTGTGCTTCCAACAACAGCAAATAAAGCTGCTCTTTCATTTATTTCTCTAACCTCCTTCTTCTTAATCTTCTCATTCAATTACAAGTACTCCCTACCACGGACTACTTTTCTTCTCTTCTCGGTTTGTTTCTTCATCATCATCATCATCATCATCATCGCATGACAAGCTAGCTACCTACCTACTTACATTTTCATTTTTCCAGGTTTCTTCTCCTCCCTTCCTAATCACCTCTCTTTAATTTGTTCTCATTATCTAACTTTGTATAATTGCCTTTTTGGGGGTTACCTTCTTTATAACCACATTACTTTTCAAGATCCGGATGGTTGTATGTATGTATGTATGTATATAAGAGTGATTTTTCTAACATGTTTTCAATGACCAAACGTTAGTAAACTAATTAAATCAAGAATCACATTGATATTGTCCAAGTAATGTAAACACTGTATGTATGTATGTATGAGTTAATATTTCAATTTCTCGTGATAATATCATTGTAATTCTTACCGGGTGACATAAATGTTAGAAAAAAAATCGATACTCATAAGATATGGACATCAAAATATGCATGATTGAATGGAGGATTAAATGTTGTTTGTAATTTCAGTATTCTGAATTAAACCGGGGGAGAAGAAGTTGACCAATTCTTTTACTAGTACTCCAATACTGTAAAATGTAGGAGTAGAATATGTACGGAGTATAATGTAAGTGGTCTGTCTGCCCCTGCCCCTGCCCTGACCAAATGAATGTGCATGTCACCCCCAAAGTACATTTCTCATTAATGCAGTAGCAACTAGCAAGTCAATTACTCTCTCTATTCAAACCCAAAAATGTACTCCTATTTTTCCGCATTCATCTAAATTGTATTCTACTCAGTATCTCATCAATATCTTCCATTTTGCATTAGTATAAATTATACGGAGTAAAAAAAAAATGTACTCTAAAAATGAATCAAACAATGTCGCACAACTACATTTTCTCTTATAGATGGTCGAGAATAGTGAAGATTCTCTTAGTCGCTTTGTATTTAGAATAGATTTCTACCCAAGGGATTAGTCTACCTTAAACTAGAGGTGTCGAGTTTGAGCTTTAGCGTCCTTAAGGTCTTAAACCAGCTGAAATCCGAACTAAAGTGGATTGTTTACACACAGAAAAAGAGTTTGGAGGGTGTATGAGTAATTACGATGAGTTGATGCATGAATTAGAGGACGAAACCCCGACAATGAATACGTTTAAGACGATTGACGGGATGTTTTGGGTTAATAGAGACATAGAGAGGGTGAAGAGAAGAGAAAGGAAGGACACACATTGTCTGAGAAAGTGAGAAATAATACAATAGTACGTACCTGTAAGTGTTTATAACAGTGTCAGGTCAACTTGTGTTGCATTGTGTTAAAGGGCTTCATTCATCACCATCTTTTGAGGGAAGTGGGGGGGTTGTTTTGCTTTTCCACTTTCCAAAAAAGCAGCAGCATTCCCATTATCAAAACAAAAACCTTCATATCCAAATTTTAACTTGTGTTTGATGATAATGTCCTAATCAAGAAACACGAGGTACATTATATTCCCTGAGATTAATTAATTACTCCAGCATGCAATGATTTTCTGTTTTTTTTTTTTGTAAAGTTTGGATCTGCTTTTGATATACAGTATATGGGTTATTATTTTCATGTTTAAAGCTATCTTTGCGGATTTTAACATAAATGAGTGTCAATAATAAACTTGAGTGGATTTTATCATTTCATTTGCCCTTACAGACAGACAATCACTGGTTTGGAAGTCGCCGTTTCAACCGTCGTGGGTATCACTAGCAGCAGACATGCCGCGAACAAGGTAAGCATTCTGATTGTATGTGTTATGGCCTGCTGCTGTGAGTCTGTGACTGATGCTGATCATATTGTGGGTTTGTACAGGGGAGTAGATGTGCTTCAGAGGCCGTCACCAACGGGTCCCACACCACGAGGCCCACGACATCTCAGAACTGCTAGCTCTGATTCTGATCCACTGCATCATCGGCGACTCATGACAGAAAGAACCCCGAGGATTGTTCTTGAACGCCGATCCCCAAAAGGAAGTCAGTCTGACCCTGTCCATCAGAAGAAGTTGGGCACCCGTATCACTGATCTAGAGACCCAATTGGTGCAAGCGCAACACGAGCTCAAGAATTTGAAACATCAGCTAACTTCTGCTGAAGCTGCAAAGAAACAAGCCCAAGACGAGCTCATCAGGAAGGGCGTCATAAAGAAACCAACTTTATCTCGGAAAGTTGTCAAACGTGTCCCCAAAGTCCAAGACAGGAGGAACTCTAGGGATTGCCCTGATGATGAGGTACTAACACCACGTATATCGGATAGCAATACAATGATATTTTTGAATATCGGAAACTAAATATCTATAATCATAACAGGTACCAGCGGGAACTGATGTTTTTGAGGTTCCGGTTGAGAAAATGCTGGTGGAGTCGAAGGAAGCTCACTCAGAACTCACAGAGGAAGAAGAAAAGCCCTCTTCTTGTAATGAAGTGGGTTCGAAGAATGAGGAAGTGGTGACAGTAGTAGAGCAATTGAAATCCGTGGCTGACGAGAAAGAGAAGGAAAATCGAACTTTGAAACAGCAGTTAGAAGAAGCGAACAGCAAGGAAGAGGAGCTGACAGCAAGACTGAAGCAAGTGGAACGGGAGCTGGAGGCGAGCAAAGCGAAGGAAGGGGAGTTGAAGGACAGGCTGCTTGACAGTATAGCAGCACGGGAAAAAATGGAGAATGAGATGAAGAAAATGAAGGTACAAACCGAGCAATGGAGGAAGGCTGCGGATGCTGCTGCGACTGTTCTTGCTGGCGGACGGGTTGAGATAAATGGTCGGATTTCCGACAGGTGTGCGTCTATGGATAACCATTTCAACGGGATTTTCGAACCTCCTGCTGATGGGTTTGGAGGTTTCCTTGGGTCGCCGGGGGGTGGTGATGATGTTGATGACGGGTTTGGAAGGGAGAAGAAGAGGAGTTCCGGGATCAGAATGCTGGGAGACTTGTGGAAGAAGAAGGGACAGAAATGATGAATAAGTCGCTGGCTCGCCGCCGCCTTGAGGGGAAGAATTTTGTGGTGTGGATTCAAGATGGTTGCTTACCATTTGGTGTTGGTTGAATGTAGTTGTAAACTAGCGGTTAAGACTAGGTATACCATGGATAATAGGTTGCAGGTTCGAATCCATCATTCTCATTATTATAATGCGACTAAATGCGATCCGTTGAACAAAAAAAAATGTAGTTATGAACTTATAATGGTAGGTATGAGACTATGAGAGTATTGTAATGGCATCATGATTATGCTCATTGTCATCTTCTATTGACTGCATTTTGATGATATGTTCTTGTATCAAGTATGTTAATCACTTCGTGTCATTCAGTGTGACGAGCATTTTAATAAAAAAATAAACAAATGATTGAGACAGAGGTTAGTTATTTAGTAACAATACAGTAAATAGGATCCGCCTGACTCAAACCCGACACTCTTAAAGGTGTACACCATCAGACTTGTTTGCTAGGATCGTTTAGTTTTGGCCCAATTTGTGGCCTGCAGGATTCATACAACTTCGGCTTGTAATGGTGAAATAGCCCAAAAGGAGTTACTCCATCCTATCACCCTTTTTAACACGGTTTATTTTTTCTAATGTGAACCCACCAAGCAAAAGTTAATAGACTAATTAAAGAAGAAATCAAAATGATACTCCATTATTTTCACGATAAATTAAAATACTACGGATTAACACGTTTATTTAATGAATACGCGTTAGAAAAACTATTTTTAGAACAGTGGGAAACAAAAGAATTATTTTTTTTTGACAAGTGGTATAACTTTATTCATAAAACACATTTACACTAGAGTTTGAGAGCTACTACATTACATATTCTTCTACTAAAACCAAACAAACATAATAGAGAATCTAAAAACCTAAACATCCTCCAACTGGTTGGATGATTGTTGTGAACGGAAGAGTGGCCACGAGCGCTTGAGCCAGTGTTATCTTCGTTGTTGATCACCATGGACTGTTGAATCTTACAAGAACCAGATTGACAAGCACCAAGTGTACTTACGTTCTTACGAGAAGAACGTAGAAAGAAAAGAGGCATGGTAGGACACATGTCCATCCAGCAACGGAGAAGAATCTCCTACACTTGGGTAATCGAACCAGGTGACCATTACACCAACAGTTTAGACAATCCACCCGGAAGAAACACTTGGATAATCGCCCCATAACCAGGCTGCTAAACATAACAATCCATCCAAGGACCAGGCCCGTCTCAAAGGGGGCGCTGCAGGCGCAAATGAACCGGGCCTCAATTTTGTTGGGGCCTCAAATCTGAACTGGATAGTTTTGACTAATCAATATATATATATATATATATATATATATATATATATATATATATATATATATATATATATATATATATATATATATATATATATATATATATATATATATATATATATATTTTAGGCTTTTTTCGAGCGATCTCATTGGTCCGTTTCATCAAACTTCAAATTTAGGAAAGTATCTGATGAGGGTTGAAGAGCCTGCGCCGGGTCGCCCGCCTGGCAGGCCCCGCAAATACCCAACCCGGGAACCGAAGGGTCTGTCCAGCAGGTCGTCGAGGTAAGACGCCAGGACTTTCCTCTGTGAATGTGTCTCCAAGAGGGTCGCCCGCCCAGCAGGGTAATGCGACCAGCTGGGAGGGGCCAGTAGACTCTTAACCACCTGCCCCCAGGCGATCACCCTCCCAAGCAGGGCAGGGATTGCCAGGGGTCCCCTTCGTCTTTCTGTCTAAGGTAAAAGGGAATGAGTGGATGAAACGGGCCCACGTGTAATCCTGACATCCACCCATTCTCCCGCTCTTTTTTCCCTCCAATCCCCTCTCTTGTGGGAAGGTATAAATACTCATCCATTTCCCACTTAGAGAGGGTTGGATTTTCTCTCTCTAGACTCTTACTCCTAAAAAACGCCGCCTAGTTCCTCAGGAGCTAGGTTCATCAAGGCATTCACGGACTGACTTAGGCATCGGAGAGGGTTCCCTCGGACGACCTCCGAGGCCCTGTGCGCTACTTGTGCAGGGAGCAGGCTCGATCCGTCGGGGAGGTCCGATCAAAGGAGAAGGGAAAGGAGGAATCAAAGGAAATTAAGCAAGCAATATCCGAATACTGAGAACCCGAATTCATAGTCGGGTTAACCGATTCCTTGACCGGAACAATTTGGCGCCGTCTGTGGGGAAGATCTAGGTTGTGCTCACGAGATTACCCACAAAAATCAACCATTCTGAAACGCAAAATTAACCACCCACAATCGAACATGCCTGAAATTTTCGACACTAGCTCAGTGGCGAACCCACCCAAAGCCCCCCGGTATGGCATGCCGCCGGAGGTGACACCTGCCGCCACAATTCCTGGTGTGGGGCGAGCCAGTCTGCAAGGGGCACCGGGCCAAGGGGCAGCTGCCATAGCTGGGCAAGGGGGCCAGCCGAGGCCAGTCTTGAACCTCACCCCTGCCCAGATGGTACAAACTGCGGCTTTCTTCTCAGCCATGCTGGACCAGGAATTCACCCCTGACGACCTGATAGGCAGGGTCGCTACGACCCCCAGATTGCTCCACTTTGAAAGTGGAGAAGGAACCGGGGGCACAAAGCGAACCGCCGTCAGAAACGCTCAGAAAAAGGCTAGGAAGACAGCTCAGGCTTATGCACAAGTGCAAAGGCGAATCTCAGAAGCCCGTCAGGAGCCCCCTGCACCGCAGGAGGTAGCTGGTCCTGAGGGCGCGTTCTCTATTCATACTACAGAGTCCACGGCCGCTCGTGAAAGAGGAGGCCTATCCCAGGGCCTGAGGGATCGCATGAGGCACAAGGAGCCAGTGTCCAAACGCTTGGGAGAGAAACAAGATGTATTCTCCAGGCTGACACCGGTTGAGGGATTGCGGCCTGCCCCCGGGCTATCTCAGAGCCTGCAATCCAGGCTCAACAACGGCCAACCCATGAGACCCAGGCATCGTCAGGGTGATAACCTCGAGCCTGCCCAGAAAAAGCGCTCGCGGTATCACTCCCCTTCCCAAGACGATGAGGCAATTAGCAGGCCGAGGCCCCCACCGAGGCACCGCTCCCCTGAGAGCAGGCGACCGACCCCTGACAGAAGGGATGGCTACGGTCGCTACTCAGACGCGAGCAGGTCAAAAATGGTGGGCAGGCCAACTAAGACCCCGCTTCACCCTGAGGTCCAGGCGTACCCTATCCCGAAAATTAAGATGCCAACTGTAAAGTTCGACGGAACTACAGACCCGGAAGATCACCTGGCTGCGTACGAAAGCCACATGGGCATGTACGACGCCGACGACGCAGTCTGGTGTAAAATCTTCCCCACCACCTTGGTAGGCCTAGCCCAAGGTTGGTTCAGGGACCTCCCGCAGGGGTCAATCTCTTTCTTCATTGAGCTGGCAGAGATGTTCTTGGACCAGTATGCTGGAAACAAACGACAGCGTCTCACCCGCTTTGACATGATGACCCTCAGGCAAAAGAAGGGCGAAACTGTCAGGGAATATCTAAAGAGGTTCGACCTATCGTTCCAGCAGGTGAAGGAAATTGACGACCCGACAGCAGCATATGCACTAACCAACTCCCTGCTACCCGGCGAAATGAAAAACCAAATGATCAGGGCCCAGCCTGAAACCCTGGCCAAAGCCAGAAAGATCGCAGAAGGGTTTATGCTGCAGGAGGAGTTCCACAGCCTGCCGGAGACCCCCGCCGGCCCTACGAGTCAGCAGGGGGGACCGCAGGGTGGACGCGGGAGAAACGCATCCGGAAGGCATAGAACTGAGGAAGGGGATACCCCTAAAAAGGAGCGCACTGTCTACCAGCCCAGGTTCGACAGTTACACAGCCCTTAACAAATCCAGGGCAGAAATCTTCGAGCTGGAAAAAGAAACCGCTAAATGGAATCGCCCGAGCAAACCACGCAGTCCAAAAGGAGATCCCAAGAAATTCTGCACTTTCCACGACTGTGTAGGCCACACCACCGAGGAATGTCGCCACCTGAAAGACGAGATTGAGAAGTTGATCAGGAATGGCTGGTTGGCCAGCTACGCAGCAAGGAATAAATCTCAAAAAGAGACGCCTGAAAAGCCCGAAGGCTCGGTACAGAACCGTCTGGTAATCCATGTGGTATCAGGGGATGCAGAAGGTCTAATCAGCCGGAGGGGGCAGAAAAGGCAAATTCGTGAGCTAAGGAACCAAATCTGCTACGCTGAAAGAGCAGGAAGCCCAAAAGGAGTAACCTGAGCATCACCCCCGAAGATGCAGGGCGGGTGGTGTACCCTCACAGCGATCCCCTGGTGCTATCCTTGGTAATTAGCAACCACATTGTTCGGAGATGCATGGTTGTGGACATGACATAGGTCCACCCCGACGCGGCCACGCGCGGGTTTGGGGAGGCGAATGAATCTCCATATGAGATGGTCAAATTGAAATTTAAATCGAAGTAGGAGTCGCCACCGAATTTTGTGGTTATTCGGAACCATTCGAGCCCACTCTATGTCGTGGTGGGCCGTATACAAAATACGGCCCATTTCCGATGTCAGAGTTTATTGGGCTCGTCCCTTTGCATATCGATACCGATGCCGACTGGGCGGTTAATCGTATATTGAATGACTCTCGTAGCCAATGGATTCGGACATCCGGAAACCATGGTTCTGAGTAAGGGGTGAGGGTACGTGTTGGGAAGTTCACTAAGAACACCCAACCCCGCCCGCACTTAGCGGCCTTTACTAAGATATCGTTCGTTTTTTGTGTACACGGGTTAGTTCGATGGTTGAATGATATGCAAACATTATTTTCCCTAGACATGTGAGAGAAAAATAAAATGGGTTGCTAAGTCGTTTAATGCATATTAAACTAATAACGTCAAAGTTATTTTAGCATGTGAGTTCGTTTTAGTCTAATAAAACGACAAAAACAAATAAAAAGCTACAAACACGAGAAAACGAGTTAGTAACGATGAATAAATTGAATAAAGATGTAAATAATAATATGCATGATTTTTAGAAAATATTTATGACACGTGATTGATTAACACGTGTTGACCGAGGTCGAAAAAAAGATTTATTGAAATATGTCGCGAAGGTCGCATTTTAATATAATGTTCGAGAAGAATTAAAAATAGAAAACGAAGAAAACAAAAAAGGGGCTCGGCCGAATCAGGCCGCCGCGCGAGCCGCCTGGATGGCGCGCGACTCGCGTGGCGGTCTGTCCGGGTTTTTTTTATTTTGTCGAAAACCGTCAATTTTTATAAATCGCGTACAAATATGGATTAATTTATACTCGATTTATATTTTCGATATTCGTCGTATTCGATACTCGATTATTAAATCGATATCGAATAGTCGGAATGATTTTATAAAAAAAGTTTTGAAAAACTTGTTTTGAACGAAAATTGAAAAAAGAATTTTGAACGAAAAAAGATGTTAATTCTCTCCGCGTATAAAATCGTCGAATTTGTTTAAAAAGATGTAACGATTTTATGTAGCATCAACGAGGATTAATTTAATTTAGTTCTTGTAGATACGATATACGATTAGAGAATCGATATCGTATTTTAAGAACGTTATAAAAAAGTTTTTATTAACGAAAATAAATATGATGCGACGAACGACCCGTAATAAATATGAGACGACCGATGACCCGAAATAAATAAAAAAAAGACGGACGAAAAAGGTAATAAAAAAAAACGTGAGATAGGGAGAGAGAAAGGAAAAGAGTCGGGTTTGATTTACACCCTCAACCTACATGCTTTGTGTTCTCGGTATAGGGCTCGTCGGACGGTGGCTTAGGCACGGGAGCGTCGAGATGATGTGGATGAGTTAAGGTATCGGTTTTTGGAGTGTTTTTTTTGTGTGTATGTAGGCGCGGATTCGGCCGGGTAGGATGGGACGGTTTCGTCGGCTTTTGGACAATTTTTCGGTATTCCTTCGGATGTGGATTTTGAGACTATTTTTGCTATAATAATTGTGAATGAGTTGCTGAAAAGTTGTAGTGTGTTGATCGATAATGAATGTATTTTTTGTGTTGAATATGAGGTCCTATTTATAGGAATCGAGGTGGTCTTGCTTGTGTGACAAGAAACACCGGTTTGGATAGGAAACACGAGAGTTCGTAAGGAAATAAACTTCTCGTTTCTTAGTGGGAAAGCCAAAAACTCGGCTGGTGGGGGAGGTATCTCGGCTGTTTCAGCCGAGTATCTGAGCTCGGGTGATACTTTGTTTCGGTTTCCGGATAGAATTCCTACTTGAGATCGAATTCTATCCTTAAACAGATTTGTTTAATATTATTGAAGGCTGATTTTTGTAGTGATTGAGTCCGAATTGGACGTGTAATGACACGGCCAGATCGTGTGACTCGGGAAAAAATATCTTTGACCGGGTTTGACTCGGTCGCTAAAAGACGGTTTTACCCCCGGTGTCGGAATCGACCCAAATTAGTCTCATTTGACTCGAAACGACCCACTGGGCCTGGATTTGAGGTCCGTTTTGTGAGATTTGTACTCCGTAATAAGCCTAAACCACATGTCCATGATTTCGAGCCCATATCCGAGCCCATTAAAGCACGTTTGCGTCCTATCATCATCGGGTGTTTGGCGGGACCTACTATAGACACCTGGCGGTCAAAATGTGGGTGTCTACAATGGTGGATACCGGTGCCTACACGAATTTGCTGTACAAAGACGCCTTCGACAAAATGGGTCTGGAGAAAAGGCACCTACGACCCGCCCCCGGGTCATTATATGGGTTCAGCGGAGCAGGCGTATTGCCCGTAGGGATCATAGACCTGCCTGTAACATTTGGGGAGGGAGCTGCTGCCAGAAATGTCAGAGCATCATTCGTTGTAGTGGATGCGAAGTCTGCTTACAACGCCCTGATCGGCAGAGTCACCCTGGACGAAATTGAAGCGGCCATATCAATCAGGGCTCTCACTGTAGCCTATGTTACTGATTTCGGCCTAGAAGGGAAAGTACGCGGAGACCAAGAGTCGGCCAGACAGTGCTACTCCGTGGCCCTGCAGACTCACGAGAGCGAAAGAAAAGGGAAAAGAAAAGCCGACAGTTCCCCCAGCAGAGAAGGCGAGATTCCAGCCGGTAATCAGGCGCCAAACCACCTGGAACCTGGGGGAGAAAGCATGCTGGTGGACCTGGAGCCAGGGAGGCAAGTCCTTGTAGGGGCTGACCTGGAGGAGTCCTACCAGGCTGAACTGGTCGAGCTACTGAAAGAGAACAAGGATGTATTCGCCTACTCGGCGGATGAAATGCCAGGGGTCGATCCAGCGTGCATCGTTCACAGGCTGAACGTAAGCGCGGACGCCCGCCCTGTGAAGCAGAAAAAGCGGAACATGTCCGCAGAAAAAGACTTGGCAATCAAGGAAGAAATCGAAAAACTTTTGAAGGCAGACTTTATAGAAGTTTGTGACTACCCTGAGTGGCTGGCAAACGTGGTCATGGTCAAAAAATCGTCAGGCGCGTGGAGGATGTGCGTGGATTTTACGAACCTCAACAAGGCCTGCCCAAAAGACTGTTACCCGCTCCCCAGAATCGACCAACTGGTGGATGCTACCAGTGGGTATACTATGCTAAGCTTCCTGGATGCCTTCTCAGGGTATCATCAGGTGTACTTATGGCAGCCAGACAGAGTTAAGTGCGCATTCATCACTAGTTCAGGCACCTACATGTACAAAATGATGCCATTCGGGCTGAAAAACGCAGGAGCCACGTACCAGCGCCTGGTCGACAAGGTGTTCGAAAACCAGAAAGGCAGAAACATAGAAGCCTATGTCGATGACGCCATTGTGAAGAGTAAGGGAGACAAAGAGCACTTGGCAGACCTGCGGGAGACCTTCTCCTCCCTGCGCGCCTTCAAAATGAAGCTCATTCCGAAGAAATGTACATTTGGGGTGCGCTCTAGAAAATTCTTGGGTTTCTTGGTCAGCTCTCGAGGGATAGACGCTAATCCCAAGAAAGTTCAGGCTGTTCTGGACCTTCGTGAGCCAAGGACCATCAGGGACATCCAACGTCTGACAGGCCGCATGGCCGCCCTGGCACGGTTCATCGCCAGGTTAGCAGACAAGTCAACCCCATTCTTCAAGGTACTGAAAGGCAACAAGCAATTCAAATGGGAAGACGAGCAAAAAGAAGCGTTCGGGCAGTTGAAGGAGCATTTAAAGAAACTCCCCACCCTGGCAAGACCAGTGGCGGGAGAAAAGCTCTTCCTTTACATCGCTGTAACCAACGTGACAGTCAGCGCGGTCATCTTAAGGGAAGAAGCAGGCGCTCAACAGCCCATATATTTTGTAAGCCACGCCCTGGGGGCAGCAGAGAAGAATTATCCTATGGTCGAGAAAGCGGCCTATGCGGTTGTTATAGCAGCCAGGAAATTGAGGCCATACTTCGACGCACACCCCGTCGTAGTACTAACAGACCAGCCCCTGGAGAAGGTGCTAGAGAAATTTGAAAAATCAGGCAGACTGCTAAAGTGGGCTATCGAGTTGAGTGGACTGGGGATAACATACCAGTCAAGAACAGCCATCAAGGCCCAAGCCCTGGCCGACTTTCTGGCAGAATGTTCCCACTCTGAAGACGATAGCCCAACCCCCGGTGAGTGGATCGTATACACCGATGGGTCCTCAACGGCCAACGGAGCAGGGGCAGGGGTAGTGTTGACCAGTCCGGAGGGGACCGACTTTGAGCATGCGCTCAGATTTGTCTTCCCCGCCTCGAATAATGAAGCCGAGTATGAAGCAGTACTTGCAGGCATCAACCTAGCCAAGGCTGCAGGCGCAGAGCGGGTCGTTCTGGCCACAGACTCCCAAGCTCATCGCCAACCAAATCAATGGAGAATATGAGGCTAGGGACCAAACAATGGCCGCGTACCTGGAGATGGTAAAAAGGGAATTATCAGGCTTAAAATCATATGAAATCAGACAGATCCCCCGATCCCAGAATAACAGGGCGGACGCCCTGTCAAAACTGGCTAGCTCCAGCCTGCAAGATATAAGAAGGTCAGTATGGGTGGACGTCGTCCAGGAGAAATCTACCGTCTCCTGTCAAACCGTCGGGGCGGTGGAAGAAGCAGGGCCTGAGGATTGGAGGACCCCCATCATCCTGTTCAAGAAACACAGAATCTTACCGACCGACCCCGTACTAAAAAGAAAGATGCCGGCAAGGGCTGCATGGTTCATCATAATGGGAGAAGACTTGTACAAAAAATCTTTCTCGTCCCCTCTGCTCAGGTGCCTGGGGGCAGAGCAGGCAACGGAGGTGTTGGATGACATCCACTCCGGAATATGTGGTCATCACATAGGAGGAAAGTCGCTAGCACACAAGGCCTTGAGAGCTGGATACTACTGGCCGACCCTGCTGGCCGACGCCAAAAATTTAACCCAAAAGTGCAGAAAATGCCAGCTCTTCGCCCCATCCATCCATGCCCCGGCCCAGGAACTCAGGCCAATCCTGTCTCCCATCCCCTTCGCTCAGTGGGGGATGGACATATTAGGGCCCTTTGCGGTAGCCACCGGGGGGAGAAAGTTCCTGATCGTAGCTATCGACTACTTCACTAAATGGATAGAGGCTGAGGCAGTGCCTAACATCACCGAGCCTGCGGTCAGGAAGGTGATTTGGCGGAACATTATCACCAGGTTCGGCCTACCGAAAATGCTGGTGTTTGACCATGGAAGGCAATTCGATAATGACCCCCTGAGATTATGGCTGGAAGGTCACGGCGTCGCGGTTGCTTATTCTGCCGTCTGCCACCCTCAAACCAACGGGCAGGCAGAGGCAGCCAACAAGCAAATTCTGAATGGCCTAAAGAAAATGGTGGATGACCTCAAGGGCGGGTGGGCCGACGAACTCCCCAGCATACTCTGGTCAATCCGGACCACCCGGAAGAAATCTACGGGCCAGACCCCGTTCGGCCTGGTATATGGTGCAGAGGCTCTACTACCAATTGAGGCCAGGATCCCCTCCCTGCGCTCCTTACAATACGACCAGGCTGAGAATGAAGTAGCGATGGCAGAAGCCTTAGATCTGGTCAGTGAGATGAGGGAAGAAGCCAGCGCCAATATCGTCGCCTACCAACAACGAATGAGGAAGGCGTACAATAAAAGAGTGCATCAGCGAAATTTTCAGATGGGTGATCTGGTCCTCAGAAAGACACAGGCCGTGGGAAAATCGAGAGAGCACGGCAAGCTCAGCGCTAACTGGGAAGGCCCGTACCAAGTAACCCAAATCTTACGGCCAGACACGTATAAAATCGCTAATCTGGAAGGCCAAGAGTTGAGTGCTCATTGGAACGCGGACACCCTGAAGAAATATTATGTCTAAACAGAATCTTAAAGTAGCCTTCGTTTCTTAAAATTTGGCGGAGAACGGTCAAAGAATGTCGACGGCTCCGACCACCCTTGTTTTAGATTTTTACAAAAGAAATGAAAGAACTTCAAGTCTATACTCGTTGCCTGTTCAAACTTGCGCTTTCACACACAAACGAGCAGGGAGCAATAGGGGGAGGCCCCCCTGTTGCCAGAATTAAGGAAAACGGTCCCCCCAACAAAAATTCAAGGCCTCCCTGCTTACCTCTGGGCAGGCAGGGAGCAGGCCCCCTGGACTTTGATTAAAAGCCAGGGGCAGGTCAAATGAACAAGGACTGGGGGCAGGCCCCCCAACCTTGTATAAAAAACGCACAAATGCCACCCTGCCAGCCTCTGGGCAGGCAGGGGGCATGCCCCCTGGACTTTGATTAAAAGCCAGGGACAGGTCAAATGAACAAGGACTGGGGGCAGGCCCCCCAACCTTGTATAAAAAACGCACAAATGCCACCCTGCCAGCCTCTGGGCAGGCAGGAGACAGGCCCCCTGGACTTTGATTAAAAGCCAGGGATAGGTCAAACGAACAAGGACTGGGGGCAGGCCCCCCAACCTTGTATAAAAAGCGCATAATGCCACCCTGCCGGCCTCTGGGCAGACATTGGGCAGGCCCCCTGGACCTTAATCAAAAGCCAGGGACAGGCCAAACTGACAAGGACTGGTGGCAGGCCCCCAACCTTGTATAAAAACGCAAAGAACCTCCCTGACTCGCCCTTCGGGCAGGCAGGGGGAAGGCCACACCTTAAGGAGCTCCAAAACAAAAAATTCAAACAGAATCAGGGCGAAAACAAACAAGAAAATCCTTAGAAAAGGAAACGAAGTAGCAGGAGATACACCAAATAAAGGTTTTCCAAAGTAACTACATCAAATACGGCAGCCGGCCACAAAAGGCTCGGTGCGCAGAAAAGATAAGAAGTCAAAATATTAGCGTAAGCGCGGCAGGGGACAGGCATGAGCCCTCTGAGGATGACTGCCTTCCATATTAAGCAGGAGGAGCTTCTGGGGCAGATGTAGCAGCTTCTTCATCCATCCTGCGCATCTGGGCCTCGTCCTTGGCAGTATAAAGGGCCCGAAAAGCATCTTCATCGAAGCCTGGGAACATCTCCCTAACAGCCTCCATGACCACCCCCAGACAGGAGTTGGCACCATTGACAAAGCCTGCTGACACGGCAGTTTCCACCTCCTGGATTATCTCATCCTTCTCTTTCTGCCATTCCTCAGTCTTCGCCGTCAAGTCACCAAGAGCCACCTGAAGAGCCGAATCCGCCTTAGAAAGACGCTCCTCTAGGTCGGCAACCTTTCTCTTGGCCTGGTCCAGCTCGGCTAAAGCTTTTTTGGCCTGCTCCAGCTCCGCAAAGGCCTGCTTGGCTCTCTTCGACTCCTCCTCCAGGCGGGACACCTCTCGGACCGCCCTCTCACTCTGAGATCTCCACTGAGTCGCCTGACCCCTAGCCTCCTCCAGCTCGCTCTCCCTTTTGGCCAGCTGATCTCTCAGGCCGGCAATAAGGACAACGTCCCTTTCTATTGTGGTCAGACGGTCGGAGTTGGCCAGATCCTCGTCGCTTAAACGACTAAGGGCCGCCAGCTCAGCAGAGGCCTAGATAACTCGGGCAGTGCGCTGGATATACTGGGTCACCTGGTGAGTAGCAAAGTGGACAGTCTTGAGGAGATGATCCGCCAAAACCGCCCCGGAATCAGAGAGTAGGGCAGAGACATCCTGGCTATCGCCGGCAGCATAATGGAACTCGGCATTCTCCTCAGAGAAAAGGGTACTAGGAACTCCCTGAGCAAAACGTTTGGGGTCAGGCGTATCAGCCTCCAGATCCACCACATGATCTGCACTTGGAGTTCCCCTGCTCCTTTTTCTAATCAGCCCCCTGGGAGTGCTTTCCCCCGTCTCTTCAGAGCCAGCAGCCTGCGGTCCCTGAGGAATCTGAACCCCTGCAGAAGGACCTCCCTGTTTGCTAGCAGGGGACGGGGTAACCTCGGAAGCAATCGCCTTTTTCGCAGCCGGAGAAGGAGTGGCTTCAGAGACCGCCGTTTTGGCGGGAGTTGACCTAGGAGGAGCAGGGAGCCTCGGCCTGGTGAACGAAAGTCCCTTCAGGTGCTTCATCAAGTTTTTCTCGCCCCTCTTGAAGTCAGGAGGAAGGGAAGGACGGACTTGAATAACGTCGAGAGTCCCGGACAAACCCAAACGTCTCACCTCCCCTTTTCTCCAAAGGAAAGTGGCGAGGTCTGCAAAGTAAACGGACGACTGGTCAGAAAAGCCATTTAAAAAAAAAAAAAAAAAGAAAAAAAGGCGAGTAAGGAAAAATCATCAACACTCCTGAACTACCTTCGTCTAAGCCCGGATTCATGCCCACCCGGGTCAGGTACCTGTCAGTAGCAATGACCTCCGCATGGGGGAGCCATTCTGAAGGGTCGTACACCCCGTACTTATCATTACTAGCAGCAAATCGGTCCACCAAGTCCTTGTCTTTCCTGCTCAACTTCACCTCCAGAGCCTTACCCCCCACGCCAGGGTGATATTCTTCAGGAGTCTCAAGCCTGGTGTGGACGTAATTCCTGAAGTGACGGGGAATCCTCCACCCATGGACGCTATGTACATAGAGAAAGTTGTTTTTCCAATCTCTTAGGCTGTCCATAGCAGGCCACACCAGTGTATGCCCTTTCTGTCTCAGAAGGGACCAATACCCAGGAGAGCCCTCACTCCCAGAAGAAACCATTTGTAGGCCGACCATAAATCTTAGGGCGTCAACAGAGGGTTCAGCGCGATGGAACAGGGAGGTCCACACGTACGAAATTAACGACCTGACAGCCATGGCTGTCAGCTGGGCGATGGCCACATTCATCCGCCTGGAAATCTCCTCCAGAGCAGGATGAAGGGGGAAACGAAGGCCGAACTCCAAGCACTTATGATAAACCGCAATGCACCCGTCGGGAGGGCAGCACACGGTGTCCTTTTCACCGGGGACGACAATTGTATACCCGTCCCCGAAATTATAGAAACGCTCAATCGCGTTGGCGGCGTTCTTCGCCAGAATCAGATCCCGATTTTTTGGGTCAGGGTAAGTGCTCAAGGGAACACGATACTTGGTTTTGTCTAAGTAATAAGTCCTCCCCTTTTCCCGGGGAATAAGGGGACCAGAGGTCCTGGAGGGGTCGATCTCCATCGCCTCGTCATCCGAATCGATAACGTCGCAGGGGGCAGGCTCGGGGGAGTTACCACCCCCACTACCCACCGGGTCCTCTTCCTCAACCATCCCAAGACCAACCTCCCTAGAGGAGGAGGCGGGGTCCTCCCTCCCCTTTTCCCGTTCTTCTTCCCCCAGTGGGTCGGTGAATGACAGAATGCATGGACGGGTTCTAGACATGGCAACCCTAAGAGGGAAGAAAAAAGCAAGAATTTTGAAAGAAAGGGAGCAAGAGTTGGAAGTTAAAGGTCTAACCTAGGATCGGCCGCCAAGGAAGTATAAGCTTTAAAAAGGAGTCTCCCAGAGAAGCGGGGGTACGAAGAGGAGCTCGAGTTATCACACCGAGAGATTTGCAGAAGGAAAGAAAAAAAGTTTGAAAAGAAAAAGAGAAGAGGAATGAGTGACAAATTGTTTTTATAGGAGGAAAGGCAGACGAAAAGTCGCCAAACCTCGAAGGCCCGCCCAAGGGCTACTGTCCACGTGTCAAGCTCTCGGAAGGCAGCCACTTGTAGCTTCCCGAGGATGGCCTCGAGAAGACCAAAAGACGCTGGAAGGTCGATCACACTGTGACGTCCTCCTTGCCTCCAAATAATAAATAACAAAAACAAATAATAGCAAATAATAAAAATGCCACATGTAAACAAAATCGCCTGACTTTTTCATTAAATTAAAGAAAACCCGAAAAACGGGCAAGTTACATGGCATACAAGCCAGGAATACAAAAAGAGCCCCTGTTTCTGGCTCACTATGCCTGCCCCCCTCGGGCGGGCCTAATCATCGCCGAAGCCTGGGGAGCAATTCCCAGGGCTGTTGTACCCCCCAACGTCAGATCCCCAGTCCCAATCATCAGAGTCTTTGAAGGGATCCGCCGAGTCATCATCATCCCCACGACCAGAGGAGTAACCCTGGCCGCCACTGTCGCCGGAATCCCGGCTGCTGACATCCCAGTCCCTGCCATAAGGGACTGTCTCGGTATCATCACAGGAGCCACAGCCCACCTTCCTCCTCAGGGGAGAAGAAGGGCCCGACTCGGGAGAAGAGGACAGCTCTGAGCAGTCGGGGTCGAACTGCTCAGGATGTAGCCATGGAAAACACTCATGGCACCCCCTGTCGAAACAGCCCCCACCCTGGGGGCAGCGCCTGAATTTCGGAGCGGCTGGAGGAGCCCTCTGAGGACGCTTGCCCGCTTTGACAAGAGCCCTCTTGAGCTTGCGGTGACGTTGAGCGCGGGGTCGCCGGCTACGGCGCAAAATGAGAAAAGACGCCCGAGGATACCTTAGTTTCCAGCGCCCCCTAAAGCGACGGCTCACTACACGAACCCCATGGCAGAAAAGAACTTTGATAATCCACGACATTTTCTCTGAAGGAAGAAGAAGAGAAGGTCGAAGATGGGTTGTGAAAATGGCAAAAAAAACCGCAATTTATACGAAAAGGGTGGCCAAAGCATTAAATGGCGCCCCAACTACTTCGACAGGGGGCACGACCAATCAGCACACAAGCACGCTGCCCCAAAATCCATTGGGTCTGGAAAGCTATCATGACCAAAAAGACACTTAAACTCTTGGCATGCCCAATACAGAAGAGTCTTCCCCCTCGGAAATACGCGAGCGCATTAAATGCGAGGATAAAACCACAAGTCAACTACTCACCATCAAGAGTCCACCTGCCAGGGAGAAGCCTTACTTCCCCCCGGCCGGTGAGGGCCAATTGATGAGGGTTGAAGAGCCTGCGCCGGGTCGCCCGCCTGGCAGGCCCCGCAAATACCCAACCCGGGAACCGAAGGGTCGGTCCAGCAGGCCGTCGAGGTAAGACGCCAGGACTTTCCTCTGTGAATGTGTCTCCAAGAGGGTCGCCCGCCCAGCAGGGTAAGGCGACCAGCTGGGAGGGGCCAGTAGACTCCTCTTAACCACCTGCCCCCAGGCGATCACCCTCCTAAGCAGGGCAGGGATTGCCAGGGGCCCCTTCGTCTTTCTGTCTAAGGTAAAAGGGAATGAGTGGATGAAACGGGCCCACGTGTAATCCTGACATCCACCCATTCTCCCGCTCTTTTTTCCCTCCAATCCCCTCTCTTGTGGGAAGGTATAAATACTCATCCATTTCCCACTTAGAGAGGGTTGGATTTTCTCTCTCTAGACTCTTACTCCTAAAAAACGCCGCCTAGTTCCTCACGAGCTAGGTTCATCAAGGCATTCACGGACTGACTTAGGCATCGGAGAGGGTTCCCTCGGACGACCTCCGAGGCCCTGTGCGCTACTTGTGCAGGGAGCAGGCTCGATCCGTCGGGGAGGTCCGATCAAAGGAGAAGGGAAAGGAGGAATCAAAGGAAATTAAGCAAGCAATATCCGAATACTGAGAACCCGAATTCATAGTCGGGTTAACCGATTCCTTGACCGGAACAGTATCATAAATAATAATAAAAAATAAACTAGAGAATCTTTTAATTATTATAATATATGTTTAATCTATTATATTATATGATGTTTTACAATTCTTAGGTAAAAACCTTTAAAGTTCATTTTTTTAAAAATTATTGTAAAAAAAATTATAAAAATGAAATAATGAGATGCGTGATAGAAAATATTTTCATTAGAGTATAAATTTCATATTATTTGTTTCATACTATTTGCTCGAAAAAGTGTTGAATTTATTACACATAAAAATATGAAAAATATTAAAAAGTATACCACATCGACAAATCTTTCTTAATTATAAATTTCATACTCTCTCCGAGTCTGAATGATCTTCCCCTTTGATTAAAATATATCTCACATATATTAATCAAAGGGAAAGATCATTCAGACTCGACGGGAGTATTATATTTGCTCGAAAAAGTGATGGATCTATTACATATAAACATCGTAAAATTATCCCACATCGATAAATTATAATAAAGTGATGAAATTTTACATATTATAAATATAGTAATTGTTCTTTCTTAAATATTCACCAAAAATCTTTTGAGTCTTATAAACTCTCAAGACTATAAAATCTTTAGAGTCTTTAAAAAAACTCTTATGATTATAGACTTTTAAGTAAAATTATTCCACATCATCAAATTATAATAAAGTGATAGATTTCTATTTTATAAATAAAATTAATTATTCGTTCTTAGTTAGATATCAACCAAAAATATTCTTGGTCTTAAAAACTCTTAACACTATAAAGTTAAATTAAAATTATTCCACATCGAAAAATTATAATAAGGTAATGAAATTCTATTATATAAATAAGAGCAATCATTTGTCATTGCTTATATATATAAGACTATAAACATTAAAATTATATCCCACATCGACAAATTATAATTATAATAAGACAATGAAATTCTATATTAGCATTCGTTATTAGATATTAAAAAAAAAACTTTTGAGTCTTACAAAACTCTTAAGACCATAAACTTTAAATAAAATTATCCCACATCGATAAACTATAAAAAGATAATGAATCTTTTGAGTTTTCAAAAGAGTTCTTATAAGAATCTTAAAAACTCTTAAAGACTATAAATTTTTAAGTAAAATTATCGACATAGGTAGTGAACTTCTCTATTATGTTTGATTCCTAAAACCTCTTAAAACTATAAACTTTTAAGTTAATTATCTCACATCGATAAATAATTGTAATAAGGTGATAAAAATCTATTATATAAATAAGAGTAGTCACATAAACTTACGTAAAATTATCCCACATCGACGTAAGGTAATGAAATTTTATATTATAAATAAGAGTAATCATTCGTCCTCGGATATCAATCAAAAAAATTTTTGAGTCTTACACCACCCTTAAAACTATCATATTGAAAAATTATGATAAGGCAATGAAATTTTAAATTATAAATAGAAGTAATCATTCGTCCTTAAATATAAGACCAAATTTTTTTGAGTCTTGATAAGAGCTTCAAGTCTATAAAAATAATCAAAAATTATAAAAATGAGATAATTAGATTCGTGGTAGAAAATGTTTTCATTGGAAAATAAATTTCATATTCATATTATTTGCTTGAAAAAATAATGAATCTATTACCTACTCTATAAAAATAATGTACGACGAAATTTTATATTATAAATAAGAATAATCATTCGTTCTTAGATATCCCACATCGAAAAATTATAATATTGTGCTGAAATTTTATTATATAAATAAGAGTAATCATTCTTCTACAGATTTAACGATTATCCAATATAATTAAGTTAGTTAACCCAAAGTTCTTAATAAGACTACAATTAAAGTTAAATTAAAGTTATCACATATCAAAAAAATTATAATGAGGTGATTTTTTATTGTTATATAAATAAGAGTAATCATTCATTCAAAATATATAATAATATGAATCAAATTCGATTATATAAATAGAGAGTAATCGTCTGTCCTTTTAACTTGGATATAAAAACACACTCTTTTAAGTCTTAAAAATAGCTCTTAAAAGTATAAAATTAATTAAGTAAATTATACCACATCGAAAAATTATGATAAGGTGATGGAATTCTATATCATAAATAAGTAATTCGGTTTTAAATATCAACCAACGATCTTTTGACTCTTAAAAAGTTTTTAAAAAACTACGAATCTAAAATTATACCACATCGAAAAAATTAAAAT
The DNA here is from genome assembly GCA_958450325.1 of Agrostemma githago. Taxonomy (NCBI): domain Eukaryota; kingdom Viridiplantae; phylum Streptophyta; class Magnoliopsida; order Caryophyllales; family Caryophyllaceae; genus Agrostemma; species Agrostemma githago. The sequence goes on along the minus strand of OY288259.1, from coordinate 57,978,414 downwards.
AAGATGATGATTCTATATTATAAATAAGAGTAATCGTGCGTTTTTCTAGGTCTTACAAGCATATCTTAAGACTATAAATGTTGAATAAATTATCTTACATCGAAAAATTATGATGAGTCGATAGAATCTTATATTATAAATAAAGACTAATCTTTCGTTCTTATCAATCAAAAAATTAATTCATTCATAGATATCAATCAAAAAACTTTTGAGTCTTACAAAATCTCTTAATTAGACTGTAAAACTATAAAAGTATTTCCACATTGAAAAATTATAATAAGGTGATGAAATTTTATATTATAATGTGAATATAAGAGCATGAGTTCTTTTGAGTTTTAAATTGAGCTAATAAGACTATAAACATAGTTGAAATTATGTTTGATTCTAATGTCATGTGATCATCTTATTTATTATTTAACGAAGTACATCGTCAATATAATTAAGCCAACTAACCCGTGCAGTGCACGGGCTTTAATCTAGTATATACTAAACGCTGTATTTATTATGCATAGAATTACAGTTGCAGGAGTGGTAGGCTTTTTGACTTCCTACCATCACTTCATGGGTTCGATTCCTTATGCACGCACATTATCATCTTTTTTTTCCTTCCCCATTTATAACTCAAATTCATCCCGCATTAAATATCCTTCAACTTCGTTCTTTTTTCAAATTCCCTTCAGTTTTGTTTTAACTTATAGAAATTTTGTATTATTTCTTTCTCAGGAATAAAAAAATTATATCGTAATGAAATTTTTGAACCTTTCTTTAATTTTTTACTTTGTACACTCCCATTTTCTAGAGAGTTTAGCTCTTATCAATTTTTTTTTGTTTTTATTTAAATTTTTTTAATGTATTGATAATTTAATAGATAAAGAGTTCTTTATCATCTTTTTCATAATATACATCATTATTAAAATAATACGGAGTACTTCATTAATGATCATAAATTAATTATTTGAATTTTGTCTTGAATTTACGAGCTTATTTTAAATCTATGTTACTCAGACTCGTGGACACGTGTCGGACACGGACACGTGTCGGCGTGTCGGACACATAATTTTTGAAATTTTAGGATACGTGGACACGGTCAACGGAGTGTCTTGACCAAGTTAGTGGACACGACACGGACACGGCACTATTAAAATAATTTAATTGTATACATTAATGTAAATATTTATTACAAATTTAAGTTTTATTTTTTTAAAAGGGAAAACTAAGGTGTGAAATTTGAAGAGTTTTCAACTGTCTTGGAAACATCAGTGAAATAAAAGGGGTATTTTTAACCTTTTTACAGTTGTCTAAACACCCCACCTACCCATTATTTTAACCTATTAAAATATCACCTACTTACCTACCCCAGCAAACCCTTCCCCACCCCAAGATAGTTCTTCAGCCACCATAATCAGCATGCACCAGCCGCCGCCGCCACCACCACCACCGTACATCAACCACCAAACACCCAACGTCGTCGTTCTCTGACAAGGTTTCTACACTTAATCTTCACTATTTTATCTCTCTCTGTCCCTATTCTCCATCCTCGACCACCGCGTCCGTGTCGCGTCCACGGCCGCCGTGTCCGGCACGTGTCCCGTGTCGTGTCGACACGCGACACGCTGGAGGACTGACGTGTCGGAGTAACACAGTTTTAAATTGATAATTAAGCAGTATTGAGTACCTTTTAAATCAAAGCAACTAATCTTATTTTTTCTAATTTTATCGCAATTTCAGTTCGCGGACAATTTGACTTTATTCGAAATTGGCAAAAAATATATACTTCGAAAATTACATACTGGTTTACGTAATAAAATTTTGATATACGACCGCTAATAAAAAAAGGGTCTCATATTTTAGTTTCGCTCCAGGTCTCCCTTGACTTTGAGACGGCCCTGCCAAGGACCCTCACCAAAGGGACATTGGAGATATTAAACAAAAGACTACAATAAACCAAAATGAACAACGGACAAGTGAAACATATGAGAATCATATTGGAATTAGCCACCCATAACTCAACCACTCTGAACATCGAATCTCACCAGAACCACCACTAGCACAACCCATCATCCGAAACAATCCACAAGCACAACTGCACAAATGCCAACACGGGAAGATTCTCACACCTTAAAGCCGACAAAACCAACAGCCACCCAAGACAGCAAACAAAGAGACTCAGAAAACAGACCACAACGAAACAAACGAAAAAAACAACCCGGAACAGATGATTGCAGAAGGTGGGGAGGGGGGCGAGGGGAGGGGGGAAACCTTCTGAGATCATCACGGGAAACGAAACACCCTACCCAGAACCCAACCAACTCGGGCACCGGAAAGTGGGGGAGGGGGACGAGGGGAGGGGGGAACACTTTCCAACCAGAGTCAGCAACGGACAAGGGGGGTGGACAAACAAAACAAGGAAAGACACGAGGCGGTTCCAGAAGGTGGGGAGGGGGGCGAGGGGAGGGGAAAACCTTTCGGATCCACCACGAGAAACGAAAAGAGGACACCTGATAGTCGGGATTTGTCGTCAATCTTACTACCAAATAAAACCAACTAACCTAAGCTAGAATAGCAAGGGTAAGTCGGGTCGAATCCACAGAGAGATCGGGAATGAGTACTAGGTCGGTCTCGGATTATGTTAGCTACGCGAATCGATTGATAGGGTGAGATTAAACTAATAAGACTAACTAATAAAAACATAAACAAGCAAATAATAAAACTAAACGAGTAAATCAATCAAATGGAGAAAAGCCTAGGGTCCGATTTCCTCCACTGACACACCTCAATCACATCATTGAAACCCCGTTAACAAGTCATCGAATAGTGAATTAGGGAGAAAACGCCTCTAAAGGTCCAAACACCTCCCTCCCGGGATCGTGAATGGATAAATAGTAATCCCAAGTACTTCCCTCCCGGGCTCGTAATTGGTATCCTAGGTCTACACCGAAATCCACTCCCGTGGTATCCCGCTAAGAGCCTAAGTCATTAAGTCTACGCTAGATTCCCGTCCGTCCCTCTTCCCCTCCCGAGGTAAGAGTTCCGACCGAAAGTCAAGGGCACTAACATTGGGTTCTCACTCCCGTGTTCAACCCAAATCGGTGAGGTTAGTCAAATGGGTAATCGGTTTTCCTAAACCTAATCGGCTCCCACCGATGGACAAGGGTCAAGGAACCATAACCAACCCAAAAGACTAATCGAATCCTAACCCCCTAACAATCCCCAAGTCAACCTCCGATAACTCATTAAAATGGGTCCAATAACATAATCAAAGCGTGTCGGGGATTAATCGTTCCCTAGTAAAAGTCTACTCACTACCCATAATCAACACAACACAAAACACACAAATAATTACTTTAAACACAACATTTAACATAATGAAATAATAAAGAATGAAACTTTAATTAATCCTAACATAAACTATATATAAACAAACAAGACAATTATAAAATAACATTACAAAACATAATTAACGATAAAGATTAAAACTTTGAACTAATTACTACCTCCCATTCGCTGGAAACCTACCAAAGATTGAATATATGTGAGGTATATTTTAATCAAATGGTAGGATTCCAGTAAATGGGAGGGAGTACTAACTAAATATAATATAAACATAAAACTAAAGATAATAAAACAAATAAAGGAGTAGAGATAAGAGAATTATACCAAAAAGAATTATAAGATGTCTTGAATGTTGAAGAAGAATTATTAATTAAAACTAATCAAAACTAAAACTAAAATTTAGAAAAATAGGAAAAGAAGAGGCTGCTCTGTTTTTTTCGTTCTACTGCTGCTCTAAACCCTATCTAATTCTCTACTCTGACCTCTTCCTTTTTTAATCTAACTTGCTTGCTGTTTTATACTCCCTCCGTTCAATTCCAACCTTCTCCTTCCTTGTCTTGACACTATTTGCAACCATGGATAACTTTCGATATTCACGACAATCTATTAGAGAAAATATATCCATGTGGGATCTTGTTTGATTCGTCTTTAAAAGTAGATTATTAATATCCAATTTCCATAATTTTTACTAATATCTTACGAAAGATATTAACGATGCAAAATGCGCGTTGGCAAACGTGAAAAAGCAAAAGGGAAGCTTGGACTTGAACGGAGGGAGTACTAACAAAAGTAAACAATGAAAGACCCATTTACCCTTCACTTAAATGAAATAAAAAGAAGATAAACAAGGGCTTAAGGCATGTACAATAGAGAGGAATTGACCTCCTCTTAGCCCTCTCCATTGTAGCTTCTTCCTCCTTCATCTTCTTGCTAAGAGGATCACTTCTTCTTCCTCTAATTTTAGAGGAAAAACAATCTTGGCCCTTGTGTTAGGTTCTTACTCAATTGGTCAAAATTATATACTATTCTTGGTATATATATTCTATTCTTAGTAAGAGATATCATTTTTATTTTTATCTTTTATAAAAATTGGAAATGATTTCATTTGTTTTGATTTTGTATATTTTCATTTTCATTTTTTTATCTTTGATTCCCTCCAATTTTTATTTATTGTCCCATTTTATATGTATAAGGTATATTTTACTAAAATGGAATGATAAAAAAACCGGGTAAATTGGATATTGTGCGGGGACTACTTGAAAATGACGGGGACTCATCTATCTCTTTTTCGGAGTCATTTGTTGTTACTCCTGGAACGTATGCGGAGAGAAATTTACACAACTTTATGGCTAGGAGGGAAGAATTACATGACAAACAAACACACATGGCTTTAAAGAACGATTTAGTCGAGCATATATGAACTATGTTCCAAGGCTCGAACATAAATTAATAAATATGTACTTTTAATGTTATATTTCATGCATTTTTCATTTAATGTATTTTATTATGATTTTTATGTTACTAGATTTAATTTAATTAATCCATTTTTTTTTTAAATTAGCTTTAGTGAATTATGAAAACAATATAAGTAAATCAATATTAATTATCCAATTATTAAAATAATAAGAAAAATAACATAAGAGGATCTTCTCTATTGTGGGAGAAAATTTGAAGAAGGAAAGAGGAAGAGGAGATAGATAGTGAAAAATGTAGTAGAGGAAAGAGATTATGAGGTGTCAAAAAAATATTGGGGGAAAGAAAAAATAAGAGGATGGAGATGTACTCTCCATTGTACATGGTCTTAAGAGTGATTTGCTAATCCAAATAAGACAAACCACTCAAACAAAAGAGAAGCGGGCACGGTGGACTACGATATGCACGGTCAACTCAGCACGGTGGTGCGCGGTGGTCGGAACGGCGGTTGAACGGAGATGCACGGCGGTGACGCGCGCCGGTGGGTCGAACGACGGTTGGAGATGGTGGTAGCTCGCCTGAGATGGAAGACGAACCGCGGCGTATCGACGGAGTGACGGGACCTGGGCGGTCGTCGGAGCTCGAGGAAAGGTGCTCGCCGGAAATGGTGGCCGATTGATTGAGCAATTGATTGATGAGTTTGTAATGAATTGAATGAGTGATTGGATGTGAAGTTGAATCGGAAATGAAGATGGAGGAAAGGAGGAACTTGGATTGATTGATGAAGATAGTTGATGGTGGAGGGAATAATTAATGGTGGACTGATTGTGTTGGATTGTTGAAGATGGGGAAAAATGGTGAATCGAAATGGAAATGGAGGTGTTGATTGAAGATGAGAGCAGGGGAGTTTGTTTTGGGTGATGGACTAGGATCGGTCAAAGTCGGGTTTGACCCGTCTTTTTTGTCTCGTTTCTTCCCGGGTTGGTACCTACAATATCAAAATAACTCGAGCAGTACCAAAATTCTAAGAAATATGCTAAAACGACATTATTAAGCTAGACTCGACTAATAATCAAAATTAAACGTAAAATGACTAATTACTAACAAATCGGATTATAAAATTGATCGAATAAGAGTAGAAATATGGGGCAAAAACCGGTAAAATAGCGCGTTATCAACACCCAACCCAGATCAACATAACCCGGACACCGGAGAGTGGGGGAGGGGGGCGAGGGGAGGGGGGAACACTCACCGATACTGGGCGACGACAGACAAGGGGTGGACAAGAGGAGGAAGACGAAAAAAAAACAAAACCAAAACAAGAAAGCCTCCAAGATCCAAGTCGGTGGTGTAGAATGAAGAAGCGGAAGGGAGAGGATCTCCAGCAGCGACACTCATGCGAATTGTGGGGGAAGGAAGAACCGACAGGGTGAAAAGTGGTAGACTGGCCGGAGATAGGTCATAACGAACCTATCTCCGACCAGTGGTGGAGATCGGTGCTGAGAGTAGATGAGCAGTAGGGTGGCGGTGGTTAAAGTAGGGTTTGAAAAGTTTTGGTGTGTAGAGAGAAGTTAGAGAATATTATTTTAGAGACGGAAACAAAAGAATTGATGAAAGGTAAGTTAGTATAAAGTTGACTAGTCGTATTTAGTCGTTGTTATAACGACGATTTAGGTGTGGTTTTATTGACTTAATCGGTGTCTTTGGGTCACATTTGTGTAATATTCGTGTGAATGTTATATGAGCAATTCGGAGAATTTTAGAGTACGATATTACTATTTCATTGGTTCGGACTGAGAAAGAAAGAAGATGCGAAGTCTAAGAAGGCTCGAGACAAAGATCTAGAAGAACAAGCCCAAGTGAAGCGTCAAAGCGCAGCTCGGGAATTGAAGATGGAATTTAAGTCGCTTTGGGTTTCGTGTCAACTTATTAATTATAAGTAGTATATTAGTATACTAGATGGAAAGCCTGTGCGATGCCCGGGCCGATTTTTAGTGACAATGATAATGATAGTATCCACATACGTGAATGTGTTTTTTGGGAGGTCATACATGCGGTAAACGTCAAATTAACGTCAGTAACAGACTTAGTTATTGAACGATATTCGTTAATATTAGAGCAAGGTTAGCAATGGATTTGAACTTAATCCATATGGTGAATGGAGTGAAAATGATGATACATCAATAGATCCTCAATCCTTCTTAGGATTGAGGAAAAATCTCCATTTAAAGGATGGAGAAAAAGAGGAAAGAGAGAGCAATTAGTGAGAGTTAATTGTTTAAATTGCCTTAAATAAATTTATAAAATGAAATAAAAAATAAATAAATATTAAATGTGGTGAGAAGTGGACTCTCTATGGAGATAAAAGTAAATCCATTGATGTACGTGTATTTTACAAGAGAGAGAAAATGTGGTATAAAAAGTGAGGTGGAAGATATGGGGTCCTCTATGGAGAGAAATTGTATCCATGGATAACCATGGTCTAAGACTTAAGAACAATTATCATAGATCTATAGCACGATTGGATTGTATGTGTTTAGTAATATCTTTATTGAATTCTTTATCTATTAATACTGTCGTTGAATTAAATCTAGAACTGAATTGTTTAAGAACGAGATATGTTTTAATTAATTATTCACAAGGAGAATTAGAATCTACAATTCACAATAGAGTAGTCAAAGAATAATAATTTGAACCGAATTTTTATGATCAATTATTATTAAGTTGTAGATTTGTACTTGACCTAACACCTTTTAATCATCTGATTTATTAGTTTTAGTTATTAGACAAATATTAAAAGAAAGAAAACCCTAATTATTCTGTAATTTCTTAGTTAATTATCGTTCTATACATTCAAAGTTAAACCAATTTCTTATGGGTTCTTATGTTTCAAGGGTGGCCTAAATTATTATTGACTTGCCTTTGTGAATGTCATTGTACATAAATCAATCTTTAACACGACACATCCAAGTGAACTAACACATCAGTTGTAGAAAAAATAATTGCAGGTACGTTATATATTCTTTTGTGTGATTTTTTTGAGCAAATGGTCCATGATGAAAGGTGGTGAAAATAACCCATCATGTAGCTAGATCGTAAAATGAATAGAAACCTAAAGAAACTTACAAGGCATAACTATACAAAAATAAAGGTTACCAAGTATTTTCTTTTTCCGTCTAGAGAAAAGTGTACTATGTCGCGAGTGAGAATCGAATCCCAACTCTTCGATTCAGCACAATTACAATAGGACCGTAAGCGCAGCAGGAGAGAATCCAAGTGGGGGTGGGGCATGTAGGTAGGGGTCGATGCACCCAATTGAATCCAGATATTCTTTAATATTAGTTGTTAATCCCGTAATTAATAACGGGCAATTGATTGTAGTGAAATGATTAAAAATGGTTTGGTATTGTCTTGATGACCTATAAAAATTAATTATTATCATCACGATATCCATGAAAACATGTTAAATACTCAGAATATACTCGTATAAAGAAATTGAAAAAAGTTTGTGTAATCTAACAACTAGAGATTTTAATTGACTGTTATTATACCAAAGACGGATATAGTATATCTTAAAAACGACTAATTGATTGCAGCAGTAGAGTGAGGAGGGGAGGATCAGAACCGTTTGCATTGGATCCTCTGTTCTACTTTTCTGTCTTATTCACTCATTCTGTGTGTCACTCCATATATACGCTAGATGACATATGAATAAAATACGTTGATAATTTGTTGATGTGTCATATCTAGTGTATGAAGAGGTACACATATGAACATAAAAGTGAGAGATGTTAGAGATAAATGCTTCAAAAGATGACATTTAGTGGTTTTCAATATCCCACATGGAACATTTATTGCTTCTACATTGTGTTTATATATGACCCAATAAAATACTCTACTATATGTGAACAAGAGAGGACTACGTACACCACACATGCGCGTGCCGAGCCGAGCCACCGCTTGCGGGTAATTTCCGAGTTACAGTGTGCATTTGTTGCTGTACACTGAATTCTTGTTCTTATAACGGGTCAAGTAACAATCATTTAGCTAGGTAAGGACAAATACCCCATGTGCTTTGCCTTTGTCTTTTATCTCTAAACGAGTAATATTTGACCCGTCATACTAATATGACAGATAATTCCGTCACAAACAAGAATTTGTGGTGGGGCATGAGAAAGGGAAGAAGAAAACGCAAGGACGGATTGACGCCTAGAGAGAGTATAGAAGCGGGCCGGTGAGAAGGATGAGAAGTTAGGTTGCTTAGCCATAACTGTATGGTACTTCATGCCCCCATTCCATATGGTCCTAATGTTTCCACTCCCCTTTTATTTTTGTTATATATTCTCACCATCCCGTCTTCTTCATTCTTCACCACTTCTGACTTGTGACTTTACTACTGCATGCAAATGCAAATGCAATGCTGTCTTTCTCATGCATCTCCTCTCCTCTCCTCTCCTCACCCAGTAGAGTCAGTCAGTCAGTCAGGCCACTGGACCAATCCATGAATCCAATACATACATACTCAACTCAATAGAGACTGACGACTAGACAGGGATGGGTCATGGGTGCAGTGCCTGCTGCCCAAATACATAGTTTTATTATAGTACAGTACATGTCAATTTTAATTAAAGATGGAGAGGGACATCCATATAGACAAGGGAAGAGCTGAAATAAGCACCACCCATGTATACCCCTTTCTCTCGTCTCAATCATTTGTTTATCTTTACTTTAAGCATAAAAGAGCTAAGAAAAGCTGACTCGATCTGACTTGCTCGAAATTCAAAAATTTAGTCACCCCGAAACTGACACGCTTGTGACCCAAGATCAGACCCGATATAACCTGATAATTAGTGATAAGATGGATGCCCATAAAACAATTAATCTTTTAGATTGATCTAAATGAAAACGATTTAATGTTTAGCTTCATACGTTAGAGTTAATGACAAAGTAATTAATTAAACAAAGTAATAGTAAAAAAAAAACTTATTAGGAAAATATCGAAGTAAGATAAAAAGGTAAGTAGACCCGATAGTAACTCGATCCAAACCCGACAGATGAACTGACCCGACCCAAAAGTCTTCTTACAATCCGAACCCAGTATGTATGACCTGCCCCGAGTGAACCAAATTGCCATCTATACATTTAGATCAAGAGGATGGAGGGATGAACCTTAATTAGCCTATTGATTAAGATGATGATGTACTATTTTGTACTAGAAAATATCTTAACCTATTAATTAAGATGAAAGTATTACGAATAATAAGTTGCAGATTCGAATCCCATTACTCAATATTAAAAATTGTGATACCCCTATGACTCATTTGACGAAAAAAAAAAAAAAAGTTATACGAGTACCAATTTCTTAAATCAAATTGCAATGTTATTCGGCAGTAAGGTCGGTGTCAACAGTGGTAACAATAATATGGGCAACTAAATACGAGTACGATCTAACCAACTCAATCCCAAATTCTGCTTAGATTTAGGTCCAACTCGATCAGATCGCTGCCCTTTTCTTTGTCACTCACTTAGTCTCTTACTGTTAAGATCTTTCGAGGAAACGTGAATTGACTACATACACTGATACACCCACTACATACATCTTTCAACCCGTACGTGCCTGTTACTTTCAACGTAACCAAACTTATTAGTCATGGAGTGTAATTATAAAACACACATCATAGTCCCTCACGCTTTCTATATTGATAGACACCATGAGTGATGTACTTTTGTACTCCCCTAGTATATATACTTACTGTAGTCGAGAATAATTCAGAATAAGTGTCGGACTCATGACTAGTACTGGAATCATCCAGCCCGACATTCGACATTAAGATCAACCTGGGTTTGACCCGTAATCCAAATAGATCTCGCCTATCGCGAATGATCTTAACTGATGTTATTGTATGAAATGGTTCGATATACCTAAAAAAGTTGTAAATAACAACTCAAGCAACCCTGAAATGCCCCGCATGCCTAATCCAAAGTTTCTTCTAACCCGAAAATGATCCACCTGCGCGACAGTACAATGTCTTTCTGCAAAGTACGTTAACTGAAACCGTTTATATGTGTGTCCCAACCTCCTGACTTTATTGATTCTAAAACTCTCACCCATGCATGTCCGTAAACTTTTGAAAGCTAACTACATGCACAAAGAGATTACATCCTATTTAACATCTTACGGGTCATCAGTCCTTGTCTGACCCATGCATCATTATTTATTTATAATAATTCTTGTTAATTCTACTACTCTTTATTATATTTCGTCTCTGTTGATGACATTATCCTCACCGCCACCTCCTACTAGTTAATACATAATTGAGCGGGACATAATGTACGACTAATACTAGTGATGATGTAGTTAATCGTGTTGCTTAACAACTTTTTCACATGTAAACATGCATCTAAAAGTCTTATTAAAGGATTGGACTAACGAAAGCAACATGTTAGTGGACATATTAAATGCGCTTACCCCAAACAATTAATGAAACATTTCATCAACCAACCTTTGGATTTAAAATAAAAATAAAAATGGACTCTATCAAAATACATTACAAACAACATTTAACCACTTCACCTCCCTAATCACCTAATAAGTACTACCTACTTGTATTAGGGGCCCCCAAAATAAAGTAATTAAGACGGTTTCTTTGTAGGCTGTAGCGTTAATGAGAGACGTCTCATTGTTGATGTATATGACGAGCTAGCGGGTGGAGATGGGTTGAGAGGCAGGGATTTTCTGAAAAGGGACCAACCTATTATCAGCTAATCTAGACTTGTAAGCGGAACTCTTGTACTCGAACCAAGTGAACTCTTTGTACAAGCTTGTCTCCTCATCTCCACCTGTTAACGAGGGAAGTGGACCTATTCTTTCACTCATCGGTGGTCCTCCAAAGTATATCATTGACATCCTTGATTTCAACCCGTTTGTTATTACTCTATGCTTCACACTTTTGAATCTCCCGTTCGTCATCACCTGCATCCAACCCCGTCTTCTTTCGTTAATACGAGATGATTCATTTAATATGATATTAAAGTTAGCATGACCAAATATTCTCACAACCTCAAAAAAATCTCACAAGTGAAATTTGTGTGCACGGTACAAGGACTATGGAGGAGTATAGACCAATTGTGTCAGTATTAAATGTATATGAACTTTTATTATACTAAGAATCTAAAATGGGGCCCCGTTTTACGAGATCAAATCATTCATCTATGATCGATTATTTAGATAGTAGGAGTACCTTTTTATCTATTGTACTTTACCCTTGGCTTAGACGTTTAGGTGAAATGTAAAAAGGCTCAAGTATAGTGAAACCTTGTGTGTTGTACTAGAAAACTAGGCTCAATAGTAACTTATCTCTATCATTGACTTTGGAATAAATGTTACTCCCTCCGTATGTTTGTCCACAATTTTTAATATATGAGTGGAGTATTATATTAAAAGTGGACGAACATATAGATACGGAGGAAAATACTTTATCTCTTTAATTTTCCTATTTACTCCGTAATTATTTTATATCCTTTGAATGAATATGTTGGGAAAAATCTTAGAAAGTTGGATGGAGGAAGTACTAATACCGTACATTACAGGCAAAAAGCAAGCATGAATAATGAAGATTGATTCTTGAGATATTGGATGTAACCGTAGTTGACTCATCTAAGAAAACTATAAGTTGTAAGTCTGTAACGATACGTGTAACCTATGTAAAAAAAAATTCCTTTTACGTATAGTTTACGTTTCTTAGCCGATTCTCATGCTTCTTCCCATTTATTTACCTTTCATTTAGTATTAGTACAAAAATCGGAAAAACAAGTGGACGATGAGACTGTTGGTATTGTTATGGAATGACAAGTAATGAAGTATAGGCAGATAAAAGTGTAGGTACCTGTAAGGAGTCGCCGACATTGATGAAGAAAGAGTCTTGATCAGGAGGAACAGAAAGCCAGTTACCATCTCGAAGGAAGATTTGAAGACCACAAGTGTTATTGGATCGAAGAACCGATATGATTTGGGGGTCTGTATGCTCCCCAAACCCTATCATGTTGTTCTTGCACTGAAACTCTGAGGGTGGGCATGGTGGATAATGGTTTAGCCTGAATATGGAGTCACTCTTCTCATCTTTCAGCAGTTTGCTGAATACTTCCCTTGGCTGTATTCTTAGTCCATCTGCCATTAATTCCACCACCTCACATGCCATTCTCCTTACTTCCCTTACATAATCCCTCACTGCACACCTACCACAATCCACAATTCCATATAGCTAGCTGGTTAAGTACGGGTCAGGTGTATGCAAGTAAATCATATAACGTGACACGTTGACAAATTTTCACTATGACTACGTGTTTCATACACAACATATTTGGTGAAAAATAAATTACGGTGAATAACATATTGATCAGAAACTACGGTTTTTGTGATTCACAGTACATTGAAACAAGGTACAATTTATACGTGAAAAATAATTTGATTGTCCTATAATCGGATGATTATCAAACATTTTTTAATACGTTTGCCTAAGTGGGGCCTAAAGCCTCAACTTTAACAACTATGGGACCATATTAGACTCACTTGAAGAGTAATAAATGATAATGTTAGTTGAACTTGAACAAACATTATCATCTAAGGTGAGTAGATGATGTACTTTTTTCGTCTAATTCGTTTTTTTTTATCATTTATATTATTTGCGATGAATATTCAGTATGATTAAAAACACACGTTCTATATGTTTATAACGTCGTCTCTGGATATATATATATACCTGAAATCGAGAGGGTTGTTGTCGGAAAAGATGGAAGGTAAGTTATGAAGATCAAGTTCAGGAGTAATACTCATAAGAAGATATTCAATCCAACCAACATCACCATTATTTCCAATCTTTTTATTACCATAACCATAAGGATTAGGAGGAGCAGCTAATTGCTTGTGAGATAAAGGCAAAGAGAAGAAGTTGGTGGCTTCTGTTTCCAATCTAGTAATGAACTCTAAAGGAACGCCATGGTTGACGACCTTGAAGAATCCGAAATCCTCAGAAGCCTTGACAATGAGGGTTTTGGCGTCAGGTTTGGACAGGTCTATTAATGGGATAACTACAGAGGACGGCGACATTTTGTTGTTGATGTTGTTGTTGGGTGGTTTGGGAAGGGATATAGGTTCAAGGACGGGTTTAGATAAGGTGACCATGGTGTCTATCTATATATATAGGAATTGTCGGTTGAAGAGGCAATAATGGTTTTGTTGTGAGCGGAGGAGGAGGAGGAGGAGGAGGAGGAGCTGAAACAGAGAGATAGAGAAGAGGAAGAGGAGTTGGAGTTGGAGGGGAATTATGAATTCTCTGCTCATTTATAGGCAAAAGGATTCGAGGATCTTTGTATAAATGCACATTCTTTTACTTATCGGTCATAAATTTGTACCCTTTCCATCCATTCAATTCTTTATGTGGGAGTTATTTTTGTAAGAAAAAATGGTGGACCTACGTAAATAATTGAATGCATAAGAGTGAGTAATAGGTTAAATAATACTCCCTCCGATTCTTTGGGTTCGCAACATTTACTATTTGCACAAATAATAAGAAAAGTAAGTGTGGTCCGGTCCACTATGAGTGATATTATTGTGAGATTAAACAATATAATAATGAAAAAAAGTTAGATGGGTAAAAAGTTAGTGAATATTTTGGAATATAATAATGAAAAGTGAAGGATATGTTAGTCATTTTATAAGAAAAATAAAGACCAAATTGGAAATATAACAAACCTAATTAATTTGTCAAATATGAAATATGTTACAAATCCCAAAGAATCGGAGGGAGTACTGTACTTTATCTTTTTGGAGGATATGATGATGGATATGACCGTCACAAACGAGACTTAAGCATTGTTATTTCGAGTTTATTTTCACCTTGACCAATGTTCATTATTCAGTATAATCAAAGTAAGTCTAATCTTATTAATTGTAGTTAATTCAACACAAATTTTGTTCAACCCAAATACTAATAGTAAGTTAAATCATCTCGTTTAAATTTAATTCAACTCGGCGAAAAGATGAGGACCCTTGCTCTTGTATAAATAAATGAATAAACCATCTTAGGTCCACGCCCTTCCACACATGACATGCCACTTTCTCTTTATTGCCACCAATCAGATTTTACATTCAACTATGATTCCAACTCTCCAAACTCCAATCTTTACTTCTTTTAAGATTTTGTGAATATGTTAAGGTAGGGAGGGGTCTCATTTTGTGAAGCCTACGTTTCTCCTAATTCGCTCACAAGTTAAAATTATCATGGAGAGATAGGGCGAAATTAAAATGTCTAACTTTATCTATTTATGTACGGTGGATGAGATAATTGACTGTCTCATAAAAATAAGAATTTGTGATATTTATATCTCTTAGACTAATTTTTTTTTATTCATGTTTCATTAGTTGTTCATCTAAGGTTTTATCACTTGATTTAACTTAACTTTCACAATTACACTTTATTCTGAAATAAGATGTTAGTATGTAATCTTCGTGTCTAGAGAAGTATTTTAATCAAATGTAAACAGATGACTGAGACAGAGTGAATATATTTATCTTTATGATATTATAAGATTTGTTTTAATTAATGTTGTAGGCGTTGTAGACAAAATGTTACTGCTGGTTAATTATTTCGGCACAGAAAACAAGAAGAAAAGAGGAAATTATCCGTTGTTATTACTCGTAGATTATTAGATGATATCGACCACGTTCGTGAAAGGATGTCCTATGTGAAAAAACGTCACTTATTTTGGCTTCCAGTTCCTGATATGGTGGACCGATAATGTTGCAAAACCAAATACCGATTATAACATGGACTATGTCCATGCATGAAAGAATGTCCTAGTTATTACATTCCCATTCGACAACTCTTTTCTTCTACACCTAAAATTTAATTTTCTCTCCAATTCATTAAATTGTTAAGAGTATTTATTTCTTTTTTAAGCATTTTTTTTAGCGAATAGATCATTTCATTAATAAAAAGTCATATGACATCTGCAACTTACATCGAAATTGAAGGGATACAATACTATAAAATTTGAGTAAAATAAATTCTCTTTAAAACAAAGATCTCTCACTAAGATTTTGATCTCCGCTTCTGCCCATCCTCCTTCAACATATCGTTGTTTAATGATACAACTTTTCACAAGAGGGTCTTCGGATCTTCTAAGGTTTTGAAGAGAATCGATTTCATCTAACCTGATAGATTGTAGCCGCCAGTCTGACATAAATTGAGATACCACATGTTGAACGATTGTGGTACTGATCTTTCGCGTCCTCTCTACTTTAATAGAATCAACACCTCTCCTAAAAGAGAGAGCGAAACTCATCAATTGATGGGGACAAAACTCTCCAAAAGAAGAGGACTTATTATAATTATAATATTAATAATACTAATAAAAAGCGATATAATTAATTAAAATTGGGGGCTTACCACCTAGCCCCAAGTTTTTTTTTGGAGGGGGCCTAGGTTTTTTGGGAGGAGGGAGAAGGGTTTAGGATGGGTTTGATGTATACATGATCATTTCTTATAATATTATGTTTTCATTTGATAGGCCCTAATCTTTTTTAAGCATATCATTCAATAATTTCTCCGTAAAATGGTAGATGATTGTTTAATGAAGTAGAGGAATGATAATCTATTTTACAAGGTTAGCCAAAAAAAACAACTAAAAGGTAAACCCAAAAATATTTACCTTTTTGGGTCAAAGTTTAATTTTTTTTACTACTCGGTACTAATCACTAAGAATCATAAATTTTACTGTAAATTAAAATATAAATTTCACTAAATACGTACAAAAGTATTTTTTTTGCACAAAAAATTAACCTATATAAATATAATTAAGGTAAAAAAAATACGGTTAAAATATCATCGCAAATTCGTTCGCAGTTACGGAAAAAATTAATGGAAACAAGGTAATGGAACGCAGTGTTAGTTGTGGCCTTGTACGCGCAACATACTCGCGATATCGTTAATAATGGTGTGGAACGGGACACGCTTCGAGTCTTCAACGCGCCCAGAATTAATTGCATAAATCAGCAAAGACCACAACATTAATGACACATTACCATCATTTTGGATCCAAATCATATATTATACTCCTAGTAAAATATGCTCTCTAATTCTAGATCATATGTTTACGTTTTGATTAAGTTATCCATAATAATAAATACACTAACAAAAAAGTAAACAAATGATTGAGACGAAGAGAGTAACTTCGTGTACTGTCTTCTTCATTTGTCCGCCCGACATTACATGCTGAGACTCAGGCCACGACGCTAGTTTTCGGAGAAAATCCTGCCTCTGCACGACCCGACCCGAAGCACGATAGAATCATAGAAATATGACAAATGAAAGAAAAATGGCCACGAATTGGACGGACTACTGTTTATTTTGGTCATTTTAAATAAAGGAGTCAATAAAAATAAAACTCTGTACTCCGTATTTCTTATCATCATCAAAATATCATAGTTCAACCGCTTCACTTTGTTTGTATGGAGTGTATTCTCTTATTGTGAAATGCAATCAAAACTTTCTTTGTTAGCGCTCAATCACAAATAAGAATTTATCGATAATAGAACGCCGGGTAGATCTATTTTTTCATCAATTTTTACTTTATTTTATTTTAATTAGGAAAAGACACCACCATGGTAAATGGTAAGCATGCAATGCATGTACAGTGAGCATGCGCATTGAACATGTGATGTTGATCTTATTTGAATGATTACCATAGAATCAAAAGTTCATGCAACTTTTTACTAACATATTTATATAGAGAGATCAGAAGAAATCCTTCACAAATTTGAATGCCACTTAAAAGTAAGTACGATGAAAGTGTCGGAGGGACGAATTTGGAACAAAAAAATTTCAGGTAGCGAGTCTCCTTAAATTATTTAAAATTTATGTTATGATCTCATATTAAGGAATTTTGGGTTAACAAAAATTGATAATTATATTTTTTTTTTTTGTAAATTTGGAGTAGCGAGTGCTACTCTTTGTTACTAGCTAGATTTTTCCTAAATGTACATTAACAACTTTCTTATCCCTTTTTCAAAGTAAACGCACATATATACGGAGTAAGAGTATATATTAGCAAGCCTAAATCTGCTGGCTAGTTGTTACTTGATCCTACATATTTTAGAAGTCGACAAAATTGCGGTAGTCACAGATTTACATTATATGGAGTATCTGTATCTCATAAGATCGATAAAGTTATTATGTGCGAATAAGGAAAGTAATGAAAAATCAACACCGAATCGACTTTACGCTTTCCTAATAGAACAATTCGACCCTTATTTCAGTGCAGGGTGATATCGAATTTTCTACTGAGATAAGGTGTTCCTCTGAATTTGCACAGAAAACAAAGATATAACTATGAAGTATTTTGTGCAGATTTTTCGTT
Organism: Agrostemma githago; assembly: GCA_958450325.1. Lineage (NCBI taxonomy): Eukaryota > Viridiplantae > Streptophyta > Magnoliopsida > Caryophyllales > Caryophyllaceae > Agrostemma > Agrostemma githago. The sequence goes on along the minus strand of OY288259.1, from coordinate 57,960,252 downwards.
GTATTTACGGATTTTGATCAACGCTCTATTATATAGAGTTTGAAGGAGCAGGGATACGAATTGAAAAGTTGCGACTCTTCATAAATTCTCACCAAAAATTTGTTTATACAGATTAAATCTTTTCAACCAGAATTGGCGCCAAAAATCCGCCCGTACCTATATTATATTATATTGAATTCACACATCCGTAAACCAATCCCGAGTACGCTAAAATAAACCGGTATTTACACTTAAATTACCAACAAAAGTTGTTTACTTTTTGAAATATGAATTCTACTAGACACTTTTATCCTATTTTTCGTATTGGTTTGAAAATCGATGAATTCAACTTATCGTGCTCATTTAATTTAATTTAAAAATATGTACGTACTTCATACTCCGTAATAGATTGGTCATACATTAAATGTTACGGAGTACTTACTTTTGTAAAAAAAATGGACAAATTTCGTAATTATTGAAAATTTTGATTACTTAGTCTCTCTTATAACAAAAAAAATGTTAAATATATCACCCATTTAGATACTCCACAGATTAGAAAACCAATGTACAATATCCTTATCCACCTCGTTTCAAATTCAAACTAATATACTTCCTCCATTTTTTTATATCTTCCCATTCATTTAATATATAAGTGTAATATTTTATTATAATGGAAAGATATATAAAAAAAAGAAAGTACGAATTTAAAAAAAAAAAGTCATGGGGTTACGATTATTTGAAGTGAGAGTGTAGAATGGAGAAGCAGGAGGACTAGTGAACGTGCAACACATGGATCGGAGGAGAAGGATGAGGGTGTGGGGGGTGTGGGTTTGGGTGGGGGTGGGGGTCTTCCCTCATCTGCTCATTTGCAGTTCACTTATTACTTTTTCCTATAACTGTACTGTACTGTTTACCCATCGTGTTATTATAATCGATTCAAATATTACGAGTATTTATCTAGTAATGTAAAGATAAAACATTCTTCCTCTGAAATTAGAACGATAATTCTATCTTTTTTTATTTCTTTGTAAATTGATACTGTAACTATTTAATCCATTATACACATGGGCGGATATAGGGGGCCATGGGGAGCAAGTGACCCCCAACAAGTTCAAGGGATAAATTTTTATGTGTATCTCAAATGTACAATATATTATAGTAGATCAGTTGGTAGAGGGGTTTTGTAGACATTGGTGAGGTCTTGGGTTCGAAACCTGGTGGCTTATAATTTGAGTAATTTTATTTTTTGTTGTTTGTTTCACTCCTACTATTGATACCACCACTTAACCACTAACACTTATTGGTCATTAGTAGCAATAGAATGTTATATATCCTCTAATATGTACTCCATTTAAAGGAATCTATAGCATTTTGGTGAAAAAAAATCAAAGAAAGTATTATTTATTATAAAAAAACTCACTCAAATTTGTCATTTTTTTAACGTTCTAACGCATTATTTTACGGAAAAAAATTCAAAAATTTAAAATATTCTTTAAGATAAAAAGTAATGTGCTAAAAAAATTTCAGTGTCCCCTTCCAAGCAAATCCTGCGTCCGCCACTGATTATACAATTCGACTCCTTTCCCAAAAAATTTCATTTCCAACTCACTTGCTTCAAAATCACATACTCTCTTCTAGTTTCAATGATCTTTTTTTTTTTTTTAATATATGTGAGGTACGAAATGAGTATATATTTTAATTAAAAGGAAAGATCATAAAAATTAGGAAGGAGTACTTTATTTGAGTGTAAGTATTCTTCCATTTTACTTTTGAAATCAAAAATAAAAGCAGAAGAATGAGTGACACCAAAAAAAAAAAAGTAAATCTAAATAAGATATTGATAGCTTAAAAAGAAAAGAGATACGGGAGAAAATAGAGAAGAATACTTAGCCTCTAAGAATTGGGAATAATGTCGTCCGGCTGGCTCCATGTGTTTGAAAATGGGAAGCCGGCACGTGTTGGAAGGGGGGGAGTAGCATCCTAGTTGTGGAGTTCAGCCACGTGCACATTAACGGCGCAGTCATATGATATAATATGATATGATATGATATTAGTCCAATTCCAGTATGTATGTATGATGATCTGGTTCTGTGTCATGTGTCTTCCAACAGGCAACAGCATTGCATTTGCATGCAGATATACTAGTATCATCATGGCATGTATGGCGTGTGGGGGGATTTGTATGTGTTTTTGGGAGATGTTTCATCCTTCACGTGCATGCCTTTCTTCCATCTTCTTATTCCTCCAAAACTTCACCTTAACTGCCATACCCCCCTCTTATTTACCCACACATTTTTTCACCATAGTAGAGATATTGCGTGGTAAATGAGTCAATTGGATCGATTTGGATCAGGTTTATTTGGGTTGAGTGGTGTTGAGTTATCTCGATTTTTGACACGGTTTTAGACTTTCAGGTGAGATATTATTGAGTCAGTTCTGGTTCGGTCATGTCAAATCGGATCATTTTCAGGTTTTGATCATTTTGGGTTAGTTAATTTTCGGTCACTATTAAAGTGGTTGGAAATGGAATATACAAAGTATTTGTTTGACTAGCATGATCATTTTACATTTTAACCTTTCATTTTGACGGATATGATATTAATACGGTTTGATATCTGCCATTATTTATTGGGTCACTTGGAGTCATTTTATATTGGTTAATCATGATGGTTAAGTGGTTTTGAGTCGGCTCATCTTGGGTTGGGTTAATGAAGTTTTGAGTCAGGGCTGGGCGGTAGATTAAACTATTAAAGCTATAAGTTAGCAAAGATGGATAATTAATAATTGGAGTATTACTATAGGCTATAGCGACATTCACTTCAATTCATACAAGTTTAATCCTTATAAGTTATAACTCCACAACGATGAATAGACATAAGACTTGATGAATTAGATTTGCTACTTTAATGCAAACAAAGGAATCATTAAACTATTATACTTAGTATTGATTTATTAACAACAACTATGAGATCAACGTAAAAGGTTTAATTAACAAACCAATAATTACTGTAAAATCAAACTCAATAATTACTGTAAAGTTTTTATGTTATAATGTTTATTAATTATATTTGATATTTTCTAATGACAATGAAAATGCCTCAGCCCTGTAAATTTTCACGGGTTAGTATACTAGGAAAAGTAAAACAGAAAACTTCGAATGACTTCAACAATACAAATGAAGATAATGCAACATAAAGTAGAAATAGGAGGTAAATGATGTTAAATGAGATCCGTTGTGTTTTTATAATTAGAAGCGAGGATCCCTCATTATATGTGAGACATATTTTTAATGAAACGGAACAATTATTAAGGGATAGAGGTAGTATACACGGAATGTGGTTCATTTTATATGTTGAAAAACCTTGTTATGTTTTTAGACAAATTTGGCTGAGTAGATCACACATTAGTTTGGGAGACTCGGACCAGTTTGAAAGTTAAGGCACTGGACTAACTTGGAATTCATAGACCATTTTTCTACTTCGGTTTAACAAAAAGCACACATAGTCGCACTAAATATGGAGAAGGGGTTCGAACATGAAACATATTGTTGAGGTCCTTGAGGATACCTTGTCTTAACCACTAGACTAAGACCTTTGACGACGTTCAAGTTTCCACATCTATAAGTAGTTAATGGACTGTCAAATACAGCCAACTAAGAATCACATGTACAGCTAAAAATAGCAAGGAATTTAAGAAGCTTGAGATCACAGTGTCCCCTGTATATTCTTCTCCTCGGCCGCTCCAGTCGTTTCTTCCTTCTCATCGCGATCATCATTATGATGGGCTACATCATACGTTGCATGAACGCCGACAAACAGATAGTACAGCATCATTACCGCTGTACATATGAAAAACCTCAAAAATGCCTGATACCCCAATGATCCTATCAGAAATATGTTCATCCCGATAGACAAAGATGGCACCCACGGAACAAGGGGAACCCCCCACAGCTTGGGCGTCCGTTGCTTTGCAAGTAACTGCATTGCCAAAGTACCCACGAACCAAAACACTCCACACACAATGTATCCGATCCTACTCTGACTTTTCAAATTCCAAATTACTGTGATACCCAGTGAAGCGCTACCAATGATAAACAAACAGGCTAGGAATTTGAGTAGGTTTTGCTTAGGCGTGACTTCAGTGACATAGTACCTTCTGACTAGAAGTGCAACAGCCATTAGCATGAATATGAACAGCGTGCAAAATGAGAAGACGCTCGACAAGACGTCCAGACTTGTGAAAAAGGCGATGACGGAACTGAGGATGGTAACCAGGAGAGTTGCATTGATTGGAGTTCTGGTTTTCGGATGAACGTGAGCGAACCAGGGAGGAATCAAATGGGCTCTCGCGATTTGTGTGGTGTACCGAGCTTGACCCAGGGACCCTACCAGAAGGCTAGTCGTCATCCCTTTCAGAGCGATGATGGAGACTAGATATTTCGCCCATTTCATCCCAATCTGATCAAAAACAACTGTGTACGGGGCGTTAATGTCAATGTCGGTGTATTTTTGCATCATTGTCAGTGTCAACGACATTAGACAATAAATGATGGTGATCACGGACATGGACCCCACGAGTCCAATAGGGATATCTCTGGACGGGCGCTTGGTTTCTTCAGCCATGGTAGCAACCATGTCGAAACCAGTATACGACCAATAAACAACAGCCGCAGCCCGGAAGACACCGCCGGCTCCAAACGGGAAGAAGGGCTTAAGATTCTCGGTCTTTGAATGTATAAATCCAACAATAATGATAAATACAATGACTAATGCGCTCAAGATTGAGCTCAACCAATTCAAGAACGACGTTTGCCTAGTTCCAGACATGGCTATGCCGTTTGCCACCAAAAGCACGACAACAGCAATGGGGTCAAGGAGGTTAAACCCATTAGCAAACGAATTGATACGAATCCGTAGGAAGTCGGTGTCAGTCCTTATAAGGCTAGCGAAATAAGACGACCATGACCTTCCTAATCCAGCAGCACCAACAATTGCTTCAAGCAGGATATTGCTAGCAGCAATGAAAGCGATAAAATCACCAAGTTCTATCCTAAGAAAAGAGAAAGAGCCGCCTGCAACTGGCACTTCAACACTGAATTCAGTGTAGCAGAAGACAGATAACAATGCAGATAGCCCCGAAATTGCGTATGAGAGAACGATAGCAGGGCCTGCATATATAGGATCACTTATCACAGTTTGCTTACAAAGAAACATACACATTCAATGTTGCCATCCAAACATGCAACCATTCCACAAACGTATCATAGATTCTAGATTTGCCTAGTATTTGCTCAGTTATGTTGGGCCGAGGGAATCAAGCCAATAGCAAAGGCTAGCACTCTCTACCCCAGACTTAAAAAATTTGGTTAAGATTATCGACTTTAAAAATGACACCTTTTCATATTATTAAGCAAATCATCAATCTGATGAACTCGCTACTTAAAAATTATTCATCCCATTAAGCTGACTCGATACCACTATTTTGGTCTAAAATGAAGTATCCAATTATTGTATCCGCAATACATAATGGACAACCCGACACAATAACCCAAACTGACACCTGAATTGAAATTGAAGACCCGAGTTATGACTAATAAAACAAATTGAACCGACGTAACCTGAAACTGACCCATATGTATACATACAACAAGTCGATATCCTTGAAAAAAATCGAAATAACCCAGTCCAACCCAAAGTGAACCCGATTTTCCTGACCCGACCTGGTCGACCCGTTTGCCGGGTCTACTAGTACTTGCGCATAAGAAAAGAACATACGAGTAACTTTTTAAATTAGGGATTTCTACATTATGTGAACCAAACTACAGTATAAAACAATTGAATCAGAAATGGAATCAAAACAAAAGCAGAAGAAGTAGAAGTAGAAGTAGAAGTAGAAGAAAGAATATACCAGCATGATCATGGGCCTCCTGACCCGTAATACTGAAAATACCGGACCCGACAACAGAGCCGAAACTCAACCAAATAAGATCCCACCAAGTGAGACACTTATTCAAAGGGTTAACACTCTCTTTCCTGAGTTGAAGGAGCTCGAATGAATCAGAAGACCTGCTTAAAACCCTGTCTTTGAGACGAGGGAAGATATTTCCGAGGGCATTTTTGTAATCTGAGAATGAATTGAATGATTTTTCTGGGAAGAAATCCTGCTTCCGCCATTTCCAATAACTTGTGTGTTCCAATTCCTGGGAATTCGTTGCGGCCATTAGAAGTGGTGTCTCGTGGGATGAAGATGATGAAGAAGAAGAATTTTGGGGTTTATTGATTTTGGCGTTTGATTCTTGCATATTATAGAATTTCCTTTATATAATTGGCGAGTTTATGGGTGTGTAGGTTTCTGTTTTGGTATAGATTATTTTTTTGACAAATGTCTGTAATTTCCGTATCAAGTCAACTTTGTGGAGGCTGTTCATTCTTCTTAATTGTTACATTTCCTTAGTTACTTACTTATTCTCTCTCTTCTCCTATTAATCCTCAAAATTTTACAGGATTATGGCCGTCTCGTTCATTTGCTTGTTTCGTTTGTTTACGAGAGGGCTACACTTTGACAATGGGTACGAGATTTTCATACCCAACTAGTCAGTAGTCACGTCGGGCGGGCCACGTATCATTTGCTATTTAACGTAGGATCATTAGTTTAGGGTTAGGTACATCCTTGGTTTATTTGTTAACATACTATAGTTAAGTTAATTATAGAAAATACCAACGATTAAGATATGATCTCAAATTTCTCATTTCTCTGTACCAAATACCAATATGTGAATGCTAAATAGCCCAACTCATCATGAAAATTGTATTTAGCTTTGTTTCAGCATCCATCTATAATTACATCCACAAACATAATGCAGCAGCACATTCAACAAAGTACAGTATTAAAATACATTACTTCCGTCTCAGTCATTTGTTTACCGTTTATATTGAGTATTTGTGAGACGAAGGGAGGGAGTATTCGTCTCTAGTTAGCTTCAGAGCTGAGCAACATCCTTGATGTCAAACTTGAACCAAATCTCATTAACCCTGTTCTCAAACTCAAACGGAGAATTATACTGAGCCACAATATAACTCGAGGTGGGATCATCCCTTCTTGTCTTTTCAATGGCAGGAACCCATTTGGAGCCAGCGAGGCTGGCTTGCAATGCAGCTGCCTCCTCCCCAACCCCATAATCGGATGCAAACCCCCCAAACTGTCTCACTGCAATGTATGTTGTTTCCCACTTCTGCACGTGCAGGCCTTCTGCTGGAGGAGGGTCCGCCTGGTTCTCCTTAGGAACGTAGAAGCTGACCACGAATGATGATTCGCACAAGGGTCCGTCACTTGGTGACACTTGAGTCATCACTGGAGCTGTCATCTCTATCTTTTTGCCGTATTCGTTTTTCCCTTGTATGTAGTCGAATAACCTGTATGAATGTAGTACACACCCGGCCAGATTAATGTTCAAAAAGGAATGATACAGTATACAGATATTAAGAAGTTGAATTTTAGGTGAATTGTAATTCCAACTCTGTCATTGAAGACGAGAGCAGTGTCGTGCCATATCGCAACTCAATGTTAGAAAACGAACTGGGAAACAATGAAAAATTGAAAATTACACTGAATCGTCTGTACTTTTCCAATACGAAGTAGAATAATTTCATCCTGATCCCATGAAAATTACATTGAATCGTCTTTACTTTTCTAAGACAACAATTCGACCCTCGTATTAGTGCTGGCCTGGCGTGTTCCCAATTCTCCTATAGAACTGTGTCATATGTTATACATAGTTTGTTGCAAAATTCAAGATGCAGACAGTATGATACGTAGTTTGTTGGAATATATGACTATAGGAGTCTCTTTGGAAAATTCTCACCAAAGTCTGTTAATGCAGATTGACACCAAGATTCAGTGAGCGGGCAGCAAGACCCCATCAAAGTGGTTCGCGCGAACATTATACCGTAAATTCTCAAACTCTAATATAATCGAACCCCGGCCTCCATAATTTCCGACTTTACATCATATTATATAGAATTTAGCCATTTGAGATAGGAAGCTAAAAAGGGAATTTAGAGGAAAAAAAGAAGAGGAGTAGGGAGGAGGACGTACGTGAGGAAGCCAGTGCGAGTAGCTTGGACAAGTGAGATGTCCTGAATGGGGGAAGTGGACATCCAAAGCGATGTGGTATTGTAGCGTCGTATTTCATAGCCATTGGACTGCTGGATTAGCTGGTAAGTTGGGCACTCTATGCGCTCGCATGATGGTGGGAATACTGCAATTTTATTACCATTACCAAGATGATTATTGTGGTGAGTAGGGTTTGGAAGGAGGTTGAACAACACTGCTAACTGCATCAACTTCAGACCTCCCATTGCTATTATTCTTACTCTACTAATTTTACTCCTATCTCTTGTTGATGGAGGAATATAGGATAGGATATTAGGATGTATGCTGCGCTTCCTCTCTCTCTCTTTCTTATCTCATCCAAATAATTCTACGGTTTACACTTTTCTGGTTTGTTACCCGTAGATATCCGTCTTAATATTACAACGGCCAATTATTATTCATTTCAATTCAAAGATTCAAGTACAAATAAATAGACCCAATTCCATTTGAATGATGTTATATCAATATTCAGTTAAATGATACGGAGTAAGATTTTATACGAAGTATTTAACTTGTTATAATCATTTAAAAAAAAAACGGATAATCCATTACGAGGGAGGGAGGGAGGGTAGGTGGTCTGACTTCTAACAAGTGACAAACTGACAACCATTCTCTTTTCTCATTCTGGATCTCTTCGTTGTATGGGCCGATCTTCATTCCTTCATTGCATATATGGGCTGCTTCTTCTTCTGGCCTGGATCACTTTAATCATAGCTCTGGTCTTTCCGATTGAATTAGACATAACATTTCTTCATACTTGGGCCCGGATCACTTTAGGCCTTAGCTTGTGTCTTCCCGGTTTAACTGGGCTTGACTGAACTAAACGGAATTGAAATAAGTTTAACTGGACTAAATTGAACTGTATTAGTTGAGACGAAATGAATTAATTGAGTTGAAACAAGTCAACAACTTGAGTTTTAGCCCTCGTCGCTCATTTCTCACCAAAAATGACTGAATTGAATTAAACTAAACAAGTCCGGCCCTCCCGGGCCCGCCAAAGTTTGGAAAAAAAACAAATACAGTAATGTATTTTACTTCCACGGGTTGGGTTCGGTCGACCCACACTCAACCCGACCCATAATTGACCCACGACCACTCCTAGTCTAGGCAGTGAAGGAATAGAGTCAAAGATCAAAAATTCTTGTTTGTGACGAGTCAAATACAAGAGATAAGACAAAAGATACGTTGCGGGACTAGCACATGGGTCGCTTGTCTTTAGCCAATCATAGAGTGATAGTTGACCCGTCGTAAACTTGTAGAGGATATACCCATCACAAGGAAGACTTAGTTCGTCGGTATAGTTTAGTGCTCTATAATTGAAGACACAGTCATAAGTCATAAGTAGCTCATTAACTTAGTGTCCTACTCAATTAGTTGTAATGAGCAGCCTATTCAACGGCTTTATTTGTTAACAAGTCAATTCATTCAAATTAAATAAATATGGATTCGATAAGATCGATCAGTGGCCTTTTGTACTAAAGTTGTTTTCAGGAATTTAGAAATCAGCCAACAATGGAGATGACAAAAAACTTACTACTCATCACAACTTTAATCCTAACAGCCATCATATCATTCATCACATGGAAAGCAATCAAGTTACTTTGGTTAAGGCCAAAATGGGTAGAAAAGTGCCTTAGACACCAAGGTGTTAAGGGTAATCCTTACAAGCCCTTCCTTGGAGATGTAAGGGACCTCATCACCCTTACCAAATCCCTACTCCTCACACCCATCAACTTCTCCGACGATCCCTTGCCTCGTGTCGCTCCTTACGTCTATCACATGATACAAAAATACGGTAACCATCCGTAACAGTAACACCTCTCATGACTTTGACAACTTTGCTGGTTGATGAAAATTTATTTCTTGTTTGTAATGAATGTGTAGGTAGGAGTTGTTTTATATGGATAGGTCCGATACCGTGGTTGATAACTATAGAGCCGGAAAAGATTAAGGAAGTATTGACTAGGTATCAAGAGTTTCAAAAGCCGGATCACCCGATCACTCAGATTCTCATGGTAGGCCTCTACGGCCAAGAAGGCGAATCATGGGCTACTCATAGGAGAATCATCAACCCTGCTTTTCATCTTGACAAGTTGAAGGTATTTTCATTCACCCATTGAAGTTGTTAGTCTGATACCTGTTTTACATGAATCATCCTAACCAAAATCTTAGGACGATGATTAAGACAGAAGTAGTATAATTCATATCATATTGATGAATTTCTTAACCAAATGACTTGAAAATGATTTGAATTTTGTTGTGTTAATCGGAAATGGAACGTATGTATAGCGAATGGTGGACACGATGTATGAGAGTTGTTGCATAATGACGAGTTCGTGGGATGAATTGGTAGCACAAGGAGATGATAGTGGAAGTGAAAGTGAGGTGGATGTTTGGCCTTTCCTCGAGACTTTGGCTGGTGATATTATCTCTAGAGCCGCTTTCGGAAGTAGCTATGGAGATGGCAAAATCATCTTTGACTTACAAACCGAATATGTCAACTTAATCATGAAGAACCCTCAACCTTCCAATTACATTCCTGGATGGAGGTACTGAACCACTGATTAGTTTAGCTTAAGGTTTTGGTTGAGATGTTTATCTAACATGGTATCAGAGCATATCCAAATAATGTTGGTGAAATGATGCAGGTTTTTGCCAACGAAGAAGAATAGGAGGGCTAAAGAAATAAGCAGAGTAGTTGAAGGGCTATTGACAAGAATGATCGATTCTAGGAAAATGGAGATGGAGGCAGGCGAAACCACCAAAGACGATTTACTAGGGTTACTGTTGGAATCCAACAAAGATCACAGAGATGAAAAGGGAACGAGTTTAACAACGAAAGAGGTGGTTGAAGAGTGTAAGCTATTTTACTTGGCTGGCTCCGAAACGACTCTAGGCTTGTTTGCTTGGACTTTGATTATGTTAAGCAAACACCAAGTTTGGCAAGACCGTGCTAGAGCCGAGGTTTTCCAGGTGCTGGGAAAAATCGGAAGGCCTACTTTTGATGGACTCGCTCGTCTTAAAACAGTGAGTAGTTGAGTACGCTTTATATTATGCGCGAGTCCATTTATTTCTTCTTCTTTTTTCATCAATTTATATCCGTAATTTTTACAGGTAACAATGATTCTACACGAGGTGCTGAGACTCCATTCACCAGCGTATATGCTGATGAGAAAAGTCCACAAGGACACGAGGCTGGGAGAGCTACTGATCCCGGGAGGAACAGAAGTGCTTATGCCGCTCTGCATTACCCATCAAGATCCAAGCCTTTGGGGGGAGGACGCGAAAGAATTCAATCCCGAGAGATTCAAGGAAGGCGTTTCCAAGGCAACCAAAGGTCAAGCCATATATTTCCCCTTCAGCACGGGTCCTCGAGCCTGCGTTGGGCAGAACTTCTCCTTACTCGAGGCTAAACTCGTGTTAGCCACCCTTTTGCAACGCTTCTCGTTTCAACTTTCCCCGTCTTACGTTCATGCTCCTTGGGCTTTATTAACAATGAAGCCTCAACATGGTGTGAACCTACTTCTGCGTAAACTCCCGTCATGAACCCTTTTTTTGATGCCCGTCTTTCGATGACAACCTACCAAGAGTGGTAGGTTGTCAAAGGTCCTAAGTAGAAGTTGTTAAGGGTCATTTAGATGAATATTTCATGGATTTGTAAGAAGATATTAAGTAGATGTACTAATTGTTGGGATATATATGTAATATGTATTCAAATGAGATGTATCTTGGACTAAAAGAATCTACAAGTGATTCTAATTGTAGACAAGCTAAGGCCCAAAGGTGAAGGTAAAGAAGTTGTCACGGACCCGTTGATAAAAAAAATCCGATCCAGGCCACCACTGTCGTAACAAATACTTATGATGCAATGCTCATTTTTGGACCCGATTTATTCTCATTGAAACCCAACACACGACTTTGTTACTAACGTGAAGGGCGAAATCTTTTACTTCTATCCGATTTTTTTTTTTTCTCAACTTTTTAATAATTGGAAGTGGTATTATTTTAAAATGGAAAAATTAATCAAAACCGAAAGAAATACTATAAATTAAACCGAAAGAATTCTTCATTTTTTGGTAACAAGATTAATCTCACTATCTCAGGGCAGGACTTATGAAATGTCATTAAATTCATTTTAAAAGAACTTTCTTACCATTTGTAGACAATTTAATAATTGTACCTAAACACCCTTGAATTAGATTGATTTTTTTATCTATAGAAAAACGCACTATGTCGCAGGTATAAAATACTACTTAATTTTGGTTCCAGCCTTCTTTTCTAATACCCGATTAAAATAATATATTTTTTAATTAGAGATAAAGCTGGTAGCAACTAACAACCCTCTATCTTTGAACATGATCAACTAGTGTACTGTAGGAATCATATGTATATCATATATGTAGTCAAACAAAAATTGTTAGACCTTAATTTGTTTGTTTTTTTATTTAAAGTTTGCTAGATTGAGCTAAATTGGTTTGGAGACAAGTGATTTAATTGATTTGAATTGGATTGAATTAGAATGGATTAAATTGATTTAGACGAAATAAATTTAATAGGATTGAAATGAATCGAACTAAACTAAGAAATAATTGAATATAATTAAAGTGAATAGATCAGATATAGATGAACCGAAGTTAAGATTAGTGGGGTTGTTCAGTTGTTGATATAGGACGATCGATTACTATAATTAAAGAGCATAGATATATATATATATATATGTTTGAATAAAGGCGGGCGACCGCTGTTGTCGGGATGCAGTGATCTTCAATAACTGCGGGCTTAATTATTAAAGGCTTAAATGCTTGATGGACAAATAATTGAAGATGTTGCATTGATCACAAAAATTAATAAAAGACGATTTCTCTCTTACATAATGATGGGTCATGTTTATTTTGTTTTTAATCTTTTTACTCAGTATTTTATTTTACTAACTTACCAAAAGACAGTATCTTTATATATATATATATATATATATATATATATATATATATATATATATATATATATATATATATACCGACTCTTGTTGTCTTGTTGGGCAGACCAGCAGGAGTAGTAGTTAACAAAGACAATAACAAAGTAGTAATTAATTTAATGAGGATAAGTAGATTTGCATTATTTAATGTCACTTCCTTTTCTATATTGGCATTTTGCGACATGCATCCAGTGTCTCTGTCTGGGCTCTACAATTAAAGTTAAGTCTCCTTTGGACGGAGGCATCTGTAATTGGAATACGATCAAACGATTTTTATATCATTGCTATTATAAGATAATAGAGAGGGAGATAAATGAAACTGTATTATAATGGATTGCGAAAGGTAGTGGAGAGGATACTAACTCTACGATTTCATCAATAACTGTGTATATGTCTTTTAGTTGACTACTCCAATAACACTCATATTTTTTGACCACAATTTAATTGGTATTCCTAGTATAAATTAGATTATACATGGCCGGGGCAATTGGGCATGGATGGCTGTTAGACCATCCCCAAGCAAGGTCACGAAGAAGGTCATGATCTTGTTGGGTCAACTTAATTAGCAATTAAGGAGTATATTATCATGACCCAATTGGAAAAGAGGTCACTTGGTGACACTAGGTCATGACCTTGTGACCTTGCATGTGTCCTCATATCATTGGTTGGACACAAAAAAAAGGTGGGAAAAGAAAATTGATTGGAATAAATTAAGGAAAATGATACATACAACCCTTTGGGTTGTATTTAAGAAACCAAATAAGGAAATAATTCTTTAATACATGTATTAATTGTCTTGATGTAGGTGTAATTTGTGCTCAAATCCATATGTTTATACTAAAAATGGAAGATTTTAAATGCTTATATATAACCCTAAGGATTGTATTTAACATAACCGATAAATTAATTAGAAATTGATAAATAATGGGATTGGTAACCTAGGTCATGACCTTCTGGATGAGAGGGTATAGCTGGGTCAAGATAAATAAAGAGGATTAAGAGAAAAAATGGGTGGTGACCCAATTAACTCGACACTTAATTGGGGATGGTCTTAGCCTACTTGCATGCTGGATTCTCCGACTCATTATTGCATGTATCTTTGATGAACAAGATAATTATCACTATTCACTATTGTAATTACTCAATTACGAAAAAAATCTTCATTTATTTATGTAACATTATTATTTTTAAAAAAATACAAAATTTTTAGAGAAATGATTTCTTAATAACGTGAAAAAATACAAAATACATTATTATTCTTACGAAAAAAATCTTCATTTATTTACGTATTATTAAGAGATCTCTTACATGAAGGATTAATGAGGAGCTATTAATTCTCATTTTCATGAGGAGCTATTAATTCTCATTTTCAATTTAAGTCCCACTAATTTATTGACTGACGATCTCTTAGTTGACATGCTCGATCTTTGGAAATATGTTATCTAAATTATTTATAATTAAACAGTAACACTGTTTTATACTCTTAAGGAGTATTTTTTTTAAATCCAAATAGGGTAGCTGAGTTGCTTAAAAGTATAACCGAATACGTGAAAGTGTAGCTGATATTTTCATCAACAAATTACAACCCACCTCTCCGACACTACCACCCCCGACCACCCTACCACCACCATCTCACGACGAACACCGATCACACTCATCATATATCACTAACTATCATTGCCTGCCGGCCGCCACTACCTAGCCCGAACTACCTCACCAGTCACTACCACGTACTAGTCCCACCACCAAACCCGATCGTAATAAAATAAGTCGATATCCTTAAAAAGAATGAAAATAACATGCTTGAAAATGACCCGAACCCGAGATGATCCGACCTAAAACCAATCCAATTGACCCGTTTGTCAGGTCTACTGACAAATAAGAAAATAGGAAAACAGAATTAATTAGCATGGATCGAAGAAAATATTACACGGAGTATTTAGAAAGAAGATAACTGATAAGTCGATATTTATGCGTATTTTTACCCCTTTAATATTATATTTTTTATGTCGTCTTTCGTAATATTTGAGTTAAAATGATTATTTTATGTAAGTTGGGTTTATTATTTAACTTTTGATATTTTTGTGCTAAATTGAGTTTTTAATATATATTTTAATTAATTAGTAATAACCCACTTGGATTAAGATTGCCAGAGTACTAAAATCGTTTGTATGTTTGCAGGTCTGTCTTAAGGCGACAATATCTCACTCATACGATGTCGGAAAAATACGATTCAAGATGCGATGGAAAGCTAAGTTCGAGATGAACAACTTTATTGAAGAGATCATCAAATTTCATCATCTAATGGGTCGAAATCAAGCTTGAAACCATCAGCCCATTATGGAAAAATAAGGAAGGAGAATCCGATGTAAATAGGAAAGAAGAGGATGTGACAAGATCATTTAATTAAGGAAAGAAAGAAATTCACTAAGACCAAATCAACACTATAAAAGGATGCACTAGGTCTTTAATGAGGGGGAGGAAAAAAAGAGAGAACAAGGAGCAGCACACACACATAGGAATATATAGGGCGAAGGCCTTGGCCTTCGCGGCCAAGGTCGGTACAAATTCAACCGGATTTTAATGCGGGACGCGATCAATTCAACTCCTAATTTATCTAACGGTTGTATCTATCTATCTTATTTAGTTTATTTATTGTTTAATTAGTTATTTAGTTTAATCTTTCGATTATTCGAACATGTAGTGTACCGATTATTGTCAATGAGTTATGAGATTACGTTATTGTTTTAACGTTTAATTAGTACTTTGATATTCGTATGAAATTCACGATTTGACTGTTGTTTTCATGTTTATTAATTTAGCCTGATCACCTAGATTATTTATATGAGTCGATTGTTAAATTAATAGTGTTTTAAATTAGGTTGCAGCGTTCTGGTCTAATTTAAATGCTAGAATTTTGTATGATAATTGAGTTATATTTAATTGCAGCGTTCTGGTTTTATATAATTCAATTGATGGGTATTCTTAATGCGACTAAATTTGTTAAGTTAATTCGTGCGTTCATGGTTAATTTGATAGATTTGGTTAGGATTAAACTTGCGTGCGTTCACGGGGTTTAACGAGTCAAAACGATAAAACTAGTAATTTGCGTGCGTTCATGGGATTAACTAGTTACCGATCTATTTTAGTCTAATTAATTGAATCGATGATTAACCCGACTATATCATATATTGCATGTCTCGAATATTGTTATGATTAATTTTTATTTTTTATTTTTTATGTTTTTTTACTTTAGTATTATTATTTTTCACCCAACAAAAACCCCCCTTTTATATATTTATACTATTAAATAATAAATCGTCTTAGATAATAACGTCAGTCTCTGTGGGATCGACCTCTACTTACCCTATCTACCGTAGAGTTAGTAGTGATTATAAATTTAATTTTGACTGCGGAAACGACACGCATCAAATTTTGGCGCCGTTGCCGGGGACTGATTGTTTATTGTCTTAGACGTTATCGTTTTTTTATTATTAACCTTATTATTACTAGTATATTTTTCTTTTATTAGTTGAGTCGGCTTAAGTGCCTCCCTGAGTTTCGCAACCTTTGTAAGGGGATGTTAATAGTGTCGGTTGCCCAAAAAAAAAATCTTTAATTTATTAATTTGATTATTATAGTTTTTTTTCCCCTATCGATGATATGTGTGTTTTGTTTCCTTTGTGCTACACTTCCTCGATCATTGTTATATTTTGCAGAGTGTAAAAGGACTTTTGAGTTGGTGTCGGGTTGATTATTTCGCTTGGAGCATGGAAAACAAGGGAGCAATGATATTTTTGGCGTCCAAGTAACATGATATCACCAACTACCAAATAATTGGAATCCGCTAAGTCCCTCCACCCTCTTATTATATGCTTAATGTTTAAGTTCTCAATGTCTATTTTTGACATCGAGGACGATGTCGAGTTTAATTGTGGGGGAGTGGTTAATTCTTACGGAAAAAAATGGAAAAGTTAATTCTTTTGGAAATTTTTTTTGTGGAAAATTAAAAAAAAGGTGTTTATTGTTTAAAACTCTTTGTTTTTATTCGACTAACTAGAATAGGTAAGTCGACGACAAATTCTAATTTAACTTTTCTTTCATAAAAAAAAAAATTAACTCTAACTTTAACTTTTACTAACTTAAAAATTCGTTTTTGTGTATGCATTTATTTTTCCTCCCGATTAGACTTGGATTAATTAATTTAGTAATAGACGGTATTTTAAGTCTCTTTTAAATTTAGGTTACAAATAAATTATAAAGAATACCACTTGTTTTAGCTACCTTAACTATTTTTTTCGTTGACTCTAGAGGTACGAGCGGTAAGCCGGTCTTGTTTTAATTAATTTACTTTCGTAGGTGACTTCTAATTAGGGCTATAAGAAAGATTAGATACCTCAAAAGTGAGTGAATCGGTCTTGTGACTCGAGTTAGTAAATCCGAGGGGAACCTAGTCCTAATGGGATTGGGAGAATGCCTAATGCCTTGCCCGGAAGGGCGGGAGTCATTGGTTGAAAGCTCGCTACATGGGTCACTCGATCTTGGAAAAAAAAATTGAAAAAAAAAATAGAAAAAAATTGATTGAAAAAAAAATGAAGAAAAAAAGCATACAAAGAAAAAGAAAAAAAAAGAGAAAAAAAAAAGAATAAGAGCGAAAAAAGTGAGATGAGGTATCTAGTTTGCCTTATGTGCTCGGGAGAACGATCCTCGTACTGAACTGGTAATAGGAATGTACCGAAAGTAGATCCCCTTCCCCTAAGACCTTAAACCGCTGAAACCCGTCTTCTTGAGTCAATTCTTACCCAATTTTTTTGAAGTTAGTTAAATAAGTGGGAAGGATATTTAGTTTATTTCTAATTTAGATTTAGAAGCGATTTAAAATATTATATGTTGTTAAATTAATTAATTGAATAGTTTATAGTGGAGCAGAAATTTATGTATATATTACTTGCTAATCTAACTTGTAATTTGTTTCGTTAACTTTACTAACTTACTGACTTATAAAATATTTTTAATTTGTCGTCGGTTGTACCTACTTTGGTTGGTTTGAAATCATAGAGGGCTTAATCTTTTGATTTTTAATTTTAGCTCTTGAGTTCTCATTGTCGAGGACGACAATGGACTAAGTGTGGGGGAATTTGGCGCCGTTGCCGGGGAATTGTCCCCGGCAACGGCGCCAAAATTTGATGCGTGTCGTTTCCGCAGTCAAAATTAAATTTATAAACACTACTAACTCTACGGTAGATAGGGCAAGTAGAGGTCGATCCCACAGAGACTGACGTCTGACGTTATTATCTCAGGAAATTTATTATTTAATAATAGATATATATAGAAAAGGGGGTTTTTGTTGGGTGAAAAATAATAATACTAAAGTAAAAAAACATAAAAAATAAAAAATAAAAATTAATCATAACAATATTCGAGACATGCAATATATGATATAGTCGGGTTAATCATCGATTCAATTAATTAGACTAAAATAGATCGGTAACTAGTTAATCCCATGAACGCACGCAAATTACTAGTTTTATCGTTTTGACTCGTTAAACCCCGTGAACGCACGCAAGTTTAATCCTAACCAAATCTATCAAATTAACCATGAACGCACGAATTAACTTAACAAATTTAGTCGCATTAAGAATACCCATCAATTGAATTATATAAAACCAGAACGCTGCAATTAAATATAACTCAATTATCATACAAAATTCTAGCATTTAAATTAGACCAGAACGCTGCAACCTAATTTAAAACACTATTAATTTAACAATCGACTCATATAAATAATCTAGGTGATCAGGCTAAATTAATAAACATGAAAACAACAGTCAAATCGTGAATTTCATACGAATATCAAAGTACTAATTAAACGTTAAAACAATAACGTAATCTCATAACTCATTGACAATAATCGGTACACTACATGTTCGAATAATCGAAAGATTAAACTAAATAACTAATTAAACAATAAATAAACTAAATAAGATAGATAGATACAACCGTTAGATAAATTAGGAGTTGAATTGATCGCGTCCCGCATTAAAATCCGGTTGAATTTGTACCGACCTTGGCCGCGAAGGCCAAGGCCTTCGCCCTATATATTCCTATGTGTGTGTGCTGCTCCTTGTTCTCTCTTTTTTTCCTCCCCCTCATTAAAGACCTAGTGCATCCTTTTATAGTGTTGATTTGGTCTTAGTGAATTTCTTTCTTTCCTTAATTAAATGATCTTGTCACATCCTCTTCTTTCCTATTTACATCGGATTCTCCTTCCTTATTTTTCCATAATGGGCTGATGGTTTCAAGCTTGATTTCGACCCATTAGATGATGAAATTTGATGATCTCTTCAATAACTAATTCGAGATATTGGGGACTGCCGGGATTTAAACTCGTGACCTTTGATTCCACTGACTCTGATACCTTGTTAGATAAATCATAATCAAAACCTTAAGATGATATCAAAAATGTCCTAGTGGTTATCACTTGGATACCCTGGAACAACGAACCATCTATATTGTAGTGCGACTTAGTACGTTTTGTTGACCAAAAAATTAAGATAATGATTGAGGTCCAGCTATTACATTTATATTTTACTCCGTATTATACTAGGATGATAAAATGACCGATCTTGTAGACAGATCGAAAATTACTGTATAACTATAAAGCCCCCACCGTATGAAGAGCAATTGCACGTATAGTAGAGGGTAAAAAACCATATAGAATGACAGAAATAGCAGTTAGTCATCCCCAGGAGATACAAGCACAAAAGCTAGTGCAACAGATTGCTGAAAAGGGAGTTGTTCCTGACGAATTTTTCTACAAAAATGGTTTCCCCGACGCCATTGATGCTCCTCACATCTGGAATGACGCTCTCCTCATCGACTTCTCTCTCCTTTCTTCATCTTCATCTTCTTCACCTGCTGCCAAGGCTGAACTCGCTAAATTTTACTCTCTTCTAACCACCTGGGGCTGCTTCCAGGTACGATGACTCACTCACAACTTTTTTTTTTGAGATATCACTCGTTTTCTAAAAAAAAAAAAAAAAAAAAAAACATTCGGGTAAAATTCGGGTTAGGTCTTCATTTCGGATGTCGGTTTGTCATACAGGTGAAAAATCATGGGATGGATAAAAGTTTGTTGGATTCAGTGATTAAAGTTACAAAGCAATTCTATAAACTACCATTGGAAGAAAAGATGAAGAGCTCTGCAAGTAGCTATGGTGAATTGCAGGGATACAGCACTGATGCTATTTGCAAAATGAATCAGCCTACTAATTGGAACGATCGTCTCTTTCTCATCCTTCATCCTAAGGACACCGGCAATCCTCACATCTGGCCTCAAAACCCCACCACTTTCACGTACGCTACATACTCCCTTTAATTAAAATACTTCTCGCAAATAATATAAAAGTTACAATTCATTGATTAAGGCATCAAGATGTTGGATGATGTATGTAATACACGATTTTCAGGGAAACGGTTGATGAATATACCACCAAGTTAGTGAAGATGACAGATGGGTTATATAAGGCAATGGCAAGGAGCCTGGACTTGGAGGAGAACACCTTCATAGAGCCCACCAAAGACGGAATGACACTCGGGAGGTTCACGGTTTACCCACCGTGCCCATACCCTGAGCGTGTGCTTGGTTCAGCCCCACATCTCGACGGGACAACAATGACCATTATCTTGACTAATGTGGAAGGTCTCCAGGTTCAGAAAGACGATGTGTGGTACAAAGTTCCTGTCATTCCCGGTGCTTTGTTTGTCAATCTTGGTGATTACATTGAGGTACCTGTAAAGTTTCGAATGTCTTGGCATTTGTTTACCTAACATTTGATTAAAATACTCCTTACGAATATATAATTTTGAATTCAGGTAATGACAAACGGGAAATTCAAGAGTGTGATGCACAGGGTCGTGACGAATTCGTCAGAGGACAGGACGTCAGTGGGAGCGTTCTGTGGTCCGGAGCGCAACTGTCAAATTGAACCACTGAAAGAGCTGCTAAGCGAAGAGGAACCTGCCAAGTACAAGAAGTTCAAAGCGTCCGACTACCTTAACATTTTCTATGAGACATTCCCAAATGGTCGCAATGCGATTGATCTACTTAAACTCTAGACTCGATCAATCTCTGCCTTCTATATTACATACCCGCCATGAATCAAATGTTGTAATCTTGTATGGACTAATTTTATTTTTATTACCTTTATGCGTGTGTGTAATTAGGTATTGTACTGTATTACTAAATGATGTGTATGAAACTATGAATGTATGGTTTGAGAAAATGCAGTATTTCACACACTAATTAGTGGTTCAAGTACCGGTTACCGGTAACCGCTCGTCAACCCATCTAGTCACGACATGTTTTTTTACGCCCGAGAAATAGACCCAGAATTTGAAGAATTGGTTGGGCACGCCCAAATACGCCACGCCACGTGCTTGATCTGCATGCCATTTCCATTCAACAACACGACACAAAAACCACTTTCACGTGCCTCAGCAGTGTCATTTTTGCGTATAAAGGAAGTCACAAGGTAAGCAAAATATTCACACAGGTATTATGAGTAACATTCTTCACGACAATTCTAAATACAATAAACATCGGTTGAATAAAGATTTGTGACTAAGTTATACAGTATCTTAAAATTAAGATTATATATGTAGTCCAATAATATTAAAGGCAAATCACATACTCCATGTTACAGAGTAAGACAATTTTACAAGTAAGACGGTCAACGTCTACTCTAGTCCGGGATGGAGGAGGAGAAGGATAGCTATCCATTCCCGGTGATGGAGTCGGCACGTTACGGGCGTTGCCGATCACATGCACCACACCCTCGTCTCCTTACGCACTTTTTTTATCTTCCTGCTTTTTTCCACCGCTTCACGTGCCTCCAAAGTCCAAACCCATATACTGAGTACTCCCTAACAATCTAACATGCATGCACCTTCTAATTTTATCATTTTCTTTTGATATCATTTCATTAATAAAAAGTCGTCCATTTATAATTTATATCGAAATTGAACGGATAAAATATTATAAAATTTGAGTAAAATAAATTTTCGTTAAAACAAAGATCTCTCATTATGAGTTTGATCTACGTTTCTGCCCATCCTCTTTCAACCTATCGTTGTTTAATGATACTGTTATTCACAAGAAGGTCTTCGGATCTTCCAAGGTTTTGAAAAAATTAGTTGATTTCCTTTACCACGAGTATATCCATCATGAAGTTATAATTAGTGAAATACTTTGTATCACTTATAGGTCTATATAGAACAAAATCAGAATGCATCAAAGTAGCAACTATTTTTGTCTTTATCTAACCATGTGACTAATATGTCACAAACAAAAATTGTTTAATTTTATATGTTGCCGACCGCCAAGTATTTAATTTTTCTCATTAGAATGTTTCCGTTAATTTGTTTTATTAAAAAAAAATCAAGAATTATCAAACACTATAGAAAATAAATTTGTTGTTGATATGATTATAAACAAAATATAGAAGTGTAAAACTTCTTCAAACTCAAAAACTTACCCCATGTCTTGCCTGTGAAAGGTATATCCGTCACGAGCTTGCTACGGATCAAATATTATCCATACATTTGGGTAGATATGATCGACAAAACACATTATCATTTCCTAGGCATTTTATTTTTGTTTTATCTCTCTACCTGGGTAGTATTTGACCCGATGCACACTTACGACGGATATGACTATTACAAGTAAGAATTTGTGAAAAACTTAAACTATTGATTGATCGAAACATTATGTGGCCGAGGAAGAGTAAACTGCTATCTGCGACGAAATATATGACTACGGAGTATATGTTAATGATGGTTGCTATTTACCTTCTAGCTCTCCACCCACATAGAATTTTAATAATACAAATACAATTATTATATACTCGTAAATGGACTATGTTAAATGGATCAATGTAAAACTTTGTTGGGATAAAACGTAATAGGTAACATACAATCCGACAACTAATGGCAATAATACTCCGTATTAGTTACTGCTGGTGCTGGTGCTGCTGCTGGCGCTGGCTGATCCATCAACGATCACCACTCAGATCAGCAGCCACCCCACCAGTATTAAAAGCTGAAAGACAAATTTACTGGTCAATAACACAATAATGCTCTGCTACAATAGTACTCCATTCACTACATATAATAATAATTTAAAGTCATTGTAAGTAGGACAAATTTTTGCTTGAAATAATTATATTCATCATAAATTTGAAATAAATTAGACCATTCATTATTGTTAAGATTTATTTTATCTAATCACGTAATATTATTTAACACATTATTAATTTATAATAGATATATCTATCACATAGAAGACTTACTCGTCTAAGAATTGAAATTCCAAGTTGAGAAGAAAACAATATCCCTTTCAAATATATAATTCATTGATTTCATTCCAATTTGGACATCAAGTGGCCTGGCTGTATTATCGATCATCATTCA
Organism: Agrostemma githago; assembly: GCA_958450325.1. Taxonomy (NCBI): domain Eukaryota; kingdom Viridiplantae; phylum Streptophyta; class Magnoliopsida; order Caryophyllales; family Caryophyllaceae; genus Agrostemma; species Agrostemma githago. Next base: position 57,936,677 of record OY288259.1, on the reverse strand, counting down.
CTTCCCCTCGTCTTGGATGCCATTCTATAATCCTAGTGGTATTACGCAGTCACCAACTCCGCAATGCTGCAACTTATAAAAGTTACTCGAACTTTCTTGTGATGATATATGCATGTATCACAAAGTTATGACTAGCTTAGATACGACTAGGGGTGATAATGAGACGATCGATACAACTCGAGTTTGGTTCGTTTAAAGCCCAACTCGTTTGAGCTCAAGAACGACACGAGTTCAAATTTTAACTTGCTTAACAAGCACGAGTCGAGCAAGACCAAGCTCATGCTCAACTCAGCCCGTTAACATCCCTAAATACGATAAAATCTTAATGCCTCGAAAACAATAAATGTTATCTTCAGCAATTAATCTGTGATAATATTTGACTATAAGTAATAAAATAATACGAGTAATATTATACGAAGTAGTTTAGTATTTCCTCTGACCCAATCATTTATTTACGTAAATATAATTTGTGATGCATAAATAACTTACTTCGTAACTTAATTTACCATATATATATATGACCGGGTAAAGGTTGTTGACTAGTAAAACTATGCTTGACTATCCTATTGACCTAATTGTTTGACTGTTGACTAAACGTTAACTTATCGTGGGAAAAAAAATATTACTCGGAGTAATACATGTAGGTCAATATATAAGTCATTTTTATTTATTCAATTCTTTACGTGGGATCATTTTTGTGAGGAGAATTGATAGAATTAGGTAAAGAATTAAATTGATAGGAGGAAGTAAGTAACAATACTAAAATTACGACATTATCTATTGTAAATCATAAGATAGGATTCAAATTTCAAATACATACTTATATAATGAAAGATCTACTCTTTACTCAAGTTTCCTTGAAGACTAAGCATCATTGCCTTGATTCATTATTCTTTTACTTTAGTTTTGTGAATTCTTTTTTTTCAATTAAATTACAACAAAAATAAATTTTGAAATTCTTGAGTAGTCTACTCCCCTTCGAATGATCAATCCCCTAAAAAAAAGAATTGTAATTCAAAAGTAATTTACTTGTCTATGTATTGTTCCATTTGATCTTTTAGGTCACGACTTCACCTCGACGGTTATACCACGTACCCTTAAATTAAAGTAAAGCCTATATGCGACGGATAGACTCTTGTAACCATACCCTATAATTGCATTGCTTGCTTACGTGAACATAATTTCTTTAGAAATGAACCAGAATGATTAATTCCGCAAAAACACTAAAAAGAAGTCTTTTTTTACGAGGTACAACTATAAATTAATATTTTGTTGTTACGAAATCGACCATGGATCAATTCCCCCTTTAATTAGAAGTATTGAATATACCCATAATTCAATTCTGAGCTTCATGTTACTCCTCCCAAGAGACATGTCAGAGCCGGGGCATCCCCCTTGGATTGAATGGGGATGACAGTTTTTCAGTCCGAATCTGTAAAATCATAATTTCGATCAAATCACACATCGCAGTATACTAGGCCTTCTAATTCTTTATGAGGTTTATCTAAAAAATTCGCGATATAACTAGGAAGACGTTTCAAATACCACACGTGGGTTACGGGGCATGCCAATTTAATATAGCCCATTTGATACCTTCGTATTCGAGAATCAACAAATTCGACTCCGCATTGTTCACAAAATTTTGGGTCTTCTTTTTCATTTCTGATTACTCGATAATTTCCACAAGCACAAATTCCGCTTTTTATCGGCCCAAAAATTCTTTCACAAAATAATCCATCCTTTTCGGGTTTATTGGTTTTGTAATGAAAAGTATAAGGTTTTGTCACCTCTCCAACTATCTCTCTATTAGGTAGGATTTTGGTGGCCCAAGCACTTATTTGGAAAGGCACGAAAGATACCTGGGACTCCCGACCATCATTGGTAAATCGAAGAAGGCTGTTTTCTCGGGACTAAAAGACCGGATATGGAAGAAGCTTAGAGGGTGGAAGGAGAGGCTTTTGTCCAAACCGGGGAAGGAAATCGTTATTAAATCCATTGCTCAAGCCATCCCATCGTATATGATGAGCCTTTTCGCCATCCCTGACAGTCTCATTACCGAACTGCACATCACTATGGCCAGATTCTGGTGGGGGTCCACGGAGGTCAAGAGAAAGTTGCATTGGTGGTCTTGGGAGAAGCTGTGTCAACCGAAACGGGCCGGGGGAATGGGATTCCGGGACCTGCATGTCTTCAATCAAGCCCTACTAGCCAAGCAGGCCTGGCATCTCCTGATCCGGCCTGAATCTTTAGCCTGCCGGGTTCTCAAGGCACGATACTTCAAGCACTCGTCGGTTCTGGAGGCTCGTCGAGGCCACGATCCTAGCTTTGTGTGGAGAAGTATCTGGAATGCAAAATCGTTACTTCTTGACGGGCTCAGGTGGAGGATTGGTAATGGTCACAGCATAGGTGTATGGGAGGATGAGTGGGTTGTGATGAATCAGAGATGTGGTCGGCTCAGGCCTAACATTGAGGCGGACCCCACCTTAAGAGTTGCGGACCTGATTGATCCTTCTGGTCCCGCCTGGGACATGGAGAAATTGAATTCGTTATTCCTACCCGATGAAGCACATGCGATTATGAGCATGCCGCTGAGTAGACGCCTCCCGCCGGACCAACACTATTGGTGGCCGAGCAAAAATGGAAATTATAGTGTGAAGTCGGGCTATTGGCTTGGGAAGAAGGATATGGGGCCGTTGGTTGAGCTGGAGGGGGGAATTGACGGGGGGAGCCTGTGGCGGGTGATTTGGGGCATTAAGACAATGCCTAAAATCAAACATTTTCTGTGGCGCGCATGTACTAACACGATTGGGGTGCGAGTTAACTTATTCTCAAGACACTGTATCCCAGATGCGAATTGTGGGATTTGTAACCAGGAGGCCGAGTCAGTAGTACATGCTCTCTTTAATTGTGGTTGGGCGAAGTGTATTTGGAGGGAGAGTGAGTTTGCTGCTTTGGTAACATCGGCCCCGGGTTCCTCGTTTCCCCGATCTTTCATTTGGATCCTGTCCCAGGTCGAAAATCAAGCCCGGAATAGATTTTTGGCCATGTTGTGGGGTATGTGGTATGTGCGGAACTTGAAAGTTTTCGAGAATTCAGAAATACCGGTTAGTGTGGTGATCGGAGCCATGATCCAGACTGTGGAGGAGCATGCCCGGTATCTTTCCGAGACGAAGGCTACTGCTCCACGCCGGGGAGGTGGGAGCTCGGTCTCGTGGACTGCCCCACCTGCGGGTGTTATTAAACTGAATTCTGATGCCGCTGTCTTTGTGGAAGGGGAGGTGGGATTAGGGGTGGTGGGACGGGATGAGACGGGCAGGGTGGTTCTGGTTTGTTGCAGGAGAATCGCAGCTCGGTGGGAACCAAAATTTGCTGAGGCTAAGGCATTGGAGTTCGGTCTCGAGATGGCGAATAAGTTGGGCTTTGCTAGGGTGGTGGCGGAGAGCGATGCGAAGCAGGTGATTGATGCAGTTCGAGCCACCGGAGATACCAGAGATCCGTTCGGCCTTTTAGTCGAGGATATTTTAGCTTTTCGATCTTACTTTGTTAGTTGTGTGTGGTCTCACGTTAAACGCGATGGGAATGTAGTGGCACACCACGTTGCGCGGTTGTGCTCTAGGAACGGGGAGGAGATGTTGTACGTTTCTTATTTTCCGGAGGCGATTCTCGCCTTGGCAGAAATTGATCTAATATAATACCCCGGTTCCGTTTTCAAAAAAAAAAAAAAATCCAATTCTAAGTTGTTGATGTTTATACTGATCGATCATAGAAGAAAAATTATAATTTATTCCGATTAAGCTTCCATCCTATTAATCTGGAAGGTTTTCTCAGATACAAGGAAATGATTCAGTTCCAGAGCCAAAGATCGTAGTTCTCGAACGAGCAGTCGAAAAGATTCTGGAGCATCTTCGGGGTTAGGTATTGTTTCCCATGATTCATATAGTAATTACAATCCATTTGATAACTTTATTAATCAATGAAAAAGTACGGCTATATAATTCATTAGAAAAAGGCATGATAGTTACTTTTTTATCGCTAACGGGATTATTAATTACGCGTTGGGTTTATTGGAAACATTTCCCATTAAGTGATCTATATGAAAAATAGATTTGAAATGTAACTATCATGCCTTTTTCTAATGAATTATAAGGTCATATTCTTTTGGACTGAAACTGATTGAACTTAATTTTTTTTTTTTGGATGAACGAGGAAAACCGCAGCCGCTACCTTTTTGGTGCGCTCTGGGTAAAACCTCGGGTGTACGCATGGCCTGCAAACCATGCACACCAAGGTAAACCGCCCGTGGAACTTAACTTAATTTAACTTAACTGAACTTAATTTAACTGAAACTGATTGAAATATAGATACAAAATATGTCTCCTGGAGTTGAACTGAACTAAAGTGAACTGAAACTGATTGAATATAAGTCCAAAAGAACATGACCCAAATTAACCTAAAAATACTTAATGGTGCTAATAATACTCTACCCGTTTTACGATTCAAGCAAGAGTACTAGCTATACTATAAATTATTCTCCCCCAAAAAATACCAATATCATAAAAAAATGAAAACCATGGTGAAAACAAGTAATCAAAGAGAGTGACTGGTATTTAATACTGGTACCTTGTACTAGGCGATTGCCCAACCTAATTAATATCATTAGTATACTAGGGAGCAGGTTGCTAACTTAGGTTGATAAGGTGAGTATAAATATATATGATGGAGTACTAAGCAAAGCAAGAAACGACGACAATGGAGACAGCATCGTATGTGAAGCTGTTTGTAGAACAGACGAGTATGTATAACCGGCTTCTACTGCCGCAGACGTTATGTGCCGGCTTGCCTCACCTTCTTCAGTCCTGGCTTCGCAATTGCTTTTATGCCGCCTTCCTCTATTTCCTCGTCAGCCTCTTCTGCTTCTCCTTTTGGAAAGCCTACTATCGTTCCTCCTCTTCTCCAGGTACTCACGATAACAAGATGATGATACTGCGCAACTGAGTGGCACTTGATCAATCTTGGCGTCACCCTCTCACATGCACCCATTATTATTAAGGGAATACCCCAATAATTAGGGATGCATCATGCATGTGAGAGGGTGGCCCCGAGATTGAGCTACCATACAGGTGGCGCTAACTCATTTTCCAATATAATATGATATATCTAAATTAATATAATAGCTAGATTTTTCAACCATCACTATTAATTTTATCTTTTTTATTCAACGAATAGCACACTTAATCGCATTACAATATGGGGAGCGTGTTCAAACCTGAGACCTAATGTCAAGGATACCTACATTTCAGTCTTAACCACTACGATAAAACATACATGTTCAATATCATAAGGTTTTGGTTAAGTTGGTTGATCGTCTAACATGATATCAGCATTCTCAAAGGTCGCGTACTCAAATCTTAACCGCCTCCACAAAAATCTCACATGTTGAATTTCAGCACAGTAGGGGATTATAGTGTGGTTCTAAGATTTTGTTTGAGTTAGCTCATCTAACAATAATATACTCGATTTGATCATGTATAGGATCGTTCATATCGGGGGCAGGAATGGCGGAACAGATTGGCGTGACCCTGAAAGCGGTACCACTAGGCGTTTTCCTACACACGGGAATGGAGTACGTAGTGGAAAACGGATGGACTAAATGTTTTCCTCGTATAAGCGACGTGGGTTTCGCCTCTTATATCTTTTACGTACTCATCTACCTCGTGCTGGTCGAAGCTGGCACGTATTGGGTACATCGTTCACTACATGAAATCAAACCCATGTACAAATATCTTCATAGACGGCATCATCTGTACCGTAAAGAAGCATCCCTTTCTCCGTTTGCAGGGTGGGCGGTGCACCCGTTGGAAGGAATATTGATGGGTCTGCCACACGGGGTGGCAATGTTTATAGTGCCAACCCATTTCACAACGCACCTTGCGCTATTTCTAGCGCAGGGTGCATGGGGTGTCGCGATTCATGACAGAAGTAACCAGATGAAGTGGCCGCTGATGGACGCGGGGTATCACACGGTCCACCATACCTCTGGTCATCATAACTACGGCAACTTTACTATTTGGATGGACCAACTCTTTGGCACACTTCTACCCCCTCACCATCATAAACTTGAGGACTAGTCAACTACATCTCGCTGTAGTAGTAGATCCGTCCAAATCATTTATTTATCTTTGATTAAAATATTTTTCACGGATAATATAAAAGTAAATAAATGATCGAAACGGGAAAGGTATAAATTTGTAAGTTGTATGTATAATTTGAGATTTAGATCACGGCTTTCTTTGTTTTCGAATATTAATTACTCATAATTATTAACCTTGTGCTAAGACCAGACAGAGTACATTTTTGGTTTCCAGATAGATGAGTACTAACACTGTAATAGTGAATACTTGCTTGCTTTTGATGATTTTTGCTTGAGTTATGATAGAATTGATAAATTTAGGTGAGCAACACAAATTAAAACATGGAGGAATTGTATCTTAAATTTAGACGAGACACGGTATGTCATCTGTGCGTAAATCTTCCGCGCTTACATTATTTTAGCCCATTTATGTTAATTTTTATTTTTATTTTCGATTTTTAAAAGTTGGAGGTATAATCAAATTTACATATGTGTCTATATCGTTATATTTTCCGCATTTCATTTGTTGTTTTGTGTGATCAACTTTTTTTTGTTGAATCGATGTATTTGGAACGAAAATCTTTAAAACATTATACGGAGTACTTAGTAATTAATGAAGTCGTTACTTAGTTGCTACGTACAGTAGTAATTAAAAATATATATATATGTCCATAAGGGTGTTGCCTAGTGGTTAAAACGTGTGGTCATCGGTCCAAGGGTGTCAGGTTAAAGCCCATGCAAGCGCGAACTTGTAGGAGTCGTATGGCTTGATACTATGCCTCTAGCCTTCGAGCATGTCGCCCACGGGCGGAGCCTTCGAGCATGTCGCCCACGGGCGGAGGCTTCGAGCATGTCGCCCACGGGCGGTATACCTTGGTGTGCAGCTGTAGACACCCACATTTTGACCGCCAGGTGTCTATAGCAGTTTCCGACAGACACCCGATGATGATCGGACGCATACGTGCTTTAAATACTCAGAAACGGGCTCAAAATCATTGGCATTTGGCTTGGGCTCATTATAGAGTACATATCTCACAAAACCAACCTCAAAATCAGGCCCAGTGGGTCGTTTCGAGTCAAATAAGACTAATTTGGGTCGATTCCGACACCAGGGGTAAAACCGTCTTTTTACGACCGAGTCAAAACCCGTCAAAATTATTTCCCGAGGCACGTGAGTCAGCCGTGACACCTCACACGGCTGATTCATACTACAATCCTACAAAAAATCAGCTACATAAAATATTAAACAAATCCGTTTAAGGATGGAATTCGATCTCAAGTAGGAATCCTATCCGAAAACCGATTCAGACACCCGACCGAGTGCAAATACTCGGCCGAGCAGCATATTCCAGCCGTGTTCCCTTTCTTCCTTGACAAGAAAGCGGAATTCTCATGCCTTACAACTTCCTATATTTCCTATCTCTAGCGGTAGTTCAAACTCTCCTAGCCAAGGTCGGGAATTCCCTATAAATAGCCCCTTGCACATCAATCAATTAGCATCTACAACATCAATTAGCATCTACAATATACATTCATTATCAATCATCGATATACACTCATGAACATAAAATTAGCATCGAGAAACCGATATTACCAACCCGAAGGAAAACCGGCCCCTTATACCCGACACCCTTCACGACCAAACCGAACCACCATAACTCACCGACATCTACTCGACGCTCTTGTGCCCAAGCCACGTCCCGACGAGCCCCGATCCGAGTAAACAGAAGCATGTAGGTTGAGGGTGTAACAAAACCCGATTTCTCTTTTTCTTCTCTTCTCCTCCTCGTCGTTCGCTTTTTTTTATTACGGGTCGTGCATCGGTCCTTTTCATTACGGGTCATTCGTAGCTTTTTTATTTTATTTTCTAATTTCGATATTAACAAAAACTATTTTCATATAACAACATTCTTAAAAACATGATATCGATTCTCTATAATCGAATATTGTATCAAAAAGAATTATATTAAGATCTCGACGATATTAAAAATCGTTACATCTTTTTTTTGTTCAAACTTCTGTTTTACAAAACCTTTTTTAATTCATTCCGAATACTCGATATCGATTTCATAATCGAATATCGGGTACGACGAATATCGAAAACATAAAATCGAGTATAAATTGATTTATACTTTGTACGCGATTTATCAAAATTAGCAATTTCGAACAAAAAATAAAAAAACCGGACAGACCCGCACGCGAGTCGCGCCATGCCCAGGCGACTCGCGCACGGGCCTGAAATCCGAGACGTTTTTTTAGCTTTGTCGTTCGTTTTATTTTATTCTTCTACGAAACGATTTTAAAACTTACATCTTTTCTAAAACTATTCGAAATATTTGATATTAATTTCGTAGTTAATTATCAAATATAACGAATATCGAAAATATTGAATCGAGTAATAATTCGTACGCGGTTTAATAAAAACATCGAGTTTTCGAAAATCGTCTCCAAAAACAGACCGACACGCGACTCGCCGGCAGCCCGGGCGAGCCGCGCGGTCGGCTGCCACGGTGCACCTTTCTCGTCTTTTTTTTATTATTTTTCGAACTTCGTTTTTTATACAAAACAGCGTTTTAGCGATATTTTTCAGATTTCGATTAATATTTATTTTCTCGATCTCATATATTTATTATATTTGCTATATTATTATTTACAAATCGATACTAACTCGTTTGTTCATCTTTTTTAGCAAATTCATATCTTTTTCATCACTTGTTTTATTATACTAAAACGAATCTCACATGCTAAATTCAACTTTGACGTTAAATTTTTCATGCATTAAACCGACTTAGCAACCCATTCAATTCCTCGCATGTTTAGGAAAACAATGTTTGCATATCATTCATCGTATTACTAACACGCGCATTAAAACGTCATTCGATATCCTAGTAGAGGCCGCTAATGTGCGGGCGGGGTTGGGTGTTCTTAGTGAACTTCCCAACACGTACCCTCACCCCTTACTCAGAACCGTGGTTTCCGGATGTCCGAATCCATTGGCAACGAGAGTCATTCAATATACGATTAACCGCTCAAGTCGGCATCTATATCAATATGCAAAGGGACGAGCCCAATAAACTCTGACATCGGAAATGAGCCGTATTTTGTATACGGCCCACTACGACATAGAGTGGGCTCGAACGGTTCCGAATTACCATAAAATTCGGTGGCGACTCCGACTTCGATTTAAATTTCCATTTGACCATCTCATGGAGATTCATTCGCCTCCCCAAACCCGCGCGTGGCCGCGTCGGGGTGGACCTATGTCATGTCCACAGCAGCGCACCAAAAAAAGTAGCGTCTGCGGGTTCCCTCGTTCATCAAAAAAAATATATATTTTGTATTTATATATGGGTAATGTTATATACAACCCATAGGGTTGTATTTAAGCATTCAAAGTATTCCAATATTAGTATAAACATATGAGTTTGAGCATAAATTACACATACATCAATACAATTAATACATGTATTAATGAATTATTTCCTTATTTGGTCTCTTAAATACAACCATATGGATTGTATATATCATTTTCCTTTATATATTACCGAATTTTTAAGATCGGAGAAAAAGAGAAGAAAGAGGAGAGTATTCTTATTGGAAAATGAATGGCGTCACCCGTCATTATTATTAGTTGCCTTACAAAAACCGTATTATCAATAGCAAAAGTGTCAACTTACTAAAAAATCCGACGACGAGTAGTAGTGGGCTTTAATTAAGGCTTTAATAATGACCTTGAATTTAATTTTGGGCTACCTCGTATTGGACCGGAGAAATCACATGCTTTAGAAACGGGCCTCCTAAAATTAGACTTTAGATTATGATGTATGGGCTACTTAATGGACCAGAGTAACATAAGCCTACTTAGCTCACCACTCAGTTTGGTCCATCAAATTCATAGACACCCCCTCACTTTTGATACTCCAATAATCACTATGCTTTCTCACAATTAAAAGGGTCGACTGAAAATATCTTAGTCAAGAGATTAAGATTAGGTACTCTGAACATCTCGTCACCTTATATTGTAATGCGACTTATTACGTTCTTCGTTGAAAAAAAAAAACAATTAAAAGGGTCATTTCAAATAATATAATTTAACTTTCGGCCCTTCCATCATAATAAGATTACCGTTCCAACCTCTTCGATGTTATATACGGAGTATATAACTATCACTCTGTCAGTTATAATACTAACATTGATGTATGAGTTTCTTAACCTCTTTATTTCAACCAATATTAATTACGGAGTATTTTTACTTGTAAAATAAATACTACAGACTAAACATTCATAAACGAAAAATCAATTATCCCACAATTAAATAGATTAAGAAACTTAATACGATGATACATAACCGGTTGTATTGCAAAAATTTGCAACTAGTTCTTTAATGTTATTGAATTTTGTATAATACTGTAGCTAAATAACTTCGTGTAAAAGCTAATGTAGATTATTATATCACTGGGCAGGGTAATCTTTTTACCAACTCAGATCAATATCAACTTTGACAAAAGAGATTAAAAAAATGAATAGCAAATAAATAAAGTAATGGGTAGATGCATGATAACATGAAAAACCATTTAGGAAGAAGAAGAAGAAGTAGTAGTAATTATAATTAGAGGTTCGTTGTCGGCTTTGTAATCTAATCTCCATGTGGCATTTCCTACTTTTTTTCCAATTCTTGGAAACTTCCTATGTTACGTTGTACGCAAAAAATATCTGGATATACCAAATTACCATGCTTGACAATTGACAACAACACAAGTAAAACTTTGCTATAACTACTATTCTATGTACAAATTCGTGTTTGTGACAAATATATCTATTATAATATTACAACGGGTTAGATATTGATCCATCTCATCTGAAAAATAAAAAAATAATTATATTTTTTTTAATTATAACAATATTTGAACTGTTATAACAATATGACGGATAATCCGGTATAAGGGGAGTAACTGCCGAAAGGTCCAAATGACCTGCATAATTATTTGTTCATGCACAACAAGTTAAAGTTCCACCTTTGATTTGATTTAGATACGAGTACTAAAGATTTTTCCACGCGTCTATTTGGTAATGTTGGATTCTTCTTTTAACCTTTTCAATGTTTTTAAGAGTCCAATTCATAAGTTTTGTCAATAACTAATTATAGCACCTTCTTCTAGTAAACCTTAGAATTTTTGTACATTGAATATATACCGAGTATTTTTTTATGCAATAACTTTCTACACTGTTTTGGATCATGTGGAAATCCTAATGTGACAGTAAAAGTATAAGATTATCAAAATAAGTACTCTAATTTTTTGGATCTTTCCCATTATTTATTCATATAAGAGGTACGGAGTAATTTTATTCAAATGGATCAATTTCAAAGAATATGACGGAGTTTCACCCAAAAAAAAAAAAAAAAAAGAAAAAAAAAAAAAAAGAATATGACGGAGTAGTTTACTTCCTAAATATTCATTTCTAACTCCGCCTAAGATCACATAATTATGAATGTCATAAGAAATTTGTCTTAATAAGATTAAAATGGGTCAAATACCACTTCATATGAGATAAATATATTATTACTCCCTCCGTCAAAATCATATGTTTATCTTCCTTCATTATAATTTTCTTTATAACTAATACTCCGTATTAGAAAAAGGAAAATATCCCTTATGTTTTATCTTCATTCATTATAAGAGGTTATAAAAGGATATAATTCATTAATATAAGTATTAATTACATCACAAATTCTTGGGAGAGACGGTCTCTCAATAACTTATTGAGAGACCGTTCTTCAGTACCACTCTATGTCCTATTCGTACCCTTAAATGACAACTTTGTTTTGTACCTATTTTTATAAGAAGCGTACCCTCTTTATATTTGTATACTCTTTTATGTTAATCGTACCTACTTCTATTAGGTTTGGTACCACTGTTACTTTCATTTGTACTTAGTCTCTCAATAAAGTTAATGAGAGACCGTCTCTCAGAAGACCTACTTTAATTACATTGATATAAGTGTAATTTAAGTTTCAATCCCTATATATGTTTTTACTAAGTATGGAAAAATTTAATTGATTAAATACAATCCTATGGGTTGTGTTTAACATTACCGTAAAAAAATTACTGAAGCCGAATGAATAAATCCTAAACACTACTGTATTTTTTTATCTTTTCTATAACATTTTTTATCGCATAAATTTTAGGACAAATTCATGGGCAAGAGTTTGTGATATTTGGGGAAAAAAGTGAGAAGGTGGTGAGAAGGCAAGGAAGCAAAGATCGTCATTGAATACATCAAAAGACATAATAACGAAAGGGTCGAAATCAATGATGGGTACAAGTCTAATCCCTCAAGTGCATGAAAATGTGTTCTCACGTAAAAAAGCACCCAAATTCTAAAAAGTTTCGAAGAAGTTTTTCTTATAACAGATATATATTCATCAGACCATCACAAATTAATAATAAATCAAATAGTATTCCGTGTTACTGACAAAACTAACCTGATCTAGAACTGAAGACCTAGTTTAACCTGTGACTCGAATTTGATCCGACCTAATCGACGCTAATCTGAATATTTTTTATAGAAAACGAGTCGATATCCTCAAAAAATTAAAAATAACAAACCAAAAAATGACCCGAATTCGAAATGACATACCCCGCCTCGAAGTCAGTCCGATTTTCCTGACCCCAGAGTGATCGGACTCAATCCAGTTGTCCCGTTAGCCAGGTCTAGATAAATCCAAGGAGCTGCAAATCGTGAAATGAATATTAGTTAACCGGTTACAAATTTTTGGGAAAAAAGTGATGGGACGAGAAGCAATAGTAGTAGTAGGTAGTGCGGTCGGCTAATGGCCAATTAGCACTTTGTTTTACTACACGACTATCTACTCCTACTACTTTTGGACCGTTATTCAAACCTTTTTATATACAGTACTCGTAGTAGTAGTGATGACTACTCGGTTTCTTACTACCCCTACATCAACACACTTGTCGACGTGCCACTCTCCTAATGGTCAACTCTTTCTAGTTTTTCTGTTATTGGTCGTCCACGTGTTACCTGTTTTCTACTTTTGCTACGTGCCCTTTTCTCATAGGTTTTCTGTTCCCTGACAGTTTTTGGCCGTTGAACTCTTTCATGTGTTTTTTTTTACGAAATCCAAATATCCAATCGCCTTTCTGTTTTATATCCTCTCAATAAAGTTCCCTATTATCTTCCGCATAATCAGCAATTATCGTCATCTAAATACTAAATACTTAGTGCATCTTTTCCCCTAATTACCATGGTTTTCTTTTGTGACGAATACAATGTTATAACAAGTTAAACAACAATCACATGATGTTCACTCATAAGGGTAATACTTGACCCGTCACAAATTTATGACGGATATGTTCATCATTACAAACAAGAATTTGTGTTCTCCTTATTGCAAGTCTAATTTGTTACTCCCTCTATTTTTTAAGTTTCTTCCTCTTTCTTTTTGCACTTAGAATAAAAAAGTTGTTAAAATTGTATAGTAATGAGTGATGGGTCTTATAAAATGATTTAATTTATATCCAATGAGAACAAAAAGGTAAAATATGGTGAACAAAAAAAAAAGAGTAGAAATGAGAAGAAACAAAAAAAATGACCCTAAAAGGAATACGGGAAGAAACATAAAAAATGAGGGAGTACTATGCTTCTTACTACTCCTTGTACCTTAACAAGAATGGTTTGTATGTAACCTTAGTTAAGAGTGAACGAAACACAAGGCAAAGATCCGAGAGTCTCAATGTTAATTTTCAGACACAACTCCAGAAATGGACGACCAGTCTATTCACGTATTCAAAACTTACTAATGGACTTGTATAATGTATACTCTGTATAAGAGATTTCAGAAACGAGAAAAGAACTTGTTACTTTAATAATCGATGAGTTATTTAATGTGAGACACTCTTTATAACATTAGGAGTATTATATAAACATCATGTATTGTCAGAACTATACTCCTTTTGTCTCGAAAATTTGTTTGTCTACTTTATTTTAGAGTGTTTATATCATTTGCTTACCTTTTTATTATGGAAATGTTTTATTCAAGTTATTTCACTCATCTTGAAAAGTTGGTGATTATAAAGTTTTGGTGGGGAATTTAAAGTATTATATAGATAAGGTATGGGAAATGAAAAGAAAAAGGAATACACATGTGCATAAATCATAATATTGATGTGAAATTAAAGGTTTTCTTTAAAAAAAAAATGAGAAAATTAAACGACTATTAGAAAATCACGAATTCTCATTGGAATCTTGTGATTGATCAAGTAATATATAGGACAAAGAACGTAATGCAGAGGAAATAGGAAATGACTTATCGATATCTATCAGGTGAGTACTACTCGGTATGTCATACGCTTGTAACGAATATACCCGTTACAAGAGATCGAACTTAGCGGATAGAAGAACAAGTGTAAGGCGAATATGAAGATGAGGCCGAAAGAGCATAGTTTAGGGATTTAGAAGGTGTAGGGCCGGTGCAAAGTAGCGACAAAGAGATTAAGCCCATTAAGGAGGCCCACCATATCAAAACGGTTTGAGTTGAGTTGAGTTGAGTTGAGTTGAGGTGATGGATGAGTGAGTCACCCCGCCCCATTGCCATATGGTCAAGCTCAACCCCTCCAATTATATATATCCCTCTTCCTATTCCATGCCCCCAATAATGTGGAGATGTTTCCACTATCTCTTCTATTATCCTAACCTCTTTCTCCTTCGACAACGACTTCCTCTGTCTCGGTTATTTGTACTCCTTTCTTTACTATAGAGTACTTTTCTTTTTATTACTAACTATATTAATTTTCATAAATGGTAAACCTTGATCGTTAGATCTCATCCTCTGAAGAGATTTTGACGGTTAAAATGAAATGGAGCGATGGACCTTCCATTTTCTTAGAAAAATGATGAGAATTCTCCTTACCTACTTTTGTGTTCGCTTGCTGTTTACATTATACTCCATCTGTCTTCACCCTCCCTCATTCATAGCTTTGATGTTTAATTGAGCCGAACTTATTTGAGTTTTGAAGTGCGGAAGTGTTATCTATAAAGTAAGTTGAACTAACCGAGATATAATGAATTTAATGGGGTCGAAGTGTTCGTTGATCTGACCTATCATGAGTGAGACAATCTTAACTTAATATACAAATATGATATATAGAGTACGTAATAAGTAATCTTTCGTAAATTTACAAGGAATAAACATATACATATTTTTTTTTCTTCTATTTCTATATGACTATATAGTTGAAGATTGAGAAATTGAGATAGAGAATAGGGACCCTTGATGTGTTTGTAATATGGAAATAGGTGTCTAAGAGTGCATGGACGGTTATTGGAACAAAGTTAATCTCCCTATTACCCACTTGCTCCCAATTTCTAGTGGACTCTATATATGTCCCTCTCATCTTCCATGTGCCTTTAATTATTATCTTCCTTGCATATCAGTTCATTTTTACCATGGAACACTACCAATGCATTACATCGAGGACAACAGATTGTTGACGTACGCAAAGAATAAGTAAGAAACATAAATTATTGATTGATATGCTAAATTTGTATAAGGAAAGTGTAAATTAGTGACTAGAACGAAAGAAACATGGTACGTTTTATGTTTGGAGCACAATGGGTACAATACAGTTGGGTGTTTGGTCCATGGTAGGTCGTCGTCGTCTACAGATGAGAAACAAGATGGGCAATGTATGTTGCATTGTTGCATGCATGAGCCATGAGCATTGTAATGAGTAATGTTTTCCATGTGATGTGATTCATGAATTGCAATGCCTGCAATATGGGGCCATGCAACTACCCTATACTTACAATTTATACGAGTACCAACTTGCATTTTCTTTGCCTCTTATTTCTCCCACATCCTTGGTTTATTTTCTTCAAATTTAACTCCACTCATTAATACAGGGTAGTTAGTTATGTCGTGTTCTTTTGGATTGAAGTGATCGAGTTGAATTGAACTGTCTTCAACTGATCTGAAGTTGGCTGGAGTAACTGAGACAAAATAAACTGAGCTGAAATGAATTGAAGTCGGCTAAAGTACAAAGACAATATGAATCTCTTAGGTTGAATTAAACTGAATTGGAGTAGACTAAACTGAATAGAGATGAGCTGATTTTTTTTTTTTTTTTTTTTTTGAAAAGAACGTGACATCTGCTATGAGAATCATGATTAGCATCCATCCATCATGCGACTTATTTGATCATACAATGCAAGTAGATAATTGAAGTATATAGAGTCCACATGAAACAGCCGACGACGGCAGAGCTCATATATAATTTAATTAATTAATTAATACTCATGTTGCATCCAATAATCATAATTTGGGATGTTCCTATAATTCATCAGTCTAAAAGGCCAAACATGAGACAGCATAAAGTACAATTAATTAATTAATTTGTAGATTATGTTTAATTAAATTAAATTATTCTACTACAAAGAGTATATATATATATATATATATATATACACTTAATTATATTTATAGCCAACTTGGCAATCATTAGACTCAACCTTTTAACATGGGTATTGGGACCTCACCTCCTGGTTAATGAGAACAAAATATCTTCAATATGTTCATGATAAATATCTGACGGTTTCAATAACACTCAGGTAAATTGATAAAACAAAATCTAAATACTTAGACGTATCACGTATCAGATGTTTGTCTTTATAATGGATATATCAGTCATAAAAAACCAAAATCTTTGAAAACGCAAATTTGACGTAGTAATTATTAGTGAATTATTAGATGAATTAGTAAATGAGTGGAAGATTTTTCTCCTAATATGAAATCAACATTAGGATTATAATATAAATCTAATATACGGAGTACTCTTAAAATCTGCCCTAACAATTATGCATATCATAAAATTCTGAATTCGAATCTAAAATTGGTAATTAATCTGTAATCTTTTCAATAAATTAAACAAACACTCATTTCTTCTGCTAATGTACATAACTAATACTCCAATTCGTTTCAAAAAAAAAAAAAAAAACTAATACTACTCCAATTACGTAAATGTGTGTATGTAAAGCAAAGCAAAGCAGGATGGATGGATAATACATGATGCATGCATGCATATATACACATTGGTGCTTTATATTGAGTTGGTTGACCTAATTAATAAGTAGTGGAATGAAAACACAAAGTCCGAATTCGATCAGGGAGGGTACAGGTACAGGTACAGTGTAGTCACTCAGCTCCATCTACTATATTCTACCTTCAATTCACTTCTTTAGTGCTTTATAGTTGACTTATTATTTCAATTTAATCATCATTTCTTTGAAATTTAGGAATTAATCCTCATATTATTTCGCTTTTTTTTTTTTATTATTATTATTTTTGCTACTTTAATTTCTTCTTTTCACCAAGATTTCTATTACATGGTATAAAAGTCTCCTTAAACGTCTAACATAAAGCTCAATGTGGAATTTTTTTGAGGAAAGATATGTCAATGTAGCGAGTAGCGACTAGGTTAGCATATATTAACATGGGGAAGTTAGTTGAATAAACGGTTAAGATAAATAAAACGTAGGGAGTATAATTTTCTAACGTTTAAATTAATAAATAGAAAGATTGCAAAATAATCTCTTATTAGAAATTAAGATAACAATTTTACAATCTAACATGCATGCCATGAGAATGGATCATCCATGTATTTATTTCGGTTTTTATAACATTTGCCCTTAAATGCATATATTAATAAGTCAATTAAAAAAATTCATAAAATCGTATTTGAGACACACATTAGAGAATTCGATGAGCAAGGAGGTTCAATTAACAACAAAAAAATGCTTACAACTGAAAGTATAGATCTTTCGCTCTATTTAGATCACAAATATATTTAATTATTTTTAGTATGAATTTTGAATGACATGTAAGTGATATAACGCGTTAATTGAAGAAAATGAAAGGCACGTACGTAGACGTAGGTACGTAATGTGAAAAGGTTAGGGATTATTTATTGACTTGCTACAATGATGAATAATACGATATGACGAGTGGAGTATATAAGTTTACTTTACAAGAATGTCATATCATGGCGTGTGTTACCAAGCAATTACTATAAACACAAGTGTCATTTTCCTACTAAACGTATTACCAATATGATTAACAATTTATTCACCATGTAAGCGTGTTAACTGTTTCTTAGACAACTAACGTACACTAATAAGCAAGTCGGTTGAATTTCGGTTCAAATATTCATATACCATGGTATTAGAGCTAGTTAATCAAACGTAACGGATATGAATCCTGACGGTCTTCAATTTTGTGAAGTTTCAGCATATAATACGAGGGAGCATATCCACTAACCACGAGCAAACTTCAATTTGTCATTTATAAGAAGTGTTTAGAGACATGTTACACGTCTTTCTTAATTAATTTAGGCTAATGGAGTAAGGGGGCGTTTGGTTGGTGAAAGGCTAAGGGAATGAAATCAACAAAGGGAATAAGAAGGAAAGGAAAAGGTTACCCTTTGATATTGTTAGTTGTTTGTTTACGAAATGTAAGAGAATGAGAAATAAATCAATTTCAGACGCCTCACTTTTTATCAATAAAAAAATTAACTTTTTCTTCTTCATATTATTCATGTTGAGTATTCATAATATTATTATATTAATCAAATACTTGTTGAAAATAAAAATGTTAAAAAAATATATATATGCGAGCTTACGAAGTACTCCGTATAATATTATGAAGTATTTATGAACATTTTATTACTAAATGATATAAAAATAATAATTCATATAACTTTTTTTGAATTAATTTTTCAAACATGTTAAATAATAACTTTTTAATTATTATTTCAAATATAATATATTAATGGTTCAGGTCTCAATCCTAAATTAATGGGTTATTTCAGGTTCGGGTCAAACGGGTCGCATGTCAAATATTTTAAGTCTCTAAAGTGAGTAGGTCGAGTTTATGATCGGATCAAAATTTATTAGGTCTAGTATCTAACGGTGAGTAACGTAGGATGGTGATGGTGGGGTAATGAGGAATGGAAATCTAAACCCTAGGGGGTGGGGGAATGAAGATGGAGGAGTTTGGGGTTTTGGAGAGGAATGGAAGGGGGGAAAGGGAATGGAAAATTTGTAAAACAAACTACAACAAAGGGAATGAAACAAGTTGATTCCTTTTCCCTTTCCTGTAGACCCCAAACCAAACGGCCCCTAATTAACATCAACTCGAGAGACCTAGCTCACATAATAAGAAGATGAAGTTATTTAATTTCCAATTTTCATGTTAGGCACTTTAGTAAACCTACTCAATATTATCGGTATAATTCAAAAGATCAAATTATTATAGTTCATATTTATTTTAGAAAAAATATCTCGTATTATAGAAAGGGGACAATTAAATAAAGGATAAATGACCCTCATAAATTAACAAAATTAATAAAGTGAGAAGAAACCCTAGCTAGCTAGAGCCTAGGTAGAGAGGTGATTGATTCTTGAAGTCCAATTAATGCATTCACTAATCAATACTGTATTTAATGTAGAGAATAAAGGTGAATCAAATTCTTGTTTGTATTGAGAATATATATATATATATCCGTTATAATCTAAATATTCAATAATATTTAATTGGGTATAATTTTCTACTCTTTAGATTTGTCTTATATCCAATCACATTGTATTATTTCATTATCTGAATCATAAATAATTTATATATGACGTATATATATTTGTTATAAGGGAGACTCGACTAGGGATAATAAGGGCAAAACGTTGGTTAGCCGAAGAGAATATTCGGTTACCGTTACGATATGGATGGATCCAAGTTAACATGCATTATATTAAGCAATGTTTCATACTTCTATGACCTTCCACTATTATTATTATTATTATTATTATTATTATTTGAACTACAAAATCTATGTTAGTTCGTATGAGATTTGGCCAGATAGACATCCTTCAATCACACTTGATTTTTAAATTATTTCATTTCATTGGATTTATTTCACTCTTCACATTAAATCATTGCACCCATTTTTATTATTCTTATTATTTTATTTTATTTTGTAAATGGAAATGAGTGAGTATTACTTTTTTATTAAAGTTTATACTCCATATACGGGAGGGTAGTGATTGAACCCCTCTTTTTTACTCAATTGTGAAATCAAGCTCCTTAACTTTTGATTGAGGCAATTAGACACCTTAATTTTGCCAATACATGAAACTAAATCCTTTTTATTTATTTTTCGATCAATTACTCAACTTCTCGTCATTTTCATAATTTATGCCAGGTTAAATAATGTTCTTAGAGTTACATTTAATCATTCAATACTCTATTGATATGATATTTACTTAGAAATTGATGATTGAATTATATGCAAGTATAAATCAATGCAATTAATAAGTATATTAAGTATTAGTTTCCTCCTTCAGTTTCCTATACTATATTTATCATTTCCGTTAATCTAATAATTATGTAAAAGCTAAGCGGTAAAAGTAAGTATAAGATTTAGATACACTATTAAGCAGCATTATGCATGTTGGCTTATTATACCTAACCATCTAACTAACAGTATGGTTTGTTTGAGCGATGCAATATATGCGTAGTTTAGGTCATCTGTTAGTATATTATGTTGATGTGCCACATATGCCAATTTGTGAAGATTAAATATTACTCAAGCTAAGTGTGTTTCAAGAGTATGTATGGCCTCCAATGCAGCGACATGCATTAGAGTAGACTGTACAGATGTGCTCCATCAATTTGCATTATTTAATTTATACTCTTATTATTATTATTATTATTATTATTATTATTATTATTATTATTATTATTATATCCAAATGATTTATTGGCCTCACTTTCGTTCACCCCCCTTTCATAAATGATACGAGTATGTCCACAAAATCTTCTGCATAAATAATGAAATAAGAATGTATGTCTATGTTTGGTAAATACTTATCTTTTTCATGTATAAATCAATATTTGACTCGTCATAACAATAGTTTCATAAATTGGCTTGGATTAGGTTACCATGAAGATGGTACATTTTGACGATCCTCTTCTCTCCAAACTTTTTACAGTTTCGGTCAAATATATAATGTTCATTTTTATTTCGTATAGTTAAAATAAGTTTGGCCTCATTTATTTTAATTTGTCGTAGTCATTTCAATGTGCTTAGATCAAATTTTGTTTATTCCCATTAGATCAAGTTAAGTTACATTAAACTAATTTATTTAAATTCAGTTCAACTTCGTTCACCCTGAAAGAATATAATCTTTCCACAATGTGTATAGTAATTTTGATAGACAATCATTTTATACAAGTCGTGTAAGGTCACATTATTTGTGATGGAGATATTCGTCATATTATTATAACAAGTCAAGTATTTTAAGTACTGATTTAGGTAGAAAGAGAGACAAAAGCATTACTATTTCTTAGAAACAATATTTGATCTTTATCTAACTAAATGAAGGAATTATTTAGATGTTTTAATAATGCAATGAATAATCTGCAGGAAAGAAAACTAACTTTTTGGAGGTTACCAACAGCATACGTTATCGTTGCTTTGTTATGTTTTCCATAACAAGAGGAATCTCACATTTTTGTCAGAAGATAAGAAGTATATGCTGCATTTCTGCGAAGTGGAGTTACTAGTTTAGGTATGGATCGGATGATCCAAAGGATAGACATTCCAATGTAATACCCCATCTATTTCATTCAATTGTTTGTCTTTTATAATCATTTTGACGAATATTTTAATCAAAGATAAACAATTGAATGAAACGTATGGATTACGTGCACAACTTCATTCTTCTCCAATTAAAGCTTTCGAGTATGTTGTACATGCACATACTTTATCTATTAACCACCACCAAGGTATATCTCTAAAGATATACGGAATATATAGATTTGATCAAATACGGGTCAATTTGTTTGATCCGCTAAATAAGCGGGTTTGAACAGAAAATAAATAAGCGAGTTTGGTCAATCTATATATTTTTGTTTTATTAAAAAAAATTATATTCCTTCCGTTCCAGTCAATAATTTACACTTTTCTTTATTTGGTGTCAGTCAATAATTTACAATTTCTTTTATGGTAAGTTTTAAACCTCAACTTTTTACTTTTTAATAAAAATAACGATAAATCTTCCCTCAGTAACTTTACCATCTTAATCTTTATTCATAAAGCAAAATAAACTAACTATTGAGATAGAGGAAGTAATAATTGACGTTGGTGAAAAGAAATGAGTAAAACGTGACTACATAATTATTGCCTAAACTTATACGGAGTTTTCACTTCAATTTAGCCGAAGAAACGTATTTACAAAGATGCTTAGGAAAGTGATCACGAAAAGTAAATCCCCGTGGATGTGTGATTGGGTATGGCTGGTATTATTGTGGAACCTAGGCATATTTATTGGATGACCAAATTAATTGTTAAACTTTACTGAGTAGTAGTGTACTACGGAGTATTATTAACTACTCGTATTAAGTCGTACGGAGTATATATTAAAATCTTGGTACAAATTGTACTCCGTGATAATTATGCTAAAAATATAATGTACTGTAACATAAATTATCAAATTATTCATTTAATTTTTAGTAAAATTTTATTCCGTATGTTTTAGACTTCCGCCTTTAAGTTTATAATGGTTACTCCGTAAAGTTTAGTAAAATTAGTGTACAACACAGTTACATAGTTAGGCTGTATTCTTTTCAACTTTTTTTTCGAGTTTATTTCAATTTAGTTCAGTTCACTTCAATTTCAGAAGTCTCATTTTGTTTCAGTAGTTTAGGTCAGTTCAGCCTACTTCAGTTCAGGTAAGTTCAGTTTAGCTACTTCAGTTTAGTTTTGTTTGGATACCAAACAATCAGATCTAAACCGGGTTTAGATCTTGAGGTTTTTGTCGAACTTGGGTTTGTTTTTGATTCAAGTGCTTACTTCCTTTCTTCCTAGCTTGCTTGGTGGACCTTCTTGGTTGGATGGGCCAATCCTGCCTGCACAAGCGACAAACAGGACTTCGGAGATATTCGAGGGGACCCTCTTCGATACCTAAGTCAGTCCTTTTGAGCACTTAAGGAAACTTACTCGTGAGGAGTAAGGTGACATTTTTTAGAGAAAGATCCAGGTAGTGAAAAAGCATTACCCCTTAATGAGAGGGATATTAATAGGTTTTCCTATGAGAGAGAGGACTTGATAAGACATGTCTCTTACCCTAGGCGATGGTTTGAGGGCCTACCCTGAGGCATGCCTTCGAGGTCGGAATGACTGAGGGTCCCTTACTAGGGCGGGCTAGGGGTCGGCTAGGGCGACTAAGGCTGGGCCTCGACGCTGCGATGAGGGTCCTCGAGTACCCTGTAGGCGGGTTTCTGAGGGTCGGTTGGGATGGTTTGGCCTGAAGCTTCAGCACTAGAGGGCTCTTCAACCTTCTCCTCAGGCGGAGTCGACCCGGGTCCAGAATCGTTGGATAGCCTACTTGGGTTTTCGACCCCATCAAGCTCAGTTCAGTTCAATCAAATTTCTAGGGATTCATTTTGTCTTAGTACTTCATTCCACCTTAGTTTAATTCAGTTCAACCAACTTTAGTCCAAAAGAACATAGGTATAACGCTATATTTGTCTTTTTTGTCAACATAAATATATACTTGATTCGTCACAATATTATTATCACAGATATCTTCATAACAAATACGAGTAAGAATCTATAAATATTCCGGTTCTTTGAATTTGCAACATATTTTTCTTAGAAGAGTAGTTTTACTAAAATTGTCACATTTTCTATAATGAATATATATTTTTGTTGGTGAATTGTTTTACTTTATTAGTAAGATTCATTATGGACAGTGACAATCTTATTCCTCGTGAGAAAAATAAATGTTAGAACTGTAAAGAATAGAAGAAAGTAAGATAAAAACCCGTATGCGGAATAGTCCATAGAAAAGGGGAAGAATGTGAAAAGGGAATGAATAAATAATAGTGAAAAAGAAAGAAAAGAAGAAAAAGAGGGGAGTCGTGTCAAAAATCCAAGGAGTCGATCCCCCCACTAATCTCATCTCAGCTTAAACTTATTATTATAGAGAGTGAGTATAAAAAACTAGAATGAATTTTTCAATTGAAATGATTCAAAACTCCCCCCCACCCCCACCTTATACAACACGTGGTCGCTCCTTACATGCTTCCCTTGGACCCCACTCCCCCCTTTCTCTTCATTCCTACCCTCCTATATATTCTCCCCTCTTCCTCCCCTTTCCCTTCCCTCTCTAACTCACACCACCACCACCACCACCACCCCCCACCTCTCCCTCTCCCTCTCCCTCACCATCTCTCTAACAGAGTTCGAATTAAAAGCAATTCAAATCAATCAAAATGGCGTATGCAGGAATAACACCAACTAGTAATACTAGTACTAAATCGTTGTTGGATTTCGGGTCGAATAAAGCCCGACCCATACATTCTTCACTCCATCTACCCACACTCCCTTCCACCTCCACCTCCACTTCTACACAAAAACAGAGCATTGCCATTTCTACAAAACAGGCTAGTGCCTCTAAATTCAATCAAAGGGGGATTTGGAACCCCATACAGAAGGCGGCTGCGGCCGCCTTGGACGTCGTTGAGCACGCCTTAAACACCTGGGAGACTAAGACTCCTCTCCCCAAAACATCCGACCCGGCTGTTCAAATCGCCGGTAATTTCGCCCCCGTACCCGAACACCCAATCAAACACAACCTCCACGTCACCGGGGTCATCCCTGAGTGTATCAAGGGCGCTTACGTCCGTAACGGGGCTAACCCGCTTTACCAGCCTAACGGCGGACATCACTTGTTCGACGGTGACGGTATGATTCACACCGTTAATTTCCAACCGGACGGCTCGGCGAGCTACGCCTGCCGGTTCACGGAGACCAACCGCTTGGTTCAGGAGCGGGCGTTGGGTCGGCCCATTTTCCCCAAGGCGGTCGGCGAGCTTCACGGACACTCCGGCATCGGCCGACTCGCATTGTTCTACACGCGATCACTTCTCGGCCTTTTGGACCACTCTAACGGCATTGGCGTCGCCAACGCCGGAGTTGTTTACTTCAACAACCGCCTCCTCGCCATGTCCGAGGACGACATTCCCTATCACGTGAGGGTTACTGCCTCCGGTGACCTTGAGACCGCGGGCAGGTATGATTTCGACGGCCAGCTTAGCTCCACCATGATTGCCCACCCCAAAGTCGACCCGGTAACCGGTGAGCTTTTCGCGTTGAGCTATGACGTCATCAAGAAGCCATACTTGAAGTACTTCCGGTTCGACGGACAGACCGGGAGGAAATCCCCTGACGTCGACATCAACCTCGACACCGCGACGATGATGCATGATTTCGCAATCACCGAGAATTGCGTCATCATTCCGGATAGTCAGGTGGTGTTCAAGCTTCAGGAGATGATCAAGGGCGGTTCACCGGTGGTTTACGACAAGGAAAAAGTGTCCCGGTTCGGGATTTTGCCCAAGTACGCCGTCGACGCGGCGGATATGCAGTGGATTGAGGTTCCTGATTGCTTCTGCTTTCATCTATGGAACGCGTGGGAAGAGCCGGAAACCGACGAAATAGTTGTCATCGGTTCGTGTATGACCCCGGCTGATTCAATCTTCAACGAGTGCGACGAGAATCTAACCAGCGTCCTCTCCGAAATCAGACTAAACCGGAAAACCGGCAAATCCACCCGCCGCGAAATCCTATCCGAGTCAGACCAGATGAATTTAGAAGCCGGGATGGTGAACCGGAACATGTTAGGTAGAAAAACCCGGTACGCGTACCTCGCCATCGCTGAACCGTGGCCGAAGGTGTCAGGTTTCGGGAAAGTCGATTTATTTACCGGCGAAGTAACAAAATGCATTTACGGTGACGAGAAATTCGGGGGTGAGCCTCTGTTTTTACCCAAAGACGAGCAAAACTCAGAAGACGACGGTTACATACTTGCGTTCGTACACGACGAACAGAACTGGACGTCGGAGCTGCAGATAGTGAATGCAGAAACAATGGAGACGGTCGCCACCGTCTCCCTCCCTTCCCGCGTTCCCTACGGTTTCCATGGCACCTTCATCCCTGCCCACCACCTACAAACGCAGGCAATATAATATAATATAATATAATAATCAAATGGGAACATAATCTGAAAGAAGACGATAAAATTAGATTTTGCAAAAAAGGGGGTCTACCAGAGGGATATTTGCATATATGTCCCCGGGGACGCCTTTCGTAATGGGCCGGGCCGAAAAATCCTTTATTTTTTTGAGGGGTGATTTCTGCTCTACTATTTTTATTTTTAATTTTAAATATTTTGTAAATAAAAAAAAAAAAAAGAATTAGGGAGGGTGGAAGGTTTTGAGGAAGCAAACTTGAAGCTTTTTGGATATAGATTAGATATGAAGCTCAGCTGCTTTTCTGTTGATTCTTCTACTCCTCTGTTCTTCATTGCTGTGTGAATCCAGATTTAACCGTATATATATTTTACCTAGTGTGAATTCTGTGTTTAATCTTCAATTTTTACTGTCTACGGAGTACATTTATTTTACCGCCTTTTGTCCTGGTACTGTACCAAATGTACTCTGTTTTCGTATACTCTGTTTTCGTGCTCTCTGTTTTCCACTTTCTGTTTTAACTTGTCCTACCTCGATTTCAGCTGTTTTTCATGTTGCCAGTCCTCTTTTTCAAAAAGCCCTCCACTGACATCCTACAAATACTTTATACATTGTCACCGATTCAAGTTTGGAACCGAAATATCAGTCTTTTTATCCATTTAAATAGAAAATGACAAGGATATTATTATTTCCTAAAAAAACAATGTTTTGTCCTTACCTAACTGATAATGAATGTCCCATCGACTTCATTCATCTGGAAAAGTGTATTGGCATGACTAAACAACATACATGGTTTCAATTGTCCAAAATGGTCGGGGTAATTTAGTCAAATGAGAAGACCGTCATATTTCAGCCTACGTCAGTTATTCCGCTCATTTATTTACTTTTGATTGATTAATACAGTATTTTATTTATTTGATAAATGTATCGAAGTGAAGTAGTAGTACCGGGTAGCTGAGCCTGAGGTCCATCAAATGATTTTGAGTGAAAATGACATTGATTAAATTGTTGGCTGAATCCCAAAATTGTCAGTTACCTGTTTGGAGGGATGCAATTGTACACAAATGTTCCTCCCCACATCACATGGCAAAGTCGTCAAATGCAGGGCAGCCAATAAGTGTGAGTGAGAAGGCATAATACTAATAACTTCATTATCGATGCCAATTTGGCAATGCGACATTTTACATGTCAATTCATTTTGCACTTCTGCAACTTACTACTACTCCATTTGTCATACTAAGAGGTTATCTATTCGGTTTGGAATAAATACAAGGAAAGAAGTATGAGTGAATTTGGATTACACGAAATCCACTAAACTTGCATAACTGTAACAAAAATTTATCAAAAATAGAAATAGATAACATCTCAATAATACACGCAAAAGAGAAAATAGATAACCATCTAATAAAATAGACGGAGTACTTCCCCTATTTTTAACGAATGACAAACTAACTAACAAATGGAATTCGAAAACTATAGCCAATAATAGGACTTAAACGGAGTCAATTGTCTAGTTCGTCTTTCAGTACCCACATAGTTGCCTCTTTACTAGGCAACTTACACACAGTTACCTGCCGTGTTTTCCTTTTAGTTTGTATTTTGTTCAGTCCAATTCATCCTACTTCAGACTAAAAGAACATGACATAACCTAATAGAGAACACGTAAAAACCATTGCAAGATACCTTATACTCCTATATAAGTAAATATCGTTCTACTAAGTACTAAAATTTAACTTCTGACTTTCATATCATGTTAAAATAATTCATCTTAACAAAAAAATCATAAAAGTAAGTATGGAAGTGAAAATTTCATTAAAAAATGAGTTGCACATGGAGAATAGTTTAAGGAATTTGAGGAGCACAAGGTAATTAGTACTAAAATCTTACTACTTGTTCCATTCACTTTAATCATATGATTGATTGACTACATACTAGCTAATCCAAATGAAACCATTGAAAATGGAGAAGGGGCGGGGGGGTGGGAGATTATGTATGTCAACTCCTAATTTGGTAGGTAAAAGAAACATATCTTCCTTGGAAAATAAATAAATAAAGCAATATAGGGAGGTCGATCCATTGGTAATACAACCCACTTTCTAGTTCTAGAATCATTAATTTAATCTCTTTGTGTATGTTCTTTTTAATCCCCAACCAAACTACATACATTCTCCTACATATCTATTCAACATGCAATGCAAGTCGGTTAAGATTATTGGAAGCAATTCCATTCTTTACTTTATTTAATCCCCCATCATCTTTTAAGTCGGCTTCCTATCCTATGTCATTGCAAACTCCAGCTCTCAAATAACTTTAATTAGCCTCGATAATTAGGTTCTATCTTTTTGAATTGAGATAAATTGAATTGAACTGAATTAGGTTGAATTATTAAGACAAAATTAAATTTCTAGGTTGAAGTAGTGTTGAACTGAACTGAACTGTTATAACGGAAGAGAAAGACAAACAAATTAAGAACGTAAAATCGAGAGACAGACAGATTTATGTAGTTCACTAACAACAGGTTGCGGATTATTTATTTCAATTCCACTATAATAGTACTCCTACGTTGGGCGGTCAGGTAAAAAATGAATTATTGATACTTACTCGTGAAATTTAGAAGAGGTGATTTGGACTAAGCTATGTATTACTCCTACTTAATTTGTGTATTTAAGCTATATGTGGTTGAGTTAGATTGTCAGCACTGAAGTTGAAGAGTGAAGACCTGAAATGAGTATGAGTGGGTTTACAAGATTTTATTAATTAAGTTCTTAATTGGAATGATGTAGGAAAGCATTGGGAATATTTTGCTGTGAGTGCAATGACAAGGTCAGGCAGCAACCACAAGAAAAGTAGTCATGTAGATAAGTGAGGTATATATACAATATATATGTATCAAAATCGAGTATTCATCGCCATTTGTTATTGCTACTTATTTTCATTCTAGACGTGCAAACATAGTGTCAGGGACCGGTAACCGGTTTGGTTGAAACTTTTGAAATGAGTTCAATTCATTTATAAAGTTTATTTTGAATACTTCGTATTTTGGAGTGAAGTTAGATAATATTCAATGGATTCTGACTCTGTCCCATCCCAATCGACATCTCCAATTCAAGTTTTCAACTTCATTCCACCTTATTACTACAACTACAATTTATTTCAATCTCGAACGAGACAACGCTAAACAAGTACGGAGTATAACTGTATAAGTGCATGTATATGACTTCATACCTTAGGGATTTATAGTACATTTCAATCCACTACGGTACTTTGAAAATCAAAGTTATGTTAATTAATCAAATACTCCGTAAAGGATTTTGTATTTCTCGAAATCTTTGTTATTTCTTCTCACCAAATTCTCTCTATAAAAGCACACTCCATCTTTTAACCGAGTGCGCGAGTCTTCATAGGGCAATTGTCACTGCTCATGGACCCAAACCTGGGTGATCTATCCATGACCAGGATGAAGCGGGTTAAACGTAACTAAGTGGAGGTCCGAACCGACTGATGTTGAAGAATCAACGGATGAGTTGTGGTTAGAGGTGAAACGCCTCTCGAACCCAGAGTTAGTTGGTTCTCCTCGAAATGCGTTGAGCCGCAGCAGTTGACTAGACATCTAGGGCTAAAGCACTGTTTCGATGCGGGCCGCGAGAGCGGTACCAAATCGAGGCAAGCTCTGAATACTAGATATGACCTCCAAATAACAGGGATCAAGGTCATTCAGTGAGACGATGAGTGATAAGCTTCATCGTCAAGAGGGAAATAGTCCGGATCACCAACTAAGACCCCTAAATGACCGCTCGGTGATAAAGGAGGTAAGGGTGCAAATAACCTACTCTATGATCAACCCATCTTAAAAAAGTAGTGATCTATTATTCCCTTCATTATTTCACTTTTCTGATCTAATTTTCTTATTTACCAATCACATACAAATTTATATGGAGTATATCATAAATAAAAAATACCGAGTACTTGTAATAAACTTCTTATTTCAACCATAGCTAAATGAGCTTCTTATTCCCATTATACGGAGTACTATTTTACACTACTTTTAAATTAATTAATCTCTAGATATTACTATGTCGTCTTGATAATTTATTTACTTTTAAATTTTTAATTAAAATAATGTTCACAACGAATCTAAAATTAAAGAAAGGGTTGAGACAGAAAAAGTAAATACATACCCATTTGGATTAATACGGAGTACGATAATAAAAATGGGATAAAATGATCAATAATATATACCCATTTTATTTTCTTAAAACAATACGAGTAATTTATACTGTACTAGCCATTATTGATAGATGGATCATCTTTACTAGGAAAAAAATACTGGTACTAAGGCTATGTTTATTGGGGGTCTGAGGATGATTCTGAGTATGAGTCTGAGATTCAGATTTATTGAGTTTGAGAGTCATACCTGGATAATGTGGTTGGTACAAGTCTGAGTCTCAGACGGATTTAAGTTTAAAGGGGAATCTGAAGTTGAGTCTGAACAAAAGTCTGAGGCTCAGATTCTTTGAGTCTGAGACTCATATCTGGTTAAAGTGGTTGAGACGGTCTGAAACTTAGATAAGTCTGAAGTTGAGTCTTGGATTTCAAAGACTCATCCTCAGATTCGTTCATTCAGTTCAGTTTAGTTCCGTTCATTTTAGTTCTTCATTTCAATTCAAATAAATTATTATTATTATTATTACTACTAATTATTATTAATAATATTTATTATTATTATTATTATTATTATTATTATTATTATTATTATTATTACTACTACTACTGCTGCTATTATTATTATTATTATTAATGACATTTTTATAATAATTAATATTATTTTTATTGTTATTGTTAATAATATTATTACTATTAAATATATATTAATGTGGATTATTAATATTAATATTATAATATTATTAATAATTAAACTTATTATTATTAATTATTATTACTACTATTGTTATTGTTATTGTTATGAAAATTATTATTATTATTATTATTATTATTATTATAATTAAAATTAAAATTAATATAATAATAATAATTAATATTTTTGATATAATAATTAACATTATTATTTATTTTTATTTTTATTAATATTATTTGTCGTTATTATTATTATTATTTCATGCTAATTTATTTCAGTCCCACTCAGTTCAGTTCAGTTTAATTCAACTCATTCCATTTTAGCTCAATTTACTTCTGTCTTAAAGGACATGGCCGCCAAAATAATTTGTATTAAGTGATATAGTTGTATATAGATGAAAAAACCAAATTCGTATGATAAATGATAAATAATATTGTACGTAACCTAAATGACCCGACCCGAATAAGCCAACCCGAACTTGATTTGATACTCAAACTAAAGATCCGAGCTTAACCCGTAACCTGAATTGACTCGAGTTAATCCGAAATTGACCCGACTATTATTATAAAAAACGAGTCGATATCTCTAATTAAAAAAGATGAAAATAATAAACCCAAAACCCAAAATGATCTGGTCTAGCCCAAAGTCAACACGAAACTCACCTGACCCGATTGACTTTTTTGTCAGGTCTACCGACAATCCAACCCGAACTCGACCCACCCGTCCGATTGACACCTTTAATAATGACCACTTGAAAATAAAATTATTTTTTATGTCACAAGATTTATTTAACAATTAATTAGTTAATTGTAATTATTCGAGTTATAAAATAAACGTAGATATTGAGGTAAATAAAAAAGGTAGGTAAAAAGTTGAGATGAGATGAGATAAATAAAAAAATAAAATAAGTTAGGTAAAAAGTTGAGGTGAGATGAGGTAAATAAAAAATTAATAAAATAAAATAAGGTGGGTAAAAAGTTGAGGTGAGATAAATAAAAGTAATAATATAAAATAATGAATGTGAGGTGAGGGAGTTTGAGATGAGTCTGTACTTTTGTAATGAGTCTGAGTCTGAGTTTAAAGAATAAAAAATGAGTGGAAAGCTGAGGTGACAGAGTCCGAGAAAAAAAAGATAAAGTGTGTGATTAAACTTAGTGTAATGATAGAAGTAGTAGAGTATGAAAATATCTGGTTGCATCAAGAAGTGGGTGCTAAAATATCTGGAATTGGGGCATAATAAAATAATACTCGTAGTAATAATATTCCTCACACCTACTGCTCTGTTTATGTAGGTTCTTGTTGGGATCCACGTTGTCCATGGAGCCTCTTTATAAATTACAATTATTCATATGCCAATGCCATAATAATTCATAATCACGCCGCTAATTTAAGTTTTTTTCTCCTGATCTGTAAATCGCCTATATTCCCTAACTACTCGTACTTGGTAACACGCACACGCTAAGCTAAAAGACTCCAGATTGCCATAATATAATTCGTAATCAAGCCACTAAGCTAATCAATTGATTTTGTCCCTAATAACCGTCTACTTAATCGTAACTAGCTAATTGGTAACATGTTACACATACAACTGATTGGAATGGAAGGAGTATACGTTAAAGATATTTATCAATCACTTAGTCTCCTTTGTGACAGGTATATATATAACGGATAATTAATGTCAACGTATAATTAGAAAATATGAAATCAGAATGCATCGATAAATACAAACTTTGTCCTTATTTAATCACGTGAGTAATATTTGACTCGTCACATATATAAATAAAAATTTGTTAATATATATATAAAATGAGACCCATAATGAGATGGACGATCCGAACCTGTAACAATGAGAGATCCAAGTTGGGAAGAAAGCAGTTGTCCGAGGTTTGGGAATTACGGCATTCATTTTGCTCTCATCGGTCTTTAATGAGTGTTGGCGTTGTTGGACTTGGGTCGGGCTAACATGGCAGCCAACCCCTGTCGTTCGGTGCCATTCCTATCGACAACAAGTCTTCCATTCAGCAGCTTGGGTCGCACCCACGTGTGCCATACCAACTTCACATCTTAACTCACCCCCACCCCCACCCCCATGACATGACCCCTCTTGTACACCCTCCTCCGTCTCAATACAAAATTTATGTGTCATCTATACATAAAAATTAAGGTAGTAAAGATAGTGATGATAGAATTATTGTTAGTTTATTATAAATAATTAAGGTAGTAAAGATAGTGATGATAGAATTATTGTTAGTTTATTATAAATAAATAAAAAATACGAAGTATAAGCTAAAACATGCGGAGTACTAAAAAAACGTAAACTATTGACAGATACATAAAAAAAGAAAAAAAAAACTATTAAGTAGGATGGAGGGAGTATCTTCGTTTAACCAAGTCAATATTTCCCTTAAAATTTCCATCACCAAAAATACCGTTTTACGAATATCTAAAACTGTTAATTATTTAGTTGTTAACGTCATGATAAGAAGTTTTAATTCCGTTGTCATCATCTAAATTGCCTTTATAGTTCCCCTTATACAACAAAAAAACGTCGCTTTTATAAATCAATGACTTTTTCTAATGGGTAAATTACCAATGACTTGTTAGTTGTTACGTCATTTATCAAGAATTGTGACGAGTTAGAAATGACGCTTCTCACCAATATAATGATCAAGTTAAGAAGTAGGAGTATTATTTATCTATATGATCGGTTTTAGGTTGGAAGATCGACTTCAAACCTAACCCAAGTTTGTGTTCGTGTCAACCTAATTACGTTAATGCATGTGAGGCCAAAAATAAGTCAATAAAGGGTGAAAAATGGATGATATCAAGACTAATAAGTTGGAGTCGATGACGATGTCATATTTGCATAAGGATAAATAAAAGCACGTTACATTCACGAGGGAGGAGCAACCTAACCATTGCATGCATGCATGCATTAGAATTGAGAGATGAAACGTTGAAATTAACCAAAACATGAAAAGCTTGCATGGGATGCATGTGTCCGCCATCTGCAATCTACGACGTACATACACTCCCAGTCCCAGAAATAAGGCAAGAATCTGACTCATACCAGTATATATAATCAATTATATATCCACATTCTCCTTACCTTAAAAAATTTTGGTCGAATTGATTACGTAATAAATTATCAGAGTTAGTTAGATTCGATTATCATGCAACGATTGTGGATTGAGACATCTTAAGGCTTTGGTTTAATTGGTAACCGTGACACTGATTATGAAAGAATATGTTTTAGTTGAATTTTTTTTTTTGTTTGTTTTTTTCATTGGAAGAAATAAATATCTTGAGTCATCTTCACACAAGTCAGAAGACATACATTCTCCTTAATTAAATTAATTGAATTAGGATAAGATAGTTACTCTATTTAATTTGGTGATTATGAAATATGAATAATTTGAATTGGTACGTAGTCATCCTTATCCAAATCATAGACAACTACTAACAATTATGCATGCAGAGGCACATAATGTAGGCATGCATTACCTGCTCCTTCATTCTGTTTTCCCTTATATAGCAAAACACATGCATGCATGCATGCTCCGTAATTTCATATATTTTGAACACGATCATCTGATCAAGATCGTATCATGGAGTACAAAATCAATGTCAAGGAACACGGCGTAGCGAAAACAAACAATGTACAATGCACAATGGAGTACAAACTATAAAGTATCAAATATTTTGAACACAGTCAGTTTTCTTATCAATCTCTAATTTCATCTACAGAACCTCGTTCTATATCAAACAAGTAACCCAAATTAAGATTGCGTTCATTTTCAAAGACGAAGATTACGGATTTACATCTACTTCATCTATATTATTATATATGACTAATTGACTACTCATACTACACTGGTACGTTATTGAACATCTGAATCAGGCTGATAATGTGTTACGTACGTACGTTGTGTATGTACTGTCATAGTGCAAAAGCTATTAACATTAATAGAGTTAAAGAAGATGAGGTGTTTATGTAAAATACGGCAAATATTTAACACAAAAAGTAAATCCAATCCAATCCAAATTTTGATGGCAGGCCTGGTGTCCATCATGTGGTGCATATTCTCCACTTTCGAGTTTATTTTGACGTGCAGCTCTCTCAACTCCATCTCACCTAACTTTCAAACCCCATCGTCATCGCATACGCAGATACGTCTCCTTATAAATTTGTTATATTCATTTTTTAATAGGTTAATTAAAATAAAAATCCCAATAATATGATTACGAGAAATTGATATATCAATAATATGATGACGAGAAATTGATGGATTAATATTGTTGAGAATTGACGGGTTACTTCATATATTGTCAATTGACTTTAAAGTAGAACCATGTGAAGTTGACTCTTTCTGAATCTAGGGTGTGGCCCAACCTGTTATGAATTTCACGAACACAAATTAGTACTCGTATATATTAACATGTCCTCAATGAATACAAGTTATAAAAAATTATTTATTCTCTCTGTCTTAGTTATTTGTTAACATTTGATTAAAAAATTTCGGAAGAAATTTTTTTTCAATAATATATCTCTTAATATATGCCTATGAAACACATTTTAGAAAAATGCATGATATAAAAACATAAATTCTTATTATAGTATACACGATAAAGATAAACAAATAAGTGGGAGCAAAAAATAATAATCTACTCAACTACTCAAGTTAGGGCACTCTTATCTCCTCTTATTTCTTATAGTAGTACAATTATTAATTCTATCTATATCACATTATCACCCAACTTCCCTTCTCTATTTGGGGCTCGTTTGGTTCAATATGGAATATGAAGTTACCGGGAACTTAAATTCACGTGAATTTGTACGTATTTCATGGGAATTACAAAAGTATTGTTTGGTTGCCATGTGGGAAGTGACTTCATGCGGGAAGTTCTACGCACCAAGGGGGGCTTGGTGAGTAACTTCCCCCATTATGGAGAAAATGGCATTTCCCGGGAAATGACAATTCTTCTCATGAAATGGGCAACCAAACAACTTTCTGAAAATACACTTCCCGGTAATTAAGCGAGTAATCAAATGAGCCCTTAGTTTTATTTGCACATCCTAATCTCATCTCTTTGCTCTCGTTAATTTAACTACCTGTCTTAAGCAATTGGAACAAACATCTTACCGTCATCATTAACCCTCTGATCTGTCTTGTTCGATTATTTGTCTTTCATATTCATTATAATCAAATGAATGAGACGGAGGGGTATATTTTATACGGGGAACAATAAACACATTGTACATTTGTACTCGATTCATCTGATCCATCATACTACGTAAAAAATGTAGTGATGTGTACCGTGACCGTGATACGACCACTATGTGATGTGTCAACATTGTATAACAAGTCAGCAAAGGCAAAGGACGACGGGGCGTGCATGTAGGAGTTAGTAGCGTGAAATGTTGATTATACTTTATAAATAATAACGCCGATAATATATGACAAGCTTCTAGAGCGGCCCAATCAAAGCAACATCGGAAGTGAGTACTAGTAATAGTAAGGACATGTTAATAGGTAAATTAAAGTTAGATTCACAATATATTATTACAAGAAATTGAAATATTAGCTCATACTTACGATACTTAGATAATACGGAATATATCATTACGAATCTTGCTTTAATTAACATATTAACGCGTATCCACTGAACTCATGTTAGAAAAATCGTAATAATAATACTAATAAGTAGTCGTACTACTAGTCGACTACTACCGAGTAGTCCATGATTCCGTATAAGTGTATAAATGAATGAGAGCTAACGTACATTCCGGGATGTGTTAATTTGTTGAGTGACGGAAGCAGCAAATTAAATATGGAAATGGAGTACGTATGAAAAACAGAGGCCCATACATTGCATGAATACATTATACATACATACATACATACATGTATGATACATGGCCAGCCATAAGAGTATAAGAGTCATACACAAAATCCCAAGTACAAAATCAAATGAAATGGTGGTGACAAAATTGAAGCTAATTAAATTAGATTAAAGAAATGAAGATGTAAGGTTCAAAATGTTGGTATGTAGAAGCACATAAATAAAACGAATATATAAATAGAATAAATACTCAAATTCTACAGTACTACGTACTAGGTATTGCATGGTGTGCAATACGTATACACAAATTCTATGTTTAGTGTGAATATATTCGTTATATTTTTATAATGAGTTAAACAGTTATTTAAGACAAATTTAATTTGATCATGTGCCTAAACTATAATAAAATACTCCGTATTTGTTTTATCTATCACAATGGGGGTGTTTTAATGTTAAAATCGATATGTTTGTCATAAGTAAAATGGACTTGTATATGTATGTACACAAATTTTTGTTTAATACAAGTATATCCGTTTTTAAGCTTTAAGACGGATCAAATAGTTAGTACTCATAACACAAATTTCAAGTGCCTAGACTGTAATAAAATATTTGTTTTGTCTATCACAATGCATATATGAACGTATTTGACATATTTTAATATTAAAATGGATATATTCGTCACCGGTAGAACGGAGTGTAATATACGGAGTATGTATCAGGTATGAGACGAATCATAGAAGTAATGTTGTTGTTGTTGTTGACACCTGTTATGTTGCTACCAACAGAATACGTAATGGAGCGAATACATTGAACAACAGTCATCAGTCATCAGAATCTCACCACATATACACATTTGATACATATATATACTACTCATAATTTAGATACACAATCAGTTGAACATACATTAGATGTTTGTTTTATCTACTACAGGCCAGGCGACAGCCATGCATGATGTCAATCAGCCTTGACTTCTTGACCATCCTATAATTAGTAAAATCAACCAACTTGGAACTCACATCTTGATTATATATTTATATTGCCCTTTCACTCAGTCCTAAGCCAATTTCAATTCAGACCTAACCTGATATACGAGGATTGCTATCTACCTAATCATAATTTCATCATGCGATTCGTTCAAAATGTCTTATATGTAACGTGCATTATTTTGAGGGATGTCGAGTTGATTTAACAGTTATATGTGTACATATGCTTATACAAGTTAAAATTTGTCAACATGAAAGAAAATGGCACATTGTACTCTTGCCCTAGCTATTCTTTTAGACTTCTTTTCAGTCAGTTCTGTTGAGTTTATCGTACGTATCTTCTAGTCCAAAAGAACGTGATATATTATGTGGTAGAGTATGATGTATAATGGGAGATAGCAGGTGAAGAAGACAGCAGGGTTCGTTTAGGGTTGATGAGTGATTCACTAAATAAGTTAAGTTTCCGAGGCTAACAAATTGAGGGTTTAAAAATATGTGAAAGGTCGCTAACAAAGATGGTGGAATCAAAGGGAAGGAGAGGAGGGGAGGGGGGGGTTTGATTTGATTCGAGCCACATGCTTCATAACTACTTGACCGCCCACTATTTCAGGAGGATGAATAAGACTCTTAACACGCCATTACCACTCGAATCATTCCCAATAAGGAAACCCCCGCCCCAACCATTTATTATTGGTCGGGCCGGGCTGGGCCGATTCGTAGGAGGCCCGCGTTAGTTACGGGTAGACCTGACAAAACTGACCGATCCGAATAATCCCGCCCAACACCCGTACTGAAGACCCATAACCTATAACCCGAATTGACACAGCCCTGCCCCGGAACATACCCGTTTTTTTCTATATTCCTAAAAAAAATTGAAAATGACCTGAACTCGAAATAACTTGGCCATACCTAAAAGTGGTCCTACCTAAAGTTGACCAGCCCGAGCCCGACCCGGTGACCCGTTTGCCAAGTTTAGTTAAGGGGACTCGAATCAGGGTGTAATGATAGGCGGTTGAGCCGGGCCTCAACGTCATGACCCAGAACCGCCGGCACGAAACACAGATCTTGACGGGTTTATAGGCGGGCCGGGTTGTCCGGGTCAACTAATTTGTTTTAAAAAAATATTCTCCACGGGTCCAAACGAGCCAAGTTCGTCCTGAAACATCGACCCAGGCACGGTACTTTGAAAATCCGGGTTAGGGTGGACGGGTTCCTTTCAGCCCAATTGGTTCTAAACTTGTACGAGTAGAGTAAATGTAGTAAAGCCGTAAAGGTGGGCATGCAATCAAACTGAGAATCCAATGAATGTCACTACTAAATCCATCTTTAATTACCGTAATCATCTCAGACTCTTTTAATTCTACATAAGTACAGTCGTCATTTCCACCTAACTTAATTAATTACGTGGGGAATGTGGATTAGAAACAAGAAAAATGGTAATAATTCATAGAAAAGTATGCAGATTAGTGGAATTAGGTACTCACTTAAGAGAAGATGATGAGTATGAGTATGAGTATGAGTATGAGTATGAGTATGTACATTCATGCATGTTACTCGATCACGGTTATCTAAATATCTACCACCGTCCAAAATGTGTATGCAAGTAAACGAAATCACTATCACAAATGCATGCTGGTACAATCAAAAATCATTAAACTAGATTAACTTTTTACTTTTGTACCAAACTACCTAGCTAGGTTAACGTTGACAAGGAGTAGTATCAGTACCGTATCCCAAATTGGTATTCCCTATCAACTATGCTTTATCATTATATAATACACCGTAAATAAGTAATATTTGATCCGTTATAACTACGTATCTTCACTCGAATGATCCAATCTGAACTTGATCCGAAGACCTGAGTTTGACCTGGCTAGCCCGGAAGCGACCTGAATGTTATTGTAGAAAACGAGTCGATTACCGAAAAAAGTTGAAAATTACAAGTCCAATAATGACCCTGCCAATCCGAAGTCAACTCACTCCGAAAGTGGCTGACCCGTTTA
Source organism: Agrostemma githago (assembly GCA_958450325.1). Taxonomy (NCBI): domain Eukaryota; kingdom Viridiplantae; phylum Streptophyta; class Magnoliopsida; order Caryophyllales; family Caryophyllaceae; genus Agrostemma; species Agrostemma githago. Next base: position 57,896,758 of record OY288259.1, on the reverse strand, counting down.
TCAGATCTACTAGTTATAACCATACGATGGATAATCCGTCACCAGAGACAAGATTGGTAATTTGGTACAGTATATATATGTCATTGTTGGGACTCTTGAGTCAAGTGTGGGGTTTGGTAATGATACTGTATTATTCAATTAGATTTAGTCTAGTATGGTCAAAGCAAAATCACCTTTAATTAGGAGTAAGCATAGAAAGTTTATATAGCGGATCCACCACTTTGACCCGGACTCATCCCACACCGAATTCTAATCGCAGTTTATGCCCTCATGCATGTAATATTACTGGTAAAAAGCAGCAACCGTGCACGTTTAGATCAATAACGTACATCTCTTATTGCTGCACTCTATTATTACGTTAGGACATTCCATCACACTTTTCTCACTATAATTACGAGTCGACGTCGACGACGACACTAGAAGAGAGATGCAATGAACCGATACCCTTTTAATATCCCGGTTTTATTAACTCAAATTCTTCTTTGTATCTGTCATAAATTTGTGACGAGTTAGATATTACCACGTTGTTAGATAAGAACAAAACATTTGTTATTCTCGATGCATTTTGATTTTGTGTTATCTAGTTATTTCGTTAATATTTGACATGTTATAACTTTGTGACGAATGTTATATAACACCCGTTACAAGGGAGACTAACTGTTTTATTAATATCGTCATTTTTAAGTGAAAACATGGCACTGAAGACTGAATTGAACTGAGTCGAAAAGAAAGAGAGCTTAGAAGCCTAGAAGCATGAAGAGTTAAATTTGGGCCAACATTAACTTTAAGAGTCCATGAACAACAATTAGCGTCTTGATATTACATTATGGGCCTTATGGGTTATGAATGATGCATATTACGGAGTATATGTCAAATTGTCAATGTAGCTTGCCGCTATCGTTCAGGTGATCTTCGTCTTCCTTTATCTTCTCTAATTTTGATACTTCATAGTTGTTATGGTTTGAGAAAGGAGCATCGGTCGAGCACCCAAGACGAGTAAGAAATTGATGGCAGAATAAATCAATGAAGTCTTTTTCGATCGAGTTGAAGCTAGCAATGCATCCACATTTTCACATTATCCTAATTGTGTCAAAATTTCTCGCTTAATTAAGCGTTGTGCCAACCGTTTTTTATAATAATCGTTAATATGATCGAAATATATGAAATAGATTCGTAATTGAATTGAGTCAAACTTGTTGGTTTGTACATGCTAGACTATGCTATATATACAATCAAGAGAATAAGGTATTTACGTAAACAAATAATCAAATCAACTAATACAAGGGAAGCAATCAACAATTGCCTTGAATAAGTGTTAGAGCCAACAGCTCTCTTGGTAGGTATAACGGCTAGTAAAGATAATACCCCCCTCAAGTTGGAGTGTGGAGGGTTGAGACGCCCAACTTGGTAAGAAGATCATCGAATGAGGCACGACCGAGAGCTTTCGTGAAGATATCCGCGAGTTGAGCCTTTGTGTGGACGTAGCCTGGAGCAATGGTCCCCTTTTGAATCTCATCACGAATAAAATGACAATCAATTTCAATGTGCTTTGTGCGCTCGTGAAAGACCGGATTCCGGGCAATATAGAGTGCAGCTTTACTGTCACATAACAGTTAGATGGGTTTATTATGGAGGATTCCGAGAAAGTTGAGCAAACCTTTTAGCCATTTGAGTTCACATGTTGTATATGCCATGGCTTGGTATTCAGCTTCAGCTGAGGATCGAGAAACTGTTGCTTGTTTCTTGGTTTTCCACGAAATAGGTGAGGAACCTAGGAAAACAAGGTAGGCCGAGAGAGAGCGACGACTAGTTGGACAGCTGGCCCAATCAGCATCACAGTAGGCGTTGAGACACATGTCGTTGTCGGAACGAAGGAGAAGTCCTTGTCCTGGTGAATTCTTTAGATATCGTACCACGTGCAATGCGGCATGCCAATGCTCGGTTGTTGGAGTGTGCATGAATTGGGCTAAGATATGAACCGAGTATATATGTGAGCTCAGGACGGGTAATAGTTAAGTATACTAAGCGACCCACGAGCCGACGGTATGGTTGAGGGTCGGTCATAAGTTCGGCTTTGGAGAGTCCCAATCGATGGTTTTGTTCGATAGGAGTAGTGGCGGGTTTTGTTCCAAGTAGACCGGTTTCAGTTAAAATGTCGAAAGCATATTTTCGTTGAGAAATAAAAATCCCGGTGTTGTTTCGAGCAATTTCAAGGCCGAGGAAGTACTTAAGTGCCCCCAAGTCTTTCATGTGAAAGCACGTACTAAGGTAGTCCTTGAATTGTTCAATTAAAGTTGAGGTGTTGCCGCAAATTATTAAGTCATCGACGTAAACAAGAACATGTATCTCGATTTCGGGGCGAGAAATGGAAAAGAGCGAATGATCGTATGGACATTGTTTGAATCCATACTTAGTGAGTGCGGAAGCGAGCTTGGCATACCAACAACGGGGGGCTTGACGAAGCCCATAGAGAGATTTACGCAATCGGCATACCTTCCCATCAGCGGACGGAAGAAAACCAGGTGGGGGTGTAGACACCCACATTTTGACCGCCAGGTGTCTATAGTAGTTTCCGCCAAACACCCGATGATGATCGGACGCAAACATGCTTTAATGGACTCGGATATGGGCTCGAAATCATGGACATTTGGCTTGGGCTTATTACGGAGTACAAATCTTACAAAACCAACCTCAAAATCAGGCCCAGTGGGTCGTTTCGAGTCAAATAAGACTAATTTGGGTCGAATCCGGCACCAGGGGCAAAACCATCTTTTAGTGATCGGGTCAAACCCGGTCAAAGATACTTATTTTCCGTGTCACACGAACCAGCCGTGACACCACACGTCCGGTTTGGACTCAGCTACTACAAAAAATCAGCTACACAAAATATTAAACAAATCCATATAAGGATAGAATTCGATCTCAAGTAGGAATTCTATCCGAAAACCGAATCAATTACCAACCGAGCATCAAAATACTCGGCCAACCCCCTCCCTTTCAGCCGAGATACTCGACTTCTTCACCAAGAAACGAGACTCTCGTTCCCTTTCAAACTCTTACGTTTCCTATCCAAACCGGTATTTCTTGTCACCTAAGCAACAGTACTTCTCCTAACTCCTGTCGAGGACCTTTCCTATAAATAGGACCTCCCGTCACATACATTCAACATCGACAACACAATTCATACATCGTAAATTTACACAACCATTACACATCAATTATTCCCGCATACAGCCTCGTTACGCTAAACAATTCCCGAGCAACCTCGACCCGACGAAACCGACCCCAAGCCGGCCGAAACCTGTCACCCCACACGACCAAATCGACACCCAAACTCATCCCACATCATCTCGACGCTCCCGTGTTTAAGCCACTTTCCGACGAGCTCTATTCCCAGAAAACAAAGCATGTAGGTTGAGGGTGTAAAATCAAACCCGATTCTTCCTCCTTTCTCTTCCTTTCTCCACGTTTTTTTTCTCTTGCGTCGTTCATCGTCTTTTATTATTACAGGTCGTTCGTCACATATTTTTATATTTCTAGTATCGATATTATAAAAATATTTTCGTAAAACAAACGTTCTTAAAATACGATGTCGATTCTCTAATCAAATATCGTATTTAAACAAGAACTAAATTAAATCTCGTTGATACTAAAATTCGTTACTTTTTTTAAAACAAATTCGACGATTTTTTACGCGGAGAGAATTAACATTTTTTTCGTTCAAATTCTTTTTTTTCTCGTTTCGTTCAAAACAAACTTTTTTTCAAAACCTTTTCTAAAAACATTCCGACTATTTGATATCGATTTCATAATCGAATATCGAATACGACGAATATCGAAAATATAAATCAAGTATAAATTAATCCATATTTGTACGCGATTTACAAAAAATTATCGATTTTCGAAAAATAAAAAAATCGGACAGACTCCCACGCGAGTCGCGCGCCTTCCAGGCGACTCGCGCGGAAGCCTGGATGGCTGACCCCTCTTTTTTCGTTTTCTCGTTTTTTTTTTATTCTTTTCGATTCTTACATAAAAAGCGACTTTCGCGACATATTTTCAGTTTTCGATAAATACTTTTTTTGACCTCGGTCAACACGTGTTAATTCATCACGTGTCATAAATCTTTTTCAAAATCATGCATATCATCGTATTTACATCTTTATTCAATTTATTCAAACGTTACTAACTCGTTTTCTCGTGTTTGTAGCAATTCATTTTGTTTTTTATTTTATTAGACTAAAACGAACTTCACATGCTAAAATAACTTTGACGTTATTAGTTTAATATGCATTAAACGACTTAGCAACCCATTTATTTTTCTCTCACATGCTTAGGGAAAATAATCTTTGCATATCATTCAACCGTCGAACTAACGCGTGTACACCAAAAACGAACGATATCTTAGTAAAGGCCGCTAAGTGCGGGCGGGGTTGGGTGTTCTTAGTGAACTTCCCAACACGTACCCTCACCCCTTACTCAGAACCATGGTTTCCGGATGTCCAAATCCATTGGCAACGAGAGTCATTCAATACACGGTATCCGATAATGTCGGTATCGGTATCATAATGCAAAGGGACGAACCCAATAAGCTCTGACATCGGAAATGGGCCGTACTTTGTGCACGGCCCACTACGACATAGAGTGGGTTCGAACGGGCCCGAACTCCCACAAAGTTCGGTGGCGACTCCTATTTTGATTTAAATTTCAATTTGACCATCTCATATGGAGATTCATTCGCCGCCCCAAACCTGCGCGTGGCCGCGTCGGGGTGGACCTATGTCATGTCCACAATTTGGCGACTCCGCTGGGGATCAACTGATGAGTCACTTACCATCGGCATCCTCAGGGTGAAACTCGAAAAGAAATCGTTCGAATAGTAATGTACACGTTTTAGTTCAATGGTTCATGCATAACCCAATTTTTTCCCGGGCCGGTTACTTGTGACCGACGTCCCACTATACCACGGTGCATTCCTAAATGGGTGCACTAAAGACTTCGATGGCGGAACTCGCATGGGTTTTACGGCAGGTTCTAAGACCAACTCGGCTTAGGAAGACCGTCCTGATTTGCGAGAAAGCTATCGTCGTTGGTATAGACCCTCTTTCGACCGACCGAGACTTAAACTAAGAGCATACATGGCGTCATTATACTGTTTCCGTGACTACATGCTACTTGATCCATGTCTCGTCTTTTCAAAAACCGTCATTTTCAAAAAACTTGCATCTTTTTCGAAAATTATTCATTTTTCAAACCCGGAAAGCTACCGAATTTAGGACTTATGATTTTGACTCAAAATAGCCTATTTTCTAGCCGGTATGCTGTCCAAACCTTTTCAAAAATCCAAAATCTCGGCCCGGTAACGTTTTTTTTTCGATTTTCAAAAAAAAATCGGGCCATCCTATCCGACTTTGCTCGGTTTTCAAATCCAAATCCTCTTTTCAAAGCTTTCTTCTTCTTAGGACTTCCCGTATTTAGCAGTGTCGGGTCTTGTCATAAGTTGTTAGAGTCCATGGCGTCGAAATTCTGTCGATCTTACATCACGAGTTTCTCCCCCATCCCGTCCGCCTTATCTGTCAAGGCATGGCCCACCTACGTAGGACGAACTCCTACAAAGGGAAGCCCGTTTACACATTCAAGTCCAAAGTCTAGGGAGTATCTCACGTGGACCTTCCTTCGAGCGGGATTCGGCCCACATAGCCGAATCCTAAGGGAGGCCCACCTTTCACAAGTCACCCGTCTAGGTGTCCTTTCCGACTCATTTCCTTTTCAGGCTTTTCCTCACTCGAGGGCTACCCTTGATCATCAGAGCGGTCAATCACGGTTGCTCTAAGGGTCATGTCTTACACGTGTTGTCTCACGTACCCCACTTTTGAGTCACTTAGATGTCACACCATCTGAGTCTTTAGTCTTACTCAGGGATGTCCTTCACCCGAGCAGTCGACCACGGTCACCTTAAGGGGTACTTTACACCGGTGTCCTTATGATGCCTTCTCCGAGTCGAACCTATGCTACGAACACTCGAGTCACCTAGGGTTAGGTCACCACGGTTGGGCCAAGCACGCGACACGGTCAAACACGGTCGCCCCCATTTTCGGACTCACGCTTATGCAGCTCGAGTCTAATTCGCGGTCGTTACTTTGTCTAGGTCAACATTCGAGTATCCCGATCCAAGAGTCTTTGTCATCCCGTCCCCCCGGGCTGTGTCTAGTTTGACACCCTCTCTTGCATTTGCACAAAGCCGAGTTTAGGCGAGTCGTGGCACTAGTCGTTCTCTCCAATCAAAGACCTTACCAAAAAAAGAAACAACCAATCAAGCATCCGTAAGTCCGGATTTGATTCGAGTCTAAGTCTGAGTCCGAGTCCAGGATACCCTACATCCTCATTTCCAAATCAGAGTCAGAGTCATTTGCATTCTGTCATCTTTCAATATTCTATTTCCCATATATACTTTCCTTATGTGTTTCCGAGAACATGATGAACACCATCATACACTGTGAGCACATGCACGTGACTATTATAGGCACATCTATAACAACTGCAGGAAACTGAACCCGTGTTTTCCTTTACCTGTTCCATGTCTGACATAGAAAGCCACATAACTACCCTTAGCAGGAGCAATATCGAATCCTATGACAAATCTAGGTAGTCTCCTAGTTTGCGTTCAAGACGGGAGGCAAGCCCATTTCCTACCATAAACACCCATCCAATAAGACTAGCCAGTCCCTACCTTAGGTGTTAGTCTGACCGACAAAAAAAGCTGGACAAAAAAATCAAAAGTCCAAGAGAAAAAGCAAAAGGCCAAAACAAAAAAGCTGGCCATGATCAAAAAGAATTATCAACATCCCTCGACCAGACACGGTCAACTCAAATGAAGAATCCCACGACCGGGGCTAAGAGGTCAACCCAAAGAATTCAAAAATCCATGACCGTAGTTAACGATCAACTCAAGTGAAACGGTCAATTAAAAAATTATCATTACCCGTACCATCAAATAAGGGAGAGACAGTCAAGCTGGTCAGCTAACACCACATCTAGCCTTCCCACATTACAACCCTCAAGACCTTCCCGGGACCCAGGCTAGAGACAACCCGGAATTTTGAGGATTCAAGTTCCATAGGATACACCCTAACCTTTAGGGCCAGACATGGAAACCAGATCCCGCATTATCAACCTGCCCAATCGAAGCCCGAGTCATTTTTACTCGACTTCCTCCTTTCCTACCACATCGCAATACCTTACCCTCGAAGCCTTAGCTCCACAAAATCGAGCTCCAGATTTCGAATCATCAAAGCCACTTACGACCTAGCACCACATTTCCAAAAACATCTAAACCAGTTACCAACCCCAAACACGGGAATTCAACTTGCGGTCGGCATAGAACATGCCCAAATAGTTCACACCACCTCTGGGGGCTACCCCGGAGAATGCTCACAGTCACAGGATCAACATCCTAAATATTCTAGCCCTTTGATCAAGGCATCATTGGGAGCACACCTAGCCTACCCATCGCTATGGCTAGTTACACACCAAGCCCTAATAAGCTAGGCATCATAATACATCTTTCAACACTGAACTACGGCTTGGTTTGATTTCACTACACGTGAATACGTAGGCAGCCTTTCAACAGAGGCACAACCACCCACATTAGCACATATTCAAAAAGCACTATCATTCCGGTCACGACACTGTCATGTTCTCAGCAGCTAGCTTTGTCATCCTGGGGGTTTCTCTTAGGCAGAAGTTTTCCTTCCACTCACAAAAATCCAAATACTTTTCAAACACTAGCTTCCTTTCTATAGAGTGTCCTAGTACTCGGCTCAGTTGAAGACGAGAAATTGTCAGGGACTCGAAGCAATACGAGTCGGTGTTTTGCCTAGATATTACATGCAATCTGTTATGTATCAGCATACAGGTACACCCAAGACTCCCGAAGAATTCTCAAAGACTCCCCAGTGGAAAGTTCAAGCAACATTTTCATTAATCGGGATGTATCGACAAGCAGATACACCCAGAGCTTACAAGGCAAGCTCTCACACAATTCCAAGAGGGGATGTATCTACAAGCAGATACACCCAGAGCTTACAAGGCAAGCTCCCACGCGATCCCAAGACGGGATGTATCTACAAGCAGATACACCCAGAGCTTACAAGGCAAGCTCCCACACAACTTCAAGACGGGATATGTCTGTAAGCAGACACACCCAAGACTTTTCAGGCAAACTCCCCGCGACATTATTGACATATACCCAGGTATGATTTCTATCTTATGGCTGGCGAGCCCTTAACGCAAGTCTAATGGACTATAAACGACCCGATCGAAAGTCTGCCAGGTTTTAATCCTCGATTGGCCTGGTAGATACTCTGACTTTTGCCTTGTCCAAGCCTCAGTCAGAGTGGGGGCTCTGTAGACACCCATATTTTGACCGCCAGGTGTCTATAGTAGTTTCCGCCAAACACCCGATGATGATCGGACGGAAACATGCTTTAATGGACTCAGATATGGGCTCGAAATCATGGACATTTGGCTTGGGCTTATTACGGAGTACAAATCTTACAAAACCAACCTCAAAATCAGGCCCAGTGGGTCGTTTCGAGTCAAATAAGACTAATTTGGGTCGAATCCGGCACCAGGGGCAAAACCGTCTTTTAGTGATCGGGTCAAACCCGGTCAAATATATTTTTTTCCGTGTCACACGAACCAGCCGTGACACCACACGTCCGGTTTGGACTCATCTACTACAAAAAATCAGCTACACAAAATATTAAACAAATCCATATAAGGATAGAATTCGATCTCAAGTAGGAATTCTATCCGAAAACCGAATCAATTACCAACCGAGCATCAAAATACTCGGCCAACCCCCTCCCTTTCAGCTGAGATACTCGACTTCTTCACCAAGAAACGAGACTCTCGTTCCCTTTCAAACTCTTACGTTTCCTATCCAAACCGGTATTTCTTGTCACCTAAGCAACAGTACTTCTCCTAACTCCTGTCGAGGACCTTTCCTATAAATAGGACCTCCCGTCACATACATTCAACATCGACAACACAATTCATACATCGTAAATTTACACAACCATTACACATCAATTATTCCCGCATACAGCCTCGTTACGCTAAACAATTCCCGAGCAACCTCGACCCGACGAAACCGACCCCAAGCCGGCCGAAACCCGTCACCCCACACGACCAAATCGACACCCAAACTCATCCCACATCATCTCGACGCTCCCGTGTTTAAGCCACTTTCCGACGAGCTCTATTCCCAGAAAACAAAGCATGTAGGTTGAGGGTGTAAAATCAAACCCGATTCTTCCTCCTTTCTCTTCCTTTCTCCACGTTTTTTTTTCTCTTGCGTCGTTCATCGTCTTTTATTATTACAGGTCGTTCGTCACATATTTTTTATATTTCTAGTATCGATATTATAAAAATATTTTCGTAAAACCAACGTTCTTAAAATACGATGTCGATTCTCTAATCAAATATCGTATTTAAACAAGAACTAAATTAAATCTCGTTGATACTAAAAATCGTTACTGATTGTACAGGAATTGCCGTGGTTCCCAACCGATCAATATTAACCAACTAATCCTAACGGGTAGCTAGGGCAAGTCGGGTCGAATCCACGGGGACGGTAAGAGGCGTCTAGACTAAGGTCACCCAAATACGAGACTAGGTCAACGAGCTAAGCTAAACTAGAGTGATAGGAAGGGGAGAAGGCTAAGACTATGACTAAGGTGACGGAGAAAACAAATAAGGAAACGGGCTAGTATTAGGTCGGGTTCAAGGGGTGATGGAATGGTCAAGGAAGAGCTAAGGTGAAGGGGTAGTTGGGTTATCTAGGTGTAGTCCGGGCTCTCGCTACGTAGACCGACCTAAAGGTTCTTGGTAGAACTCATCTTAGCGACACACATGACAAACGGGGTTACTAGCGTGCTTTCGTAGCCTAGGTCATGTCCGGGCTCTCGCTACGTAGACCGACCTAGGGGTCGTCCTCACCGGGATCTCGCTACGTAATGAGGGAACCAAACCCACGAGCAAACCGTCACCCATAAGAGAAAAGACAAAAAAACAAGCATTTGCAACTACATGTCATTCAAGCATTTCAACAAACATGTACCATGCATGCATCTAACCAAGAGCAAACCCAAAACTTCCACCAACATCTCCAACAAACCCTTAATCACCCATTAAACACCCAAATCACCCTACTAACCCTAGCAAGAGTACTACTCATCCATATCTAAACAAACAATAACAAAGACAAGAAGAATCAACACAAACAACAAAACATCCATAATGAAACTAGTGAAAACAATGAGCAACAAACATAACAATGAACAAAGAGTGAAACTTGTATGAATAAACAAGATTAAGAGTAAAAAGGATGAGAAGATTATACCAAACTAGTGAAGAGGAAAGATTGAAACTTGCATTAATAAGAAAAACCCAAAACAATCACCCAAGGTTGTCAATCTTGGTGGAGATCGATCTTGAAGAATTCCCTTAATACAAGGATTAAATTAAGATTAACGATAAACTAAAGACTAATCTACACTAATCTATGCTAATCTATGCTAAACTATGCTAGGGTTTGATGGGTAATGTCTAACATCCTCTAAGAATACAAGAGGAAGGGTATATATAGGGTTACAATGGGAAAGGAGAACAAACAATGAAGTGCGGGTCTGAACTGGGCTCATCCCGGTCGGGATGTGGTGGTCCCGGTCGGGATGAGGTGGTCCCGGTCGGGATGAACTCATCCCGGTCGGGATGGAACCAAGACAGTAGCCATTGCTTTTGTGCACCTCATCCCGGACGGGATGAGGTCCTTCCCGTCGGGGATGAGTCTTGTAGGCCTCCAATATGATCTTTAAGGTCCCTCCTTGCCTCTCATGGGTTTCTCAACGATTATCGGGACTCGGGATCGATCCTAAGGGGCTCGGGAATGGGTCCCAAGGTCTCGGGATCGAATCCAAGGCATCGAGTGATCGTTCCTTCTCTTCGTTGGCTCCAAAAGTGTATGAAACGAGTCGGAATCGTTCCAATTCTTCATGAATGGTCCCGGGAACCTAAAACGAATTAAAGGAAGCATAAGTAACCCAAAAACCGCTCCCAAGGAGCGATTCCACAAGGAAAGCGGGACCAAAACACAACAAATTAGGCACTACAAACTACACTTATCAACTCCCCCACACTTAACCCTTACTCGCCCTCGAGTAAGCACATACTATCTACTAAACTAGCCGAGTGGGTATTAGCGCACCCTACGCCCTTTCAACTCACGCGAGTACACTTTAGAGGGAAAGTGCACTCCGCAAGGCAAGTCGGGTCTTGCGACAAAACTATGGATGCAACCGGACACAAAACACATAAACACACAAACAAACAAATAATCGGTTGCACCCAAAAGAAAACAAATACCGCTTCCCTCAAACAAGCGGTGAAAGAAGCACCGGTTTAGGACTCGAGGCAAGTGACAACGTTCCCAAGCTAATCATACAAATCGAGATGAACTAAACCCTAATAGTATGACGACAAAGCAATAAAAACGTTGGTAACTTACCTAGGTCCTCCTAACCTTCTAAGAACGTACTACGGGACGATCGGCGGGATGGAAAAAAGGATGAACCACGGTGTTAGTCGACACTGTAGGTAAGTGAGACCCCGCCCCCTTTAGCGTTAAGCCAAGAGGGTCGTCCCATGCCCAAAACCGCCTAACTAGTCCAAGTAAAAAGGTGGATATGAATGCAAAATGAGGGAAGACTGACCATTACCGCTATCATCCTTCCTAGGGACTCTGTCCTTTGGTAGGTTCTTCACGGTAATAGTCGGTAAAAGGCTTATTTTGAGAGGTGTGGGGACTCTTTTTGTGGGACGGTTTTCTTTTGGCATTTTTCTTTCTTTTGCATTTTTGCTTTGTTTTGCTATGCCATTTCTTTTTCTTCTTTTTTATTTTCTTTTTGGCTTTTTGTGCTTTTTCTTCTTCTTCAATCTTTTCTTTCTTTCATTTTCTTTCTTTTTCTTTTCTTTGCCCTTTTTGGCTTGATTTGAGTTGTAGGCATTTCTTTTTGCTAGGCATTTCTTTTTGCAACTAAGAAAGAGAGATTTCAACAAATTGCAATTTTATTGTGTGGATATGTGTAGGAGGTAGGGAAATGGGTATGTCGGGACGACGTCTTCCCTTCATACTCACAAAAAGGGGAGAACTTGGACTAGTCAAACAATCCCAAACACGGTCACCTAAGGGACGGGACTCGGCAACCAAGGCCTTTTCACACCGTGGGTGGTCATAATGGTCAAAATGCAAATCCCGTAGTAAATCCCTAGTAAGCTAGGTGGACTCAAGGTAAAGGACCAACGAAATCATTGATTTAGGGTCATTCTACTAGACTAAAGTCCAAGACTCGATTCATACTACTAGAAAGGGAAAGTAAACGCTTGCACACTAACCTCTAAACCGGGTTTTCGAAAACCTTTTTACACACTAGACACAACTACACACACAAAACAAAGACTCAACGAAAACGAAAGAAAAAGAGACAAAATAAAACAAAATAAAACAAAACAAGACAAGCACATAAACAAAACAAACACCACCCCGAACTTCCAAACAAGTCACCAAATCAACCACGAACTCAACAAAGCTCCACCCGAGCACACAACATCACACATCTCCTCCAAACTCCACAAGGAACAAAGAGGGGGAAGGGATAAAAGGGCGTTATCGGATGTCTTGAAAGCTTTCCAAAGCTAACGGTGATTAAGCGACCTACAAGGAAAAAGGGAGGCAAACACACACAACACAACAAAAGCACGACACAAAAGGAAAACACACAAAAAGAAAATCTTTTTGATTTTTGTGAAAAAAATTCAAATTTTTAGGGTTTTTTAAAGATTTTTCGAAAAGACTACGAAAATAAACTAAGCTACACTAGAATTTCGCTCCCCCACACTTAAACCGAGCAATGTCCTCATGCTCGATCGTAGTGTACGGAGACACAAAAGAAAAGAAAAGAAACTACGAAAATAAAGCTAAAAATCAAAAAGAAAAGTGAAGAAAGGGTAGAATGTGTCCGGCCGGGGTGTAGTCAAGTCACCATGGGCCGAGACGAGAAAAGATATGGATGGGGGAAGAAATAAAAAGAAGGAAATAAAAGGAAATGGGATGGGAGGACTAGGTGTAATCAAGTCACCTAGCCCGGATTCCGCCTAAATCCGATTAAATCCTACAAAAAAGGGTGAAATACTTGTAAATTTGGATTTTGAAATGACTCTCGATGTAGTCACGTCATCGAGAGTCGGGAGCAACAACTACCAAGGCCTCGAAGGCCACCATGACACCATGACACAAAAGTGTATAAGGGGGAAGGGAACAAACACAAAGGAAAACAAGCGATAAAAGACGGAAAAGAAAGGATAGTTGTCGTACCAATAGGTTAGCAACTCACTCGCTCCATCGTCTCATAGATCAATATAGGCACTTTGCTTGTCTTCGTCATTGCTATTCCTCTTCAATCTTGATAGGCCCGCATGGTTGAAGTATTAAGCTTGCAATGGTAGAAGGGAGTGGGATTTGATGTTAGGCTTGGTATGTAGTGAAGATAAGGTGAGGTGAGAGTATGCATATGAAGTGTAAGGTCGTATGATAGGTGCAAGGGTAGGTTGGGAGGTTGGGAGGGGGTATAAAGTGGTTGGGTGGGCTCGAATGTCGAAGAATAGGCAAAATGGGGGAGCAGGGGTCCATCCCGGTCGAGATGGATGGTCCCGGTCGGGATGACACACCCGTCCCGGTCGGGATGGCTCCACAGAAAGCTCCAATTTTTGCACCCTCATCCCGATCGGGATGCTCCTTCCCGGTCGGGATGGCACATCCTTCCCGGTTGGGAAGCCTCCTTCTCGGCCGGGAAGGGTCTTCATGACTCCCATGACCCCAAAAGCTTATCCAAAGCTTCAAAAACCGACTCCCTAACTCAAAGTCCAAGCTCTATCCACAACCATTCTCCTCGAGACTTCATCTTCACTTCACATCTAGCAAACAAGCTCAAATCATTCATCAAAATCCCTCCCTCACATCGCTCATCAAAATACCAAAGTACAAGGATTTCACAAAAACTAACAATCCTAAAAACCAAAATATCCAAACAAACATAAACACAAATACAAGCACAAAAGAAAAGGGAAAAGATATTTACACTAAGCTACTCTCACCAACTACACTTCCATAGCCATTAAGAGCTCGGAGGAGTAAGTCAAATGCCCTAGCAACATCTTCATTGACGCTCATATGGCCTATCCTAGCCATCAACAAGAGTTTCCAAGTCGGAGTTGAGAAGCAATCATCTTCATTATGCTCGGGGTTCTTGTGATCTTCCGGGTCTTCGGAACCATGATAGCAACGACTCTTATGACCATCCGGTAGGTATAGTGGTCTAGAGTCAAGCTCGGTGTTATGATGAGGGAGATCACACCCTAGGGGTGTTGCTTCTTCTACGGGGTCGAGAGTAGGACTCTCTTCCACCGCCCGACAAGGATACTCTTCATCAACCGTCTCGCAAGACAAGAGACTAGAAATCGAGTGCGATAGAGGAGGAGAAGGCATCAAGTTTTCTTCATTGGAGGCTTTAGGCTCCTCCAATTTCCCATACAAGGCAAGTTCCAAGGCATCCACTTCTTTCTCCCAAGTATTACGCTCCTTTTCACTCACCTTGTCCATATGGCTTAGAGGGGGGTATGTCTTCACTTGGCTTTGGATTGTCTAGATCCGGTTCATCACGAAGAAAATCGAACAAATCCAATTTGATAGCCAATACATTGGCTCCCCAAGAGTTACCTTGAGAATCATGTTCACTTCCCTCCTCATTGTTGACCCTTGAAGCTTCAACTTCCTCTATTCTTCCTATATCTTCACCATCCAAGCAACACTCAACAATGATCTCTTGATTGACCCTCTCTTCTTCACTTGTAGCTTCACGATCGGGTTGACTTTCTTGTGGAGACACCCGACCTTCATGCCCAAATGAACCTTCCTCAACAATTCGTGGAGCTCGAGTGGCCGACATCGTGATATGAGCCATGAGTGCATTGATTCGAGCATCTTGCACCTCTATTTGGGCCTTGAGCTCCTCTTTAACCCCTTGTATTTGAGTCATCATCACTTGTTGACTCTTTTGCATTAAAATCATCATCTCATGTTGACCCTTTTGCAATAGCATTATCGCCTCTTGTTGACTCTTTTGCATTTGGACCAACATTTGACAAGTCTCAAAGTCAGGGATTTTTGGTTGTGGGTTATGTGAGGGTGTTTGGTAGTTGTTAGGATGTTGGAATGATCCTTGACAACTTTCATGATAACCATATGGAGGGCGTTCGTAAGATTGTTGATGAGGTTGTGGTTGGTGAAATTTTGGGACTTGGCCATTCGCCCCATAGTTGTCCCGTGATGATTGATGGAAGTTAGGACGTGCCATTTCCATAACGTTGCTTTGATACCTAGGATGAACTAGAAACACTTGAGCAAACGTTAGTAGCCTAGTGCTTTTGAGGCACTAGGAAGAGAGAATAGCACATAAGAAATAGAACGGGGATACACAAGGAGAAGAGAACACAAAAATCAAGAACAAAGTCCAAAACTAAGCAAACAAAACTCTAAACTACGCCGTCCCCGGCAACGGCGCCAAATTGATGGTACGGGAATTGCCGTGGTTCCCAACCGATCAATATTAACCAACTAATCCTAACGGGTATCTAGGGCAAGTCGGGTCGAATCCACGGGGACGGTAAGAGGCGTCTAGACTAAGGTCACCCAAATACGAGACTAGGTCAACGAGCTAAGCTAAACTAGAGTGATAGGAAGGGGAGAAGGCTAAGACTATGACTAAGGTGACGGAGAAAACAAATAAGGAAACGGGCTAGGCTTAGGTCGGGTTCAAGGGGTGATGGAATGGTCAAGGAAGAGCTAAGGTGAAGGGGTAGTCGGGTTATCTAGGTGTAGTCCGGGCTCTCGCTACGTAGACCGACCTAAAGGTTCTTGCTAGAACCCATCTTAGCGACACACATGACAAACGGGGTTACTAGCGTGCTTTCGTAGCCTAGGTCACGTCCGGGCTCTCGCTACGTAGACTGACCTAGGGGTCGTCCTCACCGGGATCTCGCTACGTAATGAGGGAACCAAACCACGAGCAAACCGTCACCCACAAGAGAAATGACAAAAAAAAACAAGCATTTGCAACTACATGTCATTCAAGCATTTCAACAAACATGTACCATGCATCTAACCAAGAGCAAACCCAAAACTTCCACCAACATCTCCAACAAACCATTAATCACCCATTAAACACACAAATCACCCTACTAACCCTAGCAAGAGTACTACTCAACCATATCTAACAAACAATAACAAAGACAAGAAGAATCAACACAAACAACAAAACATCCATAATGAAACTAGTGAAAACAATAAGCAACAAACATAACAATGAACAAAGATTGAAACTTGGATGAATAAACAAGATTATGAGTAAAAAGGATGAGAAGTTTATACCAAACTAGTGAAGAGGAAAGATTGAAACTTGCATTAATAAGAAAAACTCAAAACAATCACCCAAGGTTGTCAATCTTGGTGGAGATCTTGAAGAATTCCCTTAATACAAGGATTAAACTAAGATTAACGATAAACTAAAGACTAATCTACACTAATCTATGCTAATCTATGCTAAACTATGCTAGGGTTTGATGAGTAATGTTTAACATCCTCTAAGAATACAAGAGGAAGGGTGTATATAGGGTTACAAGAGGAAAGGAGAAGAAACAATGAACCGGGGGTCTGAACTGGGCTCATCCCGGTCGGGATGAGGTGGTCCCGGTCGGGATGGACCCAAGACAGTAGCCATTGCTTTTGTGCACCTCATCCTGGACGGGATGAGGTCCTTCCCGTCGGGGATGAGTCTTGTAGGCCTCCAATATGATCTTTAAGGTCCCTCCTTGCCTCTCATGGGTTTCTCATCGATTCTCGGGACTCGGGATCGATCCTAAGGGGCTCGGGAATGTGTCCCAAGGTCTCGGGATCGAATCCAAGGCATCGAGTGATCGTTCCTTTTCTTCGTTGGCTCCAAAAGTGTATGAAACAAGTCGGAATCGTTCCAATTCTTCATGAATGGTCCCGGGAACCTAAAACGAACTAAAGGAAGCATAAGTAACCCAAAAACCGCTCCCAAGGAGCGATTCCACAAGGAAAGCGGGACCAAAACACAACAAATTAGGCACTACAAACTACACTTATCAGTTACTTTTTTTAAAACAAATTCGACGATTTTTTACGCGGAGAGAATTAACATTTTTTTCGTTCAAATCCTTTTTTTTCTCTTTTCGTTCAAAACAAACTTTTTTTCAAAACCTTTTCTAAAAACATTCCGACTATTTGATATCGATTTCATAATCGAATATCGAATACGACGAATATCGAAAATATAAATCGAGTATAAATTAATCCATATTTGTACGCGATTTATAAAAAACTAGGTTAGTACCCGTGCAAAGTTGCACGGGCATAAATAAAAAAATTACGTAGATAATCTTATTTGGATATTAAACCTTTAACTCAAATAGTTTTAAAAATGAAAAAAGTGTATGCTTAAAATCATCATGAAACATCAACACATGAAATCAATGCAAAGATACATGTTTGACCTGTATATATCTTTTAACATATTATACACATATCTCGTACATTTGATACAATTATTGATTGGGTAAATTAGTTTTAACTTATATTTTTTGAAATAATGTAAAATTTACTCTCAGTATAACTAACTTAATATAAAAATCATAACACAAAACATTTCAAGAAAATTGCGAATAAAAAATAGACATCTAATTGGAACAGTGTGCCATTAAAAAATAAGTGATTGTTATCTTGTAAATTAATAATAAAATAAAATTATTTAATGTAACAATTACTCATGCAGTCATGCAGAGATTATAGAGTACTACTATAGAGTGTGTAATATGAAAAATGTGTTAAATTCTCCTATTTTAATATATTTCAAAGAAATCTGGTTACTACTCCATATTATATACGGAGTACTACATTAGATGAAATTTACCTACATTAATATTTTCATAACTAATATCAATATTTTTTGGAAATTGTTATTGGTTATTGATACTAATATGTTTTACGGAGTTACTCTTCGTAGTACCAATTTTACTCGATGCAGTACTTTTTCTACATAAATTTTCATCATACGCCATTCACTAAAAAAAGAGAAATATTGCTACCACTCCACACTCTCTATTGTAACCCTAAAAATCATCCAATTTTTTCAATTATTATCGATTCATTTAAATTCTAAGTATACAAACATTCAATTTATCAAATTTATAAGATTATGGATATAAGTTTGATCGAAGAAAAGGTGTGAACTGTTAATTATCCCTAATTAGAAATCGACCAATTTTTTCAATTATCATTGATTCCTTCCGATTCTAACTATACAAATCATTCAATTGATCAATTCATAAGACTATGGATATGAGTTAGATTGAAGAACAATTATGAAATTAGTTATTGAAATTAGTTTTTGTTCTTAATTCTTTTTTATCCAAACTTTTTACTTAATATAGCACTGTCAAAAAATTGAAAAAAATGCCCTTAATCAAAGTTTAAAAAAACATGTATTGCGTCAAAGTTGGGAAAAAATGTACTGCTTGATAAAAGAAACAACCAAAGTTAAAACAAATACACCGCGTCAAAGTTGAGGGGCAAAATTGGAAATACCGTACTGCGTTGAGTAAAACGCGTACTGCGAAGAGCAACACCCATATTTTATAGATATAGATTTTTTTTATCTATTTCATGTTATTTTATTAGTGATTATACTGATTAGTTTACGTTATACGGAGTATAAAAAATGTTAAAATTTATGTATATTTGTTTATATGTTAGAAAATTGTGTAATAGGGATTTTTACGACAATGTTTAATCTATATATGTTCGATTATCATATAGAAATAATTTCTGTCGCAATAAACGCGATAATTTGTTTTGTCCGCGGGTGTATACCTACCATGTTTTCAGATATTTTAACTCGTTTAAATAAATTACATTACTATCAGAATATTTTAAACTCGTGCCTGTGTCAGTTTAAGAAAGTATATACCAAAATATCTCATTAACATGGAGCATTGGATTAATATGGAAAATGTGATATATTAAGAAAGTGTTTTTGGCGCCAAAAAATCAAATGTGTGGTTTATGTATTATATATTAGTATAGATTGTCGATTTTCGAAAAATAAAAAAATCGGACAGACTCCCACGCGAGTCGCGCGCCTTCCAGGCGACTCGCGCGGAAGCCTGGATGGCCGACCCCTCTTTTTTCGTTTTCTCGTTTTTTTTATTCTTTTCGATTCTTACATAAAAAGCGACTTTCGCGACATATTTTCAGATTTCGATAAATACTTTTTTTGACCTCGGTCAACACGTGTTAATCCATCACGTGTCATAAATCTTTTTCAAAATCATGCATATCATCGTATTTACATCTTTATTCAATTTATTCAAACGTTACTAACTCGTTTTCTCGTGTTTGTAGCAATTCATTTTGTTTTTTATTTTATAAGACTAAGACGAACTTCACATGCTAAAATAACTTTGACGTTATTAGTTTAATATGCATTAAACGACTTAGCAACCCATTTATTTTTCTCTCACATGCTTAGGGAAAATAATCTTTGCATATCATTCAACCGTCGAACTAACGCGTGTACACCAAAAACGAACAATATCTTAGTAAAGGCCGCTAAGTGCGGGCGGGGTTGGGTGTTCTTAGTGAACTTCCCAACACGTACCCTCACCCCTTACTCAGAACCATGGTTTCCGGATGTCCGAATCCATTGGCAACGAGAGTCATTCAATACACGGTATCCGATAATGTCGGTATCGGTATCATAATGCAAAGGAACGAACCCAATAAGCTCTGACATCGTAAATGGGCCGTACTTTGTGCACGGCCCACTACGACATAGAGTGGGTTCGAACGGGCCCGAACTCCCACAAAGTTCGGTGGCGACTCCTATTTCGATTTAAATTTCAATTTGACCATCTCATATGGAGATTCATTCGCCGCCCCAAACCCGCGCGTGGTCGCGTCGGGGTGGACCTATGTCATGTCCACAGGGGGTTTCATATATACTTCCTCATGGAGGTCGCCATGTAGGAAAACGTTATGAACGTCCATTTGATGAAGGGCCCATTGCTTGGCAGCGGCAATGGCAAGCAATGTACGAACGGTGACAAGTTTTAGAGTAGGAGCAAAGGTTTCATTGTAGTCAACACCTTCAACTTGTCGATTACCCATTATGACTAATCGAGCTTTGTATCGTTCGATTGTTCCGTCCGCATTATACTTTATTTTGTAAACCCATTTTGAACTAATAGCCTTTTTATCTGGAGGAAGATGTTCAAGGGTCCACGTATTATTCTTCTCAAGAGCCTCAATTTCGAGTCTCATCGCGTCGCGCCATTCGGGAACCTGCACGGCATCTTTAAACAAACTAGGCTCGTGATTTTTAGTCACGGCCGACAAAAAAATTTGATGTTTAGGTGAAAATTTTGCATAATTTATATAATGTGATATCGGAAAAGCGGTACCTGAAGACGATGGCGATGCGATGAGTAAGTTGGACGAGGGGCGAGGTTTTTGAAGCACAAAATCTTTTAAATTGGAATTCGGCAATTTTAGGCGATGTCCCCGTCCCAATGTAGTTGAGTCAGTGTTGGTGGATGAGGGGTTATCGGTTTGTGTATGGGTGGTCGGGTCGGTGGGAGGCTCAACCGAAGTGGTCGGCTGAGTGGTCGAAATGGTGGTCACGTCATCGGTTGTGGTGGCCGAGGTGGTGTGTGGTAGGTGAAGAAGAATAGATTGGTCTACAGGTGTAAGAGCATCGTGAAGGAACGAGGTAGAATCGTTGTCGATAATGTCACTATTAAGAGTTTTATAGGGAAATTCATTTTCGAGAAAAATTACGTCGCGTGACTCAAAGTAAGACCCGGTTTCTAAATCATAAAGTCGCCAACCTTTTTTTCCAAACGGATATCCAATAAAGACACACTTGCGACTCCAAGAAGCAAATTTATCAAGTGATCGATTTAAACTTTTGGTATAAGCAAAGCATCCGAAAATGCGAATGTTGTCAAATGATGGTGGGCGATTAAAAAGCATTTCATAAGGAGTTTTTCCGTTTAGGAGATTTGTCGGGGTGCGATTTATTAAGTAAACCGCACTCAAGATACATTCTCCCCAAAAGAAAATTGGTAAACTCGCTTGAAATAAAAGAGCACGAGCGACATTTAAAATGTGACGGTGTTTACGTTCCACCCTACCATTTTGTTGGGGGGTGTCGACATTAGATGTTTGAAAAAGTACACCATTCTCGTTAAAAAAAGGTATAAGAGGTCGAAATTTGGTACCATTATCGCTACGTAAAACTTTGATTTTCTTTTCAAATTGACGCTCAATCATAGCAAAGAAATTTAACAATGTTCGTTTAGTATCGCTTTTGTGACGTAGAAGATAAACCCAAGTTGATCGAGAAAATCGTCAACGATAGTTAAAAAATATCGAGATCCACATGACCCGTTTTCGGAATACGGACCCCACAGGTCACAATGTATTAAATCAAATGGAGAAATAGCATTATTAGTACTTAAATGAAAATGTTCGCGAGTTTGTTTCGCGCGAAAACAAATGTCACAAGTTTTGCTATGAAAGTTATTTTGATTTCGAGAAACGTTCTTATTAATAAGAGGTAAAAAACGAGAAATATTGGAGGATGGGTGCCCCAACCTTCGATGCCAAAGCTCAGCAGGATCGACGGAACCCACCATACAAGCTTGGGCCTTATTGTCACGGACACCCTTTAAATAGTATAGCCCCTCGTGTTGCTTACCCGCACCAATCACCGTCCTCGAGGTACGATCCTGCATTAGACAAAGTTGGTGAGAAAATTGAATTGTTAGGGACGTATCACTTAAAAGACTCGAGACGGAAAGTAAATTACAATGTAAATTGGCCGCAAATAAAACGTTACGTAAGACAAGGCGAGAAGATATGTGTATATCTCCACTTTGAGTGGCAATTGTAAGATCACCGTTGGGTAGACCAACAGATAACGGAGTAATATTTTTAATATTCGTGAAATATGAAAGGCATCCCGACATGTGGTGGGATGCTCCCGTGTCAATAATCCAAGTAAAAGGAGAGAAATTACCATTAAGTCGATCGGTTGCGGGATCAGCTTTGCGGGCCTGCCAAATATTGGTTAATTCCTCTAATTCACGTGGGCTCAAGGCATTAAGATCAAGTTTGTCAAGGTGAGTTAAAGAGGAGTGAGAAGAAGACACATCAGGAGCAGGATTCGGAGTATGAGCAGACACCATGTTTATCTTAGGAGACGGACCAGAACTATGTTGTTTGTTACGCTCTAACTGAGCTCTACCACGGACATCCGGTACGAAGACGGCTTTGCTCAAATCCGTATCATTTGGGTTGACGTAAATACGGTCGCGAGGACAGTCTCCCCACCATTCGGGAAAATCACCAGTAATGCGAAAACATGATTTAAAACTATGACCCGACCTTTGACAAGCAATACAAAAAGGTCTCGATGTGTCTTTGGACACTACGTGAATGCTATGGTCAGAGGCCAAGGTGTTTCGGTCGGACCGCGGATCACGCCCCCCCTAGAGTTGCGAGAACTGTGGTGAACACGAGCCGCGAAGGCCATGGTGTCGGGTTTAGACTCGATTTGAGTGTGCGAAAAATTACGTACACCCTCGTCTTGGAGAAGACGATTATAAACAAGATTCAAATTTGGAAAAGGAGTTGTACCAAGGATTTGTGACCGAGTATTATTGAAACGATCATCAAGACCCATTAAAAAATCACGTACCCGTTTCTTTTCCCGTCGCGCATCAAGAATGCTGACCCAATCACAAGTGCATGGTTTGCACGAGCAGGAAGGGAGAGCATCATACTCGAGAAGATCGTCCCAAAGTTTCGTGAGTCGACCGTAGTAGGACATTAAAGATTCGGTAGAACCTTGGCGACAAGCAATTAGATCGACCTGTAATTGATAAATACGAGCATCATTACCCTGACAAAAACGATTTTGGATGTCGTCCCATACCTGTTTTGCCTCGGGCCGATAGGAGATGGTTTTGCGTAACTCCTTTTCAATCGAATTAAAGATCCAGGAGGTGACGAATGCATTGGTGGACCTCCAGGATTCGAAGGTGGCTGCAGATGTGGCGGGTTTGACGATAGTTTTGTCGATGTATCTGAGTTTGCCTTTTGCGAGAAGGGCAAGATGAAAAGCACGGGACCATTCATCGTAGTTGTTGCCATTGAATGTTATTTGTGTTATATTGGTGCCCGGATTTTCGACATGAATGAGGGAATAGGATTGGGATTTTGTCGGATCGATAGCTTGGTTCGTATCAGAGTTCGTCATTGGTGATATTGAAAAAAAAAGAAGGCAGAGGAGTTTTGTTAGAGAAGGAGAAGACCTTGCTCTGATACCATAATATGATCGAAATATATGAAATAGATTCGTAATTGAATTGAGCCAAACTTGTTGGTTTGTACATGCTAGACTATGCTATATATACAATCAAGAGAATAAGGTATTTACGTAAACAAATAATCAAATCAACTAATACAAGGGAAGCAATCAACAATTGCCTTGAATAAGTGTTAGAGCCAACAGCTCTCTTGGTAGGTATAACGGCTAGTAAAGATAATAATCGCTCCTACCTAGCTTAGGTTGTTGACACTCATTCTCCAGTATAATGTCCCCTTCGATTTACACTCAGGGATCCTAACGAAAAGACGGAAGTTATATATCTCCTTCTGTATAGATTTTGAAATCACCGTGTTGATGGATTTAAACCATTTCGAAAAACCTGAGATTATGCATCCTAAACAAAAACTCTTAGGACTCGCTTGGGATAGGGGTAATGTATCGGGATAATAGAGCTAAAATGAACTAAAATGAAGAGAATTGATGCTTAGTTATGACATTTTATGGTGGAAAGGAGGTAGAAGGGAGGAACATTGGAACAATACCTCATTGGGAAGTAATGCATTGCTTGGGGGAGAGAAGATAATGTTTCCCCCCAAATAGGTTATATTATACTCATTTTCTCCATTTCCGCTTAGAATCATTGGTAAGCCCTTAATCTCAATCAAAGATGTTAATAAGTTAATATAATCTTTTTTGTGACATATATGCTACAAATCATAGTCTTTTCTTGGATCTCATTGTCTCCTTTCAGTCATAACTTATTAGGTTTTGAGTTCGCTTGAGATGAGGGTAATGATTCCGGGTTAATAGAACTAAAATGAACTTGTATTGGAGGAGAATGGTGCTTGGTTGTGACATTTTATAGTGTAAAAGAGATTGGAGGGAGAAACAATTACCCCATTGAGGAATAATGTATTACTTGGAAAGAGAGGGGAGTAATCTTTCCCCCTCCAAATAGGCTATATCATCCTCATTTTCTTCATTTCCACTTGGCATCGTTACTACTCTCCGTCATTTTATAGTTCATTTTTGCTCTATTAGAGTTGGAATCATTGCCCTCGTGCCCTGAGGAGTAATGAAGTACCTGGTGGGAAAGGGGAGTAATCTTTCCCCTCCTCAAATAGGCTAGATCAACCTCATTTTTCTCCATTTCCGCTTAGTATGACTCCTTCCCCGGATTTTAAGTTCATCAAGTAATAACCCATTTGCAAAAAAAAAAAAAACATTGGTACATGATCCATAATAAGCCCTTAGTAAGACATGGGCCTTGGCCCTGCCCTCCGGTCACACTCGGCTATGCTTCACACATATTGGCCATACGTCCATATTGGCCGGCCTTGGCTTTACCACTGAATCTTTCTCTGTATGAGGGAGTATCTAGAAGCCGTCTCCAACTCTCACCTTAGCTATATAAGGTTGATGACTATTATAGTATTATGGTATATCAACGTATATACGGTATATTAGGGGGTGTTTGGTTCGAAGTATTGGAATGGATTAGAACGGAGTGTGATCCCATGAAAGATTGGAATTAGATACTCATACTTGTTTACGGACGGTTGTTTGGTTCGAGGGTGGAATGGATTATAATTGTATGAAGGTAGAATGAAATTGGAAACTTGAGGTTGGGGTAGGGGATGTGATTATGGTTTGGAGTAGATTTACAACCCCTTAGAGTTTTAACTTCATTCCTAAATATTTCAACCAAACACCGGAATAAATTGAATCAACCCCAATTCATTCTGAAACCTCCAACCAAACACCCTTGAGTATAAGGGAGATATCGTACCCCTTATAAGGGAGATATGGTATAGTATAACGAAGATATCGTATAGTATAACCCATATTAACTTATTTAGTATAATATAACGAAAATATCGTATCTAACATAAATTAGGATACTAGTCCTAAATCATATCTTAATGATATTATTCCAATTCTATCCTAAATAATAATATCTCGGACATCAACACAACAATATTATCATATTGTATTTTCCTAATAAACATACTAAAATACCGTGTATACGTTAATATACCGTAATAATGACAAACCTCTCACATGATAGCGGATCTTACTAACTTTTTTTCTTATATGTTGTCTTTCATTAACTTTGCGAAAGACGGACTGTCATTGAACGTACTCTTTTCTAACAACAAGCGAAAATAGGTAGATTAAAAAAAATCGTCTAAAAAACACATGCTTTAAAAAGTAAAGGAAATATCTCACCTAGTTATATTAATAATCTTCATAAATCTCAAACTTAATTAAAAAATATCGGTATGGATATCGAAAACAACACCTTAAAATAATTCCATATAAATAAGTTGAGGGTTGAAACTTAAAATACAAGGAAAAATTATATTGTTGAAAATGAGTAATGTAAACTATCTGATGTTGATGTGGCTCATTATATTAAGCGTTCTAACAATCTCATCAACAACAAAAAAAAAAAAAAAATCTCATCAACAACAAATGCAAACCAGTTTTACCTTCAATTTGTCAATCAGACACCAGATACACTTCACCTTCACTGTATACAGATTTAGGCAACCAAAACATCCAAAGCATGATGATTTTTCAGCACACAATTGAAAGAATAAATTTAACATGTAATGCAACATCTTCTCTAGGCCATGTCAATTTCAGTGCAGATCTCCCGTACCATTTTGTATCCCACTCTGTGTGCCGCATCATATACTAGATGACAAATCAATCAGTTATAATATTTGTTGTATATTTTATTTAATCCATAGGCGAGGTCTCATGCAGTGTATGGCGTGGCTACAATTGGGTGTGTGTATTTGGATAGCAAAAACGGAAGGAATTTTTCTCTATCGACGCAAGAAGTATAACTGGTTGCCTAATTAAATTTGTAATTTTTAACCGTTAATTACGGAATATGAATTATAGAGTGCTACATATTACAGTAATATATATTTCTCAGGATAATATTATTGTTAATATTTATGTAATTAATCTATTAATGTGTGTTAAGTTGACATATGTTAGAAAAAACAAGCAAATACGGAGTAATTATTATTCCGCAAAATAATGATTAATAAATTACTCAATTATATAAGTTGTTTTGTACTGCTAATCTACCAAATATTTTCTCTATTTTTTTATTTTATATGCGGACGATCATTTTATTATAAATCAATAAATTACTCCATTATTATATAATTGAATAATTATTTGAATACTTTATCTCAAACAAAAATCTTAACTCGGTTACTCAACAAAAAAATCGATTAATTCATGAATGAATAGGAGGAGTAGAACAGACAAATCGCGCTAGGCCCATCTCGACAGCACGTACTCGACCCGATGAGCCCAAAGTCATGACACAGTTTTGAATTTGGAAAGTATCTGTGCCAAGGTCCGCCTGACACGATCCCAAACAATAAATAATAACGGGTTTTCTAACGTGGGTTGGGCACACCGCACACGTTAATAACTTATTTAAAGCAAGTTTAACGTAAGTATAAAAAAATATAACTTGGTATTACAATTTCTAATGATATTTTTTTTTTTGAGCGAATAGATCATTTCATTAATAAAAAGTCATACGACATCTACAACTTATTATATCGAAATTGAACGGATACAATACTATAAAATTTGAGTAAAATAAATTCTCGTTAAAACAAAGATCTCTCACTAAGATAGCGATACGAGGTCATGCCGAATTGTCAGATCATGTCTTGAGATCCTTAGTTTATAAGAGAAATTATTTTCTTTGGTTTTTATTGGATTTGATTGCAATTATAGTTATACATTGTAAGTGCCGTTTGACGTTCTATTAATGAATTATTCTTCTCGCTCAAAAAAAAAATCTCTCTCCGCTTCTGCACATCCTCTTTCAACACATGTTTAATGATACAGCTTTTCACAAGAGGGTATTCGGATCTTTCAAGGTTCCGACGAGAATCAATTTCATCTAACCCAATAGATTGTAGCCGCCAGTCTGACATAAATTGAGATACCACATGATGAACGATTATAGCACTGATGATCTTCCGCGTCCTCTCCACTATAATAGATTCAACCTCTCTTCTCAAAGAGAGAGCGAAACCCATCAATTGATGGGGGCGAAACTTTCCAAAAGGAGGGAACTTATTATAACTAAACTACTAATAATACTAATATTAAAACGATATAATTAATTAAAAATTGGGGGCTTACCACCAATTAATGGTGGTAGCCCCAAGGTTTTTTTTTTTTGGAGGCTAGGGTTTTTTTGTTGGGAGGAGGGAGAAGGGTTTTATATTGAAATTACTTTTTCATAATTGCTTGTTACTCTTTCATTTCTAACTAGTGTAAAACCCGTGCCTATGCACGGTTTTTAATTAATTTTTGTGTATACAAATAGTTTAGTGACTTAGAAAATTGTACTACATATTTCCTCTGTCAAAGTCAATAACTTACACTTTTTTTAGTGTTCAGTCAACTATTCATGTTTCCGTTTTACCCTTCACTTTTTGTTTTTAAGAATAATAAAAATAATTATTTTCTCATTACCTTATTTTTCTGTATAGAGTAACATTTGATTTGAATGAAATAAGTATAAAATTAGTCATTAATTTTCACTTTTTATGATTAGAAGCGAGTTTTTAAATTTGGAAATAAACCTGTCAAATTTCGACTCGACTCGTAAACTCAAGCCATTATTTTAGGTTCATGACTAAATACCCTTAATTTTGACCCGCAATCTGTTTGGCGCGAACCCGGAATGATCTTTCAAAGTCTGACACGAACGGGCCGACCTGTTGCATACTTGGATCAATGACGTGTCATTAAAATTATCATGATATTAGTATTTATATGAGTATATTATTTTAAAATAATAATTTAAAAACCCGATAAATTTAATATTATAAAGTACAAAAAGAAAAAATTTATACGGAGTTGCATTTAATAATAAAATATTTATAGAATAGTATAATTATTTTTCTACAATTTTTTACTTATAAATACGGTAAATATTTAATTTAATAACATTATTGATATTAAATATTATTAATATTAAAAAAATACTTTTAATTGATAAAACGCATCGGAATTTATATATTGCATGTATTCTGACCTAACCCAACCCGTGAATGCCGTGATATATATTTGACCCGACATATATATGTGACAATTTTTTTCTAATGTGTGTAATTGATGAAATTGATAGATAATAAAGAATTTGGTTATTGTATAAGTTAACATTGAACAATTGGTCTTGTAATGAATTGGATAAAATTTTACTTTGTGAAGCCCAATTTATGTAATGAAAGGGGTAGAATTTTGGCGGAAAAGTTGAAATGACTCATTTGCCCATTGGTTTTTGATTTAGTGAATAGGGGATGATATTATCATAACTAAACTTGCGTTCGTTAGATTATTGACGTGTGTCAAACACGTTAGAAAAACCGAAATAATAATAATAATAATAATAATAATAATAATAAAGAAATTGTCCCTAAAGGTGTTGTCTAGTGGTTAAAACTTGTTGTCATCAGCCCAAGGGTCTCAAGTTCAAGCCTGTGAGAGCTGTATGGCTTGAGACTATCCTCTAGACTTCGAGCCTATCGTCTCCATCGTTCATCAAAAAAAAAACTACTAATAAATTAGGTGAAGCATGACCTAACCCCACGGATTGGCCCGGCCCGGCCCGGCCCGGCCCGATAGGATGTTTAAAGGTGGAAGGCTTAGGGTATAAAAGGAGGAAAAGGCGGTATAGAAGCCGTAGGAGTCTCTCATCTTTCTCAAAACCCTTAACACACAAACACAAAACATTCTCCCTCCACTTTCTGGATTCTTCCTTCAGGTTTCCCTCTCTCTTTCCTTCTCCATCTTTTATTGTAAAATCGTCTCACGTGAATAATTATATTTGTGTTAATCTATGATCAATTCATATGACGGAGTATGATTTTAGTTTGTTAGTTCTTTGTTCGTATTGTGAAACCGTCTCCTGTGGATATATTTGTGCTAATCTAATTTTTAATCGTTGGGTATTAATCAATTCATATGACGGAGTATGAATTTGATTTTACTTTTTTTTTTTTTTGCTGATTTCTCTATGATTTTAGTTTTATTTTTATTTAATTGAGTGTGAATTAACCGTACTTCTCAATTGTGCACTTGTGTTCTGAATTATGAATCCCTAGTTAATTTAATTAACAGTAATTTAGGGTTTGTTTGTTTGTTGTTTCCTGAATCTGCGAATTCATCGATGAATAGTTAGTAGTTACAAACTATTTGCTTTTATTCCTCGTATATTCAGATCATATGCCTCGTATAACCCTAATTCAACCATCGTTTTAAGGTTTTGATTGATTTGTATCGAGCCAGTGTGACCAAATCACGGGTTTAAATGTCAACCCTTCATGAGTTGGGCGTGTTTGAGTATGTAAACATTCTTGGGTCTCCAACCATCGCTATAATTCGACTATAAGTTTGATGCTTTGCTAGATAGAATTTAGGTTATTGTTTCTGCAGCGAGTTATGCAAATTCGAGTGCATAACAATATAACATAAAATATTTATGTTTCAGCATTCATTCTATCACAATGTCGATGTCCTCTAATGACGATTTCATTTTTTTTCCCCGCATAGATATATATCAATGCTTAGTTGCGTTTTTCTTTGCTTTCTCGCTCAGTTGTTGTGTACATTTCACTAATCCCCTCTCCTTCAACTAGCTGTTTGCATTTTTATTATTCTGAGGATTATTATACATAAAAGGCTACTTGCTTATACAGGCGTGTCATGAGTGATTCCCGCGACAAACCCTCAAACGACCTATTTATGGACATAAACTGATTTAATGGTGCTTGCCTTCTGTTGTCTTGTCATGTGGTGAATATGGGTTGATTTTTCTTCTTCGTTGCAGGTAGGTGCTCTTTAGTTTTGAGAAAATGAGTGCGACTTCCGGTGATGGTCATGAAACCGACAAGAACATTGAGATCTGGAAGATCAAGAAGCTCATCAAAGCATTGGAAGCTGCCAGGGGGAATGGTACTAGCATGATTTCGTTAATTATTCCCCCTCGTGATCAAATATCTCGAGTGACAAAAATGCTTGGTGATGAACAAGGAACTGCTTCCAACATCAAAAGCAGAGTCAATCGTCAATCTGTGCTTGGTGCGATCACGTCTGCTCAACAAAGGTTGAAGCTCTACAATAGGGTGCCTCCCAAAGGTCTTGTTCTGTACACGGGCATAATTATGACGGAAGATGGGAAGGAGAAGAAAGTTACTATCGACTTTGAACCTTTCAAGGCTATCAATGCATCACTTTATCTTTGTGACAACAAGTTCCATACTGAATCTCTCAATGAACTACTTGAATCAGACGATAAATTTGGCTTCATTGTGATGGATGGAAATGGAACACTCTTTGGAACTCTTAGTGGCAACACCAGAGAAGTTCTCCACAAGTTTAGTGTTGATTTGCCGAAGAAGCATGGGCGAGGAGGCCAATCTGCTTTGCGGTTTGCACGTCTGAGGATGGAGAAGCGTCATAACTATGTAAGGAAAACTGCCGAGCTGGCCACACAATTTTTCATTAATCCGCAAACCAGCCAGCCCAATGTGTCGGGCCTTATTCTTGCTGGGTCAGCAGACTTTAAGACTGAGCTCAGTCAATCCGACATGTTTGACCAGCGTCTTATACCAAAGATCATTAATGTAGTGGATGTTTCTTACGGTGGTGAGAGTGGCTTCAATCAGGCAATTGACCTGTCGGCTGACACTCTTGCCAATGTGAAGTTTGTTCAGGAGAAAAAGTTGATTGGCAAGTACTTTGACGAGATCAGTCAGGACACGGGGAAGTATGTATTCGGAGTGGATGACACTCTGAAAGCTTTGGAGATGGGTGCTGTGGAAACATTGATTGTTTGGGAGAACTTAGAGACTGCGAGGTATATACTCAAAAATGTTTCCACTGGGGAGATCATAATTCAGCACTTTAACAAGGAACAGGAGGCAGATCAGAGCAACTTCAGGGACCCAGCGAGTGGCGCGGATCTCGAAGTGCAGGATCAGATGTCACTGCTTGAGTGGTTTGCTAACGAGTACAAGAATTTTGGTTGCACCCTTGAATTTGTGACAAACAAATCACAAGAAGGGTCGCAGTTCTGCCGTGGGTTTGGTGGCATTGGGGGAATTCTTCGCTACCAGCTAGACATGCGTACCTTTGATGACTTTTCAGATGATGGTGAAGTGTTTGAAGATTCTGAATAGCAATTAGCCTCATCTTATCCTACTCCAGCGCAGGTGGGTGTGGGTGGTGCACCCATGGCCTGCACTGGTGCCCGGGCTGTCGGACTCACTGTGATGGCCCCGTCTGAATGCTCCCACATTACTGAAATTGCCGTCCGAGGTTCGTCTCTTGATTTTGTTTTCATCATATTATAGATAGATAAGGTAGAGGCTATTGAACTTCAGCAAGTCTCAAAAAGTTAGTGTGATCGTTGCCCCTTTTATAGCTGAAGTTGCCCTTTTCTGTTTCCAGATACCAATGCACGAGGTACCCATAAGGATCCAAGAGGGAAATCTACCGCCATGAATCTTTTGGGGAAGGTGCAACCGAAGGTTTGTGATATCTTACACTCAATGACAGTTTCTATGTTACATTTGCTTGAATGTAGGTAGTCGTATTACAATAATGGATCTGTGT
Source organism: Agrostemma githago (assembly GCA_958450325.1). Classification (NCBI taxonomy): domain Eukaryota; kingdom Viridiplantae; phylum Streptophyta; class Magnoliopsida; order Caryophyllales; family Caryophyllaceae; genus Agrostemma; species Agrostemma githago. The sequence continues at coordinate 57,864,500 of OY288259.1, read as the reverse complement.
TTGTCTTTCTAGGCGGACGGAATTGCATCTTCGTCTGGTAGTCACTTTTCTGAACAAGCATCAACGAGTCATCTTGCTGGTTGAAGCCCTTGAAGACCTTCCCCCTCGTACTGTGATTTCGAGGGTCTGACTGAAGGCGCTCTCTAGAAATCGTATGGTAACATCAAAGGGTTAGAGGCCCGTCATTTCCGTATTATTAATAAGTAAGTACTACGAGTACTAGTATGTTTGTGGTGTGTAATACTACTGCTACAATTACCGCCACCTTATGACTGTTTTAGCTTGAGTTCATTTTCGAATCGTTTATGTTGTGCTGGGCAAACTCTGGCCGCTTTTAATAAACAACGGTATTGTACTGTTGCGTATCCCATATTTTGCTCGACTCGTTTGCTTTTTTGGTTGCGTAAATGTAGTTTTGTACCGTGCCATGATCGGAACATTTCTGATTGGATCCTTGAAGGATGTCGTCGTAGTTAATAACTCCACTTTCAGACAACTTCGATTGACATCCTCAGTACCTGGAGAGAATTACGTGTATGAAATTCTCAATACCCAGTAACCGGTCTACTCGATTCCATGTTTCGTCGTTAATTTTACTTACATTTGGCCTGGATAAGATAAAATCAAAAATTAGAAAGAAAAATTCACTTGGGTTCATCCGACAAAAATTAAAAAGAACATTACATTGCCAACTACAAAGAGAAGCCTGATTATTACCTAAATGAAATGAGGACGTTTTGAATAATCAGACATATAACTATCTCTAACATATAATCCTACCTATAATTTGCCAAATTCGTATGACAATCCGTTCGATTGTTCGGTCTGTTTGACGTGTTTATTAAAAGTATGGGAAAAGATTTTATTATTATGTTACAACTTTTTTTTCAATGCACGTATATAATTGATAGAACTGATACTCTGTAATAAACATTTTGGTTATTATATGGATAAACATTTAACAATTATGCTTTTAATGAGTTTGGTCAAAAGTTTATTTAGTTTAGCGTAATTTATAGCCTGTAATCTGTATAATAGAGGGGATTTACTCTTCTCTTAACACTGAGGAATTAATCTCCAATGTAATATCAATATGGAAGGTCTTCTTATTTAGACCTCTTAACACTGAGGAGAGAAGGAAGTTGAGTATTTTCTCTAATTTTTGAGGATTTTTAGCTTAGACTCTTATCCATACAAATAAATATCATTAGTCATCTAAATAAAAAAGTTAAATAAAAATAATATTAACTATAAAATAATTAAAATAAATAATTAGAAAAATAATATAAGAGGATCAGCTGATTCATCTCTATTATTGTGGAATAAAATTAAATAAGAGAAAATGAATAGAATGAAGATAGTGGAAAATAAAATAAAATGAAAGAGAAGAAAATAAGAGGACGAAGTTGTGCTCTCCATTGTACATGCTCTTAGGTAAAGAAGGGGTGAAATTTTAGCGGGAAACTTGAAATGACTAATTTGTCCCTTGATTCTTGTTTATATAATAATAATAATAATAATAATAATAATAATAATAATATAACGGGAAATTTTCGGTAGCACAGGATGCCGGAGCACGCGCTCCTCCTTTTATTTTTACCAGACTTAGCTTCGCTATAGTTAAGGGGGTGGGGCCCAGATTGTATCTCGACTACCCACCAATTTTTTGTAAACTGTTTTTTGATTCATCAATAAATTTCTCCATTTCATAAAAAATAATAATAATAATAATAATAATAATAATAATAATAATAATAATAATAATAATAAGCTAAGCTAAGCTAATAATAATAATAAAAAATTTCTCGCCTCCAGTCGGCCGATTTGCAAGCTAAGTTGCTTCGTCCCTCCGAGATCGTCTCCCCTGGACCTGCCTTCGAGTCTGCCTTGAGTGGGTTTGTTGAAGCTACCGGTTCTGACTTCTTGAGTAACCCCTCTGAGATCGCTGCCCCAAAACTCATGAAGAAATTGGCAGACATATATTTCACGAGGGTTGCTTCAGCGGCGGAATCTGTTTTCTCCTTGACTCCTCGACAGGTTGCCCTGTGGAAGTCTCAGCAGGGGGACCATTCTTCTGACTGGTTGAGGGCTGTCCCTATTTCTGGGCTCGGGCAAACCATGAACGGTCGGACCTATCGCAGTGTGCTTAGTTACCGCCTTGGAGTCCCTTTGTTTCCGCTTTCCGGGACTTGCTCTTCTTGCTCCAGGGGCCTCAGAGAGGATATTTTTGGTGATCACGCGGTTTCGTGTGCTGGTACGGTGGGGATTAAACATCGCCATAACCTTGTCCGTGACACATTGTTGGATATTTGTTTCCGGACAGGGATCTCTGCAGGCAAGGAGGTGGAGATTGGCCTCTGCGATGATAACGACAAGCCCTTGCGACCTACCGACCTTCTGCTCTACTCGTGGGACAAGGGGCGGGATGTTTGTGTTGATCTGACTGGATCCTCTCCTTTGACCCAGTCCGGCTTGACTTTTTTTGAGCCCGGACGGGTTGTTTCTGATGCTGCTCGTCGTAAGTGTGCCAAGTATCAGGCACGCTGCACGGCCATTGGGTATGGTTTCCTTCCTTTCTCCTTCTCCTCTCTCGGCGAGCTCGACACAGAGGCTGTTTCTCTGCTCCAGCGGATTCGTAAGTTCGCTATGTCACAGGATGCTGGAGCGCGTGCCGCAGTTCATATTTTCACTAGAATTAGTTTTGCAATTGCTAAGGGAGTGGGGGCCCAGATAGTATCTCGGCTTCCCTCTATCTTCTTGTAATTTGTTCTGGTGTTTAATACAAGTTCCGTTTATAATAAAAAAATAATAATAATAATAATAATAATAATTTGAAAAGGAGAGCGTGCGAGGGGTGCGATTTAGGGCTGGGGGTAGGGCTTTGACTTGCTGCCGCCACGCGCCGCCGTTGGCCGTCCCACCGGCGCCTTTTTCTCGACCGGTCGCCGGACCTCTCGTCCTGGCCGTGCGTGGTCGTCGTTTGTCCCTGTCCACTGCGTTGATAGAGGCTGCTGCGGGTTGCTCTGCTGCGTGGTGGTGCGTGGTGTTGGGTTCGCTCTGGATGGCCTCTCCGACGTCGTCTTCTGACGTCGCCACCATCAGACGTCGCCGGCCACCCATATCTGGCGTGCGTCGCCGGCCACCCATTTCAGGCGTGCAATCACTACAAAAAACATATGAAATTGCGGCGGATTTATTGCGTCGGATTTAAAATCCCACGCAAGTGTGGTATTTGTGTCGGATTGCGTCGGTTACTCCGACGCAGTTGTATTGCGTGGGATTAGCCGACGCAATCCGCCTCCATGAAACAGGCGCCAACAAATTTGTGTTGGCGCCACTATGTGAAAGGGTTGTGTGGGATTAGCCGACGCAACGCCGACCCAATAGTGTTGGATTGCGTCGGCTAATCCCACGCAAAGGCGTCGAGTCAACACGCCAAGCAAACACCATGTGAAAAGGTTTGCGTGGGATTAGCCGACGCAACACCAACCCAATAGAGAATATTTGCGTCGGCTATTCCCACGCAAACGTGTTGACTCAACTCCACCGTCAATAGAAAGGTTCATCCTCGATCTACTTTTTTTTTTAATATTAAAAGAGTTGCGTGGGATTAGCCGACGCAAACCAGACGCAGTATTCAACTTTGCGTCGGCTATTCCCACGCAATAGTGTTGACTCAGTGTTGTTAGTCAACATAAATACATGTGTTGCGTGGGATTAGCCGACGCAAAGTTGAATATTGCGTCTGGTTTGTGTCGGCTAATCCTACGCAAATCGTTTAATATTAAAAAAAAAAATTAGATCGAGAACGAACAAAACCCCAAACCCGACACCCCAAACTCCTTCTCTCTCTTGGCGATTCGGCGACGACGCGACGCACCCCCAACCCGACCAACTTCCGGCGAAATTTTGCTCTCCGGCGACTCCCCTTCCTCCGGCGACCACCACCCTGCCCAGATCCGACGACGCCGCCCTACATCGACCCCAAAATCGAATCCTAGGTCGACTCCATCTTTTCCGGCGACTCCCTCCACTTCCGGCGAACCCATACCCGACTCCCTCCCATAAACCCGAAGAACTCATACCCATACCGGCGAGCAGAACCCGCCCCCACGCCCGACGACTCCTGCCGACGAACGACCCTCCGGCGAGCCCGAATCCCGGCGCACCCGAATCAGCCCCGAAAAACCCTAACCCGACCCCCAAATCTCAGGTATGATAGTTGCGGTTTCATTGTTTCGATTAGGTTAATTGTTAGTTAACTAGTTTTCGTGCCCGTGAAATTCACGGGGCTAGCAATGGTATATTTGTGCGACCTTCCTTTAGCGCAGTACCTTCTTTGTGAGCGTTTGTTGTCAACGTAGAGATCAATTGGTGAAAGAGTGAAAATTCTTAATGATTGGTTTTGTTACGTGAAGTTGTGTGAACCCCAACTATAAGCGTAAGGTAAAGAACAAAACAATGCTAGTAAATAAGGAATGTGCGAATCTGGGTAAGGCACACCTCCAAATCTTGTTGAACCAATTGGAATATAGTTCGTGATAGTTGAAAAATGGTACTTAAATAAGAATCTTTTACTGTAATACGACACATTTAACTAATAATAATACGTAAATAATTTTTCAATCAATGCTTGTAGGCTGCTTAATTGTGCTTCTCTTAAGTGTGGTGTGATGTTTTTGGTCTCAATCGCTTTCCAACCTTGCTAATCCCCTTCATGTTTGTTTCTTTCGCTTTAGGTTCATCTCTGCAGTACATTGTAGACAGATTATGGTCAATTTGCGTAATGAAGCAAATGTAATGATTATTTGTAAATGTAATTTGTTTTGTAATTATTGTTTCGGACGCTCTGAATTTTTTGTTTTATGTGGGTATTGAGAAGCATCTCGTCTTCTGCCGAGTCTACGGTAGTATTTTTTTCCTCGTTTCCTTCTACACGCTGCAAGTTATTTTTTGTTTCTGTTGTGAATATCATTGACATTGTCAGCAGTTGGGTAATGTAGCAAAGGAAACTTCACTTTGCCTTTCTGGTAGCAGATACTAAATTTAGGCTGTCCGTGTTTGGTACGCTTACCAACTGACTCCTCAATCCACACAACCGTACCACAAAACTCACATGTCTCGGTAGGGCCGCCAAAGCACCAAGGTTCAACAAAAACTTCTATGAAAAAACATGGCAATAAGTTGCAAGCAAGAGACAATGTATGTTGGGGCTTTAACTGTATGAAAGCATACTTTTAGTGTTGCTGGTGGAGCCTGTCTGGGTTGGAGATTGGGTTGCTGCAAATGCACAAGTTAAAGAGAGGTTAGGTGATAAATGACATTGTTAACTGTTCTGAGCACAACAATAGGACAGCGGAATGTACCAATAGTTTCTATGCATTGGAGGTTGCTATTTGGTCCTCAGAGGCGGCGATCGACTACCGAACGCATCGGCAACAGGTTGAGTGTGACCTTTTTTAACGTTGGACCCCCTCTTCGAGGCACCGGTAATAGCTGTTTTTTTTTTGTTCTTCTGACCCGGTCGACTCGCGGTGTTTCTGCTAAATGGGGGGCTGCAACTTGTGGCTGGGCGGAACAGTGGGTTCCTGTATATATGTAGTTACAAAAGGGAGCAAGGCGGCCAAATGGAATTAATAATTGTTTCTATCTAAGAGTAGCAGTTATGTAGGGCAGTAAAGTGTACCAATAATGTTGCGGGTAGGGGCAAGTTCAAGGGGCTGTTTGCAAATCGCTCGGCGACTGGGTTCTCCAACTTCAGACGTGCTTTCTCCCTTCTTAGCGCAGGGCTGGGTTGTGGATTGAGCGGTAATATTTCCTGCCTTTTTTTTTCTTCAGGCTCGGTTGCCCAGTAGATCCTTCTGCTGATGTGATGTTTTTCCTCTTCGTACCCCTTCCTGACCGACTTGGAGGCGGTGGAAGTCTGGATTTTCTCATTTGGTCCAAAATATTTCTTCTTGAGTGTCTATTTCTCTTTGTTAGATGAGCGTATAAGCGACTAATGTGAGGATTCAACCCCAACTGTGGTTGTGGCTGCATTGGAGGCTGTGGTTGCGGCGGGGTAATCCTAGGCTGGGCAGCCCTTTGACTTGAGGCTGTGTCGCCTCTCATGCTTGCAAGAATGCACTTTCTTGTAAATCTATTCATACCCGTCCGATTTCTATCAAGTCCAACGGCGTTGTTTGGTTCTTCCGCCGCCTGTATATCATCCATTTCACAGGCTAGTGTTGGATTCCAAACTGCAAAGGCATGACCTGATATTGGGTGAGTAAATAATAAATAAGAGCAGGAAGATACAGACTATAAATCATCTGTGTTACAGTATTAATCGACTCTGCTGAGGTCAATAGTAATAGGCCACCATTTTGCTACAGGGCTCCGGAGATAGATATTTCATAACTTGAGACTTTGTTCTCAGCTGGTACTGATGCAAGTAGTGGAGGTAAAGTAGGTGATGCGTCCCCAACATAAATAAGCCAGAGAAAGTGCAGCTGGTAGTGATGTTCAACTATATGCTCTTATCTTATAATTGTATGGAGTATCAAGTGGTTATCTAATACTAACTGATTTTTCTTTCTCCTCTTGCAGGTTGATTTACGGAGAGCAAATAACTGTGAAATAATGCTTACGAAAATAATTTAATTGTTGTGTAAATAATTAATCGAAAATGCTTTGCTAGGTCAGGGTATACATATAAATAATTCAAATTACCAAGATTATACCGTACACAAACTCTACAGGAACAAAGCATGAACCGGCAAATTTCCGTGAAGGTAATAGAAGCACCTTTGTAGACACCCAAATTTTGACCGCCAGGTGTCTATGGTAGTTTCCAAAAAACACCCGATGATGATCGGACGCTAACGTGCTCTAACGCGCCCGGATACGGGCTCGAAATCAGTAATGACCGGCATAGGCTTTTAACGGGATACAAATCTCACAAAACCAACCTCAAATCCAGGCCCAGTGAGTCGTTCCGAATAAAATGGGACTAATTTGGGCCAAAACCGACACCAAAAATAATTCCCGTCTTTTAGCGACCGTGTCAAAACCCGGTCAAGACAAACTCGACACAAAAAACGACCTGATACATTCTCGAAACTTGCCCCAAATTCAAAATCAAGCCAAATCAATCAAAATCAATCAAGATCAAATCAAGGTCAATCATTCCTAAAATAGCTCATCCTAATTGATCCACTCGGCCGAGTGGATTGACCCACTCGATCGAGTGGAGCCTCGAAAAACTGGTCCAGGTTCATTTGCCAAGGCACTCGACCGAGTGCACTAAGGCCACTCGGTCGAGTGCCCCTGTGTCGTGGGTTCCCTATAAATACCCCGTCAATCCTAAGCATTACACAACTTTTATCTCTACACAACTTTTTTACAACTTTTCAATCATAATTTCAGCCAACTTTACACATCCAAACCCTCTCATTTTCAGCCATAATCCAACCCTCAAGCATCGTCACGCTTATACGCACTTCGAGAGCAAAACTCGTTAAAATCCGTCTCCATACAAAACCTCATACACACACCATCAACTCCTCCTACGTATCTCGACGATTCCCGCGCCATTGCCGCCATTTGACGAACCGTATCCCGAGAAGCAAGAGCATGTAGGTTGAGGGTGTGACAATTCAACACCGATTTCTCCTTCTTCCCTTTCTTTTCACTCTTTTTTGTGTACATTTATATTTATGTATTAGTATTTGTATTATAATTATGTCGATAGTAACGGCACTACTAACATCTAACTACTAACATCTAACATTTAATTATTGTATTCTAACTCTAACATTTACTTTTTCGCATCTAACAATCTAACATTTAATTTTCGTTATTTACATTTTGTTATAATATTACTACCGCGTATATATATATATATATATATATATATATATATATATATATATATATATATCTACATAATATCAAAATTCGGATTTAACTCGTTTAACTATGACTATTGCCCAAAGTCCGTTTAATCCCTTTACGAGACGCAATAGTGGTGGCGCCCTTTCGAGGAGCACCGCCCTACGCACTCAAGGGCATAACGTGATCGTGATAGTACGTAGTTGAACGGGCTTAATTCCATTTCAAAGGATCGGTACAAAACCCGTTGACGCTAAATCGAGCATCGCATAATCCGCAAGGATTATTAAAGATGACGTAACGCGGAGGGAACCAATTTTGTCTCGGTCCAATCAAAAAACGATTTTCATATCATCTTTCCTAAAGTCTCCGATAATGGTCTCGTAATAATAATATATGCATTATGAGTACCGAGGATCGAGTTGTATACAAATCGTGCCATATTTATATGCGATTCAATCAATTATCGATTTTAAAACACATAAAACGAAACGAGCCATAGCTCGCACAGGTGCCACTCGACCGAGTACATAGGCTACTTGATTGAGTAGCACCCCAAATTATGGGCAGTAGCTTCTTTCGGGACGCACTCGACCGAGTCAGGCCATGACTCGACCGAGTGGATCCTGTAGCCCAGAAATCCGAGAGCTTTAATGCAACATTCGAGCCTCGTCTTTTTTTTACGACTTAGTCGTCACGTGTAAAGACAATCACGTGATCCCATTTTTCAAAACTCATATATATCACTTCACTTAAACAACTTTGATCGACGGTCTCACTATTAATTTCGCGTTGACGACTCCTTAGTCGTATTCGACGTATAACTAATTTAAGACTCCAATTTATCGATATGATAAGTTGCGACAAGGCATCGGGATTTGGGATCGGGCTAGCACCACGCCTAGGTCCTATATCTCCGTCCTTCGATTAATACATAAAATAATATGTATTTAATTGAAGTTCGTCCATTTACACGACACACGGTCTAGTTTATACACGGGTTCGTTTCTAACTATTGCTTATCATTTTGATTATGTATTTCGATTATTCTACTTTATTGCTCGTTGTATTGTGAATTCTGGGTTGTATTCCGCCCGTGTAATTTGTAACCGATTTATTTTGCTTTGTTTTATTTATTTACGTTTTACCGTTTATAAATGAACCCTCGCATGCTAAATCACTTCGACAATAAATTAGATGCATTAAAATGACGTAGCTCACATTTAATTCGCATGCTTAGCTAAAACGCTGTTTGCATATCATTTCACCGAATCACTAACGCGCATATTAGAAAGTCAAACGATGTCTTAGTAGAGGCCGCTATGTGCGGGCGGGGTTGGGTGTCCTTAGTGGGCTTCCCAACACGTACCCTCACCCCTTACTCAGAACCTCGGTTTCCGGATGCCCGAAACCGTTGGCGCACGAGAGTCATTCAATACACGATAACCGGTAGTGACGGTATCGGTATCGCAATGCAAAGGGACGAGCCCAATAAACTCTAAAACCGAAATGGGCCGTACTTTGTGTATGGCCCATAGCGATATAGAGTGGGCTCGAACGGTTCCGAATAACCATAAAATTCGGTGGCGACTCCATTTCGACTTAAATTTCAATTCGATCCATTCTCATATGGAGGTGCATTCGCCTACCCAAAACCCGCGCGTGGCCGCGTCGGGGTGGACCTACGTCATGTCCACAATTTGGCGACTCCGCCGGAGATTAACCGATGAGTGCCTAACCATCGGCATCCTCAGGGTGAGACTCGAATAGAAATCGCTTGACAAATACAATATGCGTTTTAGTTTTACGGTTCATGCATAACCCCATATTTTCCCGGGCCGGTACTGGTGACCGACGTCCCACTATACCACGACGTATTCCGCCTTGGATACGTTAAAGGTGTTCATAGTCGATTCGTATGGACTTTGCGGCATGTTCTAAGCTCAACTCGACTTAGGAAGTCCGTCCCGTTTCTCGTCTAGACTATGAACATTGGTATAGACCCCATTCAGACCGAGCGAGACTTAATGTAAAGCATACATGGTGTCGTCATAATGCTTACGTGACTATGTGCTACTTGGTTTCCGTGTCGTTTTCAAAAACCGTCATTTCAAAAAGTGCATCTTTCCAAAAAATTTCAAAAACCGGAGTGCTACCGAAATTAGGACTTACGATTTAACTCAAAACAAGCCTATTTTTAGCCGGTATGCTATGCATTTCAAAAATTCAAAATTTTTCGACTTTTCAAAATATTCGGGCCGCACGGCATTTTCGCCAAATTTAAAAGTCGGGATCCTCTTTCGATTTTCAAATCTTCGGAAATTCATTTTGGATATTCAAAATTCCGAAATTCCAAAAATGCATCTTTTCAAAAAATATCCAATTTTCAAAAAACTCGGAAAGCTGCCGAAATTTAGACTTAAGATTTGACTCAAAACAAGCCTATTTTCTAGCCGGCATGCCGCCCATTTCAAATTTCGAACTTCCGATCCACCATTCGATTTTCGAATTTTCAAAATTCAATTTCAATTTTCATATCTTCGTGATGCCATTCGCGATTTCCAAATCTTCGAGATTCCATTCTCGATTTTCAAATCTCCGAGATGCCGTTTTTTATTTTCAAATCTTCGGGATCTCATCTTCAATTTTCAAATCGTTGGAAATTTTTTTTTCCAACATTCAAATTTTCTAATTTCAAGATATCCAATTTTCAAAACCTGGGACACATACCGAATTTAGGACTTATGATTTTACTCAAAATAGCCTATTTCTAGCCGGTATTCTGCCCATTTCAAAACTCAAAAATACTTTCGAACTTTCAAAACCGAGGCCCGATGCACTTTTCGATTTTCTCGAAAAATCGGGCCTCTCCACCGAGTTATCTCGGAATTTTCAAAACAATCAATTTTCAAAACCTTCTTCTCCTTAGAACTTCCCATATTTAGCAGTGTCGGGTCGTGTCTTAAGTTGTCAAGGTCCTTAGCGTCGAAACTCTGTCAATCTTACATCACGAGTTTCTTCCCTATCCCAGTCCGCCTTATTAGACTAAGGCAAGGCCCACCTACGTAGGACATACTCCTACAAAGGAAGGCCCGTCTACACACTCGAGTCCTAGCTAGAAAGTCTCACGCGACCTTTCCCTCTAACAGGACGGTCCCCACGACCCTTCCTAAGGGAATTTCGCCCGTCTTTCAATCCGTTAGTCGAGTCATCCCAATTCGAGAATCCTTTGACTTCATGGTCTACCCTAATCACAGGGCTGTCCTTATTCAAGTCGAGTCGAGGGTCTCTAGCGTCGAAACTCTGCCGATCTTACATCGCAAGTTTCTTCCATTACCCCGTTTGCCTTTCCTTGAGGCCGAGCCAACCTTTTACGAGGCACAGCCCTATAACAAAAGGTTCGTGATCCTTACATCTAAGGGTCACTCGTCCGACACTCGAGTTTTAGCAAAACCTCGATCTCACTCGGGGGCTACCCTTCAGCAGAGCGATCAATCACGGTTGCTCTAAGGGTCTTGTCCTACACGTGTTGTCTCACGTACCCCGCTTTCGAGTCGCTTAGATGCCACACCATCTGAGTCCCATTAGAGTCCTCGGTCTCACTCGGGGGGCTACCCTTTCAGCAGAGCAATCAATCACGGTTGCTCTAAGGGTCTGGTCCTACACGTGGTGTCTCAGGTATGTCACTTTCGAGCCATTCGGATGCCGCACCATCTGAATCTTGTCGGAGTCTTTTGTCTCAACCGGGGGCTGTCCTCCACCCGAGCATTCGACCACAGTCACCTTAAGGGGTACCTTACGTTCATCATACACCGGCGTCCTTATAATGCCTTCTTCGAGTCGTGCCTATGCTACGAACACTCGAGTCTCCTAAAGGTTTAGGTTCCCACAATTGGTCCGAACACGTGACGCGGTCAAACACGGTCGCCCCATTTTCGGACTCACCCTCGTGCGGCTTGAGTCTCATCGTCGAGTCCAAGCCATGGTCGTTACCTCGTCTGGGTCAACGTTCGAGTATCTCAGTCCAAGAGTCTTTGTCATCCCGTCACCCTGGGCTATGTCTAGTTTGACTCCCTCTCTTGCATTTGCGCAAAGTCGAGTTTAGGCGAGTCGTGGCACCTGTCATTTTCTCCAATCAAAGACCTTACCAAAAAAGAAACAACCAACCGAGCATCCGTAAGTCCGGATTTAATTCGAGTCTAAGTCTGAGTCCGAGTCTAGGATACCCTACATCCTCATTTCCAAATCAGAGTCAGAGTCATTTGCATTCTGTCCTCTTTTCAAAATCCAATAAAATCAGCTTTTTCAATCTCTTATATATGCTTCCCTTTTGTGTTTCCGAGAACATGATGAACACCATCGTACACTGTGAGCACATGCACGTGACTATTATAGGTACATCTATAATGACTGCAGGAACTGAGACCCGTGTTTTCCTTTACCTGTTCCATGTTTGGTATAGCAAGCCACAAAACTACCCTTAGCAGGAGCATATCGAATCCTATGACAAATCTGGGTAGTCTCCTAGTTTGGGTTCAGGACGGAAGGCAAGCCCATTTCCCACAATAAACACCCCTCTAATAAGACCGACAAATCCCTACCTTAGGCGTTAGTCTGATCAAAAAAAGAAAAAAGAAGCATCGTGACTCTATAGACTTGATGCCAGAAATACCCAACTTGGGACAATACTCCCACCAAGCCTGCTCGGAATTATGATGACAATACCAAGATCCAAACCACCATGTTCACCGTAGATACTTCATCGCGAGTTGCAGTCACATAAACACTAACTAGGCTTACACCTTACAAAGATTTAGCTCCACAAGCCTAATCCACCCCCATATCCACCCACAGCACCATCGGGGGGTAGTCGTGAAAAAAAAAAAAAAAAAAAAAAACTGGACAAAAAAATCAAAAGTCCAGGAAAGAAGCAAAAGGCAAAAAAAAACTGGACAAAAAAATCAAAAGTCCAGGAAAAAAGCAAAAGGCCAAAAAAAAAGCTGGACAAAAAAATCAAAAGTCCAGAAAAGAAGCAAAAGGCCAAAAAAAAAAATTGGACAAAAAAATCAAAAGTTCAGGAAAGAAGCAAAAGAAAAAAAAAGAGCCATTGTCAAAAAAAAAAAGAGGCACCCGTCTCCGAGGTTAAAGAGGTCAACCAACAAAAAATTAAAAAAATCCCATGACCGGGGCTAAGAGGTCAACCAACATTCAAAAAGCCCATGACCGGGGCTAAGAGGTCAACCAACAAAAAATCCATGATCGGGGCTAAGAGGTCAACCAAAAAATATTCAAGATCCCATGACCGTAGTGAAAACGGTCAAATTCAAAGTTATCAATACTCATACCATCCAATAGGGGAGTGACAACCAAGCTGGTCAGCTAACACCACACTCAGCCTTCCCACATTACAACCCTCAAGACCTTCCCGAGACCTAGGCTAGAGACAGCCCGAAATTTTGAGGATTCAAGATCCATAAGATACCCCTAACCATTAGGGCCGGACATGGGAACCAGACCCGAGATCAAAACTTAATGACCGCCAGGTGTCTATGGTAGTTTCCAAAAAATACCCGATGATGATCGGACGCTAACGTGCTCTAACGCGCCCGGATACGGGCTCGAAATCAGTAATGACCGGCATGGACTTTTAACGGGTTACAAATCTCACAAAACCAACCTCAAATCCAGGCCCAGTGAGTCGTTCCGAATAAAATGGGACTAATTTGGGCCAAAACCGACACCAAAAATAATTCCCGTCTTTTAGCGACCGGGTCAAAACCCGGTCAAGACAAACTCGACACAAAAAAAGACCTGATACATTCTCGAAACTTGCCCCAAATTCAAAATCAAGCCAAATCAATCAAAATCAATCAAGATCAAATCAAGGTCAATCATTCCTAAAATAGCTCATCCTAATTGATCCACTCGGCCGAGTGGATTGACCCACTCGATCGAGTGGAGCCTCGAAAAACTGGTCCAGGTTCATTTGCCAAGGCACTCGACCGAGTGCACTAGGGCCACTCGGTCGAGTGCCCCTGTGTCGTGGGTTCCCTATAAATACCCCGTCAATCCTAAGCATTACACAACTTTTATCTCTACACAACTTTTTTACAACTTTTCAATCATAATTTCAGCCAACTTTACACATCCAAACCCTCTCATTTTCAGCCATAATCCAACCCTCAAGCATCGTCACGCTTATACGCACTTCGAGAGCAAAACTCGTTAAAATCCGTCTCCATACAAAACCTCATACACACACCATCAACTCCTCCTACGTATCTCGACGATTCCCGCGCCATTGCCGCCATTTGACGAACCGTATCCCGAGAAGCAAGAGCATGTAGGTTGAGGGTGTGACAATTCAACACCGATTTCTCCTTCTTCCCTTTCTTTTCACTCTTTTTTGTGTACATTTATATTTATGTATTAGTATTAGTATTATAATTATGTCGATAGTAACGACACTACTAACATCTAACTACTAACATCTAACATTTAATTATTGTATTCTAACTCTAACATTTACTTTTTCGCATCTAACAATCTAACATTTAAGTTTCGTTATTTACATTTTGTTATAATATTACTACCGCGTATATATATATATATATATATATATATATATATATATATATATATATATATATATATATATATATATATATATATATATATATATATATATATATATATACACACATAATATCAAAATTCGGATTTAACTCGTTTAACTATGACTATTGCCCAAAGTCCGTTTAATCCCTTTACGAGACGCAATAGTGGTGGCGCTCTTTCGAGGAGCACCGCCCTACGCACTCAAGGGCATAACGTGATCGTGATAGTACGTAGTTGAACGGGCTTAATTCCATTTCAAAGGATCGGTACAAAACCCGTTGACGCTAAATCGAGCATCGCATAATCCGCAAGGATTATTAAAGATGACGTAACGCGGAGGGAACCAATTTTGTCTCGGTCCAATCAAAAAACGATTTTCATATCATCTTTCCTAAAGTCTCCGATAATGGTCTCGTAATAATAATATATGCATTATGAGTACCAAGGATCGAGTTGTATACAAATCGTGCCATATTCATATGCGATTCAATCAATTATCGATTTTAAAACACATAAAACGAAACGAGCCATAGCTCGCACAGGTGCCACTCGACCGAGTACATAGGCTACTTGATTGAGTAGCACCCCAAATTATGGGCAGTAGCTTCTTTCGGGACGCACTCGACCGAGTCAGGCCATGACTCGACCGAGTGGATCCTGTAGCCCAGAAATCCGAGAGCTTTAATGCAACATTCGAGCCTCGTCTTTTTTTTTACGACTTAGTCGTCACGTGTGAAGACAATCACGTGATCCCATTTTTCAAAACTCATATATATCACTTCACTTAAACAACTTTGATCGACGGTCTCACTATTAATTTCGCGTTGACGACTCCTTAGTCGTATTCGACGTATAACTAATTTAAGACTCCAATTTATCGATATGATAAGTTGGGACAAGGCATCGGGATTTGGGATCGGGCTAGCACCACGCCTAGGTCCTATATCTCCGTCCTTCGATTAATACATAAAATAATATGTATTTAATTGAAGTTCGTCCATTTACACGACACACGGTCTAGTTTATACACGGGTCCGTTTCTAACTATTGCTTATCATTTTGATTATGTATTTCGATTATTCTACTTTATTGCTCGTTGTATTGTGAATTCCGGGTTGTATTCCGCCCGTGTAATTTGTAACCGATTTATTTTGCTTTGTTTTATTTATTTACGTTTTACCGTTTATAAATGAACCCTCGCATGCTAAATCACTTCGACAATAAATTAGATGCATTAAAATGACGTAGCTCACATTTAATTCGCATGCTTAGCTAAAACGCTGTTTGCATATCATTTCACCGAATCACTAACGCGCATATTAGAAAGTCAAACGATGTCTTAGTAGAGGCCGCTATGTGCGGGCGGGGTTGGGTGTCCTTAGTGGGCTTCCCAACACGTACCCTCACCCCTTACTCAGAACCTCGGTTTCCGGATGCCCGAAACCGTTGGCGCACGAGAGTCATTCAATACACGATAACCGGTAGTGACGGTATCGGTATCGCAATGCAAAGGGAGGAGCCCAATAAACTCTAAAACCGAAATGGGCCGTACTTTGTGTATGGCCCATAGCGATATAGAGTGGGCTCGAACGGTTCCGAATAACCATAAAATTCGGTGGCGACTCCATTTCGACTTAAATTTCAATTCGATCCATTCTCATATGGAGGTGCATTCGCCTACCCAAAACCCGCGCGTGGCCGCGTCGGGGTGGACCTACGTCATGTCCACAACCTTCAATTTCAGTAATCTAATTGGCTCCGCTCAGGTTTGTGCAGGAATTTAATGGAGGAGAACTTTTGAGCTTCGGATGCCATCGTAATCGCGAGAAATTTAATTGGGAAGAACTTTAATGGAGGAGTAAATGAGTGGTAATGGAGGGCGATTCTATTTCGAGGTGAACGAAGAGGGGAGTAGGAAGAGGAGAGTGGATTATTAAGCATTGATTAGACTTTCATTTAGGGGATTGGGATGACTTTAATTTGGCATGCCACGTGTCGCCCTCTGAGAGCTTGCTATCCTAATTAACTAAGAAAGGATGACTTTTTATTGTTTTATATAGATTAGATTAATTGTTAGTTAATTACATTAATTAGGTTCATTATGTTAGATTAAGTTTTAGTATGGTGATTATGTTAATTATGTAATTAGTTTAATAATTATGGTGATTAGATTGTATGGTGATTATGTATGGATAATTAGTTAATTAGATTGTAGGGTGATTATGTTAATTAGGTTAGTTAGTTTAGTAATTAGGTTAATTAGGTTAATTAGTATGTGAATTAGGTTAATTAGTATGTGAATTAGGTTAGATTTCGTTTTATTGTTAGACGGTAATTGTAGTATGTCAATTAGGTTAGTTAGTATGTTAATTAGGTATTAGTGATTATTGTATTAGGTTAGAAATTGTGTTATTAGATTAGTGGTAGTAGTAGTATGTACTAATATAATGAATTAGATTTGTTGAGATAGATGAGTAGTAGTATTAGTAGTAGATTAATTAGTAGTGTATGTAGTACTACATTAGTAGTGCTAGTAGTAGTATTACTAATTTACTACTAATATTACATTAAAATACTTCATTACTACTACTAATGCTACTAATAATATTACTAATCTACTACTAATATTACTAATACTAATAATCTAATACTAATACTATGTACTACTAATACTACTACTATGCTAGTACAACAAATCTACTAACACTACTACTACTAATCTAGCTAATACTTTACTAATTTAGTACTACCACTACTACTAATTTTCTACTACTACTACTACTAATTTTCTACTATTACCACTAATACTAATTTTCTACTACTACTACTACTAATTTCCTACTTTTACTACTACTACTACTACTACTAATTTCCTACTTCTACTTTTACTACTACTACTACTACTAATTTCCTACTTCTACTTTTACTACTACTACTACTACTAATTTTCCACTACTACTACTACTACTACTAATTTACTACTACTAATATTCTATTTCCTCTACTACTACTAATTAAACTACTACTACTACTAATTTTCTTATACTACTACTACTACTAATAATTTCCTACTACTTTTACTACTACTACTACTACTACTACTAATTTTTCACTACTTCTACTACTAATTTTCCACTACTACTACTACTACTAAACTACTACTACTACTACTACTACTACTACTACTACTAATTTACTACTTCTACTTTTACTACTACTACTACTACTACTAAACTACTAGTACTACTACTACTCCTCTACTACTACTACTAATTTACTACTACTTTTACTACTACTACTACTAAATTTCTACTACTACTAATTTTCCACTACTACTACTACTACTAATATTCTATTTCCCCTACTACTACTAAACTACTACTACTAATTTTCTTCTACTACTACTACTACCACTACTACTACTATTTTTCTACTGCTACTACTACTACTACTAATTATGTCAGGTGGCAGTGGGATGGTGACGGGGACCAGCGGCCATGGTGACCATATGGAGGAGGACGTGCCTAGGACTCCTGTCGTCCTAGGTGTGGACGCTGTCCAAGAAGTCGGGGCGACGGTCTACGTTGCGACGTCTGAGAAATCATACCTATCACGGCAGAAAGTGGAGACCGCTACTTGGTGAGTTTAAGTTGTTGTAACCAGTTCTTTTATATATTTTCACTCATTTATTTGCTTCACAGTATCATAAATGACTTGTGTAGGTGGAAGGACAAGAAGTACTCTGATTTTATGCGGGATTCCGTAACCATGACGTACGCGTCTACCCCAGGCGCCTACCGTAGCTGGACGGAGGCGCCACTGGAAGCTCGGGAAGCTATGTATATGCACTTCGCGGTAATTACCTCGTCTGTGTTTCTAAAGTTTTCGTTGCACGATTTATACATTCAATTGTCGCTAACGAATCTTTTTTTTTACAAACAGAGGAGAGTGCGTATAGACCTGGGGTACGACCTCAGGTTGGATTATGAGACTCGGATTAAGAAGAAGATAACCGACATATTCCAGCGAGCTGTCCCGAAGGTCGAGAAGGCGGATTGGATTCCGCAAGAGAAGTGGGAGACATTGAAGAAGAACGCTGCCGACCCAGCCTTCAAGAAGAAATCGGTGATTAAGTCGTCGAACAGGAGAGGTGGGCAGGTGGACGGGGTGGCCAAACCCACTAGCTGCCTTGGAAGTAGGAGTGCAGCAACAGCCTTCGCGCAGTTGGTAAGTGCTTATAACACAAGTAAAAAATTTGAGTATAATTCAATATATACTATTGGTAAATAAATGCTGAAAATTTTAACACTGTTATATGAAGGGCCCATCTGCAACCCCGGTCCAGCTCTTGGAGAAGACAAAGAAGGGGAAAGACGGCAAGTGGATTGACCCTAGAGGACCGGAGATCGTTGTGAGTAGTAGTAATGTTTTTAAAAAATATACTAGGCATGAAAATTACGACGTGATAGTATGTGTTCTAAAAGTTATAACACTGTTTCATGTTGCTGTTTCAGGAGAGCTACGAGAAAGCGGTGGAGGAGGCACGCGCCTATGATCAGACACCCAACACCTTGAAGATCTTCCACGATGTGACGGGTGGCTACAACTCAAAGAGAAGGTTTTGGGGGATAGGGAACGCCGCGAAAGAGCTCTTTCGCCCATGCTTGAACCGTGGTAAGGAGGTATCTGCGGACACATACCTCCCCACCGCCACCTCGCAGGAACGCACACTTAACGATCGTATGGAAGATAAATTCCAAAGACAAGAAGAGCGCCTGAAGACATTGGAGAAGAGGTGCGAAGAGCAGGACCAGTTTATTCAGTTCATGAAGGAACGGTTCGCCATGGAGACCGAGGGATGCAGTGGAGGACCACGCATGAGTAGGCGCGACGATGACGACAACAACGATGGTCATCCCCATGGGTCGGAGCACATTGAGTCCTTTTCGTAGGTAGTTCTGCTCTCTTATGTTACTTGTTTAGACTTTGGTTGCATTGTGTATATATATTTTACCAACTCCTAGATAGAATTCTGAACCTAGCGTTGGTTGTCTTTGTAATATATTTTCATTTTCTATAACAGTACACTGGTTTATGTTTGTTTCGTTTTGTGGAGTTTTGTGAAGAAGATATGTACGAGAGCTTTGATTGGAGTTATTGATGAATTTTTGTTTGGGATGTGCTGCTGTTGTGGTTTGTTGTAGAAGTGGGTTGTTTAATTGCAGATTCTTTTATTTCGTGGGGAGCTGAAAACAAAGAAACGATTTTTTTGTTAATAGGCTTTGCGTGGGATTAGCCGACGCAAAGTCAACAAAATATTTGACTTTGCGTCGGCTAATCCCACGCAAACCCATTGACTGAGATTTGACTGAGGGACTTTGCGTGGGATTAGCCGACGCAAAGTCAACAGAA
Source organism: Agrostemma githago (assembly GCA_958450325.1). Taxonomy (NCBI): domain Eukaryota; kingdom Viridiplantae; phylum Streptophyta; class Magnoliopsida; order Caryophyllales; family Caryophyllaceae; genus Agrostemma; species Agrostemma githago. The sequence continues at coordinate 57,844,598 of OY288259.1, read as the reverse complement.
TGTTTGACTTTGCGTCGGCTAATCCCACGCAAACCCATTGACTGAGATTTGACTGAGGGACTTTGCGTGGGATTAGCCGACGCAAAGTCAAACATTCTGTTGACTTTGCGTCGGCTAATTCCACGCAAAGCCCATTGGAAAGGGGCGTTGACCTCCATGTCTTCGTATCGGATTAGCCGACGCAAAGCCGACGCAAATCACCTGCGTCGGATTAGCCGATGAAAAAAAAAAAATTGCGTCAGATTATAATGGCGGACGTTTGCGTCGGTTAATCTGACGCAATCTTCAATTTGCATCGGATATTGCCCATTTGCGTCGGATTTGTCCGACGCAATTCCGGCTTGATTTTTGTAGTGAATTGTGTACGCAATTGAGCAGGTTGCTGCCGCTGTGTTCATGCGTCTGGGTTGCCGGGCTCGGCCGGTCACCGGTGTGGTTTTGGCCGTCGTCCTGGGCATTATGTGCGTGGGTCTTTCGGGTTCGGATTCGCCGGGCTGATCGCGGCTCTTTCATTGCGGTGGTTAGGTTTCTTCTGTTTGTTTTTTCTTCTTCGGTTTTCTTTTGCCTTCTTGTTGGCGTTGCTTCGTTGTTTTGCTTTCGTCTGGTCTGGGTTTCTATTTTTGGGTTGTTTCTGCGTGTCGGTGTTTCTGTCTCGGTATGCCTGACCTTGTGCGGTTCCACTGTCCTTTTGTGGGCCTCGGTAGATGTAAGGATGGTTGGGGTAAGGGTTTTGTTAAAACTTCTCTGCTTTTCCATCTCCGTGATCATCACTGTACAGAAGGTGCCCGGGATGAAACGCGACAATCTCTTGCTTCTTTACCTATTTTTTTGGCCGCTGAGTCTACTTTTCGGCGGATGGGTATTTGGCTGTGTGCGGTTTGCTTTCGGACACATACTCATAACAAAGGCTGTCGGCACGACGTAGAGCCCTCTGTTGAGGCCCCTAATTGTGGTGATGGTGTTATCCGCTATGTTCTTTACGGTTTTCCCCGACCATCTGCCCCTACAATTTCGTCTCCTTGTGGTGTTGTTGATCCCCCGGATGTTGGATTTAATGTGACCTCTCTTGATCACCTGTTGGCTAAGGGGTTACGTACTGTTAAATCCATCCCTCCGAAGTGTCGTTTAGGGTTTTCTCGGGTTTTTCGGGGGGCTCTTGATGATGTCGTTGCCTCTCCTCGTGATCTCACGTGTTGGGTCACTTTGCTTGCGCTGCCTCTTTGCATACTTAAGACTTTCTCCCCTCGGAGTAACATTGAGTGTCGATCTGCTATTCGACGGCAACGTCAGGAGGAGAGTATTTCTGCTGCCATTCGTTCTTGGGATGAGCCGGGTGGTCGTTTATCGCTCCTACGGGATACTCTGGCTGAGGTTGCTTCTTCTTTTAGTGTGAATGAGGATCTCAACTTGAGTGAGGTCAATGTTAGGCAGTGTTGTAGGAAGATTTGTGATGGGCATTACACTGCTGCTGTTCGTGTGCTTTCCTCTTCTGGTGTCGCTCCTTACACCGATGATACTCTAGTGGCTTTGAAGGATAAGCACCCCGTCGTCCCTTCTCCCGCTTTGCCATCCCTGCCTGATAATCACCACTCCCTTGTCGCATCCGCGTCGGTGGTTTTGGATATGATTAGAGGGTTTCCTCGTGGCACTTCTTGTGGGAGGGACGGTTTTCGTGCCCAACACCTTTTGGATTGTTTGAGTGGGGCCGCAGTTGCTGTTTCGGACGATTTGATCGCTTTTGTCACTCGGGTGGTTAATCTCTTTCTTGAGGGCAGTTGTCCGCAGGTCCTCGGGGAGTATATTGCTAGTGCTCCGCTTACCCCGCTTGTTAAGCCAGGTGGCGGTATTCGTCCTATTGTTGTTGGTACGATTTGGAGACGCCTTGTCTCTAAGGTTGGTGCATTCCTGATCGGCCCGACGTTGAGTGGCTATTTTTCTGGTCTTCAGTTTGGAGTTGGGGTATCTGGGGGGGGCGAGGCTATTTTGCATGCCTTGAACCGGCTTGTTGAGGATCGGGGTGATGAGGTGGGTCTTTCCATGCTCTTGGTGGATTTTCAGAACGCTTTTAACATGGTTGATCGTGAAATCATGTTACGAGAGGTTCGTTTCCACTGCCCTGTTCTCTCCCGGTGGGTGGAATTTTGTTATTCTAGTCCTGCCCGATTATATTATGGCGAGCACAGCCTGTGGTCTTGTCAGGGGGTCCAGCAGGGTGATCCTTTGGGTCCTCTGCTTTTTGGTTTGTAAAATCCGGGACTCTTTCAATTTGAGACTGCAGGCATGGTACTTGGATGATGGCACCATAGTTGGGGATACCTTGGTTTTGGGGAAGGTTTTGGAGATGATTTTGGATGATGGTCCTCATTCGGGACTTCATCTTAATGTCAGTAAAACCGAGATTTTTTGGACTTCGGAAGATCCTAGGAGTAGGCTCCCTGGTGTCTTCCTCCCTACTATCGCCAGGCCGATGCGTGGTGTCAAAGTCCTTGGTGGGCCTGTTAGTGCGAGTCATGATTTCTGCAGTGAGCTCGTGATGAGTAGAGTGACCCGAACTATCGCGCTTATGGGTTCTGTCGCTCTGCTTGATGATCCGTAGTGTGAGTTGTTGTTGCTCCGGGCCTGTACTAGTATCTCCAAACGTTATTTTACTTTGCGTACTTGCCCACCGTCTGCTTTTGAGTCGGCTCAGCTTGTTTTTGACGCAGCTCTTCGTTCTCATTTAGAACGTGTTGTTATTGCGTCTGGGCCGGGATTTGGGGATTGGCAGTGGCGGCTTGCCACCCTTTCCTTTTCCTTTGAGGGGCTTGGGGTGTATGCTGCCGGAGATGTCCTACATTATGCTTTTGTGGCATCCCGACTGCAATCTGCGGGTTTGCAGGCTACGCTGCTTCGCGCTGCGGGCATACTGACTCCTGGCCCGACTTTCGATGCGGCCTTGTGTAGGCTTAAGGAGGTTTTGGGTTCTGTTGAGTGTAATCCAAGTGAGATCGCTGCCCCTAAACTTATGAAGTCCTTATCAGATATATATTTCACGAGGGTTGTGGCTACTGCGGAATCAGATTTCTCCTTGACCTCCCGTCAGGTCGCCTTATGGAAGTCTCAGCAAGGTCGTCATGCTTCTGATTGGCTCCGCGCTGTCCCTATTTCTGGACTGGGCCAGACTATGAACGGTCGGACGTACCGTTGTGTGCTTAGCTATCGGTTGGGCATTCCATTGTTTTTCTGTACCTGGGCCGTGTTCTGCCTGCTCCCGGGTTTTTGGCGACGATATTTTTGGAGACCATGATGTGTCTTGCGCGGGTGTTGTCGGTATTAAACATCGACATAACCTCGTTCGTGACACTCTTTTGGATATCTGTTTCCGTTCCGGGGTCTCGGCTGGGAAGGAGATCGATATTGGCTTGATTGATGATCGTGACAGATCCTTGCATCCTGCAGATTTGCTTCTTTATTCGTGGGACAGGGGGCGTGACGTTTGCGTAGATCTTACCGGGTCTTCTCCTTTAACTCAGTCCGGGCTCTCTGATTTCGCGCCAGGTCGTGCTGTGGGTGACGCTGCCTGGCGCAAATGCGTTAAGTACAGGGACCTATGTTCGGGGCTTGGGTATGGGTTTTTGCCTTTTTCCTTTTCCTCGCTGGGAGAATTGGAGGCGGATGCTATCGGCTTACTTAAGAGAATTCAAAAAATTTCGATAGCACAGGATGCCGGAGCCCGCGCTGCTCCTTTTATTTTTACTAGACTTAGCTTCGCTATAGCTAAGGGGGTGGGGCCCCAGATTGTATCTCGGTTACCCACCAATTTTTTGTAAACTACTGTTTGATTCATCAATAATAATAATAATAATAATAATAATAATATAATAATAATGGGATTTGCTTCTTAATTCATGGGATAGGGGACGCGACGTGTGTGTTGATCTAACAGGGTCGTCCCCTTTGACTCAGTCCGCGATGACTGATTTCCTGCCTGGTCGTGCGGTCGCTGATGCTGCTCAGCGTAACTGCATAAGTGTGCCAAGTATGGAGATTTGTGCACCAAGATAGGTATAGGTTCCTACCTTTCTCTTTCTCTTCTCTAGGGGGGCTCGACGCAGAGGCCGCTGCTTTACTCAAGATGATTTAGAAATTCTCTATCTCTCAGGACGCGGGGGCTCGCGTAGCTACTTTTATTTTCACTAGACTTAGTTTTTCTATGGCTAAGGGAGTGAGTGCTCAGATAGTATCTCGGCTACCCACTAATTAACTCCTTGTAATTTGTTCTGGTGTTAATGCAAGTTCCGTTATAAAAAAAATTTAATAATAATAATAATAATAATAATAATAATATATGGGATAGGGGATTTAGCTTCTCAAATTAGATTGATTAATTTTAGGCAGACAAGACATCGTTTTATGCCCAGTAGTTAGTTACTCGTATTTTGTATTCACCTGTGGCTTACACAATCATTTTGATTTGCTAAAATTAAAATCTGCTTAATTTCGACAACGGCCCGCAAATGCTACTCGATTCTTTTTATTGAGTGAACACCTTAAATCTTGGATTCAGTGCCTGAATTGACCATTAGTGCAAGCATGTCGAGTCTGTTGTATCAAAGAAAAATCATCGCAAATATGAAATATTACTGGTATTTAATCATTTATGTTATATTTTAATAATAATTAAACAAATTATTAGTTTTTATATTGAATATGGAGTATTAGAAAACAATAAAACAATCAACATCAGTTAACTTTTATACTCCGTATCATTTAACGATACAACTGTTATTAAAATTAATCAATTTTTTTTTTTATTAAAAATAATTGATAACAAATTAGTACAAAGTAGTATCTTAACCATTACTCTCCTTTAAAACATCCATTTTTAAAGTTACTCCATTTTGATTTTTCAATTATACCTAGCGAAATATCAACTTTTATAAATTGTCGGAAAATCTCTATTTGCATATTACTTCGTATTAGGATCAAATTGTTCTTCATTATTAGGATCAAATTGTTCTTCATTAGAGGGCGAGTATTGATAATCGACTTAAAAAAAGTTATGTGAATTTTCGTTTTAGAAACATACTCGTTTGTAGCAGTTTAAAGTTGGAAAAATTACAAATTACCACCACGTATTTCTCGTATTTTACAAATTAACACCATGTATTTCATTTTTTACAAATTACCACCTACACTTTAGCATATAATTACAAATCACCACCGTATTTTGATCCCGACTTCCATTTAACTTAAATCCCAAGGATTTAACTTATTAATTAATGTTTTAACCTCTAAATTAATCACCCAAATTGATTAACCATCAACATTTTACCCAATCTCCCAAATCCCACCTCAAACTTTCCTTCAATTGCATCAAACTTCATCTATCATCTCATAAACACGAGTAACTGAGTATTCAATTACATCACCTCCGTCAATCCTAAATTCGTTATTCATCACCATCAAATCTGTAAAACCTTAACCCACACCCAACCATCCGCCCTGGTAGTACCGAAGCAGCCGACCCATCACAAGGAAACGAGGCTGAGTTTGAATGAAACGAGATTGGTACGGAGTGGGTTGCATTGTAGTGGTCGTGGGTGGCAGCGGTAATGAACGGAGGTGAATGATACTATGACAATGCCAGCCGTGTTGGGGCTCCACACTTGAATTGCACTACCCAGATTGGCAGATTCAAAAAGAAAAAAAAAACCAAATTGAATACGAAAAGAGGGTAAAGATTGAGGAGTGATTTGGGAAAAAAATTGAACTACCCAGATGAAAAAATAACAAATTGAATTGGAAAAGAGGGTAAAAATTGGAGTGCTGGGGAACTGGGTAATTAATTTGGGTAAGATGTTAAGAGCTGATTAATTTGGGGAACTGGGTAAAATGTTAAGAACTAATTATAAGTTGGGTAATTAATTTAGATGTTAACATTAATTAATAAGTTAAATTCTCGGGATTTAAGTTGATGGAAGTCGGGATTAAAATACGGTGGTGATTTGTAATTATACGTTAAAGTGTAGGTGGTAATTTGTAAAAAATAAAATACATGGTGGTAATTTGTAAAATACGATAAATACGTGGTGGTAATTTGTAATTTTTCCTTTAAAGTTTGACCATAAGTTACGAACGTGATTTTTTTTGTTTTACAAAAATCAAAAGGAAGTGATATTAGAAAAGTATATTTAGAAATGAACTAAATGTTCATTTAAGCTAAAGATAATATTGCTTGACCCTATTGGACAATGACGTGTCTATAATTTTATTATTCAAGGCTATTTTCGCAATGTAAAAAATGGTAAAAGAAGGTATAGATAAGATATGAAAGTCAATACAAATTTGATAAAGTAAGTCGTGAATAAAAAATACGACCAGACCAAGGGATAAAGGTAGCCTAAAGGGGAGGGAATGGCGGTATAGAAGCCGTAGGAGTCACGCTGGAGTTAAACACAGAGTCGCCCACTTGTCCTTCAATCCTCTTTCATCTTTCTCAAAACCCCATAACACTTTCTGGATTCATCCTTCAGGTTTCCCCTCTCTCCCTCCTCTGCTCCATCCATCTTATCGTAAAATCGTCTCATTTTAATTAATATTTGTGTTGATCTAGCTTTTAATCGTTAGGTATAATCAATTCTTATGACGTAGTATGATTTTAATTGTTTTTTTTTTTTTTTCTGATTTCCTTATGATTTTAGTTTTATTTTTATCTAATTGAGAGAAATACGTACTGTGAATTAACAGTATTTCTCAATTGTGCACCTGAATCCTTAATTAATAATTTAATTAACAGTAATTTAGGGTTTGTTTGTTTGTTTGTTGTTTCCCGAATCTCCAAAATTCATCGATGAATAGTTAGTAGTTACACTCTGATTTAATTCCGCGTATATTAAGATCTTATGCCTCGTATAACCCTAATTCAACTATCGTTTTAAGGTTTTGATTGAGTTGCGGGTTCCAATCTCAATCCCAGGACGTTCGTGTGAGGGGGCGTGTTCAGAGTATATAAACATTCTTAGGTGTCCAACCATCGTTAGCATGTAGGGAGTTGTAGTGGTTTTCCTAGAAGGATTAGATGCCATAATTCGACTAAAAGTCTGATGCTTTGCTAGATAGAATTTAGGTTATTGTTTCGGTAGTAAGGCCGTGTTCTTTCCAGTTTATTTCTACGCACCTACTTCAAGTAAGGCCATGCTCAACCCCATTAGATTAGGTTAAGTCACTTTAAGCCTCTTTCAGTTAAATTCAGTCAGCAGCTTGAAAGAATAGGGCCTAAGTTATGGAAATTTGAGTGCAAAACATAAAATATTTATGTTTTAGAATTCGTTTTATCGCAATGTTGATGGCCTGATAATGGTGATTTCATGTTTTTCCCCTGCATAGAAATATCAATGCTTAGTTGCGTTTTTATTTGCTTTCTCGCCCAGTTGTTACTTTGTGAGGAATAATTTACGTTAAAGGCTAATTGAATGGAGGAATGAAGGTAGTATATACTCCCTCCGTTCACTATCTTTTACCCCATTTCACTATGGGGCAAAAGATCATGAACGTAGGGAGTATTTGTTCTTTATACAGGTGGATGATTTCTGCGACAAACCCTTAAACGAACTATCTACGGACATAAACTGATTTAATGATGTTTGCCTTCTTTATCTTGTCGAGTGTGTCAATTTGGAGATATGGGTTGATTTTTCTGTCTTCGTCGCAGGTAGTTGCTCTTTAGTTTTGAGAAAATGACTGTGACATCCGGTGATGGTCATGAAACTGACAAGAACATTGAGATCTGGAAGATCAAGAAGCTCATCAAAGCATTGGAAGCGGCCAGGGGCAATGGTACCAGCATGATTTCATTAATTATTCCCCCTCGTGATCAAATATCTCGAGTGACAAAAATGCTTGGTGATGAATTCGGAACTGCTTCCAACATCAAAAGCAGAGTCAATCGTCAATCTGTGCTTGGTGCGATCACGTCTGCTCAGCAAAGGTTAAAACTCTACAATAAGGTGCCCCCCAAAGGTCTTGTTCTGTACACGGGCACAATTATGACGGAAGATGGGAAGGAGAAGAAAGTTACCATCGACTTTGAACCTTTCAAGGCTATCAATGCATCACTTTATCTTTGTGACAACAAGTTCCATACTGAATCTCTCAATGAACTACTTGAATCGGACGAGAAATTTGGCTTCATTGTGATGGATGGAAACGGAACACTCTTTGGAACTCTTAGTGGCAACACCAGAGAAGTGCTCCACAAGTTTAGTGTTGATTTACCGAAGAAGCATGGGCGAGGAGGCCAATCTGCTTTGCGGTTTGCACGTCTGAGGATGGAGAAGCGTCATAACTATGTAAGGAAGACAGCCGAGCTGGCCACACAATTCTACATTAATCCTCAAACCAGCCAGCCCAATGTGTCGGGCCTTATTCTTGCTGGGTCAGCAGACTTTAAGACTGAGCTCAGTCAATCCGACATGTTTGACCAGCGTCTTCAAACAAAGATTGTTAATGTAGTGGATGTTTCTTACGGTGGTGAGAGTGGCTTCAATCAGGCTATTGAGCTCTCTGCGGAGGCTCTTGCCGATGTGAAGTTCATTCAGGAGAAAAAGTTGATCGGCAAGTACTTTGAGGAGATCAGTCAGGACACGGGGAAGTATGTATTCGGAGTGGATGACACTCTGAAAGCTTTGGAGATGGGTGCTGTGGAAACATTGATTGTTTGGGAGAACTTAGAGACTGCGAGGTATATACTCAAAAATGTTTCCACTGGGGAGATCATAATTCAGCACTTTAACAAGGAACAGGAGGCAGATCAGAGCAACTTCAGGGACCCATCGAGTGGCGTGGATCTTGAAGTGCAGGACCAGATGTCACTGCTTGAGTGGTTTGCTAACGAATATAAGAAATTCGGTTGCACCCTGGAATTTGTGACAAACAAATCACAAGAAGGGTCGCAGTTCTGCCGTGGGTTTGGTGGCATTGGGGGAATTCTTCGCTACCAGCTAGACATGCGTACCTTTGATGACTTTTCAGATGATGGTGAAGTGTTTGAAGATTCTGAATAGCAATTAGCCTCATCTTATCCTATTCCAGTGCAGGTGGGTGTGGGTGGTGCACCCATGGCCTGCACTGGTGCCCGGGCTGTCGGACTCACTGTGATGGCCCCGTCTGAATGCTCCCACATTACTGAAATTGCCGTCCGAGGTTCGTCTCTTGATTTTGTTTTCATCATATTATAGATAGATACGGTAGAGGCTATTGAACTTCAGCAAGTCTCAAAAAGTTAGTGTGATCAATGTTCTGGTTACCCCTTTTATAGCTGAAGTTACCCTTTTCTGTTTCCAGATACCAATGCACGAGGTACTCATAAGGATCCTAGGGGGAAATCTACCGGAACGAATCTTTTGGGGAAGGTGCAACCGAAGGTTTGTGATATCTTACACTCAGTGACAGTTTCTATGTTACATTTGCTTGAATGAAGGTAGTCGTATTACAATAATGGATCTGTGCTTGTCTTTCTAGGCGGACGGGATTGCATCTTCATCTGGTAGTCACTTTTCTGAACAAGCATCAATGAGTCGTCCATGTCCGGAATTTCTCTTGCTTGCTGGTTGAAGCCCTTGAAGGCCTTCCCCTTCGTACTGTGATTTCGAGGGTCTGATTGAAGGCGCTCTCTATAAATTGTATGGTCCTACATTGAAGGGATAGACGCCCTTCATTTCCGTATTATTACTCCGTAATAAGTATTAAGTACTACTATTATGTTTATGGTGTGTAATACTGCTACAATTACCGCCACCTTATGACTGTTTTAGCTTGAATTCAGTTTCTGAATTTGTATGTTCCTGGCAAACTCTCGCCGCTTTTAATAAACAACGGTGTTGCACTGTTGCGTATCCCATGTTTTGCTCGCTAACTTGTTTGCTTTTCTGGGTTGTTGTGGGTTGTTTCGTCTTTAAGGCGAAATCTTTATCAAGTCCCAATACGCAATATTTGTACCGTGCCTTGATCGGAAAATTTCTGATCGGATCCTTGCAGGATGTCATCGACATCATGGTTTATAACTCTACTCTCAGGCAACTTTGAAATTCGTTCTCAATACCTGGAGAGAATTATGTGTATTACGGAATATATTCTTGATACCCCAGGAATCGCTCCACTCGATTTCTTGCATGTTTCAATTTTCCCCTTAATTTTACTTACATTTGGCCCGGATAAGAAAAATCAAAACTTAAAAAGAAAAAAAAGTGCTTGGGTTCATCGGACAAAAATTAAAAAGAACATTAGATTGCCAACTTCCAAAAGAAGCCTGATTATACAAGAATATACAAGACGGTGAAGACGTAACGGAAAAAGTAGAAAAAAAACGTGAGTATCGTAATTGCCAGGTCCTTGGTGTGATCGTCTATATCTCCTCAGTTTTCTTCGGAAATGGAGAGCGAGGGGAGCTAGAATTTTGTAGCAGACGGTCATATAATTCGGAGAGAAGATGCCGTTATAGATGATCTCCACTTGCGGTTAGTTACGTGTAAGAATCCTCGATTTGATTCCCGTCTTTCTTCGCTGTCGTTGGAAAAGGCGTCTCTGCATGCCTAAAGAGCCCGACTTAGGTCAATCCGGACGAGGATCTGCGCCATTGCTTCTTCTGATGCAATTTGAAAGGACTCCAGGTCTTTCGACGCTTTGAGGTTTCACAGAAAAGACCGGATGCAAGAGCCTGTTGAAGCCACTGCTCAAACTCCTCCTCCTCTTCCTCCTCCATCATTTCCGCATCCAAGCCCCACGGGAATCTGCTCGAATTTGAACGTCTCGTCTTCTCTAGGCCAACCATGTTTACGTGGAAACTCGGTCGATGAGTGTTGGGTCGACATGCCATTCCCTGCAACACAAGGGTTAGAACTTGACCGCAGAATAAAATTTCCACCATCAATGGTGAACAAAAGGTTTCACAGGGAACACGGAATCTCCGTCTTACCTGACAGATGGCCCACTCCGAGACGTCGAAGATCTTGCTTTCCGCACACACGAACGCACGTGGGATCTCCATCTGACACCATAAACACCATGATCGCACTTAGCATATACCGATTGTACTTTGTAGGCGCAAACAAACGAGAGCAAATCGCTTTCTTTATTCTACCGTCATAACTCATAACCATGTCTGAAATCTCGACGATATGGGTACGGAGTTTGTACTTAAAACAGTTATTAACAGAGAAGCGGAACAAGCACATACTTTTTGAGGTCCTTTGAAGACCAATGAGCCCTTGTATTCAACCCATCCATCTCCATCCTTGGCTTGATGATACTGACAACAATCCTGATTAGAAAAAACGACAAAAAAATGGAAGGTGAGATTGAAATGTTTCGATACACATACACACCTATTTTCCAATTCATGTCAGAGAGATGATAACAAAAGTGTTGAGAAAAGCTTGCATACCTGACACCAACGAGCCTTGGCCTTAGATCGATTAGTACAGACCCACATGTGCGAATCGCCACACTTTGTGCATTGTATCTGTCTCGACTCCTCCGTAAAATACTCACTTGTTTCCTGCATAGGCAATAATAATAATAATATCATTAAAGCAAAGTTATCAATATTAAAAATACCCCCAACAAATCAACACGGCATTTCTAGACTGTTAAATGGCGCTCCGAAATTAAGGAAAACTTATTAATAACGCTTTCAAACAAGTACTAACGCTCCGTTAAATGGAGTACTTCTAATTTTAAACAAGTACTAACGTTTTCAACTTATTTTATTGTATTCTCTGCCTTCCAATTTATTTATTTTTTTGGATGACGATCTGACGACTTCATAGATTAACGCAGTATTTCTCATAATATCGAAAGGGTTCCAGAACGGAAAAAAACAAAAATAAGGGAAGTAACCGGCTACCTGATTTGATGTGCTAGGAGACTTTTGAGAAAGATTTTTCAGTCCCTCCTTACTCAGTTGTTCATCGTAATCTCTCTTCTTAGTTGAATCGGATAAAACCTGGAGAATTAACCGACTAAGATGATGCATCGAGTTTCTAGATCTTCAGCATTTGACAAAAAAAAAGAAGTGAAGCGAAATGGTCGCAGCATGATCATAGTATTACTAACCTCGTACGCACATTGAAGCTTCTTAAATGAATCACTTGCTAACGGACTTCCCATATTTTTATCCGGATGCACAAGCATAGCCTATGTACGTAATAGGATAAATAAAAAATAATGTTGTTCAAGATATCGTATTTCAGGTGAACAGACACGTTGGGAATTAGTTTCTACCTTTTTCCTATATTCCTTCTTCAGCAGCGCAGCGTCGATTTTCTTGTGCCTTGGAAATTCCAATGCTTCATAGTGATCAGAACAGCTTAATATCCTTTCCATTTCAATTAACGAACTTTTGTCTTCACGAAGCACCTGACTAGGAGGAGGGGAAGGCTCTTTCTGACATTTTAGCACAGAGGTTGAAGTCGAAGTGGTTTGACTGGCTGTTTTACTGCTCGTCTTACTGGTAGTTTTGGCAGCTGCTGAATTAGATGAGGGCTGCGCTTCCGGCTCATCAGATAGAATAGAATAATCACAATCTCCGGAGAAGTTGTTTTCTGTAAATGCTTCCGAAGATTTGTGATCTTCAAAACGTGCATTCTCGTTTAGCTTGTCACACCATTGCAACAAATAATTGAATGCGTCGTTGGAGAGGAAGGCGAGGTTAACAGCAAGAAAAGGTCCGAGCCATCCTATTCGCACTTTCACACAGTATACAGAGCATAAGGCTGCCATCAAGACCACCAATCGTGCATGGTTCAGGGAAAATAGATAACCTGTATTTAGACAGTAAAAAGAGCATAAAGATACTATCAAGACTTACTACTTCATTAGATCAATAAATCCTTTGAATTTACCTCAGCAACAGTCACAGGGACATATAAGGAAACACTAGGCCACCATAAAATCGTAAACCACATACGTTAATGCTATATAAGAGTTATACTAATAGGAAAACATTCTTGTTTAGTCTTTACCACCATTGAATAGGGAAAAGCCAATCATACATATTTTATCACAATAACCATTCATGGAAATAATTAGCTACTGTAATTGTATTCAAAGAAAGAGGAGGGCACACGCCATGACCCATGAATGACAAAAAAAAAATAAGCTCACCTCCTACAACAATCAATGTCCCCGTAATCCAAAAGTTTGCATACATCCATAAGATCAAAATGGCAAAAAATCCTACAATAAAGAGTCCGGGTGTGTAGCCCAAGAATCGGACAGCAACTCCAGCAGCAGCCTGAAATAATTCAACCATGTATATATATTACTTCGTATAATATTAGGCTCGAATGTATATATAAGTCATAGTACTTCATAGTGTCACACAAGAAAAAAGCAAAGGTGAAAAGAAAAAACATGAGGAATAAAAGACGAACAGAAAAAAAAACAGCAGAAAGAGCAAGTGAGAAATGATAAATTCATCAAAGGTACAGAAGACATCTTAGTCTAGTTATAATGTGACTAATTACATGCTTCATTAGACCCATAAAAGATCATCAAGCTGAGGAAACAAAGAAGCAACTCTCACCATACTAATCAAGACATATAAGGAGGTAGGAAGGATGGACGAAGAACAGACAAAGCATTCAGTATTTCAACAAATGAATTCATAAACTGAATCGAGGTATATCTCCCCTCCATTCCTATTTCCTAATAACCAAGGTAACAACGAAGTCATCAAAGGTACGGAAGACGTCTTAGGCCCTGTTCTGACTAAGACAAACTCAAATTAACGAGGCAAAACTTAGCTTAACGCCTTAACTATACTGAATAGAGATGAACTTAATTGATCCGACCTGAAGGGCATTAGACTGTCAATGCTATGTCTAGTGGTTAAGACGGTGTATTATAATGCGATTAACTACGCGCTTCATTGACCCAAAAAGATCATCAAAGGTCGAAACTATAGATTACAAAGAGGAGAATAAGCAAAGAAGCAACCCTCACCATACTAATCAATACATAACCAAACGACACTAAACTTAACTTAAATAAGCTGGAAAGAACAACGCCTTAGTCTGTCTAGTGGTTAAAATGTTAAGACGGTATATATCATCATACCCTAAAGCGATCATCAAAGGTCGAAACTATGGATTACAAGGAGGAGAATAACCGAAGAAGCAAGTCTCACCATACTAATCAATACATAAAGGAGGCAAGAGACGGACGTCAAGCTGAGGAAACAACCCCACATAATGACCAGCAATGCAGCCGATTCCAACCCGAGCAGCGATCGAAAACCGGTATACATACAATATCTCCAGTAAATCAACAGCGCCAGCAATTTCCTGCCCAATTTGTTGCAGGCATCGCAGAATACAGGCCAATGTTGGTCAATTGCAATCAAAACCCTAACTCTAAAGCAGCTCAATGTTGTAGTAGCGAATGAACAAAACTGATTTTGCGATTCGACCCATTTCAATACTTGCTTCACCACCCATATATCCTCCATATCTAAATCTAAACAGTACAGTATAATACTGGGTACCCAAAAATCTAATTAATTACTTAATTAATTAATTAACCCCATCGAATAAAATCTCAGCTAAATTGACCTCCATTAAAGGTCAAAACATGAGGAAAATACAGGAAATGAGTGAGATTGGTAGTGTGCCAAGTTGTATTGGGTAAGATGGGAGGAGTAACAGCAAACATAGCTCAATAATCAAGATACCAAAAACTAAGGAAATAAAGGAAGAAAGAGAGAGAGTTGGATGAAGACGAAGAAGGAGAAAATGCGCCGACAGGAAGATGAGGGAGAAAGAGAAAAATGGGCTTTAGTTGATTCTTGTTGTACTCACTGAATCAATCAAACGCCAAGTTTTGAGCTTTTTTTTTTATCTTCTATTTTACTTTCCACCATTTTTTCAGGGAGAGCTCGTGAATGTTTTTTTTTTTTTTTTGGGTGAACTTTAAACTGTGAATGAAATGAAAGAGAAAACAACAACAACAAAAGTCGAAAAAGAAGGAGACATCAAGTGATTCATGCTCAAGTTACTCTTTTATCCGTCCTACTGTTACAATTAGAGCTTGTGAATCGAGTCGTGGCAAGTCTGGATGTAACCCGGTGGAGATAGGCAGGTCGACACGAGCCCAGCATGACGTGTCCGGGTTCAATTTGACACAAGAAATGAAAAATCTCAAGGTCCAAGGCACGGCGAGTCAGGCATGATAAAAAAACTCATTTTCTTAAAAAAAACGAAAGAGGAAAATTGGGTCAGGCACAGGCTAGGCACGTGGGCCGGCCCAAAACGACACGACCTGGCCCCGCGTTTAGAGGCGTGTTTCAACAAGGGAGGTGTGGTTGGGCTAGGTCCGGGCACGACACGACGGGCCAACCGCCTGTGTCTAGGGCGTGTCGCCAAGGAGTCAAGGCACAACGGGCCGACACGAGGCTCGACCAGTCGAGGTGCCAGTTTTAGTTACAAACTTGTAAATGGACTTCTTGAGTATGTTGACACTTGTTGGTGTTTAATATCGTTGATCAAATATATTTTGATAAAAAAAGGACTACATTCCTATGATATAAAAAATGAAAAAATATTACGGAGTAGTAAATAGAACTAAAAAAGAAAGACTAGATTACTAAGAGTTAAATTCCCTTCGACAGTCACCCTTTTTTTGAAAGAAAAAGTGAGATTTATATTAAATCAATTTCCATTAATGCGAGAATCGCATCAGGGAACGTAGAAACATACAAAGACTCTTCCCCACTTCTCGAGCATAAACGAGCTACATGGTGAGCTACCGTATTCTCACTACGCTTAACATGAGACCAAGAGCATTGAATATGTCAAGACCTATAAGCTAGCAAGTCTTCCATCACGAGGCCAAGAGGCTCCCTTTATTCTCATCCTCTCCGCACCGCCGTGACCATCAAATGTGAATCGCTCTCCACCACTGCCTTATCAAGGGACATACCACTCGCTACCTCCAACCCTAAGTCCCTAACGCCATCGCTTTAGCCTCAGCTAAAGTCGGATCTCACCCCGCCGCTACCCCCCAACAACACACCAACATCACAGTTCCATTCCCGTCATGACTCGTTCCCCCGATTTCGCCCAACGTGCTCGACTCGCCGGACTAGATCCCTCATGCTCAAAAAACAGACCGAAGGCGTTAGCACACTCATCTCCTTCCCATATACTTGGTTTGTTCCTTAATACAGAGTAGTTTTGATCATCCTCGTTATCATCGTACACGGCACAAGTGGGGTTTCCTCAAAAAGTTTCAGGTTCTGACAATATAATACTATCAGGCTCATAACATAGCTAAGAATCGATTGCGGGTCTCACTAGAGATTCGTGCAAGAAGCCAAACAAGTTTCCGGGTGCACGAGGACTCGAGGAGGCCAGCGCACCCGACACTAGATCGCAGAACTCACTCACCTCCCAAATATCACGAACCCAGACGCATCTAAACAAGGCGTGGTGCTCTGTTTCGATGGCGGAACTACACAACCCACACCTAGCATCCTAAACGCAATGACACTACATCAAGTTCGCCCACCTCCCTAAGGTTCGTGAACAAACACGCCAGAGAAAATGGGCTAACTTAGGCATGGTTCTTAGTCCCCAAATCAACTTCCAAACCCATGTCACTTTCGGATCTTCAACAACCAGGTTCACTTGCGGGACATATCTCGAGCCAGCCAAGTACCCGGATTTCACGCTATATTCCCCCCTTTTGCTGGCCACCAATACACAGAATCATCAGGGAAGCGTTTGTTGATTGGGATGCTCAGGATAGCGCGTGCATCATCAGTCACGGACCTTGGCTGCCCCTCGAAACAAGTCACAAACCTTGTCTGCCACTCTGCCCCTCGAACCTCCTCTCTCCAAATCCAGCAACTCCTGGACACGCATAGCCGGATTAGCTTCAATATTCGAATGTAGAAAAATAGTTCCGTCCACCCCCGACACCCAATTATATTCCCACACCCCAATGTCCCGCCCATTACCAACCTGCCATCTGAGCCCGTCCATGAGGACCAGTTACGCGTACTATTATTACATTCAAATATTTCTCCTATTCATGATAAGGACAAAATATTTTTCAAACCGAATTATAATTTTTATGTCTTTTCTATCAAATAAGTTGATAACTACCTACTTATAATAATATGACGGATATTTGGTTAACAAATCATAATGTGTGATTTTCCTTTTGAGTTTTTCCCCCACAATTTCCAAATTAAAATGGCGTGTTTAAGATTTCTCATTATCTCCGACACTCACACCCACACCACCGATAATCATCATCATTAATTAATTTATCCAATCATACCCAAAATTTAATTAATCGTTCCCGAGTAATTAATTTGTTTTGTGTTCTTCATTTTTTTCTCCGTTCTTTTAGGTGTAATCATTTGATTGCAGTTTCAATTTGTAACGAATTCCAAAATCAATCTTCCCTGGTACGCTTCTTCTTTTCCCCTTTCTCTGTTGCCCTAATCTTTCATTCCTTTTGATTTAATTCCTTTTTATTTATATAAGATTTCGCCGATTTTTTGTTGCTATATTCTGGAGTAATTTTTTGTTTTTTGATCAGGTCAATTTATATTTATAAATTGTTTGGAAACGATGAATGCGAATATGTTTAATACTTGGACGGTGCTGCTTGAGTGCTTTGATTTGAATTTAGGGTTTATAGTTGTATAGATTGAATTGAATTTCTTCGATACTCCGTTTTTTTTGGAGAAAAATTGAACACTAGGTTGCGCCAAAGAGGAATCGCAGGTTGATTGGTGCGTAATCGTTTGTTTAGTTAGTTAGTGAATCGGGCTGTAAAGATGACGGATATCCAGCAATTGCAGCAGAAGCACGAGGGTTCCACCGCCACTAGCCCTGGGAGGCGGGACCCTCATTTCGAGCGAGGTTTCGAGGAGTATATGCGTGGCCACCTTGATGATTGTATGTCCCACTCCTACGACACCTCCTGCAGCTCCCCCCGTCACACTGAGGACGAGGACGATGATGCTGATCAGCTTGTTCGCAGGAGACGGAGGTCTGATCTCGAGGGGGATGATCTTGCTGAGTCCTCTGCTGCCAGGAGGCGCCACTCCCGGATATTGGGCCGTTGGGCTGCCAGGCAAGCTCATGAGATGATCACTACCATGGAGAGACGTAATCGAGAGTCTGAGCTTATGGCTCTTGCCGGATTACACCCTGTTTCCATGCTTGATTATTCTTTTCTACGGGAGTCTCAGTCCCCTTCTCCCAGGATGCAGGGCCCGGGCCCCACTGATGAGAGGCCCGCTGCACGCGCCTCTTCTACCTTGCAAATGTGGAGGGAGTTGGAGGAGGACCACTTGCTTAGTCGTGCTAGGGAGAGGCTTAGGAATCAGACGAGCGTGGATACTAACACCGATGTCTCTACCATGACGATGTCTGAAAGTAGGGAGGAGGGTGAGAATCGAGAGCATGATTTTGGGGATTGGTCCCATCATCATCATCATCATCAAGTGAGTAACCGTGATGTCCATGGGGACGGTGGGCGTTCTAGCAGAGAGCCATCTCCTGATCTCGGGGAAGTAGAGAGGGAGAGGGTTAGACAGATTGTGCGTGGGTGGATGGAGAGTGGTATCAACGAGCGGTCAACTAATCCCACGAGGGTGAGTAATAGTCCGAGGGAGGAATGGCTTGGTGAGACTGAGCGGGAAAGGGTGAGGCTTGTGAGGGAGTGGGTTCACATGGCCAGTCAAGAAAGGGTACGGGGAGGAGGAGGACAGAGGGAAGATCAGATTTCTGCACCCGATTCTCAGGTAGATCCTGCCCATAATGGACGTATTGCTGACAATCCGGGTACACAGCGAGAGCATATTTCCAGAGATATGTGGAGGCTGCGAGGAAGACAAGCTCTGATTGACCTGCTTGTCAGGATAGAACGTGAAAGGCAGAGGGAGCTTCAGGGTTTAATGGAGCATCGAGCTGTTTCTGATTTTGCTCATCGTAATCGTATTCAGGTCAGCTGCACTGCGTGCCTTTTTCTCTCCAACTGTTTCACTTATTTTCTATTTGCTGAACTCATTGATTGCACATTTGCATCCTATAGATTCTTTGATCTCTCTGATTACATTTACGTTCCAGTTTACATATTTAAAACTCTAATTCGTAGCTACTGTGATCTTACATTTTTACACATTGCACAGCCTTTGCAGGATGACTCATATTAAGTGAATGATTGATACTCTATAAAATACAAAAGGCTACTGGTCCAGTTAACCTTTTGGCTCTATTTCATCCTCATAAGTCATAACTAAACTAAAGAATGGTTACTCTTTGGCTCCACTAGAAATGGAAAACATGTGTAATACTTCTATACTGAACATATTTGAATATAAATGTTGACTTCGAAAACAAGAGAAGAGTTGAGGTGAGGGATTAGAAAAAAATAGTTATTTTTTCAGGTGGTCTTTATTGTTCGTATAAAACATAAAACCTTGAAAAATTGTTTTTATTTCTTTTTGTAACTATTTTAGAAAAAGAGAGCATTTCTTAACCTATTGTGGATAATTCAAGGAATGTGGTAGACCTGGTATGTGTATTTTCAACAATTCCATTTTTTGCTGAATGATTTTTAATGTTGGGACAGTGGGAATATTACTCACGTCTTGAATGATGAAGGGAGAGGGACTCATAGCTGATTAACCCCCCGTAACGAATTTTGTTTCATGTTTTCAGCTAGTCTTTATTAGTGTTAGATTTTTTGTGTTGTCTCACCTTATTAATAATTGAATAATACATGTTGAAAAATACACGCGCTCTACTCCATCTTTACTGATAATAATGGCAAGATTCTCGCGTAGGAGCAACTTGAGTGGAGGTAGGATATTGGTTATCGTGAATTTGTCTTTCAGTTCTTAAATTGCTGGGTTATGTTTATGATCTGCATCTGTCTGGTTGAATCAGTAGTACTGTAATGTATTTTGTTTGATACTGCTAAGTCACAGTGTAGTTGACTTTGAGAGGAGGAACTGATTATAATCTTTCTCTTTCTCTTTCTAGTCATTACTTAGAGGCCGTTTTCTGAGAAATGATGGAACAGGCGAGGATGAAAGAACACCTTCATTGGCAGCAAGTGAACTACTTCATTTGAGACAACAACACACAGTTTCTGGTTTGAGGTGCGCTGATAAAAGCTACTCGTACTACTGTATGATCAATTTTGTTTCTGTCTTTATATGTGAACACGTTGCCTGCTTATCAAGCTAGGTTTCTTCCGATCTTGTTTGACTGTAGCATAGCCCATAAATTAAAGCAAGCTGTCAAATGATATTTAGTGGCCCTGTGCCAAATATTTTTTGGAGGCCCTTTACCATACACCGTCTCTAATATTTTTAGGTTATTTTGAAAAATAATATGATAATAATCACCAAACTGTAGTTAGCTTTCAAAATTTTAAATATAATTGAGTGTCATGATCGACAAATATTACGGAGTATTGCTATTTATAATAGCTAGGTAGTTATCCAATGTCTGAGATTTACGAGTCACGGTTCATAGACCGGGCATTATTAGCTACGAGTATAAAGGTTTTTTTTTTAAAAATAAATTAATTTTATGGGTCGTAAATCTCATACTTGTATATATAAGTATATACTCCGTATATGATATTTGTTACAAGAATTATTTTGTTTTGATAAAACGAAATATACCATACACAAATTATAAGTTAAGAAGAAAGTCTAAAACAAATTAAAGGTCGAAAATAAAATAAAATATGGAGTAACAAAGATAACAAATTAATGAATAAGCTTATAAAATCAGGGGAAAAAAATTACAACCACTAAAAAAAATTGCTCGTGAGAGGATTCGAACCCCCACCTTCAGACAAAAAAAAAATTCCTTTTTGGGCACTACAATGCCTTTTCTTATTACAAAAACAAACTCCTTTTTGGGCACCACCGCACTACAATGCCTTTTCTTATTACACAAGGCCATATAAGTTACGTTTATACTCCCTCCGAGTAGTCCGAGTTCCTATCATTGACACGTATTCTTTTTTGGGCTGAGTTTGATCTTTTACCCGCTTTCCATTTTAGGTCCTAAATGTGTGGTTCATATTTACCCACCCATTTCTCTCTCTTCATCCTTTTTAAACCACTCATTTTGCCTTCCTTATTTTTCACCTCAAAAACAAATGAGTTAATCATAGGAGCTCGGAGGGAGTATTTGGTTTTAACCTGATGAGGCCCCTCACAAGTTGGGCCCCGTTTCCAACTTCCAAGAACCGGGTCAACATGCTAATTGACGGGCCTGAATAAAAGCCATCAAAAGGCCTAAGTAACCTCTCCCCGTTATAATTGTCTTCTGCTAGAATTGTCAGTTGTTACTCCTTAGAGGTTCTGTTAGTCTTTGACGTTGATAGTGAACATTTAATATTTTTAAAAAAACCTCTTCCTCCCAGTGTGAATATTCTTCTCACTTTTCATATTAAGCTCATTTAATCTGTTCTTCACATTCATTTTCTTTCCTTAATTTAGCAATATGGAAGTGAAAATTCCCGAGTACTAAAGCATCCTCATGACTTACAATTTTACACACTGTGCCATTATAAATCTGTTTTTTACTTCTCATAGTTTAGTTTATTAGGATATAGTCCTACCCATTCTCACTGGCTAACAAACTAAATTAACAAACCTGCTCCCCTCTTACCCAAGTCTAGAGCCAAGAGTCACCATCTCCATAGTCTACCTCAAAATCTCCACCGATCTGATTATCACCAGCAGGGCTGTCGACCGTAATATACATTGACCACCATCCCTCAACTACCATATCCTATGTCCGAAGTCTGAACACAAACGTTGACCAAAAACGAAAATGACCCGCTCCACAAATACTGGTCACCACAGAAGACAGTCCACTTCACTCCCATGAAAATACCGACCACAAAAATCAACCTACCCTATCTCGCCCCTCCAACACCAACCTATGCGTTTGTGTAGGAGGTAAGGAGGTTTTAGGGTTTGGGAAGAAACGATGGCGGTGGTTATGATAGTGGTCACTTGTACGAGTGTTGGAAACGGCTACATATCCAAGCATATTAATCAGAATGATTATTATTTTTAATACGGCTACATTACACTTCTAAACGCGAAATGTTTCAATTTTTGTTCTATTTTTTGTTTGTCTTTAATTGGTCTACACTCTTACTGTATAAGACATTGTCATCCTAGAATCTGTTGACATTTTTTAGTCTCGAAGCACATAATGCTCATGATTTTTTTAATTTTGCATTTGTGATTTTGTTGAATACTTTATGTCTGCACACATCATTCCAAAGTCCTTGTCTGAATTGCATGCAATGACAATGTAACATGAATTATCAGGGAAGGTTTTCGTTCTAGGCTAGAAACTCAAGAAGTGAGTAGCAACTTTGACACGTCCTCTGAAGTGGGTATTGATCAGGCTCAACGTGGCACCTCATTGGAGGTCCAAATTCAGAATTCTGTCCACCTTCAACCTACACCGGAAGCTAACATGCTTAATGAGCTGCCAGGAAATAACATAACCATATTTAGAGAAGTCTCTGCTGATTTGACTGAGGCGGAGAATGCCATGGAAAGGGCAGATTGGCAAGAACAGGTGTCTGGAGATGAACCGATGAACCTGCCACATTCAGTGTTTTCAGATGTTGATCCATGGAGAGGAAGTGTCGGAGAAAATGTTGGTGATCCCTGGCAGGGAACTTCTCGAAGTCAATGGCCACAAATGGCTAATAGGAGTGATGGTGAAGCAGAGAGAAATTTACCTGGCGAACATGGTTGGGATGAGGTTGGTTCTCGTGAAACCTTAATGAATTGGTCTGAAAGGCCTTCTGATCCTCCAAGAATTCCAGGTGGAAGCCTTTTTAGACGAGTTAACAGATTTCACCTACCCGATGAGGACAATGTTTACAGTATGGAGCTCCGTGAACTTCTAAGCAGGTACCCTGACCTCTGATGATATTTTCACTTAATTCTGTAACATCTACTCACTTTGTGGTTAGTTATGGTTGAAATATATCTGATTTTGATGCAGGAGGAGTGTTTCAACTCTTCTCCGTAGTGGCTTTCGCGAAAGTTTGGACCAATTGATACAATCTTATGTGCAAAGGCAAGATCATGTTCCTGTTGATTGGGATCTTCACAGTAATTTACCGAATTCTGCTGCATCAACGTCTAACCAGGGGTCTCAACGGCGGAATCCAAATGTCAATGACAGAGTCACTAGACCTTCAATCGTCCTTCCATCTCCACCAGTGCCGCCGCCTCAACCTCTCTGGCCGCCTCATCTACATCATAGTTGGTCTCGCCAAGCTATGCATCGTTCAGAACTGGTTAGCTATATTTATTACAGTAGCATAATTATTATTTTCTTTTTAACACATTGTTGCCTTCACATAGCAAATGCTTGTAATAGGACTACTATATTGAACTACCATCCCAAAGTCTTAGTCCCAAAATGATTTGAAGTCAGCTAATATGAACCATTATTTGGTACCATCGACGTTGAAAAATAAAACTTCAAAAATACCAACAAATATTAAAGAAAGAAAAAGTGGGCATTGCTCTTTAACTACGCCTTACACTCTTTTTCTTATTTTGTCATTTTTTCTATGCATCTTTCCCTTTCATTCACTTACCAACACACTACAAAAATGAAGACAACCACCACCACCATGCTACCCCTACCCTAAACCCGGTCGACAACCACTGCTACCACAACCACTGCACAACCACCGCCCTCTCCTGTCGCTACAAAAATATCAAATATCGTTACAGTAATGTTTTTTGATAGGAATGGGAGATGATGAACGATCTTCGAGCAGATGTCATGAGGCTCCAGCAAGGCATGAACCACATGCAGAGGATGTTAGAAGCCTGCATGGACATGCAATTGGAGTTGCAGCGTTCAGTTCGGCAAGAGGTCTCTGCAGCTCTTAATCGCTCTGCTGGTGGACAAGGTTGCTCTCTAGAAATGCACATACTATTTCATGCATTTAATTAGTTGCCATAGAAAACTGAAACCTACTAAGAAGGGTTTTAGGGGAAATGAATTTTGCATGGACTCGGAATGGGTCATTGAGAAACAATGTACTCTGTTATCTGAGTTTCTGGTGCTTTCACACGTCTCCGAGTCCATGGTCAAGCGAATTCTGACGAGTTGTCTGCATGAAACTACTTGCTGAGGACTTAAGATGATGGCTGAATGCTTTTAATGTTATTGCAGGTGCCGAGACTTCAGAGGATGGATCACAATGGGGTCATGTAAAGAAAGGAACATGCTGCGTTTGTTGTGACAGTCACATTGATTCTCTGCTATACAGGTAAAACATTTTGGTTTATAAAAAAAAACTGAAGCTCCTGCGATACAACTGTTCGAGGAGTGTTATCAGAATCAAGTGGATGTGAGGGATCGTTTCCTAAGCTGATCGATTTATTTGGTTGCCTGCAATATTTTCAGGTGCGGTCACATGTGTACTTGCTTAAAGTGTGCAAATGAGCTGGTTAGGGGAGGAGGTAAGTGCCCTTTGTGTAGGGCACCCATTGCTGAGGTTATCCGAGCTTATTCTATACTGTAAATAAAATAACATAGTTTACGCCGGAGGACAGCAAGAAAAAAACCCCGGAAAGGATTGTTGTTCAGGTGAAGCCGTGAAGATGAATAGGGGTCGACGCGTTGGCATTGAGCTAGGATAGCCATCATAAGCTTGCCTTGCCATCTAGTTGTCGCTCTTTTCTGATTATTATTTTCAGCACTCTATTCATATTCAGTATATACATCGGCATTTCCCTGACTACGATAATTAGGCTAATTTAAAGCTTAGATGTCATTTTGATGTATTCGTATATTGTATTTCTTTTTAAATTTTAAGAACGTGTTCAGCTTCTCTCTCCGTCTGTCTTTCTTCGTATTATCAAATTATCCAGACGAGTTTATTGCGTTAACATCGCTCATTCAGGCAGTGACCTTCAGATTTTAGGGTTCGCTAATGGAGTAGTAGATGATTAATACGAAGATATTGAAGAAAGCGATATAAAGTAAAGATTAATACTCTCTCCAAGTTCCCATTTTCTTCATCTTTTCCTTATCGAGGTTAGTTTGATTTTCTTTCCCTCTCTTTCCACCTTTAATCAATTATTTATTCGTTACTTAATTTCTGTGCCCAAAAGAAATGCTAGGAGGAAGTAGTAAAATTTGAGATAATTAATTCTGATCGTTGTCGTAACATACAATGGTCTTCACTCTTAAATGTACATTTACAACACAATAAGCTTATATTGCTGGTCATTATATCGCAAATAAGAATCGTAACCTAATCAGCTAATCTTAATCTTAATCCGGAGTCACATGGATAGAAAATACTTGATAGGGTCTTATAATAAATCCCATGCTTTCTAAAGTCCATCTAATTACCAACCAAACAATAACTCTCCCATGAGACTGATTTTACCGGGGTGGTTATTAATTTAATAACCACTTCTGACCGCAGTAAAATTGTCGTGAGACCGTCTCATAAGAGTTTTTGGAATGGGGTAATTATGTATGCGAAAATACACTTCGTATGAATTGGAAGAACTCCTCTTCCACACCATAATCAGAAACAAACACACCATGGAACTGTCCCTTGCCAAAACTACCCCTTACATTCACCCCTTGTTTCCACAGCCACTCAACCAACTCAACTTGCCTATCAAAAAGCGGGTCCCCATCACAACCCACCACCGCAACCCGCCAACCCAATTCTCGAATCCTCCTAACCCCATCCAACCCCTCCCCACTAAACGGGTTACAATACCAATAATTCCGATTTGTCCCTATTGGTAAAGACAAGTTCCACATTAAATCAGTGACAACCAAGGGTAAAACCCCGGTTTCATCCAACCTCAACTCCGACCCGGACCGGTTCACCCCACCAAAAAACGGTTGGATTAAAACCAACCCTCTAACAACCAACGGACTGAGAGCGTGGACCAAGGTCGACGCTCTCAATCCGACCATATAAGCGATATTTCCGCCAGCACTTTCGCCCATTATAACACATTCCGAAACATCCCCGTAACTTTTCACCCAATCATTGTTCCCGTCTCGTAACCAATACAAGGCCTCCAAAACATCCTCGTATGCACCCGGGAGGCGATTCTCGGGTGCAAGCCGATACTCGACCGAGACAACTATCACGCCTAGGTAGCTGGCAGCATGGGCGCAAAAGCGGTCGAAATTCGGGGTGGCAGCACTAAGGATAATAAACCCGCCTCCATGAACGTAGAGTATGACAGGGAGTTTTACAGGTTTAGTGAAATCGATGTTTTTGGGTAAGTAGGTTCGAGCCCACGTGTTTTTGAGTGGGTTGAGTGGAGTGTCTTTAGAGTAAGCAAGATCGGAAGAAGTGTTTGGGGGGACAAGAGGGTAGAATTCTTTGATTCGGGTGATTGTTCCGTCGGGGTTTGGGATAAGGTGGAGCAATTTGTAAGGGTCGTCATTGTCATTTGTGGATGAGCTACTGTATTGGAATGTGAAAGAGGGTACAAGAAGAAGCAAAAACACAAGTAGTTGTTTGAAATGGGAATTTGCAGCAGCTTGGATGAACATTGCTTTTATTTGGTTGGTTAGATTGACAAATTTAGTTTAAGCATTGATTAGAAGTGTAGTGGAAGTTTTAATGAACTCTGCTTAAATATACCTACACTAGTACTACTTCAGTCACTACCTTAGCTTGATTAGTGAGTGGAAACGTGGAGTGTTGGACTAGTGCAAGTGTATGGGCAATCAACTTGCTTTTTACTTAAGACGATGAGATCAATGAGAAGATTGATAACCCGAGTTTAAAACACAAATATTCTTATTAACAACGGACAAACATATATGTCACAAATTTATAATAATAGGGTAAATAAACATTGTAAATTGTAATCTTGCGTTGTTATATACGGAGTATTCTACTTATTATATACGGAGTATCTATTTGTGTGGGTGATATAGAATTGTGAACGATATATCTGTCGTAAAAGAAACTTAGTCATACTAGGATTGTTATTTGACGGCCACAAACACTGGTTAAAGGATAAATGGATAATCTTAACGTTATTTAGAAGATAGATAGGTCATAGGAGCATTATTATTATTATTATTATTAGTTAAGATGTGATGGTGATTGGTGAGTACGCTAATCACAGGTCCTTTTGTATAATATATAAAGTATCACATCAACATAAATTGTGTGCTCCACCATAACGTTGTTGGGTGCTTGATGAATGCTAAAATAATAGCATCTCTCTGTAGCGTATTTATGGGCACTTAAATTAATGATAACAAATACCGAGCTACTCTTAACTTAATCAAAAGTGGTTGGTTAGATTATTACTCCACTATGGACGCAATAGTAGTCTTAAAATTCATACCCTTCATCTTGTTAGTTTGTTATCCTTTTTATATTTAGGGTCGTGCTTTTCTAACGAGCGTTTACTCAATCCTAACGACATTTTACCTATTTGTCTCCGTCATTTCCCAACGCTCTCAAAAGTGATGTTTTTCTCTCTAAAAAAATCCCAAATTTGACCTAATCGAATTCGACCACCCAACCCGCCGGCCATCACTACCGTGACCACCACCACCACCTTCTAATTTGTTCCCTGAATCCTCATCTACTTCACCAATTACAATTATACAATAATTATAAAAAAAATGTAACCAAACCCTAATTTAATTGTTCAATTTCAATTAAATTTTGATTAGACAAAATAATGAATATAATGTAACATAACAATTGATTTAGGGAAAACGACAATTAGTTTTATCATTAATTGAATTAGGGCTAATGACCGATCCCTAATTTACTTCACCAATTTCAATTAAACAATAATTAGAAGAAAAAGAAGTATCAAAATCCTAATTTAATTCTTCAATTTCAATTAAAGAGTAATTAGAAAAAGTAATTACCGTAACCAAACAAGTAATTTAGGAAAAACGGTGATTACTTCATCACTAATTGAATTTCTACTCATAATCGATTTGTAATTGTGCTTTGAATAGTTGTATGCAAATGAGAGAAATTTGATTCTTGGATGGGAGAACTGTGAATTATGAGAAGGGCAAATTTGGAAATATGAAAAAAAATACGTTAGGATTGAGTAAAGTTGGGTTAGGAAAAAGTAATTTCGTATATTTATTGTGATGAGTATTTTGATTAAACGATAACAAATGAACGAGATGGAGGGAGTATCAGAGAACTTTAGGTCGTGTTTGGATAAGAAAATAAGAGAGAAAGGGAGATGAGGGAAAGGAAAGGAAGGGAAGACATTGAAGTTTTCCCTCTAAGGGCTCGCTTGGAATGAGGGTAATTATTCCGGGGATAATAGAGTAAAAATGAACTAAAAATAAATGAGCTTGTTGCTTGATTGTGACATTTTATGATGTAAAAGGCATATAAGGGGAATAATTACCTCCCCATTGGGGGTAATGCATTACTTGAGTGGAGAGGGAAGTAATAATTCCCCAAATAAGTTATATTTCGTTAATTTTCTGTATTTTCGCTTAGCATCATCACTACTTTTCATCATTTTCTAATTTATTTTTGCTCTATTATTCCCAGAATAATTACCCTCATTCTAAGCGAGCCCTAAATCTTGTATCTTTAGGCGTGGGGAAATGGTTTCCTTTGAGGATGGAAATTGAGCCTCCAAATCTATTCACCCCATTTTCCTAACCAAATACTAAAGGAATTTGCTTCCTGCCCTTTCCTCCCCTCCCTTTCCCTTTATTCAAACGGACCCTTACTAACAATGGTTCTACTGCAAGTTGCAACCCATGTACTCCTTCCCATGCAATCCAAGATTAAAGTGAGTAAAAATTAATGACATTTTGTGTAAATAGATGATAGATATGAGGATGATATATGGTAAAAGAGTAGGTCTCCTGAGATAAAAAAAATGTAAAAGTTTGATTGGATGGTTCGTTTATAATAAGTGTAAAACTTGAATTTGATGGGAGGGCTATTATGATGATATGCTATCCGTCTTTCTTAAGATGGATATTCGTTGTAAGATTAAAACGAGTCAAATAAGTATCCACTTAAGTAGATAAGACCATTATTTTCCTAATCCCCATAAACTTTACTTTTGTCTTATCCTTCATATTTGATACTCCCTCCTCCACTATATTATGATCTTCCAACTCATTATTTTAATCTCTTACATTAAAAGTAGGAAGATTATTGTTGGGGGAGGGAGTACTCCCTCAGTTTTTTACCGTATATTTCTTTCTATTTTTTAAGATTTGTGAGCAGTATTTAATTGAAACGGAAAGAAACATACAAAACGAAGGGAGTATCTATTTAACCCGTTATATGTTAGTGAATCACATGCACTACAATACAGAAAAGTACTCCGTAATTACATCAATGAGTAAACGATTTTGTTGAATACTCCGTACTAATTATCTCCCCTAAACAAATGATTAACTCTTTTTTTTCCATATAGAGAATATTTTTGAAGTTTAGTGTAATACTCCGTGCTCATGCAATTTTTTTTCAACATAGCCAGATTAAAAGTTCTTACAAACTCATACCTTCTCAAAAGTAATTTCTCAAAAAAAGAAAAGAAAAGTAAATAACATAGGTTACATATCCTTGCAAGAGCACAATTTCTTGTATGAGACGCTCTCACGATAAGTCTATTGTGAGACCTCTCACATATAAGGGAGTAGTCGTAGCAGATCAACACCAGATCTCGTCCCTTACGAAGTCGATAAATTGTGTCCGCTCCGTTGAATCGCCACCATACACACAAACATTCCATGATAACCAACCCCCTTCACTCATCAAGGTTCTCTTCTAACATCTTACCCATGCAACTCCACACCTCTATCAACCAACCCATTTCTCGAACCACCATTCACAGCCCCAACCGGCAAACAAAGCTCCCAAAATACTACTGTATATCATTAACCTCAAGCGACACAATCGCATCTCAGACCCACTCCTATCCAACCCGCCAAAGTAGGGTTGGATTAAAACCAAACCCTTGATTACCATCATTACCCTGACTCGTTATGGTACGTAATAGCACTCTCCCCCATCAAAACACACCTCCATAAATCACCATATTTATTCACCCATTCGTCTCTACCGTCTTTATCCCAAGTCAACGGCGTCATAGGCAGCAGGGAGACGATGCTCAGGGGCTAGCTGGTACTTGACAGATACGACCAATGCGCCAAGGCAGTGAGCTGCCACAGAGCAAAACTCGTTGAAGATATCGCGTAGTTTGTTTGACATTATGAAGGGATACTTAATTACTTAAAACTACAGACAAGTTTCTAATAGAATATAAACGGGCCTCAACCATCGCCTTAAGGTTTTGGTTGAGATGGTTTGTTAACATGGTATCAGAGCCAGAGGTCACGAGTTCGAACCCTGGCAGCCCCCAATATCTCGAACTCTGAAGTGGAATCTCAGCACACGGTACGGGGGAGCCGGTGCGCATTAACCACTCTTCAAGCCCAAAGGGCATTCGAGTGAGGGGGCGTAATAGAATATAAACGACCCTCAACCATCGCCTTAAGGTTTTGGTTGAGATGGTTTGTTAACATGGTATCAGGATGGTTTGTTAACATGGTATCAGAGCCAGAGGTCACGAGTTCGAACCCTGGCAGCCCCCAATATCTCGAACTCTGAAGTGGAATCTCAGCACACGGTACGGGGGAACCGGTGCGCAGTGAGGGGGCGTAATAGAATATAAACGGGCCTCAACCATCGCCTTAAGGTTTTGGTTGAGTTGGTTCGTTAACAGTTTCCCACCAATTGATCTCAATATCTCATACAGGCTCATACAGCCATACATACAGCATTGATTGGGAATTTTGGGAATTTGGAACTCGTCTGCTTAATTAGTCCAAATCACTACTTTGATAGCTCTTCTATGAAAATTTATTCGAGGATTTGGACTACTTCAACAAGTATTACATACGGAGTACTCGGTATTAGTTAGCTTCACTTGTTTGAAGACGAATTGAAAACATTAAACAATGATTTTGATCACACTTCCGATCCCTTAAAAAAAAGGGGTTGGTTAATGGAGCAACCATGTTTTCCTTCCAAATCTTCATCAACTACTGTTGAATGACTAGCTTGGGGATTCGATGATGTATAAGACACAACGCGGATGATAAATTGATAAGAGTTTTAGCTCGTTTGAATCTCCATTTTAACACAAGTAACTAACGATGTTTACAATTTCTCCGATTGATTACATGTATCAAGATAGAAATTGCCTAACAAAATCGAACAATTCTTTCATCTTCCCAGAATTTGATACAAACATTCCATGGTTACCATCTCTATCAAACATAGACTTCACATTATTCAACCCTCTATCCTCCAACATTTTCACAAACTCTACGTTCCTATCAAAAAGCGGGTCACCCTCGCAACCCAACACGCCTACTCGCCACCCCAAATCCCTGACCCGATCCAACAAACTCGACCCACCACCTCCAAAAAACGGATCACAATACTCGTGGCTCCGGTTCACACCAACCGGCAATGAAAGCTCCCACATTAAATCATTAGCGGATAACGGCAGAGTCGGGTCATCCACCAACCGGATCTCCGAACCAGTCCGGTCTAACCCACCAAAATACGGCTGAACCAAAACCAACCCGACTATAACCAACGGCCTAAAATCATTGATCTGAACCGCCGCCCTTAATCCAGCGTGATACGCAATGTTACCCCCTGCAC
The DNA here is from genome assembly GCA_958450325.1 of Agrostemma githago. Classification (NCBI taxonomy): domain Eukaryota; kingdom Viridiplantae; phylum Streptophyta; class Magnoliopsida; order Caryophyllales; family Caryophyllaceae; genus Agrostemma; species Agrostemma githago. The sequence goes on along the minus strand of OY288259.1, from coordinate 57,812,840 downwards.
TTTCCCCCATAATAACACACCTCGAATAATTACCGTACTCATTTACCCACTCATCTTTACCCTCCTTAACCCACGCCAAAGCCTCCAAAACGTCGTCGTACGCTGCAGGGAGACGATGCTCGGGAGCGAGTCGATACTCTACCGAGACAACCAACGCGGAGAGTTGACTCGCCGCGTTGGAGCAAAACTCGTGAACGACCGGAGTTCCTACACTACACAGGACAAACCCACCACCATGTATAAACACTATGATCGGGAGCTTAATCTTATCCTTTGCTTCGGGAAGGTAAACCCGAACCAAGGTATTTTTACCGCGGTTAATCGTGACGTCTTTAGAGAAGGAAAGAGATGATGATGATGAGGAGGAGGGTTTAACAGTAGGGTAAAACTGTGGTATGCGAGTGATTGTACCATCAGAGTTTGGGATTATGTGAAGAAATTGGTAAGGATTGATGAGTATTGGATTGGGTTTAGAGGTTGACGCCATTTTTGGTAAGATTCGAGGTAAGATTTGGATTGAGATTAGAAAGACGAGGAGGAAGATTAAGAGGATTGATTTTGTTGTTGATATGCTTCTTATCATCTTAATTTTTGGGGAATTAGATCTGGAATCCAACAACTTCTTATCTTCCTTAATTACTCATTCGTTTTTTCGAATTACTTTTAATTAACCAACTTTGTTCAATTCTGACGAATTTTTCTTTTACTGTATAATTTTTCTAGGTATTACAGATTTACAGAGTATATCCTTATAAACTTTTAGCTTTTGCACTTTCAATGTTGTTAGATGGGTTTATGGTTGGTTGAATTTTGAATTTCTTCAGAGAAAACAAAAAAAAAATTGTTAGTGATGAAATGACTAAAGCAAAATGGTCATATGTCGTTAATATTGAGTCGATTACTCCCTTTGTCCGATCAATAGCTAAGATGTGCTTCATATAATGATATAGTTTCCCACTTGTAATCAAAATATATTTATATTTATATAAAGGAGGAACTTTTCGAGTGATATGATTGATCTGTTACATCAAAATTCAATTTAGGAAAGTATCATTAATAATAAAATAAATCAAGTAAAAAATCTTTTAATTATTATAATACGGAGTAATACATTTAATCTATTATATTAATGTGACTTTTTTTAATTTTCATCTTAAAATCTTTAAATTTCACTTAACAAAAATTTATCGCAATTTTTTTTTATAAAAATTAGAATCTTGGTAGAAAATGCTTTCATTGGTATAAATATCATATACTACCTCCGTATCTATATGTTCGTTCACAAAGTTTAATATATGGGTGGAGTATTATATTAAAAGTGGACGAACATATAGATACGGAGGGAGTAATTTGTTTCATATTATTTATTCGAAAAAGTAATAAATTTATTACAATACTCCCTCCCATCCATTCAATTTTTTACGTGGGATTATTTTTAGAAGGAGAAATGGTGAACCTAGTAAAGAATTGAATGGATGGGAAGGACTAAGGAGATAAAAATACTAAAGTTCTCCCACATCGACAAATTATAATAAAGTAATTACTCTGCGAATTTGGAGACATTTAATTTCTGAACCAACTCGGCTAGAAAAACGTGGATAATAACCTTCAAATTTCCCATTTCAGATGATTTTTCGAAAAATATGAGATATTTTGCTGGCTACATAAATAGGACCCGTATAACATAAGATGACATGCATATGTTAAAAAACTCTAAAACCACTCAGTTTCAAATATATATACCGAAAATTTCGTCCGAATTCGACGTTACTCGAAAGATAGTCGAATGTCTTTTAAATGTGTTTATTTTCAACCGTACGTACCTTCTATTATACCATGACATATCGACGATGTATGAAGTGATTACTGTGCGAATTTGGAAACATTTAATTTTGGGACCAAATCGGCTCGAAAAACATGGATAATAACCTTCAAATTCGTCCATTTCAGATGATTTTTCGAAAAATATGAGATATTTTGCTTGCTATATAAATAGGACTGTATAACATAAAATGACATATAGTTGTTACAAAAAACTCTAAAATCATTTAGTTTCGAGTATATATACTGACGATTTTGTCCTAATTCGACGTTACTCAAAAGATAGTCGAATGTCTTTTAAATGTGTTCATTTTCAACCGTACGTACCTTCTATTATACCAAGACATATCGACGATGTATGAAGTGATTACTGTGCGAATTTGGAGACATTTAATTTTGGGACCAAATCGGCTCGAAAAACATGGATAATAACCTTCAAATTCGCCCATTTCAGATGATTTTTCGAAAAATAAGAGATATTTTGCTTGCTATATAAATAGGACCCGTATAACATAAAATGACATATATTGTTAAAAAAACTCTAAAATCATTCAGTTTCGAGTATATATATACCGACGATTTCGTCCTAATTCGACGTTACTCGAAAGATAGTCGAATGTCTTTTAAATGTATTTATTTTCAACCATATGTACCCTCTATTACACCAAGACATATATCCACGATGTGTGGAGTGATTAATCCGATGTCTCCTCTACTTTTCACGATTTGCATGGAATATTTCTCTCGTATTATGACATTTGGAATGATGGAGAGAAATTTTAAATATCATCCTAAATGTGGGCATTTGAAGCTGAGTCACTTACTGTTTGCGGATGATTTACTCCTTTTTTGTAAGGGGGAGACTGAGTCTATGAAGCTGCTTTGGAAGGCCTTTGCTACTTTTAGAAGGGCCTCGGGGTTGAGTATCAGTGTGGGTAAATCTCATGCTTACTTTGCTGGAGTTGACGAGGACAGAAAGGAGTCTATCTTGCAGTTTTCAGGATGTGTGGAAGGTTCTTTACCTTTCAGATATCTAGGACTGCCGATTCAGAGCACTCATTTGGGTAAGACGGACTGTGAGATACTGTTAGCTCGGATTGTTTCGAGGATCTCTAGTATTGGAGCCCGTAAATTATCATATGCAGGCAGGTTGACTTTGGTTCAGTCTGTGCTTTCTCAGCTGCACAATTACTGGGCCATGGTTTATATAATTCCGAAATTTGTTATGGCTCGAATTGTTTCCTTATGCCGCAACTTTTTGTGGGATGGTGGTGTGGAGGGCACGAAAAGAGCTTTAGTGAGTTGGGATAACATCTGTCGGCCTAAAGGGGAAGGGGGATTGGGGTTGCGAGACCTCTACCTGTGGAATGAGACTGCTGTTGCCAAATTGGCCTCTTGGGTGTTTGACCAACCGGATCGTCTTTGGGTTCGGTGGGTTAGTAGCATTTATCTGAGGGGCTCTGTTTGGCGAGACTATCAGCCTCCTGCTGATGTCACGTGGGCGTGGAGGAAGATATGTCAGGCAAAAGAAAAGATTAAGAACTTATATGTTGATGGGCGTTGGCATGGGTCCGCGGAGCAGTACTCTATTTCGCTTGCCTATGAGGCTTTACGGACTCATCACCCGAAGGTTGCTTGGGGGAGGCTCGTCTGGAATACTTGGAGTTTCCCGAGACACAGCTTCATTTCTTGGCTAGTGTTCAAAGGGGCTTTAAGTACTAGAGTGAAACTTTTGAGGATTGGGGTCTCTGACTCAGACCTTTGTTTCTTTTGTGACTCACAGGCTGAAACCTTTGAACACCTATTTTTTGGGTGTTGCTGGAGCTCAAGAGTTATAGACATCTGTGGACATGACGTAGGTCCACCCCGACGCGGCGAAGCGCGGGTTTGGGTAGGCGAATGAATCTCGTGGTGAGATTGTTCTCGGGTTCGAAATTTAAGTCAAAATGGAGTCGCCACCGAATTTTGTGGTTATTCGGAACCATACGAGCCCACTCTATGTCGTCATGGGCTTTACACAAAGTAAGCCCACTCCGATTTCAGAGTTTATGGGGCTCGTCCCTTTGCATTGCGATACCGATACCATCTATACCGGTAATCGTATAAAGAATGACTCTCGTTCGCCAAGGGTTTCGGACATCCGGAAACCAAAGGTTCTGAGTAAGGGGTGAGGGTACGTGTTGGGAAGCCCACTAAGGACACCCAACCCCGCCCGCACATGGCGGCCTCTACTAAGACATCGTTCGTGTTCATGATACGCGCGCTAGTAAAATAATTAAATGATATGCAAACAGCGTTTTTTTAACTAAACATACGAGTTTTGCGTTATCTACGTCATTTAATGCATCTAATTACGGTCGAGTTGAGTTAGCATGCGAGGTTCATTTATAAAGCGTAAAAGCAAATAATAAATAAAGCTCGAAAAAGAAATAAAAAGCGTACAAGCTACACGGGCGGAAATACAACCCGGAATTCACAATACGACATAAACAAAATAACGTAAAACAAAGATAAAAACGGACCCATATATAAACTAGACCGCGAAATTATGTAGATGGACTACCCCGCTTAAACACGTATTATGTTACGTATTAAGCGAAGGACGGAAATAGGAGATTGTGGCGTATTGCTAGCCTAGTCTCGCATTCCGTAGTCTTGTCCCGACTTATCACGTAAAGGTGGTCAAAGTCGTTCTACGTGTCGTGACATGTGTAGCGTTTTGAAAAATGATGAAGGGTCGGTCGATGGTCTAAAGTCGATAAGAACGGGGCTCGGAATATATGTCCAAGCCCTCGGGTTTCTGAGTTGCCAGACCCACTCGACCGAGTCATTGATTGACTCGACCAAGTGCGCTATTAACATGGCTACTGCCCATTTTTTGGGGGGGTACTCGATCGAGTGCCTTATGGCACTCGGTCGAGTGTGTCGTTAATGGGGCTACTGCCCAGTTTTTGGGGTGCAACTCGATCGAGTGGCCTATGGCACTCGGTCGAGTGCCCCCTGTACGAGTAGTGATTTGCTCGATTTTATGACTTGAAATCGATGATCGGCCAAGTCAAATACAAATATCGCACGATTTGTATCCGACTCGGCCTCCGGTACTATAATCGTGTATGAACGATTATAATACCGTCACCGGAGTTTTTATGAAAACGTTTGTGTTAGATTATGAAACTTTGAATTAGTAACGAGATGCATCCCTCTACGTCACAACATCGAAACTAACCCTTTCGGGTTATGTGATGTCGGTATTCGTGTCAACGGGTCTCGAACCAATTATGGAAATGGAGTTAAATATGTTCAACTGCGACGAATCACGATCACGTCACGCCCTTGAGTACATTGGGGCGGGGCTCCTCGAAAGGGCTCCACCTCCGTCGTTGCTCGTAAAGGGATTAGACGGATCGAATGTGATTATCGTAGTTCAACATTTCAAAACCGACTTTTGATATTAGTATTATATACGCGGTATTATTAGAGTTAGTAACGATATAAAAATGATGCAAAATTAGAAATGCGAAAAGATGAAAAAGTTAGTATATGTGTATGTGTTACTACGATACAAAAATATGAAAATGTGCATAAAAACGATATTGAAAAGAGATTAAAAAGGAGTTTGGAACACCCTCAACGTACATGCTAGTATGGACCTCGGAAACGGACTCGTGAACAGCGACAAAGCTTGAGAGTATCGAGGATGCACGCGAGTTACGGTGTGTATGGATATGTGTGTGTATATGTCGGTTTATCGAGGGACTAGAACTCGGTTTTTTGATGTGTTTGACTTAGGGTTTCTAAGGTTTGTAAGGTGGGATGTAGGGTTGGTATATGGCTGAAAATGTAGGGCAAAAAAAATGGTGAAAAGAATCTGAAAAAAGTCTCTGAAATGCATGGGAATGAGTCGGTATTTATAGACGTTTCCCACGACCTAGGGGGCACTCGATCGAGTGGCCCTAGTGCACTCGATCGAGTGCTTTAGAAAATGGGCCAAGCCCAGCTCGAAGCGCTCCACTCGACCGAGTGGGCAATCCATTCGATCGAGTGGATCAAACAAAATCGAGATATTTGGGGAAGGTTTGACTTGTTTGTTTTGTTTATTTTTTTGAATTTGATTTGTGCGCCGAAGTGATCTCAGCTGGTTTTATGAGACGGTTTCGTCTTTGACCGGGTTTTGACCCGGTCGCCAAAAGACGGGAATTATTTTTGGTGTCGGTTTTGGCCCAAATTAGTCTTACTTGACTCGGGACGACCCACTGGGCCTGAATTTGAGGTCTGTTTTGTGAGATTTTACTCCGCTAAAAAGTCCATGTCGGATGTTATGAATTCCGAGCCCAAATCCGAGTATACTAAGTCACGTTGACGCCCAATCATCATTGGGTGTTTTTCGGAGACTACCATAGACACGTGGCAGTCAAAATGCGGGTGTCTACAGAGCCCCCACTCTGACTGAGGCTTGGACAAGGCGAAAGTCAGAGTAGCTACCAAGCCCGCTAAGACCTGGTAGACTTCCGGTCGGGTCGTTTATAGTCCAGTAGACTTGCGTGAAGGGCTCGCCAGCCATAAGCAGAGGGTCATACCTGTCTTGACGATGATAGCTTCGCGGGGAGTCAGACTTGTAGCATAAGTCCTGGGCGCGACTATATGTGGGCCCATCCCATATCTTTTCGGGGAAAATGCCGCCTCGGGCGTTTCGCTAGGGAAGTATACGAGCTGTTCGGGCTTGCTTCTGAAGCCCTGGGTCGCATTTGATGATGATGCTCCGTGGGGAGTAAAGCTTGCCTCTTTTGGGGAGTAGGTGTACCCGTATGCCGACACATCGTACTTCGGATGTAGCACACCGGGGAAAAGCTAACTCCGTTGGGGAAATTAAATAGTTTCGCGGGGACTTGCTTCTTGAAGTCTGGGGTGTACCTGTATGCTGACACATAACAACTTGCATGTAACATGTAGGTAAAATGTTGACTCTCGCTGGGGAGAAAAAAGGTTGAAAATTTTGGAAAGACAAAAATTTTGACGCAAAGGAATTAGAAGATCTTAGGAAAGCTCGGGACAGCTTGATTCCTATTCTGGGTTCAAGTTTGAAATCAGGCCTGCGCGCGCATAGGGCCCAGCTTGCTGAGGAGGCAGAGTAGTTAGGTTTCCTGTTAGGTTTTCCCATTATAAATGTGGGGATCCTTGCTTCAGTTTTCTGCACCTCAACTCAAACTCTTCTTTTCCCTTCTCAAAATCTTGTAGACTTTCAAGAAAGCTTAGAAATCTCCACTATGGGTATTGATCATTTGACGGCTATGCTTCTCGCCTGGTCCCAATACTTTCGGGACGAGGAGAAGGTCAGGCTGACTCAGATGGGGATAGTCAATCTGTTCCCTTTTCAACGTCTAATAGTGGATTCGCATTTTCTGGACGCCTGTCTGTCGTTTTGGGACACCACCCATCACGTGTTTGCATTCCCGAGGGGCGAGATGTGTCCTTTGCCCGAGGAGATTGCGGCCATAGGCGGTTGGGGCCTTGCTATTCAGCCCGCCATTCCTCCATTCTACCCGGATCCAAGGAGGAGATTAAGGGAGTTCTTGGGTTTGTCTCATGCTGAGGCAAACCGAATGGTGCAGGGAGATAACGTTTCCCTATTCGATCTAGCTGACAAGTTCATGAACCCACGGGACGTGAGGGCCACCCCCACTCATAGACGTAGGGCATTCGCCTTCTGCATGCTGCACTGCTATGTCTTCGAGGGGCTGATGGAGCTTGACTCATGTAGGGGTCAAATCAGGCTAATCGGAGTGGTTGACCAGATGGAGACTGGTCATAGCCCTGCTTGGCTAGCCACTGGGGAGATTATTACGGGTCTGGACGCCAGACGGCTTGACCCAACTCGACCGCCGACGGGGAGTACCCGTTTTCTGCAAGTATGCACCTCGATTTTTTTTTTTTTTTTTTTTTTTTCACGTTTCGCGCGAATTTTCTGATTCTCGTAAGTCACTCGATCGAGTGGACCTGTCACTCGATCGAGTGACACTCGTACCGGGCTACTGCCTGTTTTTGACAGGCTTACTCGATCGAGTCAGCTGCTGTACTCGATCGAGTGGGCTATAGCGGACCGCTCAATGGCTTACGAAGCTTGTGTATGCTTTTCAGATATGGTTGTCGGAACGGTTGTCAATCATAGAGACCCCTCCAAGCATTCCCAATTACCGGAGCAGTCAGATTAGCTCCCGAAGGCGGAAGATAAGCTCGAGTCATCGGATTGATCGAGCTTACTGGGACGAGGAGTTGGTGTTTCACGGGGGTCCCTTGATCAGGTGGACCGTCGCTTGGTGGTTCCTTTCAAAATTGACCGGACTGGCTAAGAGGGACCAAGCCCGATACCTGACGATCTTGTCCTTAGACTGGACAGTTCACATTTATCCGGACCGCCTCCTAAGGCAGTTCGGTTCGTCTCAGCGCATCCCTGAGACTGAAGCCATTATCAGCGTCCCGCTCCAATTGACGGACGCCATGTGCGACACTTGGTTGCAACGATGGTTCACTCGTCCTACATGGACTATACCTAGCCCTTGCCAATCCGCTTGGGTGTCACGGGCTTATCAAAAGTGGACTTCTGAGGAGTCCGAGGAAGCTCGAAAGGCCTTAAAGGTTGATGAGGCCATCGAATTGGTTCAGCGTGAGTCGGCGAAGGACAACAGAGACTTCTTCACCGGGGAACACAGTCCTGAGACCACAGTCCGGGGAGAATCGGGTTTTAAGTCACAAACTAAGACTCGATCTAAGAAAGTCGGTTCTAGCAGCACTCGAGGGCAGACTGACTTGGAACGACGACTTGGGCCGAGGTTGGCAGTCCGGGACCGACTTGGTCCGCGTGACCGGCTCCCTGAGCCCGTCAGGGCTCGACTTGGGCCCATTGATATGACAGGGGAGTCGGGCTCAAACACTCGAGCCCGAGCTAGGGAAGTTCCCGTGGTGATTCGGGAACGCTCCCCTCCGCGTCGTCGTCAGTGGACGACCAAGGAGGCTAAGGACAAAGGGAAGGGCAAGATGCCCTAAGTGCCGAGTCCTTTAGCTTTATTATTATTTAAGTATTATTATTATTTTTTATTGTGTGCCCCCTTTTTTTATATATTTTTTTTGAATTCCTGCATTTTGTAATTTCCCGAGTTTGTCGGGATTTTTTTTTTTTGAATTAATAAAAGAAGTTTATTATTAAACCGCTTCTGTCTTTTCTTGATTGCATTGGTTGTACCCTTTTGAGGGGTTGCCTACGTATCCGCGATTAGCAGAATCAAACCAAACGTAGTTCAGGCATAGGAAATTTGCAATCTCGAATTACACCAAGACTATTGGTTCAAGATGTTTATGACAGTAGAATAAGTAATTCTAGCTCATTGACTTGCTTTTTGTAAAAAAAAAGATTTTGGTAAAATTTGCTAATGACATTGAGAAATGGCTAAGGGTAGTAACGCTTCAGCTGGTCCAGGTTGGTTGGGTTGACAAATTCATTCCCGTCCAGGTCCGTCAGCATCACTGCTCCCCCCGATAGGATTTTTTTCACCAGATATGGCCCAGCCCAATTGGGTTTGAATTTTCCCCTTGGGTCAACCGGTAGTAGAGCCCGAATAGACTTAAGGACTAGGTCGCCCTCCTTAATGTGTCTGGGCCTTACTCTCTTGTTGAAGGCCCGTTGGATCCTCTTCTGGTAGATTTGGATATTATTGAGGGCACGAGACCGTCGTTCGTCTAGTAGAACCAACGAGTCATATCGTGCTCGAACCCAGTCAGCTTCGGGTACTTGACTTTCTAGCAGAATTCTGAGGGACGGTACTTCCATCTCGACTGGTTGGACTGCCTCCATCCCGTAGGTTAGGTAATATGGTGTCGCCCCGGTTGCGGTGCGAATTGACGTTCGGTATCCCCATAGGGCAAAAGGTATTTTATCGGGCCAGTCCCGGTAATTATCAGCCATCTTTTTGAGTATGGTGACAATTGTTTTATTAGCCGCCTCTACTGCTCCATTTGTTTGGGGACGGTAAGGCGAGGAAGTATGCCTTTGGATTTTATACTTGGTCAGTAGGGCCGCAGTCTCGGCTTGAAAATGAGTCCCGTGATCACTGATAAATTCAGCGGGAATCCCATATCGACATATTATCTTGTTTTGGATAAACTTGGCGACATGCTTGGCAGTGAGGATGCGATATGATTCAGCTTCGACCCATTTGGTGAAATAGTCGATAGCTACCAAAATAAAGCAATGCCCACCGGTACCCGAGGGATTTATTTTCCCGATTATGTCGATACCCCACGTTGAGAATGACCAGGGTGACGTCATGGTATAGAGTAGTGATGACGGCATATGTTGCACATTGCCAAAAATTTGACAGTTATGACAATGTTTGACATACGACCGGCAATCGGCTTCCATGGTATTCCAGTAATAACCGAGCCTCATGATTTTCCGGACCAGCATGTGGGCATTCATGTGTGGGCCGTTCTCACCATCATGTACTTCGGCCATAACCTTTTCAACCTTATACTTGTCAATACAAAGGAGAAGAGCCCCCTGTGCCGTTTTCTTGTACAGTTGTCCGTCGTCGGTGCGGATGAACTGGGTGGCTAGCCTCCGTAAGGCTTTCTTGGCTCGACCTTCCGTCCCGGGAGGATATTCTCCGCTCGTTAGGTACGTTAACACGGCTTGGTACCACGGTTCGGGATCGGTTATTTCGATGTCTTCAATATCGCAAATGTATGCCGGCTCAGACCGTCTTTCGACGCAAATTGGCATACTGGTCACATGGTCGGGAATGTTCAGTAAAGATGCTAATTTTGAGAGTGCATCTGCAAACTGATTTTCTTCCCGAGGCAAGTATATGTACTCTACCTTTTGGAATTGTTTCTCGAGATCCCTTACTCGTGCCTGGTAGGCCACGAGATTAGCATTTCGAGTCTTCCATTTTTGAAGCGCTTGGTTAATGACCAAGGATGAATCACCATGTACCCGGAGATTTGTAATCCCCAGATTGGCGGCGGCTTGTAGCCCGTAAATGCATGCTTCGTACTCTGCTGCATTATTAGTAACATCAAAGTCCAGTTTGATGGAGACGGGAGTATGTTCCCCTTTTGGTGAGATTAGGAGGATCCCGACTCCGAACCCTCGAAAATTGGATGCACCATCGAAGTATAAATCCCAAGTTTCAGTATCAGTATGGAAAATATCTTCATCTGGGAAGGACCAAGTGTCGGTGTATCCTTCCTCGGTTATCGGGCTATCGGCGAGAAATTCAGCTACTACTCGACCTTTAATAGCCTTTAACGGTACAAACTTTAAGTCAAACTCTGCCAGCATTAGAGTCCATCTAGAGATTCGTCCGTTGAGAACGGGCTTTTCAAAGATGTATTTGATGGGGTCCATCTTGGATAGCACATGGACCTCGTAACTGAGCATATAATGTCGGAGTTTCTTGGTGGCCCAGACTAGAGCCAAACACGTCTTTTCGAGCATGGTATATTTGCACTCATACTCTAAAAATTTCTTGCTGATGTAGTAAATGGCTCTTTCTTCGGAGTCAACTGTCTGAGCCAGCATAGCCCCCATGGCTGTCTCGGTCGTCGTTAGGTATAACGACAGAGGCAAACCGGGTTGAGGTGGCATTAAGACTGGCGGAGCAGACAGAATTTCCTTGATCTTGTCGAAAGCAGTTTGGCACTTGTCATCCCATAGTACCCGTTCTCCCACTTTCAGTTTCTTGAAAATTGGTTCACACACCATGGTTAACTTGGAAATGAACCGACTGATGTACTGGACTTTCCCGAGGAATCCCCTTATTTCTTTTTCGGTTTTAGGAGGTTGCATCTCGGTAATGGCTTTGATTTTAGCTGGGTCGACTTCGATACCTCGTTGGCTAACGATATGACCCAGTAATTTGCCCGATGTTACCCCGAAACTGCACTTTTGAGGGTTTAACCTCATGTTGTATCTGCGCAATCGGGTGAAGAACTTTCTTAGGGCGGTGATGTGACCGTCCCGTTCTTTGGATTTGACGATCATGTCGTCTACGTACACTTCTACCTCTTTATGCATCATGTCGTGTAATAAAGTGGTAGCAGTCCTTTGATATGTGGCCCCGGCATAATGAGACCGAAAGGCATGACGGTATAGCAGTAAGTACCCCAAGGTGTGGTGAAGGTAGTCTTACTCATGTCTTCTTCCGCCATCTTGATTTGATTATACCCGGCATACCCGTCCATGAATGATAGAAGAGCATGATCGGCCGTGTTATCCACCAGTATGTCGATGTGTGGTAACGAAAAATCATCTTTCGGGCTTGCCTTGTTAAGATCCCGAAAATCTACACATACCCGCACCTTACCGTCCTTTTTAGGAACCGGCACGATGTTTGCCACCCAGTCCGGATATTCGGACACTTGTATGAAGCCGGCTTTGAACTGTTTATCGACTTCTTCTTTTACTTTGAGAGACCATTCGGGCCTCATCCGACGAAGCTTCTGTTTGACCGGTTTGCACCCGTCTTTAATTGGTATGTGGTGCTCGGCTATTTCCCGGTCTATCCCCGGCATGTCCTTGTAGGACCATGCGAAGACATCCTTAAACTCTTGGAGGAGGTTTACGAACTGTTGTTTCTCCTCGGGATCTAAGGATAACCCTATCTTAAGTGTTTGAGGCTCTAAGGTTGTTCCCACATTTATGGACTCGGTTTCTTCGATCACCGGGTTTCGGGACTCCCTTTGCTCTAGTTGCTCGATCAAATGCGGAGGTAGGGGTACCTGTTCGTCTGATTTCTCAATGTCATAGCATAAAACATTTTTAAAAGCAGAATTTGAAAGAGACAAGTCGTAAGCAGAACGGTTGTTATTATTGATTGAAAACTTGAAAAACAGCTCAAAGAGAGCAGCCATCTGATCATTGGTCAGTGGCGGGATAGGTAGGGCACTCGGGACAGACCCCGAAGTGCCAGCAGCAGGAATAATAAAAGGGAGAGGGGTTACAGGAGTGACTCTAGCACCGACTTCCCTAGACTCGACCTCAGAGACCCTGACTCAGACTCCGACTCAGACTCGGACTCAGACTCAGATTCAGGCATGTCTCCCTCTCCGGTGACCAGCTTGTAAATCCTTCCCTGACTGTCAGTCCACTTGACAGTCTTCCTCCAGGCCCTGTTTCCCGTCTCGGAACCAACATCCGAGATCAGCTTGGTCGGGGCAAACCTGTTGCTGCGGAGGATCAGGTTGACCAGGTCTTCCTTTGGAGTTGGGGCTAAGGTGTCTTCCCCAAATAGTAGCCCTAGAGCGGGCTCAGCATCTTCAGCTCCGTTGGATTGGATGAGGGCGAACACGTCATCCGGGATGTAGTTGCAGTCCCGGGCCATGTGGGTCCCGAGCTGCATAGCGTTGGGTTGGTATAGACCAACCTGGATAGCCCCGAACACCGGTGTGACAAAGTAGTCAGCCAACCGTGGGCTATAAGGGCTCAAGTAGATACCCTTAAGGATGTTGCAGGCCTTTTCGATCCCTGCTCGGACAACATTGTCGGGGGTGATGTCATAACCGAGACCAAAGTGAGATTCTTCGTCTTTGAGAACCTCGATGATCTTCCCAGCTGGAAGATCGGGTCGAGAGGTAGCCCCCGGAAAGTATCCTAGGTTTTGGAGCATCATGTCGATACTCGTAGTGAAGTAAGGCCTAAAGAGGTACTCTTCCTCGATCATCCCCACAAAATCGAACCCCCAGAGGTCCGTGCGTCTCGTGGCGTTACAGCTAGCCACAGTCATCGGTGTTGCCTCTAAAGTGATGACATCGTTAAGCAGAGGCATCTTGATCTTTCGGTGGAGGGTGGAGGACACCGCCTTGACCGCGTGGATCCAAGGCCTACCCAGGAGCAAGTTGAATGACGAGGTGACATCGATCACCTGGAATTCGAGCTCCTTCTCTATTGGGCCGGTTATAATGGTCAGTTTTACGGCCCCAGCTACCGACTTTGGGCTCCCATCGAAAGCTTGGATGGTCTGAGCAGTCGGAACATAGTCAGCCTCGGTAATGCCGAGGGCTTTTGCGGTCCTTAGAGGAAGGACGTTCACAGCAGACCCGTCATCAACCAGGGTCATGGGAAGGTATTTTCCTCGGCAGACCACCGTGATGTAGAGGGCCAGGTTATGGGTGGCCCTAAATGGTGGTAGGTCGGCTTCGGAGAAAGTGATCACCGGTCCTTCTTCCTTAGCCTTGCCTTTTAGGTGGGGCAAGACCGTGGCTACCATTTCAGCAGGGGTAACCGAAGAGTCGACCTTAATTTGATCGAGAGCCTTTGTAAGTGCTTCCCGATGTTCTTGAGAACTAACCAGAAGTTGCCATATAGTGAGGTCAACTCGGGTCTTCTTCAATTGTTTCACAAGAGCCGTTTCAGCGGTTGGCTCTTCAGGGGCGACTTCCGTAATGACGGTTGTCGGGTTAGGGGTGTCCCTAGAGCTAGTGGCTTGATAGGGACGACCAAGGTGGTTACTGGTTAAGACTCGAGATTTAGTCTTTCGAATCTCCTCGGCGGTGATGGGGACAGCTTCCCCTTTTGCGAGGTAGACATCATCTTCGTCATCGAACCAGATCCCGTTCACTTGCGGGATAAATGGAGAGATAAGGTGAGAACAGTCAGTCACCTCCCCGGTTAAGATGGCGTGGGAGCTGAAAGGGTTCTCTTTGTTGCTGGGCTTATCTCCGGGCAGCGGGATCTTACCGCTTTCGATCAGGTCCTGAATTAAGTGCTTCAGCTTCCAGCACTTCTCGGTATCATGCCCATTGCCTCGGTGGTATTGGCAATAGGCTTGAGCATTGTAGTTCTTGGAGCGTCGCTCGACCGGAACTTCAGGAGTTGGGCCTATCGGTTGGATTAGGCCTTTCGAGGACAGCCTTTGTAAGGCATAAGTATAGGTCGTACCTATATCAGTGAAAACCCGAGGTGGGGTGTTCCTCTTGGACGGGGCATCTAGTAGATTAACCGCGTCGAAAATGCTGCGGGTTGCAGCTTGAGGCTTGGTTGTGGAGGAGGAAGCCCCTTGGTAACCCTTAGCAGCGGCCTTAGTGAGGCCTTCCAGTCTTAGATCATCTTCAATCCTCATACCCATTTCAGTAAGGGTGGTGAAATTGGGTATGACGGCATATCGGAGGTGAACCCGGTAGGATGGGAGGAGGTTTTTAACAAAGGCATCCACTAAAGTTTTCTCACTGGGCTTATCGACCAGTTTCACGCTCTCGGCCCTCCATCGTTGAAGGTATTTGGTAAAACCTTCCTTCGGCTCTTGGGCCATAACTTCCAGAGATCTCATTGTGGTTTGGATCTCGGTGTTGTCAGCATAGTTCCGAGCGAACTCGGTGGCCACATCATCCCATGTAGGGTATTTCTTCGGGTCTAGCCTGTAGTACCAGGCCCGAGGGTGCTTTTCAAGAGACGCGGCAAAGAGGTTCTTGAACATGGTGGAGTCCACCCCTTTGATGGCCATGAACTCCTTGAAGGCCCGTACATGTAGTAACGGGTCTTCAGTCCCTTCGAACA
This sequence comes from Agrostemma githago, assembly GCA_958450325.1. Taxonomy (NCBI): domain Eukaryota; kingdom Viridiplantae; phylum Streptophyta; class Magnoliopsida; order Caryophyllales; family Caryophyllaceae; genus Agrostemma; species Agrostemma githago. The sequence goes on along the minus strand of OY288259.1, from coordinate 57,797,473 downwards.
TAGGCAAACCGGTGAGGTTTAGGTTTGCAGGCAGCTTGTCACTTAGCGGGTTATACTCCCGACTGTTTTCCCGGTGAATGTTGTTATTCCCAGTTAAATGAACTTGTTCTTCTAGTCGGCGGACCGAGCTAACCAGTTCAGCTAAAGGTCCGGTAGTTCCGGTAGTAGGAGTCCTGTGCTCCACCGAAGCCAATCGAGTGACGATAGCCACTTGCCCAGCCCTCATTTCATTCAGTTGGGCATCGATGTCGGCCTGCTTCTCGATCATGGCATCAACGGAGGTTTTCAGTTCAGCTAAGGCAGTTTCCATCCTGCGAGTGTGTCTGGTTGATGGTGGCCTGTCTGTAGGAACACCACGTAATCAGAAACCGAACCCAGTCTTGGAATCAAAGGAAACAGTACATCCCGAGCGACCCAAAAAGAAAGGACTGAGTGGAAAAGACTCGAGAAAGACATCTAGACGGATGACTCGTGGGTGGTATGACTTCCTTAGGATTTCGGCTTTGTGGGCCTAGTCCCGTTCGAAGGAAGGTCCACGTGAGATTACTCCCCAGACTTTTGACTCGAGTGTATTGACGGACTTTCCTTTGTAAGGGTATGCCCTACGCGGGTTGGTCGTGCCTTGACAGATAAGGCGGACTCGGGAAGGGGGGAAACTCGTGATATAAGATCGACGGAGTTTCGACGCTATAAACCCTCTACGTACTATGCAAAGACCCGACACACGGATAGGCGGTAGGTCCTATAATAAGGAAGGTTTATTTTAGGAAAGTTGAAAGTTGTGGTTTGAATGCAAAATGAACGAATTTCCGAAAGTGTTGAAAACTGAAAACGGAATTTCGAAAACCGAGATTAGAATTTTGAAAAGGAAAATTCCGAAAATCAAGGTGATGGGGGTGGAAATTCGAGAATTAAAACGGACAGCATGCCGACTACAGAAAAGGATATTTTGAGTCAAATCGTTGATCCTAAATTTCGGCGGCATTCCGAGTTTTGAAAATTGGGTATTTTGAAAAGGTGAGTCCCGAAATGGGCAGCATTTCGGGTTTTTCAAAATTGGGTGTTTTAGAATGACGGGTCCCGAAATGGACAGTATTTCGGGTTTTTCGAAAGGTGGGTATTTTTGGAAAGATGCAAATTTGAAATGACGGTTTTTGAAAAATGACGGAAACCAAATAGCACGTAGTCAAACAAGCATTATAACGACGCTTATGTATGCTTTACACTAAGTCTCGGTCGGTCAAAATAGGGTCTATACCAACAACGATGGCTTTCTCATGTGATGGACGGACTCCCTAAGCCGAGTTGGTCTTAGGACATGCCGCAAAACCGAGACGAGTTCCACCATCGATGTTTTTAGCGCACCCATGTAGGAATGCACCGCGGTATAGTGGGACGTCGGTCACAAGTAACCGGCCCGGGCAAAAATGGGTTATGCATGAATCATTAAACTAATGCGCGCACACTATTCTACGAACGATTTCTCTTCGAGTCTCACCCTGGGAACCCCGATGACATGTGGTACATCAGGTATTCCCAGCGGAGTCGCCAAATTGTGGACATGACGTAGGTCCACCCCGACGCGGCGAACCGCGGGTTTGGGTAGGCGAATGAATCTCGTGGTGAGATTGTTCTCGGGTTCGAAATTTAAGTCAAAATGGAGTCGCCACCGAATTTTGTGGTTATTCAGAACCATACGAGCCCACTCTATGTCGTCATGGGCTTTACACAAAGTAAGCCCACTCCGATTTCAGAGTTTATGGGGCTCGTCCCTTTGCATTGCGATACCGATACCATCTATACCGGTAATCGTATAAAGAATGACTCTCGTTCGCCAAGGGTTTCGGACATCCGGAAACCAAAGGTTCTGAGTAAGGGGTGAGGGTACGTGTTGGGAAGCCCACTAAGGACACCCAACCCCGCCCGCACATGGCGGCCTCTACTAAGACATCGTTCGTGTTCATGATACGCGCGCTAGTAAAATAATTAAATGATATGCAAACAGCGTTTTTTTAACTAAACATACGAGTTTTGCGTTATCTACGTCATTTAATGCATCTAATTACGGTCGAGTTGAGTTAGCATGCGAGGTTCATTTATAAAGCGTAAAAGCAAATAATAAATAAAGCTCGAAAAAGAAATAAAAAGCGTACAAGCTACACGGGCGGAAATACAACCCGGAATTCACAATACGACATAAACAAAATAACGTAAAACAAAGATAAAAACGGACCCATATATAAACTAGACCGCGAAATTATGTAGATGGACTACCCCGCTTAAACACGTATTATGTTACGTATTAAGCGAAGGACGGAAATAGGAGATTGTGGCGTATTGCTAGCCTAGTCTCGCATTCCGTAGTCTTGTCCCGACTTATCACGTAAAGGTGGTCAAAGTCGTTCTACGTGTCGTGACATGTGTAGCGTTTTGAAAAATGATGAAGGGTCGGTCGATGGTCTAAAGTCGATAAGAACGGGGCTCGGAATATATGTCCAAGCCCTCGGGTTTCTGAGTTGCCAGACCCACTCGACCGAGTCATTGATTGACTCGACCGAGTGCGCTATTAACATGGCTACTGCCCATTTTTTGGGGGGGTACTCGATCGAGTGCCTTATGGCACTCGGTCGAGTGTGTCGTTAATGGGGCTACTGCCCAGTTTTTGGGGTGCAACTCGATCGAGTGGCCTATGGCACTCGGTCGAGTGCCCCCTGTACGAGTAGTGATTTGCTCGATTTTATGACTTGAAATCGATGATCGGCCAAGTCAAATACAAATATCGCACGATTTGTATCCGACTCGGCCTCCGGTACTATAATCGTGTATGAACGATTATAATACCGTCACCGGAGTTTTTATGAAAACGTTTGTGTTAGATTATGAAACTTTGAATTAGTAACGAGATGCATCCCTCTACGTCACGACATCGAAACTAACCCTTTCGGGTTATGTGATGTCGGTATTCGTGTCAACGGGTCTCGAACCAATTATGGAAATGGAGTTAAATATGTTCAACTGCGACGAATCACGATCACGTCACGCCCTTGAGTACATTGGGGCGGGGCTCCTCGAAAGGGCTCCACCTCCGTCGTTGCTCGTAAAGGGATTAGACGGATCGAATGTGATTATCGTAGTTCAACATTTCAAAACCGACTTTTGATATTAGTATTATATACGCGGTATTATTAGAGTTAGTAACGATATAAAAATGATGCAAAATTAGAAATGCGAAAAGATGAAAAAGTTAGTATATGTGTATGTGTTACTACGATACAACAATATGAAAATGTGCATAAAAACGATATTGAAAAGAGATTAAAAAGGAGTTTGGAACACCCTCAACGTACATGCTAGTATGGACCTCGGAAACGGACTCGTGAACAGCGACAAAGCTTGGGAGTATCGAGGATGCACGCGAGTTACGGTGTGTATGGATATGTGTGTGTATATGTCGGTTTATCGAGGGACTAGAACTCGGTTTTTTGATGTGTTTGACTTAGGGTTTCTAAGGTTTGTAAGGTGGGATGTAGGGTTGGTATATGGCTGAAAATGTAGGGCAAAAAAAATGGTGAAAAGAATCTGAAAAAAGTCTCTGAAATGCATGGGAATGAGTCGGTATTTATAGACGTTTCCCACGACCTAGGGGGCACTCGATCGAGTGGCCCTAGTGCACTCGATCGAGTGCTTTAGAAAATGGGCCAAGCCCAGCTCGAAACGCTCCACTCGACCGAGTGGGCAATCCACTCGATCGAGTGGATCAAACAAAATCGAGATATTTGGGGAAGGTTTGACTTGTTTGTTTTGTTTATTTTTTTGAATTTGATTTGTGCGCCAAAGTGATCTCAGCTGGTTTTATGAGACGGTTTCGTCTTTGACCGGGTTTTGACCCGGTCGCCAAAAGACGGGAATTATTTTTGGTGTCGGTTTTGGCCCAAATTAGTCTTATTTGACTCGGGACGACCCACTGGGCCTGAATTTGAGGTCTGTTTTGTGAGATTTTACTCCGCTAAAAAGTCCATGTCGGATGTTATGAATTCCGAGCCCAAATCCGAGTATACTAAGTCACGTTGACGCCCAATCATCATCGGGTGTTTTTCGGAGACTACCATAGACACGTGGCAGTCAAAATGCGGGTGTCTACAACATCCTAAGTAAGTGGGTGAAAAAACGAATTCCTAGTCATGGGGGTTTGGATTGGGCTACTAAGAAGAGAGGTACTAAACTTCAGTGCAACATACTTAGTGCTACGATTAATGCGACGATCTATCACATATGGAGGCAGCAGAATATTTGCAGAATTGAGGGAGCTGTTCAGCAACCTGATTGTACCGCCCATATGATTAAGAAGGATGTTAGAAGTAGAATTATGTGTAAGATCAAATACCCAATTAGTGCTCGAGATGAACGATGGGTACATAATTTGATGTAGTCCCTCTTTGTATATTGGACACAAACATTTTTATACATACTTACCTTTTACCAAAAAAAAAACCTTCAAATTTGCCCATTTCAGATGATTTTTCGAAAAATATGAGATATTTTCCTGGCTACATAAATAGGACCCGTATAACATAAGATGACATGCATATGTTAAAAAACTCTAAAACCACTCAGTTTCATATATATACCGAAAATTTCGTCCAAATTCGACGTTACTCGAAAGATAGTCGAATGTCTTTTAAATGTGTTTATTTTCAACCGTACATACCTTCTATTATACCATGACATATCGACGATGTATGAAGTGATTACTGTGCGAATTTGGAAATATTTAATTTTGGGACCAAATCGGCTCGAAAAACATAGATAATAACCTTCAAATTTCTTGCCTGATCGTTGTTTCTCAAATGACGGTTTCTTGGGGTTGTTTCCGAATGGCTTCGCTAATTTCTTGCCTGAAGGTACCTTCGATCATTGCCCGTGTGTGATCCAATTGGAGAAACCTTCGGGAGGGAAAAATCGGAGATTTAAGTACATGAACATGTGGGGTAAAGCCCCGATTTTTGGGAGTTACGTCGCTACTGTTTGGAGAGAGACAGTTAGGGGGACGAGGCAATTTCAGGTCGTTAGTAAGCTGAGGAGTTTAAAGAGACCGTTGAAAGATTTGAATTCGACATGTTTTTCAGATATTGAGAATCGATGTGCTCAGGCTGAACTGAAACTCCAGCAAGTTCAGGTTAGGCTGAGAGCTGATCGATCTATTGCTATCTTGCAGGAAGAGACAGACCTTAATGCATTGGTTCGTTACTTGCAGTCTGCACGGGCCGATTTCTGGAGTCAAAAGGCAAAGCAGAAATGGGTGAAAGAGGGGGATATTAATTCGACTTATTTTCATGGGATTTTGCGAGCCCGTAGAGCTCATAATGCTGTGAGTAAGGTGAATGACACTGTGGTGCGTATTTGTGAGTCTAAGGAAGCAATTGAAGATGCTTTTAATCGTTATTATTTGTCCCTACTTGGTGAGACACATGACACGGAGGCTGTCGATGTGGATCTAGTAAGAAGAGGCAATATCTGCTCCGCAGCTCATAAATCTGAACTGGAGGTGAGTGTGTCAGCAGATGAGATCAAGCGAGCGCTGTTTAGCATTCCTCGTGACAAAGCCCCTGGGCCGGATGGGTTCTCGAGTCAATTTTTTATTGATTCGTGGGACATTATCGGGAATGATATTGTGGAAGCTATCCAAGACTTCTTCGTCACAGGTAAGCTTCTGAAACAGCTGAATTGTGCTATTATCACTTTGATTCCTAAGGTGAAAATGCCTCAATCAGTGAAAGATTTTCGGCCAATTGCATGTTGTAATGTTCTGTACAAATGTATTGCTAAGATTATTTGTGCTCGACTTGGCCGTATTTTGCCTCATATTATATCGCCTACTCAAGGTGGTTTTATTGAGGGGAGAAGTATTGTGGAGAATGTTCTTATATGTTAGGACTTACTCCGGATGTATAAAAGGGGCCGTATTTCGCCTAGATGCCTTTTTAAAGTTGATATTCATAAGGCTTATGATAGCGTGGAATGGAGGTTTGTGGATCAAATGCTCCGTGCCTTGGATTTTCCGGACCATTTTCGGAGGCTGATTATGGAGTGTGTTACGTCGGTCTCGTACTCTTTAACTGCTAATAGGGATAATTTTGGTTTTTTCCGGGGGAAAAGAGGGCTTAGACAAGGTGATCCTATGTCTCCGCTTTTATTTACTATTTGTATGGAGTATTTCTCTCGTATCATGACATTTGGAATGATCGGGAGGAATTTTAAATACCATCCGAAATGTGGAGCGTTAAAGCTCAGCCACTTGCTTTTTGCGGATGACCTCCTTCTTTTTTGTAAAGGGGAGACGAAATCTATGGAGTTGTTGCGGAGGGCCTTTGCTACGTTTAGTAGGTCGTCTGGGCTGAGTATTAGTGTGGGAAAATCCCATGCCTATTTTGCTGGAGTGGATGAAGATAGGAAAGCGGCTATTTTGCAATTCTCAGGGTGTGTAGAAGGAGCATTGCCTTTTAGATATCTTGGATTGCCTATTCAGAGCACTCACCTTGGTAAGAATGACTGTGAAAATTTGTTAGCTCGAATTATATCAAGAATCTCTAGTATTGGAGCTCGTAAGCTTTATTATGCGGGACGATTGACCTTTGTTCGGTCTGTGCTGTCTCAGCTGCACAATTATTGGGCTATGGTTTTTATCATACCGAAGTATGTTATGGCTCGAATTGGGTCTTTATGCCGTAATTTCCTTTGGGAAGGAGGAGTGGAGGGTACCAATCGAGCTTTAGTGAGCTGGGAAAAAATTTGCCATCCTAAAGAAGAGGGTGGCCTAGGGGTACGAGACTTGACGATTTGGAACGAGGCAGCGGTGGCAAAATTGGCTTCGTGGGTTTTTGATCAGCCTGATAGATTGTGGGTCCGTTGGGTGAATAACATTTATTTGAAGGGTACGGCATGACGTGATTATCAACCTCAGGCTGATGTCACGTGGGCATGGAGGAAGATCTGTCATGCGAAGGAAAAAGTCAAGGATATATTTGAGAATGGTTTATGGCATGACTCTTGTACTACGTACCCGATCTCCAGGGCTTATGAGAAGCTTCGTGATCGAGTCCCGAAGGTTGCTTGGAGCCGGCTTGTTTGGAGTGATTGGAGTGTTCCGAAACACAGCTTTATTTCTTGGCTAGTTTTTTGGAGGGCTCTAAACACGAGATCGAAGCTCTTGAGGTTTGGGGTGGCAGATTCAGACCTTTGTTATTTTTGTGAAGCGTAGGTTGAGTCTTTTGAACATCTTTTCTTTGGATGTTGTTGGAGCGTGCGGATTATTAATATTTTGAGTGTCTGGACGAGGAAGAGGATTCCGAGTACTAGAAGCTTGGATTGGGCGACTAAAATAAGGGGTTCCAAACTACAATGTAATGTTCTCCGTGCTGTAGCTAATGCGACTATTTATCACATATGGAGGCAACGGAATGTGTGTCGAATAGAAGAACTAGTCCAACAGCCGGAGAATATTGCCAGGTTGATTAAATTAGATGTTAGAAGTAGAATTTTTTGTAAGATTAAATATCCGTTATGTGCTAGAGACGCTCGATGGCTGCATAATCTGATGTAGTCATTCCTTTTGTAAGGTTTTCACCATTTAATTTATCTTACCCTTTACAAAAAAAAAAGGGTTAATTCATGAGAATAATACCAACTATGTGTGTTCTTCCTTATTAAATTAATACAAACTATACGTAATCTCATTTTAATACGAACTATGTCTTCATTAACCTCGCTTTGCTATGAGTGACCGGCTACCTGTTGAACCTCCCTTATTTAACTCTTTGTCTCACTCTTCTTCTTCTGATTTATATTTCATGTTCATTTCCGGCCATTGAAAAAAAAATCCGAAAATTTATCTTCCATTTATTTTTCATTTAGTCTTATAGAAGCTACGAAAAAAAATGCTTTTATTGTTATTTTGGCTTTCACGATGATTGCAACGGACTTCATAAAACCCTAGAAAGTTACAACAAGTCAATATGACCTGTAATAGCAAGTCATAATTTCATACATAACAAAAACGAGATTAATGAATGCGTAGTTCATATTAAAATGAGATTACGCATAGTTTGGATTATTTTAAGAATCACACACATAGTTGATATTATTCTCATGAAATAACCAAAAAAAAAAAACCTTCAAATTCGCCCATTTCAGATGATTTTTCGAAATATATGAGATATTTTGCTTGCTATATAAATAGGACTCGTATAACATAAAATGACATATAGTTGTTAAAAAAACTCTAAAATCATTTAGTTTCGAGTATATATACTGACGATTTCGTTCTAATTCGACGTTATTCAAAAGATAGTCGAATGTCTTTTAAATGTGTCTATTTTCAACCGTACGTACCTTCTATTTAATAGGAATAATACCAACTTTGGGTGGTATTCTATCAATAAAATCAAATTTAATTAATACGGGAATAAAACTAACTATGAGTCATATTACACGAGAATGAAATTGTCTCTTAAATGACCGGATGAAGTCGGTTTTGTGGGTCCCATGCTATTAATTAACACCCATCTTCATCTTCTTCATTGCTCTAAATCAAATTCTCTCTCCTAAACCATCCTTTCTCCAAATCCAAGGATAACTCATCAATTTCATGTTTTTCGAATTCATTTAAACCAATTATAAAACAACACTAATTGGACACTTAAACCCCCAAATTAAACCCAGAAAAATTGAAAACCCTAAGTTGAACACAGAAAAATCGAAAAAAAATCGAAAACCCTAAGTTCAACCCAGAAAAATCGATTTAGGGGAAATGAAAAAAACACTCACTGTTGACATTGCCGAACCACAAGATTGAGGAATGAACTTGACAATACCCTTGAAAATTGATTTTCGACAAAATTAATGACGATTACCTTCGACCAAGTTTCACAAAAGTTTGAGAAAGATAAACAAATAAAAGTTCGACAAAAATTACCTTCGATGAAGAGATAATAATGAATGGATGAGGAAGACGTTTTGAATTGATGAGAATTGATGAAGCGAGAAGATGAAGTTTAAAGTTTGGGAAATGATAATGAGGTTAAAATTTGAATTAGTGGGTAATATTAACGGGTGTAGGCGGTAGCAGGTCAGCGTATTTCATTTTCGTGTAGTATGACTCATAGTTGGTTTTATTCCCGTATTAATTAAAGTTGGTTTTATTGATGGAATACCACCCAAAGTTGGTATTATTCTTATTAAATAACCCTTTAATTTATCTTACCCTTTACAAAAAAAAAAAAAAAACCTTCAAATTCGCCCATTTCAGATGATTTTTCGAAAAATATGAGATATTTTGCTTGCTATATAAATAGGACCCGTATAACATAAAATGACATGTAGTTGTTAAAAAAACTCTAAAATCATTCAGTTTCGAGTATATATACCGACGATTTAAGATGATTTTTCACAACCATACATATCGACGATGTATGGAGTGATTACTGTGCGAATTTGGAGACATTTAATTTTGGGACAAAATCGGCTCGAAAAACGTGGATAATTACCTTCAAACTCTCCCATTTCAGATAATTTTTCAAAAAATGTGAGATATTTTGCTAGCTATATAAATAGGATCCGTATAACATAAGATGACGTATGGTTGTTAAAAAACTCTAAAATAATTCAGTTTCAATTATATATACCGATGATTTCGTCCAAATTCGACGTTATTCAAAAGATAGTTGAATGTCTTTTGAATGTGTTTATTTTAACTTATATGTACCTTTTATTACACCAAGACATATCCACGACATATAGAGTGATTGTTGTGCGAATTTGGAGACTTTTAATTTCGGGACCAAATCGACTCGAAAAACGTGGAAAATACTTTTCAAATTCGCCCATTTAAGATGATTTTTCAAAAAATGTGAGATATTTTGCTGACTATTTAAATAGGATCCGTATAAAAGAAAATGACATATAGTTGTTAAAAAAAAAAATCTAAAACCATTCTGTTTTGAGTATATATACCGATGATTTCGTCCTAATTCGACGTTACTCGAAAGATAGTCAAATGTCTTTTAAATGTGTTTATTTTCAACCGTAGGTACTGATGCGAGGTTTCGTCGTCGATCCCGACACCAATAAACCAACCTACCTAAACTAAGTAGTATGGGCAAGTCGGGTCGGTCCACAAGAGACGGCAAATGGAGTTTAGACTAAGGTTCACCTAATCACAAGATAAAGTCACAAGAGAACAAGGAGAAGAATTGTTGATAATGGGTAAGACTAATTAAGACGATTACTAGATAGACAAGGACAAACTAAAACGATGATGAAAACTAAAGTTATAACAATGAAGATGGAGAATTCAATAAGGAAAAAGGAGTAGGGTTAGGTCGGGTTCATAGACGCAAAAGGTTAATGGAAAAACGAGGATAAAGGTATCATCTAATCACTAAGGCAAGCTTGTGCTCTCGCAACTAAAACAAACCCAACAATTCATGCAATCTAACACCCGAAACATGAAAAGTCCATCACAAGTCAAGCAAACATTAAGGGAGAAGAAACAAGTAAGAATAGCATGACCACTACCAACCTAACAAGTAATTCAACAAACACTTAACATGCAAAACAAGTGACAAGCAATAAAGACTCAACCTTTATCCATGCTTAACCCTAATCACCCATAATTTACGTCTAATCCCCTTACTAACCCCACAAAAAGTCTACTCACTCATGACTAAACTAAAACTAACATGAACAAGAGAAACTAACATGAAAGCCAACACATTCATAATGCAAGATAAACAAGAGAAAACAATAATCTAAAGGAAAAGATTGAAACTTTAATGCAAAACTAAGATTAAAAGAGAAGGGACAAAAAGAAATTATACCAACACAAATATGGAATAGAAAGATTGGAACTTTGAATAAAATCAACCCAAAGAGATATTCAATGTTGTCAAAGATTGAAATATCTATTACAACTCTTCAAGAATCCAAAGATTAAACTAGGATTAACACTAAATTAAGGCTAAATGAAAAGTGATTAAGGAAGAATTTAGCTAGGATTAGTCTAAGAGGCAAGGGTTTCTCTCTAGGGTTTTGTGCCTCTAAAAGATTACAAGAGGGGTATATATAGTGTTCCACAAGTGGGAGAAATGAAAGAAATAAGCGGAGTAGGAGCTGGGTCCTTCCCGACCGGGAAGGAATAGTCCCGATCGGGAAGAACTCTCGTCCCGACCGGGATGGTGATGCTCCCGGTCGGGATGGCTTCACAGTAGTAGGAACTTTTGTTCCATCCGTCCCGACCGGGAAGCTTCTTCCTTCCCGACCGGGAAGGTTATGATCCCGGTCGGGATGACCTGTCAGAAGGCCGTCTCTTCTTCCTTCTCATCCCGGTCGTGATTGACATGGTCCCGACCGGGATGGGTCTAGTTTTGCTCTTCCTTGGCTCCTTATCGATGTTCGGTGCTTGGGATATCACTAAGTGGGCCCTAGGAGGCTCGGGATCGAGTCTAAGCCACCGAGTCATCGCCGCTTCTCTTCGTTGGCTCCATATGCATCGGAAACGAGTCGGAATCGTTCCGTTTCTCCAAGCTAGGCCCTAGGAACCTAAAACAAGCTAGAAGAAGCGTAAGTAGCTCGAAAACCACTCCAAAGAGCGATTTCATAAGAGAAACCGGGACTAAACGCAAGAAATAATCAATACAAAACACACTTATCACGTACCTTCTATTATACCAAGACATATCGACGATGAATGGAGTGATTTGTGTGCGAATTTGGAGACATTTAATTTCGGGACCAAATCGGCTCGAAAAACGTGCATAATACTCTTCCAATTCGCCCATTTCAGACGATTTTTCGAAAAATGTTAGATATTTTGCTGACTATTTAAATAGGACTCGTATAAAATAAAATGACGTATAGTTGTTAAAAAAAATCTAAAACCATCCTGTTTTGAGTATATATACCGATGATTTCGTCCTAATTCGATGTTACTCGAAAGATAGTCGAATGTCTTTTAAATGTGTTATTTTCACCCGTACGTACCTTCTATCATACCAAGACATATCGACGATGAATGGAGTGATTAGTGTGCAAATTTGGAGACATTTAATTTTGGGAACAAATCCGCTAGAAAAACGTGGATAATAACATTCAAATTCGTTATTTCAGATGATTTTTCGAAAAATGTGAGATATTTTGCTAGTTATATAAATAGAATCCGTATAACATAAAATGACATATAGTTGTTTAAAAAATCTAAAGTAATTCAGTTTCGAGTATATATATCGAAGATTTCGTCCAAATTTGACGTTACTCGAAAGATAGTCGAATGTCTTTTATATGTGTTTATTTTCAACCGTACGTACCTTCTATTACACCAAGACATATTCACGATGTCTGGATTGATTACTGTGCGAATTTGGAGATATTTAATTTCGGGACCAAATTGATTACTCGAAAAACGTGGATAATACTTTTCAAATTCGCCCATTTCATATGATTTTTCGAAAAATGTGAGATATTTTGCTGACTATTTAAATAGGACACATATTAAATAAAATGACATATAGTTGTTAAAAAAACTCTAAAACCATTCTATTTTGAGTATATATACCGATGAGTTCGTCCTACTTCGACGTTACTCGAAAAATAGTCGAATGTCTTTTTAATGTGTTTATTTTCAACCGCATGTACCTTCTATTATACCAAGACATATCGACGATGTGTGGAGTTATTACTCTGCGAATTTGGAGATATTTAATTTCGAGACCAACTCGACTCAAAATACATGAATAATAAGTTTCAAATTGAATTTGAAGACATTTAATTTCGGGACCAAATCGGTCCGAAAAACGTTGATAATAACTTTCAAATTGTTCGTTGCTCAACCTGCTCTAACCTAGGGCCGTTCCGGTGCCGACAGCCTCTGACTCCGACAGTCCTGCACGACATCCTCCGTTCCAATGAGAAAGAAGAATCGGCCTACAGGTAAGGGCCCTAAATCTATGAACCGTAAGAATGCGAAAGAAGAATTAATTAGAAAAAATACTGTGCAACCTATTGCTACTGAAGTAGAGGAAGATCAAACTGTCAATGGGAAAATTAATGAGATTCCTGGACTGAATTACGAATCTGATTTAGAGGAGATTGAAGATCTGGAGCATGAATCTGAAGTTGTGCCCGAAACTAACCCCATCCCTGTGCCAATTGATTGTATTGGTTGGAAGCAAAAGGATGGGAAAAGAGTCATTGACATTGAGGAGGAAGAAGAAATGATGAAATTCACAAATGATGATGTTGAAGATGAAATTGATTATTGGAGTAATGTCGTCTATTGCTTTATCATGGGTGCCAATCCTCCATGGGAAGTGATAGAAGGGTATGTGAGGAGAATCTGGAAGGAGCATGGGATTGACAAAAATTTCATTTCTTCCTAATGGAATTTTTGTAGTTCGGTTCAAGGAAAAGGCTGCCAAGGTAACTGTTCTCAATCATGGAATTTTTATGTTTGATAACAAACCGTTAATTGTGAAAGAATGGACTCCTGATGCTAAAATGGACAAGGAGGATGTGCAAGAAGTTCCTATTTGGATACAATTGCATGATTTACCCTTAAAATTTTGGGGTCGATGTCTAACCCGTATAGCCTCGTTGGTGGGACCGTACGTTAAGTCTGACTTAGCTACGGAAGAGCGTACTAGATTGGGTTATGCTCGGGTCATGGTATTGGTTAAGGTGGGGCAGAAATTCAAGGGCTCAGTCAAATTTATGGATGAGCAAGAGAATATTGTTGAGGTGCCAATTAAGTATGAGTGGAAACCCATTTGGTGTACCAAATGTAGAGGCTTTGGTCATGATGCTAGTGATTGAAAGAAAGAGGAGCTGAAAAAAGCGAGAATGGAAGCGAAAAAGAAACAAAACGGGGGAGGGGTAGTACGTGACCAAACAGGCTGTTGCTGCTACTGGTCTACAGGCAGCGCAACCTGCTGCTGCTGGTCTGCAGGCAGCGAAAACTGCTGCTGTTCCGAGGACTGCTGCTGTTGCTGTTCGGGTACTTAATCGTACTGCAGATGGTGCGCTTCGGACTGCTACTGCTGCTGGTCGGTCTACTGCTGCTGGTCTGGTGACTGGTAATGCTGCTGCGATGCAGCATGCTGCTGTTTCTGCTGGTGCGGTGCAGGTTGGTGCGCATCAGCAGCTGCTGGTGCGTACTGGTCCAATCCAGTTTGCTGATGTAGTCAAGGGGCTCTCACCAAGGATGGAAGGGGGTGGTGAAAAACATGGGATCGGGTTAGAAATGATCGTCCATGGAGACACATAATATTGGGTTTTGGAATGTTCGGGGCATGTGTAATATAAAAAAGCAACGAGCAATTTGTGAGTTTATTAGGAAACAGCAAGTAGACATCTTTGGCCTGCTTGAAACAAAAATTAAAAATAAAGCGTATGCAAAAGTTCATCAGAATATCTTCTATGAATGGAGCATTACGACTAATAATCACTGTTATGATGGGGGTCGGGTATGGTTATTGTGGAAACATGATAAGGTGGATTTGACGATTTTGGAGTATAGTGATCAAAGTATTCATGTTGGGGTTTCCATGAAATCGGGGAAAAATTATTTGCTTACTTTTGTGTATGCATTTAATTCTGCAGCTGGGAGAGTGGACCTTTGGAGAAGACTTGTATCCTATGCTTTGAGAGGCCCGTGGTTGATCGTAGGAGATTTTAACTGTGTTATTGATGCTAGAGAACGTCTTGGGGGTCCTTCCTCGGATGAAGCGATGACACAGTTTAGAGACTGTTTATCAAATTGTGATGTTAGTGATCTCAAATCGAGTGGGTCTTCGTTCACTTGGAATAATAAACATAAAGTGGCGGAAACTCGTGTTTATAGCCGCATCGATCGATGTTTCTCTAATGACGGTTTCTTGGGGTTGTTTCCGAATGGCTTTGCTAATTTCTTGCCTGAAGGTACCTTCGATCATTGCCCGTGTGTGATCCAATTGGAGAAACCTTCGGGAAGGAAAAATCGGAGCTTTAAATACATGAACATGTGGGGCAAAGCCCCGAATTTTGGGAGTCGCGTCGCTACTGTTTGAAGAGAGACAGTTAGTGGGACGAGGCAATTTCAGGTCGTTAGTAAGTTGAGGAGTTTAAAGAGACCGTTGAAAGAATTGAATTCGACATGTTTTTCAGATATTGAGAATCGATGTGCTCAGGCTGAACTGAAACTCCAGCAAGTTCAGGTTAGGCTGAGAGCTGATCGATCTAGTGCTATATTGCAGGAAGAGACGGACCTTAATGCGTTGGTTCGTGACTTGCAGTCTGCACGGGCTGATTTCTGGAGTCAAAAGGCAAAGCAAAAATGAGTGAAAGAGGGGGATATTAATTCGGCTTATTTTCATGGGATTTTGCGAGCCCGTAGAGCTCATAATGCTGTGAGTAAGGTGAATGACGCTGAGGGGCGTACTTGTGAGTCTAAGGAAGCAATTGAAGATGCTTTTAATCGTTATTATTTGTCCCTACTTGGTGAGTCACATGACACGGAGGCTGTCGATGTGAATTTGGTAAGAAGAGGCAATATTTGCTCCGCAGCTCATAAATCTGAACTGGAGGCGAGTGTGTCAGCAGATGAGATTAAGCGAGCGCTTTTTAGCATTCCTCGTGATAAAGCCCTGGACCGGATGGGTTCTCGAGTCAATTTTTTATTGATTCGTGGGACATTATCGGGAATGATATTGTGGAAGCTATCCAAGACTTCTTCGTCACAGGTAAGCTTCTGAAACAGCTGAATTGTGCTATTATCACTTTGATTCCTAAGGTGAAAATGCCTCTTTCTGTGAAAGATTTTCGACCGATTGCATGTTGTAATGTTCTGTACAAATGTATTGCTAAGATTATTTGTGCTCGACTTGACCGTATTTTGCCTCATATTATATCGCCTACTCAAGGTGGTTTTATTGAGGGGAGAAGTATAGTGGAGAATGTTCTTATATGTCAGGACTTAGTCCGGATGTATAAAAGGGGCCGTATATCGCATAGATGCCTTTTTAAACACTAATAAAAACAGGTGAAATAGCGTCGGACAGGTTGCGTCGGATTTATTATCCGACGCAAATGGCATAACTGTGTCGAATTGCGTCGGCTAATCCGATGCAATAATATTGTGTGGGACTAGCCGACGCTATCCGACTCCATGATACAGGCGCCAATAATTTTGGGTTGGCGCCACTATATGAAAGGGTTTGCGTGGGATTAACCGACACAAAGCCGATCCAAATGGAAGGGTTTGCGTCGGCTCATCCCACGCAAAAAGTTGTTGACTAAAAACTCCTAGTCAACAGAATTAATAGCTTTGCATCGGATTAGCCGACGCAAATTTTAATATTGCGTCTGATTGCGTCGGCTAATCCGATGCAGAATGCGTCAAAATAAAAAAACAGTCAACAGAATTAATAGCTTTGCATCGGATTAGCCGACGCAAAGTTTAATATTGCGTCTGGTTGCGTCGGCTAATCCGATGCAGAATGCGTCAAAATAAAAAAAACAGTCAACAGAATTAATAACTTTGCATCGGATTAGCCGACGCAAAGTATAATATTGCGTCTGGTTGCGTCGGCTAATCCGATGCATAATGCGTCAAAATAAAAAAAACAGTCAACAGAATTAATAACTTTGCATCGTATTAGCCGACGCAAAGTATAATATTGCGTCTGGTTGCGTCGGCTAATCCGATGCAGTGTATGTTAATAAAAAAATAAACGCTTCCAATCAAAAGAATAAAATGCGCTGCATCGGATTAGCCGACGCAAACTTGAAATCTGCGTCTGGTTGCGTCGGCTAGTCCCACGCAAATTGTTTAATATAAAAAAAAAGGCAACAACTAAACAGACCCCAAACCCCAAACTCGACACCCCAATCTCGCTCACCCCAATCTCGCTCTCTCCCTAAAACGCAAACCCCAAACCCGACACCCCAAACCCGACTCCTTTCCTCTTTCCGGCGAGCCTCCACGCGCGACCCCGAATCCCATAAACCCTCTGGCGAACCCGAATCCCAGCTTCTCCGGCGAACCCGAATCCCAGCCCCTCCGGCGAACCGAAATCGAAACCCTAAATCTTCCTGCTCTGTCCGGCGAACCCAGAAACCGACGACTCCTTCCCTCTTTCCGGCGAGCCTCCACGCGCGACCCCGAATCCCATAAACCCTCCGGCAAACCCGAATCCCAACCCTTCCAGCGAACCGAAATCGAAACTCTAAATCTTCCTGCTCCGTCCGGCGAACCCAGAAACCGACGAACCCAGAAAAACCCTAAACCGACCCCACTCAATTCTCAGGTATGATACTTAGTAAATTAAGTTAATTGTTTTGATTCGCTGTAATGGACTCGGATTTTGCTGTCTCGTTTCTGGCATTACGGATGTACACGTATTTTTGTTTCCGGTTAACTGTGGTTGTGGATGTGTTGGCTGATGATGATATGAGGTTGAGTTGTGTCCTGTAGCGGAAATTGTGGTGTTAAGATGCTGGACTCGGATTTTCTGGTCTCGTTTTTGACGTTAAGGAATTACTCGTATTTTTCTTGCTGGCTATCTGTGGTTGTGGCTGTTTTGATTGATGATGATATGATGTTGAGTTGTGTTCTGTAGCGGAGATTGAGGTGTTAAGATGCGCTACAAATATGTATTTAATCTAATATATATGCTGTGCAATTCTTTGCAACGTTTCGAGAATTTCTCTCTGATTTTGTGACAATGAACTTCATACAGTAGAACCGCTCAAGACGGGCACAACGTAAATGAAATAATACTACTCCGTAGCATTTTTTATACTAAAAAATCACTAATCCAGTAGCTAGCTGGTTCAGTGACCATTTGACATGACCCTAGCTAATCAAATGGCAATTGGGGCTAAACATCAATACATACTTAGGCACAGAAACAAATAAATACAGATCAGGGCTAGTAAAATGATACGCGTACTACTACTCCAATATATATATGTACAATAATTCTACTACTATAAGCTAGTAGATTCCAATCTTACTACACTACTACTACTACTAATTTACTATTTCTACTTTTACTACTACTACTACTAATAATAATTTACTACTACTACTAAACTACTACTACTACTAATTTTCTATTTCTACTTTTACTACTACTACTACTACTGCTACTAAACTACTACTACTACTGCTACACTACTACTACTACTACTACTAATTTACTACTACTACTACTACTACTACTACTACTACTACTACTACTACTACTACTAATTTCCTATTTCTACTTTTACTACTACTACTACTACTACTACTACTATTAAACTACTACTACTACTACACTACTACTACTACTAATTTACTACTACTTTTACTACTACTACTACTAATAATAATTTACTACTACTTTTACTACTACTACTAAACTACTACTACTACTACTACTACTTATTTCCTATTTTTACTACTACTACTACTACTACTACTACTACTACTACTACTACTACTACTACTACTACTACTAAACTACTACTACTACTATACTACTACTACTACTACTACTACTATACTACTACTATACTACTACTACTACTATACTACTACTACTAATTTACTACTTCTACTTTTACTACTACTACTAAACTACTACTACTACTACTACTACTAATTTACTACTTCTACTTTTAGTACTACTACTACTAAATTTCTACTACTACTAATTTTCCACTACTGCTACTACTAATATTCTATTTCCTCTACTACTACTAAACTACTACTACTACTACTAATTTTCTACTACTACTACTACTACTACTACTACTACTACTAGTACTAATTTTCTACTGCTACTACTACTACTACTACTACTAATTTTCTACTACTACTACTACTAATCTTCTACTATGTACTTCTGCTACATAAACAATACTAAAAAAAAGGAAATTTGTTTTGTTTCCTAAATTTCAGCAGTTAGTGGTTGTAATTATAGTAAGTATTAATGTCTTGGATTACTGTGTCGAGATATTTTAATTTGCAGGTTCTTAAACCATCTGAAAAAAAAATGGTAACATAGCACGTGTTGAGGGTTCAATATGCAACGCGTATTTGTTAGAGGAGACATCAAACTTCTGCTCCTTCTACTTCGAAGAGCACGTTGACACAAAAGCTAAAGACCTAGACGTGGGTGTGCATCAGACTGAAGATCACCAAATAGAGGTGGAACCCTTTCAGTCTGATGTTGGAAGCAGCACTGAAAAATGTAAGGAGAGGTGGTTGACCGATGTTGAGTACAAGCAGGCCCACTCCTACGTTCTGAGAAACTGTGGCCCAGTAATCAGACCGTACGAGGAGTAAGTAACTCACGTACAACATACCCTCCTCATAATTGGTAGTATGTGTGATTAAGTACAACTGCTGACAATTTCAGGAAATTCGAGGCTTTCATTATGGCAGAACATGCGGAAGTGACAACATCTGATGATGTTTGGGTGGCATATGAGTCACTGTTTCCCTCTTGGCTACGTACTCAAGTATGTTGAAATGCTATTTGCTTGATCATTACAAATTGTGTATGTGTTTGGTACAAAATTTAATTGCATTGTTTTTCGACGAATTTTATGTTGACAATAGCCTGAAGCGCTGGAGGATCCCATTGTAAGACCTCTAGTCACTGGGTCGTCTTCACGAGTCAGAACTTGGAGGCGATATAAAATTAACGGGTACAAGTTCCGTGCGTTTGTCGAGGGTGTTGACGTTCCAAAACTGACCAAAAGTAACGGCATATGTGTGTTGTCCACCGAAGGGTCAGATTACTATGGAACACTACTCGAGGTGATCGAGCTCGACTACTACGACAGCCACAAAAACTGCAAGGCCATACTGTTCAAATGTGATTGGATCGACAACTCCCCGTACGGAGTCACTGTTCATGAGAACTACAATCTTGTAGATGTCGACCTCACGAGAAAACTGCGAGGGCACAACCCTTTTGTGTTGGCGTATCAAGTCGATCAAGTCTGCTATGCACCTTACCCAAAGGGAAAAAAGAGTACGAATTGGTCTGCGGTTTTCAAAATCAAGGCAAGATCACAAGTTGATAATCCTATCATCGACGATGACGTCTACCAAGAGAGTGTAGTTGGTAATAATCAGCCGATGTCATCAAATCTGATCGAAGACAATGACTTCAATGAAGAAGAATATGTAGTTGAAGTTGCTGGTGCTGTAGGGGAGGACGACGAGTTTGCCGACTGGATTGTTCCTGAGGGAGAGGGTGATGAGGACGACTTGGTCGTCGATGATGAAGATGACGGTGATGAGGTGAATACTGACTGGGACGATGATGATGAAGACGGGGAGGAGAGGTTCATTGAACCGCACACCGACGCGGACATTGACAGTGACAGTGACGATAATTAGCAATTATGTAGTTGTTTGTATCTTATTCGCATAAGTTGTAATTTATTTATTTGTAATTGAAGACTATTTTGGTACTTAATGAAATTCCTGTTTTACCCTAAACAAATTGACTCTACAGTTTAACTTTGCGCAAACATATTTTGTAGACGTGATTATGTCAGGTGGAAGTGGGATTGTGACGGGGGCCAGCAGCCATGGTGACCATATGGAGGAGGACGTGCCTAGGACTCCTGTCGTCCTAGGTGTGGACGCTGTCCAAGAAGTCGGGGCGACGGTCTACGTTTCGACGTCTGAGAAACCGTACCTATCACGACAGAAAGTGGAGACCGCTACTTGGTGAGTTTAAGTTGTTGTAACCAGTTCTTTTCTATATTTTCACTCATTTATTATCTTCACAGTATCATAAATGACTTGTGTAGGTGGGAGGACAGGAAGTACTCTGATTATATGCGGGATTCCATCACTACAACAAATACTTCATATAGCTACCAAGCACGCGCGACTGATAAATTCAGTAGCTAATTTTGCGACTGAAAGTATAATTCGCGACTGATAGTAGTCGCTGAACGAGGAGACGGTTTTTTTTTTTTTTTAAAAACTTCAGCGACCGAAATCGGTCGCTAAATAAATAAACGCGCGACCGAAATCGGTCGCTAAATTCATTAATTAGCGACCGATTTCAGTCGCTAAATCTAAGACTTAGCGACTGATTTCAGTCGCTAATTAATGAATTTAGCGACCGAAATCGGTCGCTAAGGGTCATAAATTTTTTTAAATTGCCGCACACCCCCCCCTTCCCCGGCTCATTCCTTCATTTCACTCCCTCTCTCTAAAACCTCTCCTCCTTCTCTCTAAAACGCCTCCAGCTTCATTCCTCTTCATTTCTTCCTCAATTCTCTCATTTTCCTTTAAGGTATGTTTATCTATCTATATTTAGTTTTAATTGTTTGTTAATTTCTGTTTATTGGGTAGGATAATTTCTGTTTAGTTTCAATTATTTATAGATTTAAATAAATTATTTGTCGGGTTGGATAATTTATTAGTTGTCGGAATATGATGTGTAGTTAGAATGTTAATCGCCCAATAGGTTCCCCAATTTGAAATAGGTAGATTGTTAATATAAAATTAGGGTTTGCGGTTACGTAGTTGAATGAATTGGGTTGTTTTGATGTGTTAGGAAATTGGAATTGAAATACAATTATGTCGATTTAGTAACGTAATTATGGATGATTAGGTGCAAATTGTACTATGTTTAGGTGAAATGAGAATTTTACAAAATATGTGAGTAGTGTGTATTTATTAGTGAATTACTTAAGAGAAAATAATTTGTATGTGGTTATTGTACCAATTTTTTTAGATAAAAAAATGAAGCGACAGGAACGAAAATGGATGTATGAGGAAAGATTAGATAAGAGACGACGTCCCAGAACTGAATTTTTAGAGGGTGTTAATAGTTTCCTTGAGTTCGCTAAAACCCATCCCGAATACGCGTCAGAGGGTAGATTTAGGTGTCCTTGTGTGAAATGTAAGAACCTCAAATTCTTGGATGATATTCTGATTAAGGAACATATTATCTCAAATGGGTTTAGCCCAAATTATTATTATTGGATTTGTCATGGTGAGACGTCTGCTGTGAATTTACGTTACTTATTTTGGGCATAGTAATTTACGTTACTTATTTTGGGCAAATTATTTCAATATTATGTTGTGAATTTCTAACTTTCTACTATTATATGTCGGCAGATATGACTTTGGGCAGCAGACTGCGTTACGGTAGTAGGAGCAGCAACACGAACGGGGGGTCCCAGCAGTAGGAGGACTAGGAGCTGTGTTTCTAGTGGGAGCAGCAACACTGCAGATATAACTTACCATGACGTATGCGTCTACCCCAGGCGCCTACCGTAGCTGGACGGAAGCGCCACCGGAAGCTCGGGAAGCCATGTATATGCACTTTGCGGTAATTACCTCGTCTGTGTTTCTAAGGTTTTTGTTGCACGATTTATACATTCAATTGTAGCTAACGAATCTTTTTTTTGACAAACAGAGGAGAGTGCGTATAGACCTGGGGTACGACCTCAGGTCGGATTAAGAAGAAGATAACCGACATATTCCAGCGAGCTGTCCCGAGAGCCCAGAAGGCGGATTGGATTCCGCAAGAGAAGTGGGAGACATTGAAGAAGAACGCTGCCGACCCAGACTTCAAGAAGAAATCGGCGATTAAGTCGTCGAACAGGAGAGGTGGGCAAGTGGACGGGGTGGCCAAACCCACTAGCTGCCTTGGAAGTAGGAGTGCAGCAACAGCCTTCGCGCAGTTGGTAAGTGCTTATAACACAAGTAAAAAATTTGAGTATAATTCAATATATACTATTGGTAAATAAATGCTGAAAGTTTTAACACTGTTATATGAAGGGCCCATCTGCAACCCCGGTCCAGCTCTTGGAGAAGACAAAGAAGGGGAAAGACGGCAAGTGGATTGACCCTAGAGGACCGGAGATCGTTGTGAGTAGTAGTAATGTTTTTAAAAAATATACTAGGGATGAAAATTACGATGTGATAGTATGTGTTCTTAAAGTTATAACACTGTTTCATGTTGCTGTTTCAAGAGAGCTACGAGAAAGCGGTGGAGGAGGCACGCGCCTCTGATCAGGCACCCAACACCTTGAAGATCTTCCACGATGTGACGGGTGGCTACAACTCAAAGAAAAGGTTTTGGGGGATAGGTAACGTGGCGAAAGAGCTCTTTCGCCCATGCTTGAACCGTGGTAAGAAGGTATCTGCGGACACATACCTCCCTACCGCCACCTCGCAGGAACGCACACTTAACGATCGTATAGAAGATAAATTTCAAAGACAAGAAGAGCGCCTGAAGACATTGGAGAAGAGGTGTGAAGAGCAGGACCAGTTTATTCAGTTCATGAGGGAACGGTTCTCCATGGAGACCGAGGGATGCAGTGGAGGACCACGCATGAGTAGGCGCGACGATGACGACAACAACGATGGTCATCCCCATGGATCGGAGCACATTGAGTCCCTTTCGTAGGTAGTTCAGCTCTCTTATGTTACTTGTTTAGACTTTGGTTGCATTGTGTATATATATTTTACCAACTCCTAGATAGAATTCTGAACCTAGCGCTGGTTGTCTTTGTAATATATTTTCATTTTCTATAACAGTACACTGGTTTATGTTTGTTTCGTTTTGTGGAGTTTTGTGAAGAAGATATGTACGAGAGCTTTGATTGGAGTTATTGATGGATTTTTGTTTGGGATGTGCTGCTGTTGTGGTTTGTTGTAGGAGTGGGTTGTTTAATTGCAGATTGTTTTATTTCGCGCATATGGGGAGCTGAAAACAAAGAAACGATTTTTTTGTTAATAGGCTTTGCGTGGGATTAGCCGACGCAAAGTCAAACATTCTGTTGACTTTGCGTCGGCTAATCCCACGCAAAATCATGGACTGAGATTTGACTGAGGGACTTTGCGTGGGATTAGCCGACGCAAACCCATTGACTGAGATTTGACTGAGGGACTTTGCGTGGGATTAGCCGACGCAAAGTCAACAGAATGTTTGACTTTGCGTCGGCTAATCCCACGCAAACCCATTGACCGAGATTTGACTGAGGGACTCTGCGTGGGATTAGCCGACGCAAAGTCAAACATTCTGTTGACTTTGCGTCGACTAATCCCACGCAAAGCCCATTGACAGGGGTGTTGACCTCCATGTCTTCGTGTCGTATTAGCCGACGCAACGCCGACGCAAAGTCCTTGCGTCGGATTAGCCGATGCAAAAAATAAAATTTACGTCAAATTATAATGGCGGCCGATTGCGTCGGTTAATCCGACGCAATATTCATATTGCGTCGGATATTGTCCATTTGCGTCGGATTTGTCCGACGAAATTCCGGCTTGATTTTTGTAGTGAAAGTTGATATTCATAAGGCTTATGATAGCGTGGAATGGAGGTTTGTGGATCAAATGCTCCGTGCCTTGGATTTTCCGGACCATTTTCGGAGGCTGATTATGGAGTGTGTTACGACGATCTCGTACTCTTTATCTGCTAATGGGGATAATTTCGGTTTTTTCCGGGGGAAAAGAGGGCTTAGACAAGGTGATCCTATGTCTCCGCTTTTATTTACTATTTGTATGGAGTATTTTTCTCGTATCATGACATTTGGAATGATCGGGAGGAATTTTAAATACCATCCGAAATGTGGAGCGTTAAAGCTCAGCCACTTGCTCTTTGCGGATGACCTCCTTCTTTTTTGTAAAGGAGAGACGAAATCTATGGAGTTGTTGTGGAGGGCCTTCGCTACTTTTAGTAGGTCGTCTGGGCTGAGTATTAGTGTGGGTAAATCCCATGCCTATTTTGCTTGAGTGGATGAAGATAGGAAAGCGGCTATTTTGCAATTCTCAGGGTGTGTAGAAGGAGCTTTGCCTTTTAAATACCTTGGATTGCCTATTCAGAGTACTCGCCTTGGTAAGAATGACTGTGAAAATTTGTTAGCCCGAATTATATCAAGAATCTCTAGTATTGGAGCTCGTAAGCTTTCTTATGCGGGAAGATTGACCTTGGTTCGGTCTGTGCTGTCTCAGCTGCACAAT
Organism: Agrostemma githago; assembly: GCA_958450325.1. Classification (NCBI taxonomy): domain Eukaryota; kingdom Viridiplantae; phylum Streptophyta; class Magnoliopsida; order Caryophyllales; family Caryophyllaceae; genus Agrostemma; species Agrostemma githago. Next base: position 57,772,452 of record OY288259.1, on the reverse strand, counting down.
TATTGGGCTATGGTTTTTATCATACCGAAGTATGTTATGGCTCGAATTGGGTCTTTATGTCGTAACTTCCTTTGGGAAGGAGGAGTGGAGGGTACCAATCGAGCTTTAGTGAGCTGGGAAAAAATTTGTCATCCTAAAGAAGAGGGTGGCTTAGGGGTACGAGACTTGACGATTTGGAACGAGGCAGCGGTGGCAAAATTGGCTTCGTGGGGTTTTTATCAGCCTGATAGATTGTGGGGGTGAATAGCATTTATTTGAAGCGTAAGGCTTGGCGTGATTATCAGCCTCAAGCTGATGTCACGTGGGCTTGGAGGAAGATCTGTCATGCAAAGGAAAAAGTCAAGGATATGTTTGAGAATGGTTTATGGCATGGCTCTTGTACTACGTACTCGATCTCTAGGGCTTACGAGAAGTTTCGTGATCGAGTCCCGATGGTTGCTTGGAGCCGGCTTGTTTGGAGTGATTGGAGTCTTCCGAAACAGAGTTTTATTTCTTGGCTAGTGTTTAGGGGGCTCTAAACACGAGATCGAAGTTATTGAGGTTTGGGGTGATAGATTCAGACCTTTGTTATTTTTGTGAAGCGCAGGCTGAGACTTTTGAACATTTTTCTTTGGATGTTGTTGGAGCTTGTGGATTATTGATATTTTGAGTGACTGGACGAGGAAGAGGATTCCGAGTACTAGAAGCTTGGATTGGGCGACTAAAGTAAGGGGTTCTAAATTACAATGTAATGTTCTCCGTGCTGTAACTAATGCGACAATTTATCACATATGGAGGCAACGGAATGTGTGTCGAATAGAAGGACTAGTTCAACAGCCGGAGAATATTGCCATTTTGATCAAATTGGATGTTAGAAGTAGAATTATTTGTAAGATCAAATATCCGTTAAGTGCTAAAGACGCTCGATGGCTGCATAATCTGATGTAGTCATATCATTGTAAATTTTTTCACTATATATATACTTACCCTTTATCAAAAAAAAAAAAAACTTTCAAAAAAACTTTCGGTTTTTTTGCTAGCTATATAAATAGGATATATATCGAAGATGACATATATTTTGCTAATCTGAAATATTTTGCTAGCTATATAAATAGGATCCGTATAACATAAGATGACATATAGTTGTTAAAAAAACTCTAAAATAATTCAGTTTCGATTATATATACCGATAATTTCGTCCAAATTCGACGTTATTCAAAAGATAGTTGAATGTCTTTTGAATGTGTTTATTTTAAACTATATGTACCTTTTATTACACCAAGACATATCCACGACATATAGGGTGATTACTGTGCGAATTTGGAGACTTTTAATTTCGGGACCAAATCGACTCGAAAAACGTGGATACTCTTCAAATTCGCCCATTTAAGATGATTTTTCGAAAAATGTGAGATATTTTGCTGACTATTTAAATAGGACCCGTATAAAATAAAATGACATATAATTGTTAAAAAACATCTAAAACCATTCTGTTTTGAGTATATATATACCGATGATTTCGTCCTAATTCGACGTTACTCGAAAGATAGTCAAATATCTTTTAAATGTGTTTATTTTCAACCGTACGTACCTTCTATTATACCAAGACATATCGACGATGAATGGAGTGAGTAGTGTGCGAATTTGAAGACATTTAATTTCGGGACCAAATCGGCTCGAAAAACGTGGATAATACTCTTCAAATTCGCCCATTTAAGATGATTTTTCGAAAAATGTTAGATATTTTGCTGACTATTTAAATAGGACCCGTATAAAATAAAATCCTTTATTATTTAAAGCAGGAACATTTTAAGATCCCACATTGAGCCACCTCAGCGCGTTCCTACGTGGCGCCTATGTGTCGCTGATTTGTCGATCATCCGTGCACTTGAAATATTTGAGAGTTTTGGTGGAGGAAGTTTATGGAAATGAGCAGTTTTTTTGTAGCGGTTAAAGAGGCAGTTGATGAGTTGGTTTTGCATTCTAATTCTACGTTCTCACATCTGCCCCACTACTAAGACAGTTTTTTTCAATTGTCCAGTAATATATATTGATTTCGTTTACTGTGAAAAAAGTGTAAACAAAAATTATATTCATCAAAACAATCAGCAACGTGCTTATAGATGAGCAAAAACGAAGAATTATATACAATTATCTTTCAAGTCTAAATTATCGATTCTCTTTAGTTGAGAGCCCTCGACAATGTCATTCCAATTCGAGCCTGTCGCAATTTCCGGGATAACATATTCCATGAGATCAGTGCAGATAACTGCTCGCGTGATACGGAAATGGCTGCGTACATCGAAGGCACCTGACAATGACGCGAGCCAGATCGGGAAACCGCCAATTATTTATGGCGTTGAGCTAATTTTGGTCGACACCAATGTAAGTGTCTTTCATTGTTTACGCAACTTCCGAATTTTTATAGCTACGTATAAGGTTGTAATCCTTTCCCACGTTTCTTAAATCTGCACAGGGTTCGACAATTCAGGCATCAGTTAAACAAAGATTAGTTAAAGCCTTCAATAAAGGATTCAAAGAAGGACATATCTACAACATATCAAAGTGCAGTGTCTCCTCGAATGTTGGAACTGAGAAGGCTACGCCACATGGATACCGTATTTGGATGGAGTATAGTTCAAAGGTCATGAAACTTCACCCCGACCCAAACATACCACGCTATGTACTCGACTTGCAAGAATTTGATGACATAATTGAAGGAAACGTGCCCAACAACCTATACTTTGGTGAGTTCAAATTCCCCCATTTTTCGATTTTGTCAGTCTAAACTTACTGACATAAACGTCTACTTTCACATCTAACTAATATATTTCCAAATTGTAGATGTCATAGGCAAGTTTGTCGACTACAACCCTATTCTCACTTCAGCTAGAGGTTATAGTTGGACTACGATTACTCTCGAAAACACACGGTAAGATGACAATGCAGTGCCACTTGACCATTATCGGTTCTAATTCTACGTTCTTCCGAAAATCTAACACTTATGTTGTGCAGAAAAGAACAAATGTCGTGCTCTATTTTTGGAGGGTGCGTTGCAGAAATAATACGTATCATCAACGACTACATGCAACGTGACAGGCCGATTCTGGTGATTAGGCATGTTAAGCGGAATGAATGGAAAGGTTAGTCACGGAAACAACTTCCAGACCGCTTACCCCGAATATTTAGAGCTGACTGTTTAATATTTGATACAGATGTGGTTGACATCATGACAAGGGACGCTACACTTATTTTAGTGAATCCAAAAATCTCTCAGGTTGAAGATTTTGGCAACAAGTAAGTATATATACGTGCAATACCTAATGCAACCACATAGAAAACTAAGCACATGTATGCTCTCATAAGTAGCGTAATAAATGTGGCCATTGCTTTATTGTAGTTACCCAAAATCAAGTGGAGCGGATAGATGGAAAATCGGGGTACCATTGACAGCAGCCGCTACAAGCCAAAGCATACTTTCGGGGTCAAAGTGCATGTCTTTGACAGATATCAAAAACAGTCAAAAGGTAATAGGTCTACTGTTAAATGACATCAACTTTACGATTCAAACTTGAGAAATTCTGATCGTGTCTACTGCACAGGCCGGGGCCTTTGTCACACTTGCTACACTCTTTGAAATGGACACATCCAAAGAGTGGTGCTATAGCTCATGTGGAGACTGCAGGACGCGAATGACGCTTAAAGAGAACGGCAGCCATCAAGGCCCAAGCACTGGCCGATTTTCTGGCAGAATGCTCCCACTCTGAGGAGGATAGCCCAACTGCCGGCGAATGGATAGTATACACCGATGGGTCCTCCACGGCTAATGGAGCGGGGGCAGGAGTGGTATTGACCAGCCCGGAAGGGACCGACTTTGAGCATGCTCTCAGATTTGTCTTCCCCGCGTCAAACAACGAGGCTGAGTACGAAGCAGTGCTCGCAGGCGTCAACCTAGCCAAAGCCGCAGGCGCAGAGCGGATTGTCCTAGCAACAGACTCCCAGCTCATCGCCAACCAAATCAACGGAGAGTATGAGGCTAGGGACCAAACAATGGCCGCGTACCTGGAAATGGTGAAGAGGGAATTATCAGGCCTAAAATCATATGAAATCAGACAGATCCCTCGATCCCAGAACAACCGGGCGGACGCCCTATCAAAGCTGGCTAGCTCCAGCCTGCAGGATATAAGAAGGTCAGTATGGGTGGACGTCATCCAGGAAAAATCTACCGTTCCCTGCCAAACCGTCGACGCGGTGGAAGCAGGCCTTGAAGATTGGAGGACCCCCATCATCCTGTTCAAGAAGCACGGAATCCTACCAACTGACCCCGTACAAAAGAGAAAAATGCCGGCAAGGGCAGCATGGTTCATCATTTTGGGGTACCCTACCAACTGAGTAAAGGCAAATCAAATGTTTACTTCAGCGGAGTTAAAACAGATGTGAAGCAGGATATTATCAATGTTTCCGGATGCAAGGAAGGTACGCTCCCTTTCAAATATCTTGGGGTACCCATTAAGGCATCTAGGCTCACGATTCTTGACTGCCAACCGTTGGTTTATAAAATCACTGAATGTATACGGAAGCTGGGTGCTAGGAGGCTGTCTTACGCGGGGAGACTGGTTTTGATTAAATCGGTCCTAAATACTCTCCATAATTATTGGGCTTCGATTTTTGTACTCCCTACAGGCATAATCAAACAAATCGAAGGTCTTTGTAGAACCTTTCTGTGGGAAGGGGGAGTAAATTTCAGTAGAGTTCCGTTAGTCTCATGGAATAACGTCTGTCTGCCATATAAGGAAGGGGGACTGAATATAATTCAGAATTCTATATGGAACAGAGCCGCGGTGGGTAAAATGGCTTGGTGGATCACTGCTAACCCGGATAAGCTATGGGTAAAATGGGTTCATCACATTTATATAAAAAACAGTGCCTGGCATGACTACAAACCAACTCAAAATTCGAGTTGGAGCTGGAGGAAAATATGCCAGGTTAAGGAGCTGTTGCAGCCGGGTATGGAGACGAATAGCTGGAGCGCGGATGGGACGAACAGGTATACCGTTGCTAAAGGATATCAGTGGCTTAGGAGCAAGGAGGAGCTAGTCGGATGGTACAGCTTGGTATGGAACAAGTGGACTCTCCCCAAACATCGAGTAGTTGCCTGGTTGGTTCAGAATCATGCAATAAACACCAAGAAAAAGCTTCATCAATTAAACATTGTTGAAGATGCTGATTGTTGTATTTGTGGACGGGAAGAGGAAGAGTTACAACATCTTTTCTGCAGATGTGACTATAGCCATCGAATTCTGAGAAGGATGGAAGATTGGTTAGAATGTAAAATCCCTAATGACCTGAGCAACCAGTGGAGAATGAAGATTAGAGGAAGTAATTTGAGGAAGGCAATCATCAATAGCGTTATTAATGCGGTTGTTTATCATGTGTGGAGCCAAAGAAACAAAAGCAGGATTGAAAACACGATCTCAAGACCCGAAGTAGTTGGTAAATTAGTTAAAAAAGAGCTTAGAATGTATTATGTTAGCCTTAAGAAAGGAAAGATGTCTACGAGAGATGCTAATCTCATAACTAGACTTATGAGCTGATGTACATAATTTTTTGATCTATATATACTTACCTTTAACAAAAAAAAAAGAATGGTTCATCATTATGGGGGATGACTTATACAAGAAATTTTTCTCGTCCCCCCTGCTCAGGTGCCTGGGGGCAGAGCAGGCGGCGGAGGTATTGGATGACATCCACTCTGGCATATGTGGCCATCACATAGGAGGAAAGTCGCTGGCACACAAGGCCTTGAGAGCCGGATACTACTGGCCGACCCTGCTGGCCGACGCCAAAGACTTGACTCAAAAGTGCAGAAAATGTCAGCTTTTCGCCCCATCCATCCATGCCCCGGCTCAGGAGCTCAGGCCAATCCTGTCCCCCATCCCCTTCGCTCAGTGGGGGATGGACATACTAGGACCTTTTTCGGTGGCCACCGGGGGGAGAAAATTCTTGATCGTAGCTATCGACTACTTTACCAAATGGGTGGAAGTTGAGGCAGTGCCTAACATCACCGAGCCTGCAGTCAGGAAGGTGATATGGCGGAACATTATCACTAGATTCGGCTTGCCAAAAATGCTAGTGTTTGATCACGGAAGACAATTCGATAACGACCCCTTGAGAATCTGGCTGGAAGGCCACGGCGTCGCAGTTGCTTACTCTGCCGTCTGCCACCCTCAAACCAACGGACAGGCAGAGGCAGCCAACAAACAGATCCTGAATGGCCTTAAGAAGATGGTAGATAACCTCAAAGGCAGGTGGGCCGACGAGCTCCCCAACATACTCTGGTCGATCCGGACCACCCGAAAAGAATCTACGGGCCAGACGCCGTTCGGCCTGGTATATGGTGCAGAGGCTCTATTACCAATCGAGGCCAGGATCCCTTCCCTGCGTTCCCTACAGTACGACCAGGCTGAGAATGAAGTAGCAATGGCTGAGGCCTTAGATCTGGTCAGTGAGGTGAGGGAGGAAGCCAGTACCAATATCGTCGCCTACCAGCAACGAATGAGGAAGGCGTACAATAAGAGAGTGCATCAGCGAAATTTTCAAATGGGTGATCTAGTCCTCAGAAAAACACAAGTTGTGGGAAAATCGAAAGAGCACGGCAATCTCAGCGCTAACTGGGAAGGTCCATACCAAGTAACTCAAATCTTAGGGCCGGGCACGTATAAAATCGCCAATCTTGAGGGCCAAGAGTTGAGTGCTCACTGGAACGCAGACACCCTAAAGAAGTATTATGTCTAGCAAAATTTTAAGATAATTTTTGGTCCATTAGAAAATTGGCGGAGAACGGTCAAGGAATGTCGACGGCTCCGACCACCCTTGTGTTAAAAATTCAACGCCTCCTTGTTAGCCTCTGGGCAGGCAGGGGGCAAGCCCCCTGGACTTTGATCAAAAGCCAGGGACAGACCAAATGAACAAGGACTGGGGGCAGGCCCCCCAACCTTGTATAAAAAACGTAAAGAGCCTCCCTGCTTACTTCTGGGCAGGCAGGGGGCAGGCCCCCTCGACTTTGATCAAAAGCCAGGGACAGACCAAACGAACAAGGACTGGGGGCAGGCCCCCAAACCTTGTATAAAAAACGTAAGGAGCCTCCCTGGTTACTTCTGGGCAGGCAGGGGGCAGGCCCCCTGGACTTTTATCAAAAGCCAGGGACAGGCCAAACGAACAAGGACTGGGGGCAGGCCCCCCAACCTTGTATAAAAAACGTAAAGAGTCTCCATGCTTACCTCTGGGCAGGCAGGGGGCAGGCCCCCTGGACTTTGGTCAAAAGCCAGGGACAGGCCAAACAGACAAGAATTGGGGGCAGGCCCCCCAACCTTGTATAGAAACGCAAAGAGCCTCCCTGACTCACCTTTTGGCAGGCAGGGGGCAGACCATACCTTAAAAACTCAAACAGAAATTCAAACGGAGACTAGATGAAAACAAATGGGGTAATCCTTAGAAAAGGAGAAAGTTGCAGAAATACATCACTACAACAAATACTTCATATAGCTACCAAGCACGCGCGACTGATAAATTCAGTAGCTAATTTTGCGACTGAAAGTATAATTCGCGACTGATAGTAGTCGCTGAACGAGGAGACGGTTTTTTTTTTTAAAAAAACTTCAGCGACCGAAATCGGTCGCTAAATAAATGAACGCGCGACCGAAATCGGTCGCTAAATTCATTAATTAGTGACCGATTTCAGTCGCTAAATCTAAGACTTAGCGACTGATTTCAGTCGCTAATTAATGAATTTAGCGACCGAAATCGGTCGCTAAGGGTCAGAAATTTTTTAAAATTGCCGCACACCCCCCCCCCCCCCCTTCCCCGGCTCATTCCTTCATTTCACTCCCTCTCTCTAAAACCTCTCCTCCTTCTCTCTAAAACGCCTCCTCCTTCATTCCTCTTCATTTCTTCCTCAATTCTCTCATTTTCCTTTAAAGTATGTTTATCTATCTATATTTAGTTTTAATTGTTTGTTAATTTCTGTTTATTGGGTAGGATAATTTCTATTTAATTTCAATTATTTATAGATTTAAATAAATTATTTGTCGGGTTGGATAATTTATTAGTTGTCGGAATATGATGTGTAGTTAGAATGTTAATCGCCCAATAGGTTCCCCAATTTGAAATAGGTAGATTGTTAGTATAAAATTAGGGTTTGCGGTTACGTAGTTGAATGAATTGGGTTGTTTTGATGTGTTAGGAAATTGGAATTGAAATACAATTATGTCGATTTAGTAACGTAATTATGGATGATTAGGTGCAAATAGTACTATGTTTAGGTGAAATGAGAATTTTACAAAATATGTGAGTAGTGTGTATTTATTAGTGAATTACTTAAGAGAAAATAATTTGTATGTGGTTATTGTACCAATTTTTTTAGATAAAAAAAATGAAGCGACGGGAACGAAAATGGATGTATGAGGAAAGATTAGATAAGAGACGACGTCCCAGAACTGAATTTTTAGAGGGTGTTAATAGTTTCCTTGAGTTCGCTAAAACCCATCCCGAATACGCGTCAGAGGGTAGATTTAGGTGTCCTTGTGTGAAATGTAAGAACCTCAAATTCTTGGATGATATTCTGATTAAGGAACATATTATCTCAAATGGGTTTAGCCCAAATTATTATTATTGGATTTGTCATGGTGAGACGTCTGCTGTTGGGATAACTGAGGTGGATCAGAATGAGGGCGGGGTGAGAGGAATGATTGTTGATGTGGTTGAGTGCAATTTGTTTAATGATGGGAGCATGTACACTAACGACGATGACCAACCAACCCCACAGGATGTCGTTGGTTCGAGTAGGCAAGTGGAAGATGACAACGACAGTGACGATGATTTTTAGTAGGGTATAGTTTTAGAAAGTTATATTATTTGTACATAGTAATTTACGTTACTTATTTTGGGCAAATTATTTCAATATTATGTTGTGAATTTCTAACTTTCTACTATTATATGTCTGCAGATATGACTTTGGGCAGCAGATTGCGTTACGGTAGTGGGAGCAGCAACACGAACAGGGGGTCCCAGCAGCAGGAGGACCAGGAGGAGAACCGGCGAGAGGAGGATAACCAAGGGGAGAACGACGAGGAGCAACCAGAACAACCACAACAGGATCAAGAGCTTCAGTATACAGACGACGGACGCCTTATTATTAGCCCGGAGAACTCATGGTGAGACGTTATGTTTACTTTTTTTTGTGAGACATCATCTTATTTCACTCTTTGGTGTAGGTTTCGTACTCGGGACGTTGTAACAGGCGTGACAAACAGTTTCTTGAAGGACTTAACTACGTACTGCAGACACTAAGGTGCCTCTGTGGCAACGAGAGAAGTGGTTTGCCAACTTCAAGGTACACCAATTTCTGATTTTTATTAATTACCTGTTACTGTTTACAGATTACTAATACAATGACGACAAACGATCTTGCAGTTGAAACACTTCTACAACGAGGGTCTCGAGGTGTGTGCAAGAGACCGGTACATGGATGTCGCGAAGCCCAGATACAAAGACATGATGTATAAGATGGCAAGCGACGAGAAGTTACAGAGACACCTTAGAGGTTCGATTACTCAATTAGTGTTAGTACTTGAGTAGGAATTTGTATATATCTTCAAAACACGTATTGATCTCAAAGTGTATAAATTGTAGGTGACGCCATCCAACAGTTCAGAACAGCCCGTTCCGACCCGAAGTTCCTTGCAAGATCCGTCCAGGCGAAAAAGAACAAGAGGCGGGGAGGGGACCCAGAGGGCTTTGCTGAGCGCACCCACTACGGTGGGTCGCAATCGATGCACCAGCGGGCCATGAGCGTTAGTATTTCCTTACCTTTGATTTTTATTTTGGATTCTTATTTAATGTTTTCATTATAAATGTAAAAGAGAAATCTACGTGTACTGTCAACATGTGAAGAAGAAAACCGGAGAATTCCCTCCGCCGGTGCAGCTATTTCTCGACACGAAGAGCAAGGGGAGCAAAGCCACCGGGCGAGAATTCGCCACGCAGAAGGATGCGGACATTTGGGTAAGTTTCAACCGTAGGACTTCGTTACTTTTTTTTCTTCACACAACACACCTACTCATGACTTCAAGTTTTTTCAGGGCTCGTATCAGGAGGCCGTTGGAGCGCCCGAGAATGAAGGTGTGGACCCGAGCACGATTTGGTTCAGAGTCGTGGAGGGATACCGCAAGGGAGCGGTGTACGGTACGGGGAACGCTCATTCCCTGTACTGGAGACCACCCAATGTTCGGGGGGCCCATGCGACCTCGACGGACTGTGTGCCATCCGAAATGGCTGGGATGAGGTCGGAACTACAGGAGGAAAGGGCGCGAGGGGATGCTATGGCCGAGAAACTGAAGGAGCAGGATGAGAGGCTGAAGATGCAGGAGTCCGTTAACCTGCAAATTCTGGAAGAGCTACAGCGCCTGAGGAGCATGCAGCAGCAGAACTGTAACTCCGGCCCCATTCCCCGACACCGGGATCATAGAGACCCCTTCGGTGACGGTGGTAGTGGTGCGTCAGCTAGTTTCCCTGTTAGGTGAGTGGATTGAAAACAGTTTGTAGTTTCTGAATACTTGTTGAAAAAACAGTTTGTAACAACATTTTTAATTTAGTGTATTCACGACGTTTGCGTACTTGGTCGTCCATTTTGGAGTGTGAAGCTTGCGTAACGTTTGGAACAACCTTTGGAATGTTGTTTGGGATGTATTGTGGTTGTTGGTTTGTTTTCTTGCGCAGATTTTGGCTAGAATAATAATAATTCTAACCGGTCTATTTGAGGCACTTTAGCTACTGAAATCAGTAGCTAAATGTTCAATTTAGCGACTGATTTCAGTAGCTAAATGTTACCACGTCACACCATTTAGCGACTGATTTCAGTCGCTAAATTGAACATTTAGCGACTGATTTCAGTCGCTAAGGCGTCAGTTTTAGCGACTGACATCAGTCGCCAAATGTTCAATTTAGCGACTGATTTCAGTCGCTAAAACTGACGCCTTAGCGACTGAAATCAGTCGCCAAATGTTCAATTTAGCGACTGATTTCAGTCGCTAAAACTGACGCCTTAGCGACTGAAATCAGTCGCTAATTTAGCGACTGATTTCAGTCGCGCGTTTTTAGCGACTGAAATCAGTCGCTAAAAGCGACTAACCTTAGCGACGGTCGTTTAGCGACTGCTATCAGTCGCTAAACTTTTTTAGCGACTGATGACGGTCGCTACGTTCAGTCGCCCAACACTTAAATTCTTGTAGTGCATGGAATGAAGGTTTTTTAAAGGTAATTACAATAAACACGGCAGCCGGCCACCAAAAGGCTCGGCGCGCAAAAAGGTAAGGAGTTAAAACGTCAGCATAAGCGCAGCAGGGGACGAACAGGAGCCCTCTGAGGATGACTGCCCTCCATATTAAGCAGGGGGAGCTTCTGGGCCAGAGGTAGCAGCCCCTTCATCCATCCTGCGCATCTGGGCCTCATCCTTAGCAGTATAAAGAGCCCGGAAAGCCTCTTCATCAAAGCCTGGGAACATCTCCCTGACAGCCTCCATAACTACCCCTAAGCAAGAGTTGGCACCATTGACGCAGCCTGCTAACACGGCAGTTTCCACCTCCTGGATTATTTCATCCTTCTCCTTCTGCCACTCCTCAGTCTTCGCCGCCAAGTCACCGAGAGCCGCCTGAAGAGCCGAATTCGCCTTGGAAAGACGCTCCGCTAGGTCGGCAGCCTTTCTCTTGGCTTGGTCCAACTCGGCTAAAGCTTTTTTGGCCTACTCCAGCTCTGCAAAGGCCTGCTTGGCTCTCTTCGACTCCTCCTCCAAGCGGGACACCTCCCGGACCGCCCTCTCACTTTGAGACCTCCAGTGAGTCACCTGGCCCCTGGCCTCCTCCAGCTCATTCTCCTTTTTTGCCAGCTGATCCTTCAGGCCAGCAATAAGGGCAACATCCCTTTCGATTGTAGCCAGACGGTCGGAGTTGGCCAAATCCTCGTCACTTAAACGACTAAGGGTCGCCAGCTCAGCAGAGGCCTGAATAACTCTGGCAGTGCGCTGAATATATTGAGTCACTTGGTGAGTAGCAGAGTGGACAGTCTTGAGGAGGTGATCCGCCAAAACTGCCCCGGAGTCAGAGAGTAAGGCAGAGACGTCCTGGCTATCGCCGGCAGCGTAATGGAACTCATTATTCTCCTCAGAGAAAAGGGTACCAGGAACCCTCTGAGCAAAGCATTTTGGGTCAGGCGTATCAGCCTCCAAATCCACCACATGATCTGCATTCGGAGTCCCCCTGCTCCTTTTTCTGATCAGCCCCCTGGGAGTGCTTTCTCCAGTCTCTTCAGAGCCAGCAGCCTGCGGCCCCTGGGAAATCTGAACCCCTGCAGGAGGGCCTCCCTGTTTGCCAGCAGGGGACGGACTAACCTCAGAAGCGATCGCCTTTTTCGCAACCGGAGAAGGGGTGGCTTCAGAGACCGCCGTTTTGGCGGGAGTTGACCTAGGGGGAGCAGGGAGCCTCGGCCTACTAAACGAAAGGCCCTTCAGATGCTTCATCAGGTTTTTCTCGCCCTTCTTGAAGTCAGGAGGAAGGGAAGGACGGCTTTGGATAACGTCGAGAGTCCCGGACAAACCCAAACGTCTCACCTCCCCTTTTGTCCAAAGGAAGGTGGCGAGGTCTGCAAAGCAAACTGATGACTGGTTAGAAAGGCCATTTAAGAAATAAAAGGCGAGTAAGGAAAAATCATCAGCACTCCCGAACTACCTTCATCTAGGCTCGGATTCATGCCCACCCGGGTCAGGTACCTGTCAGTAGCAATGAGCTCCGCATGGGGGAGCCATAATGAAGGACCGTACACCCCATGCTTATCAGTATGGGCAGCAAATTGGTCCACCAAATCCTTGTCTTTCCTGCTCAACTTCACCTCCAGAGCCTTCCCTCCCACACCAGGGTGATATTCTTCATGAGTCCCAAGCCTGGTGTGAACGTGATTCATGAAATGGCGAGGAATCTTCCACCCATGGGCGTTGTGCACATAGAGAAAATTGTTTTTCCAATCTCTCAGGTTGTCCATAGCAGGCCACACCAGGGTATGCCCTTTCTGTCTCAGAAGGGACCAATATCCAGGAGAACCCTCACTCCCAGAAGAAACCATTTGCAGGCCGACCATAAATCTTAGGGCGTCAATAGAGGGTTCGGCGCGATGGAACAGGGAGGTCCAAACGTATGAAATTAATGACCTGACAGCCATGGCTGTCAGCTGGGCGATAGCCACGTTCATCCGCCTGAAAATCTCCTCCAGAGAAGGATGAAGAGGGAAACGAAGACCGAACTCCAAACACTTGTGGTAAACCACAATGCACCCGTCGAGAGGGCAGCATACGGTGTCTTTTTCACCAGGGACGACAATTGTATACCCATCCCCGAAATTGTAGAACCGCTCAATCGCGTTGGCGGCATTCTTCGCAAGAATCAGATCCCGGTTTTTGGGGTCAGGGTAAGTGCTCAGGGGAACGCGGTACTTGGTTTTGTCTAAGTAATAGGCCCTACCCCTTTCCCGGGGAATAAGGGGACCAGAGGTCCTGGAGGGGTCGATCTCCATCGCCTCGTCATCCGAATCGACAACGTCGTAGGGGGCAGGTTCAGGGGAATTACCGCCCCCACTGCCCGCCGGGTCCTCCTCCTCGACTATCCCAAGGCCAACCTCCCTAGAGGAGGAGGCAAGGTCCTCCCTACCCTTTTCCCGTTCCTCTTTCCTCAGTGGGTCGTTGAATGGTAGAATGCGTGCGCGAGTTCTAGACATAGCAACTCTAAGAGGAAAGAAAAAGCAAGAAATCGAAAAGAAAGGGAGCAAGAGTTGGAAATTAAAAGTCTAACCTAGGGTCGGCCGCCGAGGAGATGAAAGCTTGAAAGAGAAATCTCCCAGAGAAACGGGGGTACGAAGAAAGGCTCGAGTTATCACACCGGGAGATTTGCAGAAGAAAAGAAAGAAAGTTTGAAAAGAAAAAGAGAAGAGGAATGAGTGACAGATTGTTTTTATAGGAGGAAAGGCAGACGAAAAGTCGCCAACCCTCGAAGACCCGCCCAAGGGCTACTGTCCACGTGTCGAACTCTCGAAAGACAGCCCCTTGTAGCTTCCCAAGGATGGCCTCGAGAAGACCAAAAGATGTCAGAGGGTCGATCACACTGTGACGTCCTCCCTCCATCCAAATAATAATAACAAAAACAAATAATAGCAAATAATAAAACGCCACATATAAACAAGCTGCCTGATCTTTTCATTAAATTAAAGAAAACCCGAAAAATGGGCAAGTTACATTTCGTACAGGCAGGAAGTACAAAAAGAGCCCCTGTCTCTGGCTAACTACGCCTGCACCCCTCGGGCAGGCCTAATCATCATCAAAGCCTGGGGAATAATCCCCAGGGCTGTTACACCCCCCTGCATCGGATCCCCAGTCCCAGTCATCAGAATCCTTGAAGGGATCCGCCGAGTCATCATCATCACCCCGACCAGAGGAGTAACCCTGGCCGTTGCTATCGCCGGAATCCCGGCTGCTAACATCCCAGTCCCTACCATAAGGGACTGTTTCGGTATCATCACAGGAGCCGCAGCCCACTTTCCTCCTCAAAGGAGAAGAAAGGCCCGACTCAGGGGAAGAAGCCGACTCAGAGCAGTCGGGGTCGAACTGCTCAGGGTGTAGCCATGGAAAACACTCATGACACCCCCTGTCGAAACAACCCCCACCCTGGGGGCAGCGTCTGTATTTTGGAGCAGCCGGAGAAGCCCTCTGAGGGCGCTTGCCCGCCTTGACAAGAGTCCTCCTTCTGAGCTTCCTGTGAGCTCGAACGCAGGGCCGCCGGCTACGGCGCAGAATGAGAAAGGACGCCCTAGGGTACCTTAGCCTCCAGCGTCCCCTAAAGCGACGGGTCACCACGCGAACCCCTTTGCAAAAAAGTACTTTGGTAATCCACGACATTTTCTTTGAAAGAAGAAGAAGAGAAGGTTGGAGGTGAGTCGTGAAAGTGGCAAAGGAAGTGCAATTTATACGAAAAAGGAGGCCAAGACATTAATTGGCGCCCCAACTACTTTGACAGGGGGCACGGCCAATCAGCGCACCCGCACGCTGCCCAAAAATCCACTGGGTATAGAAAGCAATCATGACCAAAAGACAATTAAACTCTTGGCATGCCCAATACAGAAGAGTCTTCCCCCTCGGGAATACGCGAACGCATTAAATGCAGTGGTAAAGCCACAAGTCAACTACTCACCCTCAAGAATCCACCTGCCAAGGAGAAGCCTTACTTCCCCCCGGCCGGTGAGGGCCAATTGATGAGGGTCGAGAGCCTGCGCCGGGTCACCCGCCTAGTAGGCCCCACAAAGACCCAACCCGGGAATCGAAGAGTCTGCCCAGTAGGCCGTCGAGGTAAGACACCGAGGTTTTCCTCTATGAATGTGACTCCGAGAAGGCCGCCTGTCCAGCAGGGTAAGGCGACCAGCTGGGGAGGGCCGGGAGACGCCTTCTGACCACCTGTCCCCAGGGGACCTCCCTCCCGAGCAGGGCAGAGGTTACCAGGGGCCTCTTCGTCTTTCTGCCTAAGGTAAAAGGGAATGGGTGGATGAAACAGGTCCACGTGTTACCTTGACATCCACCCATTCTCCCGCTCTTTTTCCCCCTCCAATTCCCTCTCTTGTGGGAAGGTACTCATTTCCCACTTAGAGAGGGTTGGATTTTCTCTCTCTAGACTCTTACTCCTAAAAAACGCCGCCTAGTTCCTCACGAGCTAGGTTCATCAAGGCATTCCACGGACTAACTTAGGCATCGGAGAGGGTTCCCTCGGACAACCTCCGGGGCCCTGTGCGTTCATTGTGCAGGGAGCAAGCCAGCTTCGCCGGGAAAAGTCCGACCCAAGGAGTAGGAAGAAGGAAAGAGCCGTTAACTCAATCAAGCAACATTCAAGTACTAAAACCCGAACTCGTAATCGGGTTGATTGTTTCCGTGACCGGAACACTTTTATTCCTCACATTGAGGCTTTCACCGTCATCTAATTGTTGGCGGGCAATTTTCCAGATTTTGCCGATCGTCTTACTAGTCACACCCCATTTTGCAGCAGCTTCCATCTTGAATCCTCTCGGAAGAACACCGTCCTTAGTATTCTGAATCAAGAAGATAGCTACGTCCTCCCTTTGAGAAGTTGTGAGACATTTGAACTTCATCTTGTATGTCGATCAAGAGTGTAAAAATCGAGTTCGTATTTTATTTTTACTGCTTGTGAAAATGTAAATTATTTTTATTTGTCTCCTTACAAGGTGAAAGAAATCACCTTGTAAGAGAATGAAATGGGTGTACAACAAAAGTGACAGGGTAAGTACGTAGGTCTTAGATTTGGAGGGAAGGAGTACTGTACCCAAAAGTGGGTAGAAAGTTGGAGGGGAATTCAAATATAAATGAAAAGTTGACTTTTATTTTGCTTTATGTAATCAAATCACTTTTGTTAATCTTCATTTTGTATTTTGCTAATGATGCTTAGCTTATCTCATCCACTTGTACTTTTAAGAATAAACAAATACCTTCTTAAAAATTGTGCATAAAGTGAAGGGGAAGGTTGGAATTGAACGGAGGGAGTAGTTATTAAAATCAATGTAAACTACTCGTTGCCAGCAATTGTTTGCAACAAAAATATTAATTAGAGAATCTATAATGGGCCAAATAAAGATTAACAATTTCTTACTCCTCGGGTTTGCCTAATCTAGACATGACCGAGTTGTATTATTTGATGTGTTACCATTTTACCGATTTGCGACGATTATATCTGTCACGACTTTGCTTACTTACTGCCGATTTGGTTGGCAATTGGCATCATATTATTCCATCAGGGCCAAATCTGTTTGACAAAATCAAGAAACTCTATCCTCTTAAGCCGATCACCACCCACATACATCCCATGTTGACCTCCTTCACCCAACATTGTCCTCACACTTACACCCCTGCTTTCCAACAACTTAGCCAAACCCACACTCTTATCAAAAAACGGGTCACCATCACAACTCACAAAAACAACCCACCAACCCAAATCCCGAACCCGATCCACCAATCCGGACCCACCATCCTTATCCGGGTTACAATGCTCGTGATCCCGGTCCGCCCCAACCGGCAGACTAAGTTCCCAAAGAAAATCACAAAGCTCAAGCCGCACAATCGGGTCCTTTTCCAATCGAATCTCGGATTTCGTCCGATCCAACCCGCCGAAAAACGGTTGGATTAAAACCAAACCTTTGATCACCAATGGCTTCAGCTCATTGCTCTGAACCCGAACCGCTGCTTTTAACCCGACATGGTACGCGATGTTACCTCCGGCGCTCTCCCCCATTAAAACGCAACTCGATAAATCACCGTATTTCTTCACCCACTCGTCTTCACCGTCTTTGACCCAAGTCAAGGCCTCCAAAACGTCGTCGTATGCGGCGGGTAGACGGTGCTCCGGAGCAAGCCGGTATTTGACGGAGATAACCACCGCGCGAAGGTGGTTTGCGGCGACGGAGCAGAACTCGTGGAAGGGTGGGAAGTCGGGGCTGGCGAGAACGAAGCCGCCGCCGTGGATGTAGATGAGGATCGGGAGCTTTGCTTCGGAAGTGGGGAGCTCCCGGGGTAGGAAGATCCGAGCCCAGGTTTGGTTGATGGGGTTGATAGGAACGTCTTTGGAGAGGGCGGGTGAGGTAGGGTCGGTTGTGGAGGGTGGGACGGTGGGGAAGTGGTCTGGTGAACGTGTGACGGTTCCGTCTAGGTTCGGGGTTAGGTGTATCGCTTCGAATAGTTCGGGTGCGTTTGGTAGCGACATTTTCGGGATATGAAATTGCGTGAAGTTGCGAGTTGCCACTGAGAGGGAGAGCAGTGGTCTAAAAAGTACCACCACACATAAGAGGAGAAAGTAATCGTATTGGAAAAGATGTCTTTCGATGACTTTTTAATCGTAATCCTCTCGTCCATTCAATTCTTTATATAGATACATCATTTCTTCTTACAAAAACAATCCTAGGTAAAGAATTGAATGGTTGAAAGGGAGTACATGTATTATTATCCGTTTTATTTCAAAATAATCATTTTTTTTGTCTTTATTTTTATAATAATAGTACTTCTTTCATTTTTTATTTTATCTTCCCATATTTTTATCATAAATATTTTTGTATTGAATATAAAATAATAAATTTAAGAAATATTGGGATAGAATGATAACTGTGTAAATAGGAAAGAATAAAAGTATAAAGTGTTGTAAATAGTAAGGAAAATATGGTAAAAGTTATGGACCAAAATTGAAAAAAATAAAATTGAAAAAAAAAATTAGTGCTGTTTTTCGTCGTCGGCATTTCAGCCACGTCGTCGGCGCTTTTTAATGCTGAAAGACGATCTTGCCCTTGACTTTTTTAGATTACTTAACTAATGTAATTGAGTTAGATTAGTTAGATTAGGTAATGAAACTCGTTAATAAAGCGGTTTTAAAATTTTAAAACTCGTTAACAAACCGTTCCGTCACACTAACACTAACACTTATCCTCACACTCACCCTTACTTATTTACTCTACTCACCCTCACTTACCCACTCACACTCCACTAACACCCCACCCAACATTTGAAATTTTAAAAAACTGTCTTTTTTTTTCGAGAAATCCGATTTTTCTAGAGACCCGATTCCGCCTTTAAATGGATCGACATGCGGTTAGTACATTTTTTTTTATATTATCCGTCATTTTTTGTACATTTATTGTTTATATTAGCCCCGATCCGATTTTTTGTTTAAAACTTGTGAGAAATGTGTGTTAGTTTATTAAAGAAATCGCATTTTGTTCTATAACATGTCGTTTATGTGCTGGATTTGTTGTGAAAATCGTAGTTGAAATAGGAATCGAGGGAAGGAACGCATAATCCGGAAAAACGCGAACAGGGGCCCAGACGCATGAGTTTCGCGTCTGGGGGGCCTCGTAGACGCGAAATTCATGCGTCTAGGTGGCCTCCTAGACATGCGTCTAGGGGGCCTCCTAGACGCGAAACTCATGCGTCTAGGGGGCCTCCCAGACGCATGATTTCCGCGTCTAGGAGCCCCCCTAGACGCATGAATTTCGCGTCTATGAGGCCCCCCAGACGCGAAATTCATGCGTCTGGGCCCCTGTTCGCGTTTTTTTTTGTTATTGTTCGACATTATGCGTTAAAATATCGTGACTCGGGTCTCGTTATTTGTAATTTATATGATTAGAATTATTATTATGAATATTATTAGTTCGAAATATGAATAGAATTATTATGAATATCGTGACTCGGTTATTTTTTTTTAGTTGAAATTATACGAGATGTTTATATGATTAGAATTACTATGAATATTATTAGAATTATTAATATTAAAGTCATGTTTAAATGTTCAGATCTTTGTGTACGAAATTATGAAATTAAATAATTTCTGAATTTCGTAAATCCATTTTGCGTTTTACTTTGTAACTAATGAGTAATTTTTTATCGGTGTATCAGGAGGAGTCAGATGGCGACGGTATTGACTATCGCATTTGTTTTATTTTTAGGCCAGCGTTCCGTAGTTCGGATGAGGCATTCAACTACGCTAGTGAGATAGGTTCGGCTCTTGGGTTCACCTTGGTGAAAGCGAGCAACAAAACGCAAAGTAACGTGAACCCGAAGTCAAGATTACTTGGTCAAAATTACTTTAAGTGCAACCGTAACGGGAAACCGGGAAAAAGTACCAAGAGTTCTCAGAAGATCGGGTGTAAGTTTTGGGTGAAGGCGTGCGAGAGCTTAGACAGAGAACGATGGATTTTAGCCATCGGTCCATGTGGCATGCACAACCACAAGTTGGAGGTTTACACTGACGGACACAAACGTCTAGCCGCCCTAGACGAGGCCGAGAAACAGATTGTTCGGGACGGTATTCGGGACCACTTGACACCGGCCCAAATACACGACTGCCTTCATCGGAGAAATCCGGGGAAACCACGCCCATCGATCGAGACGATATACAATATCGGGGGGAAGTTGAGGGCGGAGGCAAGGGAAGGTCGTAATGCCATTGAGCAGATGATGGTACTAGCGCGCCGGGCTGAATACATCCACTTCTTCTACGAGCACGAGTTTACGAGTGTCGTGGAACTTATTTTCATGGCTCACCCTGAGTCCGTGAAACTGTTTCGTACTTGGCCTTACGTAGTCACTATGGATGCGACGTACAAGACGAACACCTACGACATGAAGTTAGTGGAGATGGTCGGGGTGACACCCGTCGGGAAACCTTATCTGATAGCGTACGCCCTACTTCGACACGAGGACACGTTGTCCTATACTTGGGTGCTCGATAAGTTGAAGCTGCTAATTGGGGACCGGGCACCGAACGTGATTGTGACGGATAAGGACCAGGCTTTGACGGCGGCAGTATCGAGGGTCTTTCCGACCCCGCAGACCCAGAATCTGCTCTGCACGTGGCACATATCTAACTGTGTGGAAAAACGTGCCCTGTCTTTCTTTCAAAAACAGAAAGACCGACCTTCATGCACGGAGTATGGTACCCTCTCCTGTATTCCACAAGTACGGTGGACCTCGAAACAAAATGGGACAAGATGAAGTCGACGTGGAGGTTCTCGGGAATTCCTCTTTACATTGGTGACACTTGGGGTAATTTCAAGAAATGGAATCACGCGTACACTGACCAATACCTCCACTTTGGCAACACCACCACGTCCATCGTCGAATCTGCGCATGCGGCTTTGAAGAAGGCTCTTGGCACGTCGACAGCGTCCTTGGATCGGTTGTTCGATAGGATTGACAGGCTAATCGGTCGTCAGCAGTCTAAACTGCGGAAGAAGCTGGAGACATCCCGAAGGAAGCAATCAACTATTCTACCCCCCATTTGATGAACTTGAGATTCCGGGTAAGTCGTAAGGCGTTGGACTTGCTGACCGGGGATCTGTCTAGGATGCAAGAGTTGGGAGATCGGGTTTTTTACGAGTGCGGGTGTGTATTGAGGACGTCGAAGGGTTTGCCTTGCGCATGTCGACTTGCCGGGATGATGATGCGGAATTCAGTAGTGCAGTTGGCCGACGTCATGTGTTCTGGAGGACGCTTGACTATGCCGGGGAGGAAGAGATGCCCGTCAGCGACAAATTTCAGCTTGACGGGTTGATTGAGGAAATACATGAGAGCGATCCGAGTATGTGGCGACATTACATTGATGTCCTGAATTCCGCATTACGTACGGAGGAATCTGGGCTACTTGATCCTACCCCGAATCCAAACCCCAGAAAATCTAAGGGGACAGGGAGGTTGCTTATCAGAGTCGAACACGCGAGGAGGAGGTACGGGACCACCGACACGGGAGCGACCCCGAGTAAGTCGGCCAGGACTACACACGCGTCAACGCCAGGGAGTAGTCAGTCGACCGAACCACCCACACCGACCGCCAGCCAGTCCACCACGGGCACATGGCAGGGGCAACCGAACGCCCCCTAGAGGTGAACTACATGGGGGGGCCCTTCCCGGACATAGACAAACTTGTTGGTTTCATGTGTCCGTATCTCGTGAACTGGATAGATGTTATTGGAGACGGTCACTGCGGATTCCGTGTCATGGCTCATGCATGGTGACCAGTCCAGTTATACTCGCCAGAGAAGGGCTTTGTGGGAGCACATCCACTCCCCCATGTACGACAGGGTGTACGTCTTTGACACCGACGGTCGGGAAGGCGCCATGACCCGTGTAGGTACGACGGTCCCGTACTCGGTAGGTTCGGAGCATTATCTCGACGACTGCGATCTATTCGGTTTTGCCACAATTAACAACTGGGTTATATGTCGAGTATCCGAGAACCTCACCTGCAGTACCTACTACCCGTTGCGAGAGATGCCAAGTAACCACCTCCCGTTCGGCGTAATGTGGATAATGCACGTTGAACGCGGGGGAGCAGGTCACTGGATGAGGTTGCGAATGTCTGAGGACTGCCCGATGCCTCCTACACACATCCTTTGGCGAGGCGCGCATGACGGTACTACAGTACATTATCCGGAGTTTTAACGAGCACGTCAGGATAGGTGGGTCGAGGAGTGGAATACGTACTTTCCGAGTCACCAGATTGATCAGAACGACCCAGGTGGTCGGAACAACCCCTTCGACTGTTAGTGTAGCATAAATATTAGACCAACATTTGTATTATATTCATATTTCAGACCAGTGTTGTATTCATTCGTAAATTTTAGAAATCGGCGAATCCCACTATTAAGAAACAAACGAACATAAAAAACATCCGAAATGTAAAAATAAACGAGTAGCCAACGTGAACATATTACAAGTCATCCGAAAATCATCAGAAATAAAACATGAAATCCCTAACTGTTAAGACATATAGAAATTACAAATAAAATGGATACGAGTACTCAACATAAAAGAAGTACAAATCATCCACAATCATCCGAAATGACAAGCATGAAATCCGAAACACAGAAGACATAAACAAATTACGAATAAAATCCAAAGCAGTCAACGGCGACCTCGTTTCCCCTGGGATCGGGGTGGGCGTTCACCCGGGTAGGGAAGGACGGGCTGGAACGACGCCATCAGCTCATCAAAATACGCAAGGCGGGCTTCCGGATCGTCTCTAAAGTGCTGACCTGCAGAAAAGCGCTCCATCAACGAGAGAGCGGCTTGAAACAAGGTGGCAGAGGTTAGTATAAATGTACATGCAAATAATTATTGTTACACACCAAAATACGAACTGAGTACCTGTTGCGATCCCCCTGCTAGCGTCGCCTGCTCCTGCACCTCGGCGGCGGATGGTGGTATGATCCTCGGGTGGGAGACTCTCGAGTACCAAGCATGGTAATCCGGATTCGCTTCCCCCGGGTAGTCCATGGGCCGCGAGAGCCTCCTCGGGTCAGCGCGCATGACATATACACTCCTCCACGGGTGGTCCGAGTATACCGGACCGAAGTCAAGAAGGTAGTTCCCACCCCCATGCCTCGGTCGATGCACCCTAACCGGCACGGGCATCGACTCGGGTATAGTCTGGACGTAGCCTAACTATCTGATGACCCGGTCTCCCTGGTAAGGCTCAACGATGTCCATAAAGCGCAGTGTCCCGAAGTAGGTAGTGGTACGGTGCACCGTGTGAGCGTTCCGCACGAAGGGCTCCCAACAGACCCGATCTGCTGTCAATAAGTCAAGTGATCGTCGGTAGGCCAAAAGGTTGTCCCCGCGCGACGATGGTTTCCCGACGCCTACCCACGCAGTCGCGCGTGGCGAAGTCGGCGAAATCGGGATCGGTGCCGCTGGCCTAAAGTCGGGGAAGTACTCATATATCCACACCTGAAGCAAAGTCAAACACCCGGCCAAAGTGGTGAACCCCTCCCTCGAAGCCATCCCTAAATTCCTGTACAGCCACGCCAACGTACCAGCACCCCACGCAAAACCAGGAATCGAGTCCAAGTTGTTCGTCAGTGGGAAGACTGACGGATGAATACGATCGCTCGACCTATCCACAAAGAGGAACTCCCCCAACAACGTGATCAGGTAACCCTGCACAGTCTTCTCACGGGTCCCAGTGCTCATCTTCTCACGCACAGCCAGGCCCGGCCCTAAGGGTTATTTGGAGGGGCAAAGGCCTAGGGCTAGAGCAGGCAGTTCGGGCCGGGCCGCCGCCGCCGGCCCGGTCCGGCACGAAATTTGGCACGACGGGCCCGGCACGAGTGCGAAATCGGGCCTGGCACGGGCACGGCCCGTCGGGCCTCGGGTCGGGCCGCGGCGAAGAAGTGGGTAAAAACCCCGTGCCAGGCACGGGCACGACCGGGCCTGATCCGGCACGGCCCACTGACAGCCCGCTGACAGGCACGCGGGCTGGCCCGACCAGGCACGACCGACCCGGGCACAGCGGGCCCGAGGCACGGCCCGGCCCGGCCCGGCACGGCCTCAACGGCTCTCTGCTGGCCTGCTGGCCTGCTGCTCTGCGGCTCTGCAGTCTGCCCCCTCTTCAGTCTTCCACTCTTCCCCTTTTCCAAATTCCAACAATCCAACGGCTCCTTCAATCCTTCCCATTCCTCTATATTTTTTTTTTCATTTCTTTTCCTATAAATTACCCACTTTCATCCATCTTCATTTCACAAATCATTCTATTCTTCTTCTAATCTTATAATCATTCATTCATTCTTATCAATTTTTTGAGAATTTCAATACTCTATAAGACTATAAGTATACATTTCTAAATTCTAATCGTCTAATCTTATAAAATTATTACTAATATATATAAAAATTATTAATTATAAAAATTATTACTAATCTTATAAATAATATATAAATAATATTATAATCTTAATATAACAAGTATTATATATTAATCTTGAAATTTGAAGAATTGAAGGTTTTGGTTGCGTTTTTTGGTGCTAATCTACTATATTGAAGAATTGATCGTATCGGGTTTACGGGTTTTTTTATTATAGTCTGTCGATTCTCGATATTCGACCGCATCTCCGGATCTCTACAAGCTTTGTTTGCATTTTCTTACTTAATCTCTTTTACTTTAATTTTGTTAATTATTTTTGTTTATTACTTAATTAGTTAATTATAATCTTCACTTATTAATTTTTTATAATTAAGTCACCATTAAATAATTTTTTACATATTAACTTGTCAATTGAACTAAAATACTAAATTGGTAATTGTTATTAAATTTGTTAGTTAAATTGTTAATTAATTTGGTAATTAATTTGATAATTTAATTGTTAATCCGTTAAAATATTTAAATCATGTCTGAATCACACAACACCGAGTCAGGGTCAAAAAGGAGTCGATCACAACAACGTCAAGGTAGCGTCGAACGACCCTCCGGTTCACAAACACCACAATCGGAGGCACATGGTCAATTTACGACCCCACAATTTAATCAATGGTCCGGTGTCACGCCTTCGTTCATGAACTTTGGCAATCCAAGCGGGTCGACCCCTTACGGTTACGATTTAACCGGGGCACAAACGGGACAAGGGTCCCAACAACCTTTTCCCATGACACCCAACTTATTTAATTTCGATATGTCGACATATCAGGCAATGTCGGGGAGACCACCTTTACCATCGTATTCATTTACACAAACGGGTCAACAATTTACACAACGAGGTCCAGAAGGACCACAATCGTTTACAGAGTCTGCACAACACGACACATCGGCACAAACCGTGTCACAATTCACAAATGTAAATGTACAAACAAGAACGAGCGAATCGTCCGATGACGGTATAGTTTGGGAGACTAAAGAAGAAATGGCTAGATTGTGTGCGATGGGTAGAACAAGTAGAGTATGGCTAAATTTCACTAAGAGTGTAGATAAAAAATATGCTAAGTGTAATAATTGTGGAAGTATATTTAGTGGTAAAAGTTCAAATGGTACCGGTCACCTAGGACGACATGCTAAAAAATGTGTTCCCAAAGAGGTCGGTCAAACATCCCTTGACCAATTTGTGACCCGACCCGAATCAGAAGAAGAGTATAAGTACGATTATAACACATGCGCTGAGGAATTATCTAGAATGATAATTCAAACGGAAAAACCTTTCGCTTTATCTGAACACCCAGCGTTTAACAGATACGTAAAAGCAAACCAACCGGCTCATCTACAAACGAGCCGTAAAACTGTAAAAAGTAAAGCAATGAAACAATATATGGAGGCTAAAATGGAGCTTATAGAATGCTTCAAAAATATGAGGTCTAAAATATCGTTAACATCCGATGGCTGGGACTCTCGCATCGATTACTCTTACCTATGTTTAACAGCTCACTGGATAGATGAGAATTGGGTTTTACAAAAAAGAATAATTGAATTTGCAAGATTAGAAAGTCCGCATACCGCTGCTAATATCCACGACGTTATTGTGAGAGCGATATGCGAGTATGAAATTAGAGATAAAATTTTGACAGTTACTTTTGATAATGCAACGTCTATGACTTCTTGTGCTAACATGTTGAAGAGCAGTTTACAAAATATTTTTTTAGATGGTGAATTGTTACATGTTCGATGTGCTTGTCACATTTTAAACCTGTGTGTTAAGGACGGTTTAGTGGGTCTACGACACTATCACACCAAGTTTAAAAAAATAGTTATTCACTTGAACACGTCTCAAATGAGGCGCCAAGATTGGCGTCACTTTTGTAAATTAAATAAAATTAAATACAGAAAATTTCCCGCAGAGAACAACACGAGGTGGAATTCAATGTACACAATGTTGCAGTCATGTTTAGAATACAAGGATCCGCTAACTACTTTTTGGAACACTCGTTTTCCCGATGAACAATTACTTGAAGATGATTGGGAGAAAATAGAAATGTATATCGACTTGTTGTCAGCCTTTGAGGAGGCGACCACTGCATTTTCTCATGCATATAAGCCCACGGTCCCTTTGTTCATTGCTCATATTGACAATATTGCCACTGTTTTCCAAAAATATCGAGGCCTACCTGATTACTCTACGTTTCTACCCGACATGGAGGAAAAATGGTTAAAATATTGGGACGATATTCCTCTTGTCTATGTATTTGCAATGATTTTAGACCCTAGGTGGAAATTTGAGGGTGCCATTAACGTTGTTGAAAGTTATAAAAAAGCAATGAACCTAGAATTCGACAAGGAGGTCTATGCGGCCTCGGTTAGACACGACTTTGGTGTAGTATTTGGTGAATACGAGCGGATTTATGGTCAAACTAACCCCACCACTACTTCTCGATCAGGTGCAGGTGCTAGCAGTAGCCGATCGACGATCGCTGCAGGATTGGGCAAGGCCATGTCACGAATGTCTCGACTGATGCCATCTCCTCAACAAACACGGGCGTCCGATCTTGCTGAATTTCATATGTACCTACGATATGATTATTTCAACAATATTTCCGAATTCGATACACTAAGCACTGATCTTCTAGCATGGTGGCGAGAACATGAAAAATTTCTTCCGGTGATGTCAGCAATGGCACGAGACTTCTACGCCGTTCAAGTTTCATCTGTAGCGTCCGAACGTTGCTTCAGTGCCTCTAAAAGGGTGTTGGACGACAAACGTACGTCTTTGTCTTGCGACACCCTCCGCATGTGTGTCTGCTACAAAGATTGGATGGATGCAAGAGACCGAAAACAAGGTCAGGAACCAAGAGATAGTGATGTCGACACCGACGATACCCCTTCGAGTGGCAGTGTCGAATCGTAGAGTACTAGACATAATTATTTTTTCAATTACAATTTCACAAGTCGACTTTAATTATTTTTTAGTTTCTTTTACATCCTACGAAGATTTAATTTATAATTTTTAGTTTGTATAATTACTATTATTTTTAGTAATTGTTTTAGTAATTGTAATTTTTAGTAATTGTGTTTTTTTACTATTTCAATTTTTTTTAATAAAGAGTATTAACTATTTCCAAAGTGGGACTTGTGGAGTGATAGCTACAAGGCTACAAATATTATAATATATAATTACCTACAAGGCTACAAATATTCGGGTCGCACACAAACGCGTCTTGTTTTTGCTGGAAAAAATATGAAATAGATTGAGGCACGACCCGAAACCCGAAAACCGGCACGAAAACCGAAACACGGGCACGAGCACGAAACTAGCACGACGGGCCGGGCACGAGACCCGGCCCGAGCACGGCACGACCGGGCCCGGGCCTCGGGCCGTGCCTCGGCGGCATGGTCGGCTAGAGCTCCGTGCCGGGCACGGCACGAGCCCGGGTCTAGGCACGACCGGGCCGGCCCACCCAGGCATGAAGCCCGCCGGGCACGGCACGAAGCCCGGCCCGGCCCGACTAACTGCCAGCTCTACCTAGGGCCCAATGTGGGAAGGGGCCCAATACGACAGAAAAAATTAGAAACAGGTTAAAATGTATTTTTAACATTAGATTTAGTAATGAAATGATATAGACACGGTGGTCAAGGGTTTGGTCGTTGGCGCAAAGCATGCGGGATCAAGCCCTCCCGAGTGCATTTTTAAGGAATTTTTCTCAAACCATCCTTATTTTCAACGCGTCTTACAGTTCATTGGTGATTTTTATTCTTGTTTTTATCAAATCTGAGTCGTCTTTTTGTATTGTTTACGTTCATTTTATCATTTGCGAGAGTTCATACCATATCCCAAATTATTACGGAGTATATACTTGAAGTTTTTTTGTTGACTACGTCTACATAATTTTATAATCATTTTATGGTTTTCTTAGGCGTGTTCGCTGGACACCCGTTAATAACTTAATTAAAGTAAGTTTAAGTAGGAATATCATGAGAAATTATAATGCCGAGCTATATTTTCACTTAAACTTGTTTTAGTTAGGTTATTAACGTGTGTTCAGTTAGAAAAAAAAAACCTTTTTACAATTTAAAATTTTCGGACCGTAATTTCATTTTAAATATATTATTTACAAAAGAAAAATATATAGTTACAAATTTAGGACGGTAATTTTTATTTTCGATGGAGTATTTGGGAAAAAAATATCAAATGTGCACCTGATTCCAAATTTCGTTATAACGGGGCCCAATCTTACTAATTTGCCTAGGGCCTCCAATTGCTTAGGACCGACCCTGCGCACAGCCCTCGCTAGTACCGACCCGCTCCTCAAAATGGGAGGGCCCGCATCCCCCCTGGGTGCCCTCAACTGCAAATCATTCATCCCGAAGAAGTTCCCCACAGCGGCCTTCCCATCAGCCAGACCCCCAGTCTCGTTAAGAACAGCGCATGGCTCACCCTCTATAGACAGCCCTAAGATCCTGGCGACATCGTGCAACATGATAGTCATCTCGCCGAACGGCATGTGGAATGTGTTCGTATCCGGCTGCCACCTCTCGACGAATGCTGTAAGGAGCGGTATGTCCAAGTTGCGTAGAATGCACGCCCGTAGGTGAATCAGGCCCGACTGTCGGACAACATCCACTACCTGAGGAAAGCGGTCGAACGACTCCAACTCCCTCACAATCCGAGGACGGTTGTAGGTCGTCAGCAGAGTCCGCTCGTGACCTGGCTCTGACCAAAGTCGACGCGCAATATGACCCCCAAAGCTCGGGATCACCGACGGATCGATGGGACCTCCGGGACTAGGTCCATGCAGAATCCACGTAGTGTCGCTCCGTGGACGCCGGGGGGCGCTCGAGCCCGAAGTACCCACACTACCCTGGAAAGTGCCTCCAGGCCCCTTCCTGTAGACAACAGCTTTACCCTGCTGTGATGTCCCCGCGTCCGTCTCCTCCTCCTGCTCCTCCGCCTGCTGTTCCGAGAAGTTGTCCGAAAAAGCGTGTCGCCTCTCCTCCTCATCGAACTCCATGTTCAGGTCGGCAGACTGCAACGACCTGGACGGCTCGCGGAATTCACCGCTCGCGGTTCCCTCCGAAGAACCGTCGTGTGTACCGCTCGTGGTACGGAAAGGTGGAACAGGAATGTCTAGTGTCCCCCCATGAGAGGAAGACGATGGCTCTGGTGGGCCGGTAGGTGGCGGCCCCGGCCTACCCCTAGCACGAGTGGACGCAGTGACGACCCTACCGTCTACCCGGCTACTCTTCCCCTTACCAGCCATGTAATTTTACAAATTCCACACGTTGTTAAAACAAAACTATGTCACTTGTTAATAATAATAAGAAATAAATTTAACGTTCTCGTACTATTCTTATTACTTGAAAAATCAATTGATATAAGATTCGATATGTAATAAAAAAAAATTCTATTACTGATATAATAAGAAATTACTATTCTTATTACTTTCAACGTTGTCGCTTGATATAAAATTTAATTTAAAGAACAAATTACTGATAACGTATATTATCCTCAAATTAATTATTTTCAAAAAAGGCTATTTTTTAATTAAACACTACTAACCTTAAAATTAGTACTCATCGTTATCTCAATTGGGTGTCCGATTTTAGCAAGAGATAACGATTACAGGTTTTTCACCTAAATTCAACTTTTTAGTTATTATATATCAAGCTAAATTGATATTTTCAACCTAGAGATCCATATATTTTTTTGATTACAATTTTCCAAAAATATTTCAAAACCTGAACTTATCAACAATTAGTCCTGAATTTTATAATAATAATTATAATAATATCCCTAAACATATAAACATTTCGTATAATTTCCTAATAATAATTCAAACAACCAACACCCCAGTAATGATACGAACATCTAACGAAAAATAAACGAACTTTACGGATATCGTAACACATAACATAAAACAAAAAAAAAATAAAAAATAAAAACGAAAACAGACCTCGACGCCGGAAAACCGCGTCTGGGGGGTCTCCTAGACGCATGAATTTCGCGTCTAGGAGGCCTCTCAGACGCATGAATCTCGCGTCTAGGAGACCTCCTCGACGCGAGATTCATGCGTCTGAGAGGCTTCCTAGACGCGAAATTCATGCGTCTGAGAGGCTTCCTAGACGCGAAATTCATGCGTCTAGGAGACCCCTCAGACGCGGTTTTCCGGCGTCGAGGTCTGTTTCCAGACCGAATTCGCGAAAAATCGAGGCCCATTTCGCATAAATCGATCCCACCATCAGCCAAATCGATACCAAAATTGAATATAGAAAACAATAACTACTCAATTGGGGTATATATCACACACAAATTAGCTATGGGGAACCTAAACTATCAATCTAATATTAATTATAATCGAACTAATCGATCCAAAATAATCAAATACAAGCTAAAAGGTAATACAAAATAGATAGATCTACTTACTTGAGTACGGATTTGGAGTTGGAGTGGAAGCGGTTTTATATTTGAAAAACGATTTTTTAAGAAATTGTTTAAGGAAGAGAAAGAAGTGAAAATGAATTGTAAGGAGAAGGGGGTTTATATATAAATTTCCTAAACATATTCCCGGGATACATTGAGACACGTGTCTCGGAGACCGTTCAATAGTCCAAAAACCGACATTTCATATTAGTCGGGAATATATTTGTTACGTTAGTTAAGAAACTTAATTAAATTCATTAGAATATATTACATAAGGGTAAAAGAGTTACGTTGAGACACGTGCCTCAAAAACCGTTCAAGAGTACAAAAACCGTAATTTTAATTTACTCGAAAATATTAATTACATTAATTAACAAAATTAATTAATATCATTAATCATAATTAGGGGAAGGGTAAAAGAGTAAATTCACGTATAAAGTGCCGACGACGTGGCTGAAATGTCGACAACGAAATGTATTAGTGAAAAAAATTGACCAAAAAAGAATTTGGGAAGATATATATAAAAAAATAAAGGAAGTACCTCTTTTAGTGTAGATTGTGACCATTTTTATTAGTATACTTCGTACTATTTATTTCATTTTCTTATCACATATGAGGAGTATTTTAATAAAACGTGACAATTTTAGTGGGACGGTGGTACTATTATACGTACTTATTTTTATTAAACTTGGTATTATTGTAACATCAAATTGTAATATGTATCTCAATAAATTTAATAAGAGACGATCTTGTGGTCCTACTCACTTTGTATTGAAAATAACAAATGCGATAGTATTTGAATATATTCGTTTATGACTCGTCGAATATGGTGAAAGAGATTAAATTTACTCATATGAACTTAGATATTACGGAGGAATAAAATACTTTTCTTATCTAACTAATACGGCGTGTTTCGTAAATGTGAACCTATTTAATCTGTTTTATTCATAAAATGGATACCGTCG
This sequence comes from Agrostemma githago, assembly GCA_958450325.1. Lineage (NCBI taxonomy): Eukaryota > Viridiplantae > Streptophyta > Magnoliopsida > Caryophyllales > Caryophyllaceae > Agrostemma > Agrostemma githago. Next base: position 57,740,764 of record OY288259.1, on the reverse strand, counting down.
TCTCCGTAGAAGGAAGAGCAACTCATCTGCCCCTTGACCCTTGAGAAAGTGATATGTGGCTTATATTGTCCTAATTTATTGATTAAGATTATGTACCCTGCGACAATACATGTTTGAATCATTTCATCTATATTGTAATGCAACTAAATACATGCTTTGTTTAAAAAAAATGTGGCCGTGGTCTCCAAGGAAATAAATGAATCATGATTCATGAGATTTTTTTTTTTTTTTGAGCGAAAAGATTATTTCATTAATAAAAAATCGTCATACGACATCTACAACTTATATCAAAATTGAATGGGTACAATACTACAAAATTTAAATAAAATAAATTCTCATTAAAACAAAGATCTCTCACTAAGATTTTGAACTCCGCTTCTGCACATCCTCTTTCAACATATCACTGTTTATCTTTCAACATATCACTATTTAATGATACAGCTTTTCACAAGAGGATCTTTGGATCTTCCAACGTTTTGAAGAGAATTGATTTCATCTAACTTGATAGATTAAAGCCGCCAGTCTGACATAAATTGAGATACCATATGATGAACGATTGTGCTACTGATCTTCCGCGTCCTCTCCGCTATCATAGATTGAACAACTCTCCTAAAGGAGAGAGCGAAACCCATCAATTGATGGGGACGAAACTCTCCAAAAGGAGAAGACTTATTCTAACTAGAATATTAATACTAATATCAATAATAAACGATATAATAAGTAAAACTTGGGGGGCTTACCACCACCAGCTAGTCTTATGTGAGACGATCTCACGATTATCATGAGATCTACTAATAAAAATATAATAATAATAAAAATAATTTATCGTGAGACCGTCTCATACAAGAATTTTTGTACCATCAATTAATGGTGGTAGCCCCAAAGTTTTTTTCTTTTTGGAGGCTAGAGTTTTTAGGAAAAGGAAGAAAGGACTAGCTAATGCCTAATGGGTTACACTTATTATTGTACATTCACGAGATTTGTTTAGAATAAAAAATAATTCGAAATGTGGTGGTAGTTAGCTGAGCTATTAGCCTATTAGCCATCATAAATTCATGAAATTAATGAGATTAGTCAAAGTAGACGGTTCATGTATGAATTTGATTCTACGAATTAGTTTTGCAATTAGTCTCTCTTGCGACGGATAGCTTAAGACGGGTTAAGTAGATACTATTTGAGGGGAAAAGAACAAAGGTCCCACCAACCTCACTTTTGTCTTTTCCCCTCAAATGATATCTACTTGACCCATCACCTGTTTGTCACAAACAAGAATTTGTGTTAGTTTTGGGTTGGACGGACCCATGAGCTTGGATTACTTTCTTGGATCTCACGGCTTCGATCAAGCTCCGTCCTTTTGGATTAATGTAGATTAATTTAAATTAAAGTGAGATGAAATATTGAAACAAAATCAATCCATTAGACTAAGAATCCATTGTTGTTTGGTGTTAAATGCCAAAGTTTTTACCTAGTGTAAAATAAAGTCAGCCCACAGGTGTATATCGCTATGGGCCACAGCGGTATACACATGGGTCATGTTCTGGCCCATAATTTCTTTTGCTTCAATATAACCCAAGTTTATATCGCTGTGCTACACAACGGTACGTTCCGAAAAATTCAAAAAAAATATAAACCGATGACGTGGAATCATTGGGGATAAATAGTTTGAAACCGACAATATTTCTGTAAAAACTATGACATTTAACATCAAAGCCGTAATGAGTTCTTAGACTAACTGAAATAAACTGAACTGAAGTAGGTTGAATTTTTTTTGAAAAGCCACGGCTGGGAAAGGCTTACCTGAGGTTTGAAAGTAAGTGGAAATTACCTTTATTATACTCCCTCCGTTCATAATCTTTTGTCTCATTTCATCATTTTTTCTGTGAGTAGTATTTTAATGAAACGGGGTAAAAGATAATTAATGGGGGAATAATTAATTAGGATTTGTTCGAGTTGATGTAGACTTAGTTTTGAACTTTTATTGACCCATTGTTGACCTATATCGAGGTGACTCTCGTCTCCCGGTGCAATAACATTGCATCCAAAATAACATAAAGTTGCGTTTGGGTACTCGAAATTGATTTGAATATCAAGAATTCAATTCATTATTCATGTATTTGAATTTCTAGAATTCAAATCTAAATCTAAATCCAAAACGGTGTTTGGGTACCCTTGGATTTGGATTTGGATTTCGGGCGGGTGAAGTTGGGTCAATTTCACCCATTTTTATTTTTTAAAATACTACGGAGTACGACAAAATGAAGAAAAACAAATACTACGACAAAATTATGCGAAAAAACAAAGAAACGACAAGTGACGGAATTGAAATGACTACCCATATATACTAGGAACTTGAGAAAACCAAATTTGAACTAGATTGGATTTGTTTAAAATTTCAAATCCAAATTCGAAGGTTTCCAAACGCTCAAAATATTTCAAATTCGAAATTCAAATCCAAATCCAAGTTCCCAAACATACCATTATTTGGAATTGTTTATTGTTTGGAATGAGAGTGATTATATGGAAATAATACTGAAGTTAAAATGAACTGAAAATTTGATTTTTTAATTAGCTATGAAGTACTTAATTTAACCTGTAATAAATTTGTGATAAATAAATTTGTTATAAACAAGGACAATTACTTGGTTATTTGTCCTTGTATTGAAGGGACAAAGAGATTTAAGACAAGCATGCATTATAATGACAAAATCATGAGTTCATGATACGCATCAAATGTAATGGTGTTCATGTGCATCAGTGCATGCATCTCTTCATAACTAGCGAGCTGAGTTCAAATGCATTAATGATGGAGTATAGTATAATTAGTGGAACAAGGAGTTGGATTATCATATCCATCTTTTTATCAGTAATGGTTGATTTGTTCAACGTGTAAAATATTGAGTATTTCAAGTAGGGAAAATAGTTGTTTTAATTTTCGGTGTCTTTTTTCATCATTAAAGTGTACGTGTACGTGCCTGATCAATTAATAAACATCTAGTATAAATCTCATGCAATTACACGATTAATTTTAAAATGATTGTATAAATGAACAAATAAATAAAATATTTGTATTTTTTTTTTTTTAAATGAATACGTGTATATGTTATTAGCATTAATATTATATGAAGAGATTAAAAATGAAGGAAAAATACACTTTTAATTAATATAATTGAATAATTGTGATCATTGATACGGAGTATATATATAATAGAATATAAACGGACTTCAACCATCGTTCTAAAGTTTTGGTTGAATTAGTTCGTTAACATGGTATTAGAGCCAGAAGTCCCGAGTTCGAGTGATGGAGCGTAATAGAATATAAATTGACCTCAACCATCGCCTTAAGGTTTTGGTTGAATTGGTTCGTTAACAATATAAACATTAAACAACCCCTAATTAACCCAAGTTAGATAATACAGAATATTTAGATAAAAGTAGCACAAGCATTTTTTTGTTTGTGTTTTTTTTCCAATTTTTATTACTTATTGGCTTATTATTGCTTACTTATTGTAGCACAAAAGTTACTTATTGGACACAGAAATTACCAATAATTTAACATGATTGTACTCTTACTTTTCCTCATTCTTTGAACTTGCACATTGAAAATCTCTATGAAGATTTATGAGAAATGATAAATAGAAGTAATAGTAAGAACTTAATACTCCAATGATAAGAGTAAGTCTTTTGAGAAATCGTCTCGTACTCGTTATTGTGAATTGAAAGTTACATGCAACATATGAGAAGTTTATCAATAAAGTTATTTAAAAAACGTTGTTTCTTTAAAATTATAAAGATGCATTTGATCAATGAGTAATAATCAATTAATAATAGTTTTATTTATTTTATTTATTTTATTTATTTTATTTTATTTTGTCGGCTCAGCGATAGTAATTAGGCTAGGACTCAAATTATTAGGAAGATGACAACGTAAGAATAATACGGAGTATTGAACAAAACTGGTACAAAGAATCGTGATTGAGTCAAACTATTTGATTTGATTCCTAAAATTTGACTCGAAAAAGCTTAATTAATAGTGTACATAAACACCTATGAGTATTAATTAAATTACTAACTTTAATTTCTCATCCAAACTACTCCATAAGTACAACAACAAACACTTATGGTACACTATGACGAAATACATAAATTTTAATTAGCAAACAAGAAAGATCAATCTTTGGTGAAGCTGATCGATGTCGATGCATGACATATCACTCACCTACAACCAAAACAAAAAATGTGTCATACGTACTTGATTATGTAACATATACAAAATCACAAAATAATGTGTCTACCGTATCATATCTTAGTTTTAGTTAGTATATATACTCACTGTATATATTCTTTCTTTTTAGATGATAATTTTTTTAGTATCCATTTCAAAATTAAAATTAAAATTAAAATTCAATGCACTAAATTCTTTTATGAAGTATCATATTTAAAATTATGAATAAATTTCACATCTTTTACTTGTAATTTTAATCCATAATTGTATATTAAACCATTTTCGAAATATGAAAGCTGTTTGAGTACAATTATAATAATGTCTTTATTATGTCAAGCCTAGAAACATCATTAGGTTAGAATACTATTGCTATTTGCTTGTTTTACTACCTCTCGTCATTATTTATTGCCTCATTTCATCAATATTTGTGGGAGTATTTTAATGAAATGAGGCAAAAGATGGTGACCGGAGTGAGTAATTACTAGCAAATGTAGTAATTCATGTATGAATGAAATTGAAGTAATTCTTCTATCATGATAGTATGATACCCTATTATTTCCTCAATCATAAAGCTTTTCACCAAATTTACGTCTTAAGTCTAAAAAAAGATGATATCAAATTGAAATCCAAGAAAATATATATACTCCCTCCGTATCTATATGTTCATCCACTTTCAATATAATACTTCACCCATATATTAAACAAAGTGGACGAACATATAGATACGGAGGGAGTAGAATCAACCATGCATGCGTACCTCGCAAACTATGTTGTGAACAAGTGTGTGTTCAACTTTGGTTGAAGTGTAACTTGCAATACCAAGGCCTTCATCAAGGATTACATGGAGGGCATTGGATAGACAGAAACCTTCATTTCCATACCAAACATTGATTTCTATATCAAGCCCACCCAGACGAGGGATTAACACCACTGTACCCGGACTGATGACCGCTTTTATCGAGTTATTACCACTCGAACCACCTACATCGCCCTTTCGTTTACAACTTGTCGAAGATCCAATTGATTTCTTTAGTTGGTCGCGCTTCTCACCCAGCTCCTTTACGTTCTTCTCCAAGTCCTTGATGTAATTCACTGCTTCTCCTAATTGATCACTTGTAGATCTCTTTCCCTAAATCACCCCACACACACACTCTCAGCTCTAATAACAAATTAACAATGTAGCAAAGCAGCAGCAACAACAACAACATTAACAACGACTTGCAAAAGACGAGGTATGTAACATGTAAGGCTGAAGGCGGTGTCCTTTCTGGCTGAAAGTTTTAGTGTAACTTAAATACAAAGTATAATCTAATGAGGTTGAGCTAAGTTGAAATGAATTAAGTGGGTCGAATTGAATTGAGTTTAATTAATTAACTGTACTAAATATAAGAATGAATATTATTATTGATCCGAGCTGAAAATAAGTTGGAAAGAACATGATCTTATTAAGTCGAAGGTATACATGTAATTCGAGTTATGCAACCTAACCTTCTTGGTATAAACACATTAATATCATTATATCAACTAATATTAGTGTTTAGAAGTGAATCAAACAACTCACATTTAACAATTAAGATAAAGCAATATCATCTTATAAAACTTAGGTTTAGTTCACCTCAACTTCGTCTCATTAAGTTCATTTCATGACTACATATATATATATATATATATATATATATATATATATATATATATATATATATATATATATATATATAACAGAAGAAGAATCACAAACTTGTTAAATAAGTCTATCATATACCAGTTTATTACAGATATATAGGTTCCGTTCTTTTCAACTTATGTCCAGTTCACCTCAATTTCATCTTCTTAAGTTCATTTTGTCTCAAATAATTCATTTCAGTTCATTATTCAATTAAGTTGACGGAACAAGCATAATGGTCCCTAAAGCCTAACATAGAGAATCTTGAAAGAGAACATTTTGGTAAAGTTATACTCTTATATGGAAACCCTAATCCCTTGAAAACCCTAGCAAAGATACCCAAACATCTTTCCATATACTCCTACATCATCACTCAAAACAACAAGCAACAGATCATACACGCATCTCAAATTCTCAATAATGAATTTAATTTCCTTTTAAACTAAATCATGTTTTCTTATTAGGTCAAAAGCAACGAACTTTATCTAAACAACCTATAATGTGTGACCAGTACTAATATGCTAATTGAAACTAGTACGATAAATACGAGTTAATATTTCAATTTCTCATGGTAATATCATTGTAATTTTTACTTTAATTTAATTCCAAAAAAACCCTTATTTAAAATTAGGGTATACCTTGATATATTGAGCAGGAAGTACAGATCTTAAAGAAGCACAAAGATCAGACATTTCTTGCCTCCTTTGACGCTCGATTTGTCTATGAATCATCTTTCTTTGTTGCTCATCACCTGCAGCTGCACTACTACTATTTATAGCACTCGTGGAAGCTGCTGCTGATTTTCGACCTCGACCTCGACCTCGACCTTGGCTGCCTTTTCTTGAATTATTATTAGATGAGTTTAAAGCTCCTGTCGTCCCATGTAATGGACCACCATACTCATCACCCCAAATCTGATCTTGTGCATTGTTTTCATTATTATTATCTGTGCTTTGGAATGAAAGCATATTTGTTGTTTGGTTAGGAAACATTTTCTTTCCAGATTTTGTATTTATTTGAGTGTATATATATGACTTATTAATATGGAGTACTAGCTAAAGAGTAAAGGAGATCAGATCAGATGTGATATTAGACAGAGATCTCTCATATCTTGTTAAAAGGGTGTTATTTATAATCCACAAATATGTAGACAGACGGTCTCTCAATATCATGTCGATCTAACAAGACAGACCAGATCTGATATCCAATGACGAATCGAGTTTGATCCCGCCTAACCTAGAATTGACCTGAATATTATTATAGAAAATGAGTTGATATTCCTTAAAAAAAAAAAAAAAAGTTGAAAATCAAGCAACAATCCCGAAAATGATCAACTTACGTGAAGTCAATAACCTGAAGCTGACCCGACCCGGTTGAACCGTTAGTCAAGTCTACTTACACGATAAGAGGAGAAAGTTATTTAAAAATTGTTTTCCATGTTATTATATCTCCTACTAATTTAATGGAATACGGTCTCACAATATGTATAACTTATCTTTTATAATACTAAGATGATATGAATATGAGTTAAAGGTTCTATTATCTACCAAGGGCTCCACATTTCTTACATATGTTTACTAGCTACACAATCTTTTTTGGTCCTTTAATGATTTCATACAATGAATAATGATATGGAGTGAGTATTATTGATGGTATTAATGTAATGTAGAATTTGCAATAATTCTAGTACAATACTCGGTCGTCCGTACTATATACGGGCTATGATCGTATGAACCTTAATATTTGCCTAAATTAACCCGCAAATTTTTATGAGTAGGTCTACTGAGAGATAATATCCATTAAAAATAGTGGGCGACAATATAATAGCGTGAAGAACGGATCCTAAATAAGTCTCTGGCCCCCTCTCATTATGTGATTGAGAGGGTAGTATTTCAATAACGTTATTGAAATACCGTCTCTATGATTTTTATGAAATTCAGTTAACACAAAAGTAAAACTCTAAGATGGAGCATTAAAACTCCGTTGATATGATTATATTCATTAAATGAACTTATTTCAACTGAATAATTGTCTCTCTATCCCAATTTTATTGTCGTCATTTATTGAAAGACTCTGTAGTATAATTTCAACCATTTCTATATTTTAGGAAATACGAGTATATATGAGCTATATTTTAATCCTAAGTTTAGACATTCCATTCAATGTATGTATTTTTTTGATTCAACGAAGCTTACATTTAATCGCATTAAAATATAAGGGAGAGAGGATTCGAACCTGGAACCAGGCCACTAGGCTAAGACATCTTCGATATATATACTTTATCTTGGTACTACATGCAAATGTTTCCTTTGGTTTGCGTGCTATTAATTATATTCCGTCATAGTAACATGACCAATGAGAGGATTATACAACCAGTTGTACATAGCTCTATGTACAGCTGATTTTAAGATTTTGAGTTTTATTACAAGGTTTTCGAGTTTTGCTGTAAACTTTCTGAGCTTTAGTGTAAAGTTGTCGAATTAAATTACATAAATGTTTAAGCTCAAAAACTTACAACTCAGCCCATAAACTTTTATAAGCTCAATAAATATATGCAAAAAGCTCAAAAACTTTGCCTTGGTTACACAATGTTACTGTACAATCAGGTGTTTAATCCTATTTTCCTAACATGACAAAGTAAAAATTGTAAGTTAATGATGCTTAGTGATGAAATCATTAATGAATGGTAAATTGTAACTACAAATAAAGCTATTAGATTGGTTGTTTAAATTCGATATTTAAATTAATACAAATGGATCGATGTCCTTAAAAAATTGAAAATAATAAACCCGTAAACCATTTAGACCCGAATTACTCCGATCGGAACCTAAATTATTAATTGACCCGTCTGCCGGATTATCTACTTTTTCAGGTGTGACTAATACAGTACAGGTTGTATAAAGAGGCACATAAAACGGCAGCGTCTACTTTTAACGATGTGATAGCTCGGTGGTATTCATTCAACTCCAATTCAACACGTTTATTGTATGTTACGTGACCAATATTCATTAAAAAAAACTTGTAATGCATTATTGCCTCTTAATTTAATTTATTTCTAGTCATTTTCACTTATAAAGTTTACGAAAATTAAACTCTTGTCATTCCTGCATTTACCATAGATCAACGGAATAATTTTTATCTCTGTTGCACGATGCAACAATATATACTACGAGTACAATTTGTGTCCGATCGAATCCATTTTTCTTTATCAAACTCAATAATCACCTGAAAACATAACAATAGGAATATCAATATCAATATTTAAATCGAGATAATAAGGATCAAAATAAATTACACCCAATAATTAAACAAAAGATTGTCAAATAAGAGACGTCATATACTCTAGTGGGAAATAAAGGGAGCCGAAAAATGCACAGTTGAGAGCTGACTATGAGTATATGACCAGTAATGGACGGCTACCCGTCAAATGGACCGATAATTTGTTTACTTTTTTATTAGAAGTAAAATATATCTCGTAAATAATGTATAAGGTAAATAAATGATCAAAATGGAAAGAGTACATGTTTTGGGAGTAAAAGAAGGAAATAATGAAGACGGATAATTAATAGTTGTAGTTTATGGCGTAAAAAAGAAGCGTGGGAGGAACTATTATCCCATACTAACGTTACATGCATTATCCTTTTTTTTTCCATTTACCAATGTCACTACCTTTCTTTATTTTCTTCTTCAATTTAATTAGGTATTATATTACTCGCCTAATACGAAATGATAAATACAGTCATAAGGATCGTATATAAGAAACTAAAGTAAAGAGAAAATAAATACTTAATACATGTATTAATTGCATTGATTATGTGTAATTTAGTCACAAATTCTTAAGTTAATACTGTAATATATTAAAAAGATACTATGTTTAACATAACCTTAATTACTCTCATAACAAGCGACCCTAAATCTTACACTCATACATACCCTACCCCAAATTATAGGTGGTAATCACTTATCAGCTCGGGTCGTACCAAATCATGACTACAATTAGATCAGATTCGAATATTACGGGTTTGATTGGCCGGGTCAATCCTCAACTTGATTCCAGTCGAGTCAGATTCTTTATCGAATATGGTTGGTGTTCAAATAGCTAGATTTGTCTAGTTTAGGTTTGTTCGGGTCATTTAGATAGATGTGTTGGCCGGTTGTTAGTTGATAGATTTGTTTTCCAAGTAGTAAGTTGAGCTAACTCATAATATAATTAGTGTAAGATTCATAAGGATATTATCATAAAAAATTTAAATATATTAACTCATATTTATCATACTTGGGCAATATCCTTGTAAATCTTACTATACTTAGGATATTAATGGATATACACGTTAAAAAATGGTTTTTAATTTACATTTACAGATAACCAAATTCCAATGCAAACACATCAAACAATCAGCTACAATAGGATAAACACAGAGCTGAGTGACACCATCCCTAACAACATAAGTTCGAGTTACAGTTGGAGGTTCAATTCTTATGCGGGGCATAATACACTCATTCGACAAAAAAGAAACACATCTCTATGACTATCATCCCTAACATGTTTGATAATATATGTACAAAAATTGAAGAATGGAACAACTAAATCCTGCAATGGCAATACACAATTTATTCACTTAATCATCTTCGTTCATCAGTCAATAATCATCTGCGGAAAAGGGCATTGAGTCGTTGCTCCAGTCGATTCAAATCAATGCATCTCACGTCATTTATCTGCATCCAATCGCTATTAGAGCCAGATCAAATTGATAGGATATAAATATATTAGTTGTACCACAACGGTGACCGGCCTTAAGATTTTTCGGTTGAGATGACTCGTCTAACATGATACTTCGTATTAGTCTAGGCCACGTCAGATCAATCACCTTACATACATAAAATATGAGGGTTGATAATAACTTAGTATTATGAATATAAAATGATAATTTTTCCGTTTCAGTCATTTTATTTAACCTTTATATTATTTGTGACGAATATTTTGGTCAAAGGTTAACAAATAACTGAGACGGAGGGAGCAGCAATTACCTCACACTGAATGGTGTGAATAAATTTTCCATGGAATTTGGCTGAAGTGGAGCTCACAACATCAAGCCCTTCTTCAATAGCTACTTGTAGGGCAGTTGACAGCAGAAAGCCATCATCATTATCGTCAATGTCATCACATCTAACACCGATTTCAATCTCCAAACCACCCACAAATGGCCGGACTACCACCGTATATGGTGCTGACCAACTGCTCGAACCACCTAACTCATTACCGGAGCTAAGATGAGTTGCTTGCTGGACGGATTGTTTAAGTCGATCTCTCTTATTTCCAAGCTCCTTCACATTCATCTCTAAATCTTTGATGTAATTTGTTGCTTCTTCTATCTGATCTGTTATTGATTTTCTTCCCTACAATTATGCTTCTTCTATCTCAGTCATTTGTTTAATTTTATATTGTGAATATAATATAACTTATATATTGCATGTAATACTTACAAATAATGTAATGATCGAAGAATAAAAAGAGACCGAATTTAGTGTTTTTTTTTTACAAAAGATTAGTGTAAAACTCGTTAAGCATTTTATCGGCCATGTAAGATAAGTTTTTATGAAACTATTTTACACAATATTTTACACAAGTATTCACAAAAGAAATTTAAATAAGTAAACTGTTAAGCATGTATTGCTAGACTTGTTACACATGTACCACAAGGGAAATTAGTCTATTTTTATTGTTAACTTAACTTATACTCATTATATGTAAAGAGTATATATATACGTCCGACTTTACTTTATATATATTTCTTAATTTACGAGAGTTTTTGAGATACGAGAAAAGCCTAATGTTTAGATGGTGGCATACACTTAGTGGTAGAATTAGTCAACAGTTTGCAGTATTTGCGCCTCTTTTGTGGACCCAGAAAGCAAAACATATGTTTGATGAGAGGTAGTTTTTGGTAAAGTGATAGAAGAAGAAGATAGAACCCTAATTAATCATAAACCCTAAAAATTGATGCATACTTATATAGCTCGCTCCACAACCCTGAGTGTTTCGAATCTGATTCTTCAAATCAAATCACGCATGCACTTAGTCGTATGATAATAGATATCTCGGTCTTAACTGACCACGCACTATACTAAGACATCTATAATATCTAGATGTTATTATCTCCATTTTTCTTAAGTGAGCATTATTATTGACAAACATACACAAATCACATATTACTCCTATTAAATAACTTGAACAATTTGAGTGACATATATACATAATACTCCCTCCGTCTCAGATAAAATTAAAGTAAACGAAGGACTTGTGACGGGAAGATCGAGTACCTAATACTCTTATAATGATTTAAGTTAAACAAAGTGATTAGGGTATTAATTAAATTTAATACAGTACAGTACCTTTGAACAATCCTGAGAAGGGATGACAGAACGGAGAGAATCAAAGAGAGAAGACATCTCCATTCTTCTTTGTCGCTCGATTTCTCGATGAACTGCCCTCTTCTTCTCCTCGTCTTCATCATTATCATTATCATTAGCATTAGCATTAGCATTAGCATCATTATTAGTATTACTAGAGCTTGCTAGTGACACAGATCTTCTAGCACGACCTCGACCACTACCACCACCACGACCTCTGCCTCGACTACCTCGACCACGACCAGTACTACTATTAATAGTAGGATCCTGATGTTGGTTATGGAAGATAATCTCATCTACTTCTATATTTTGTTCAGGTGGGTTGTCCTCATTATCAACTTTGAAGGACAGCTCACAACTTCGTTGGAAAGGGAACATCTTTGATAATTTTTTTGTTTTTTTTTGTTTTTTGAATTTAATTAATCATTTATTTCTCAAATAATTGAGGTCGTTTTTGATTGGGATTAAAGAGGTGTGTGTGTGTGTTGTGAGTTCTTGTGGGTTATTATGTTTCCTCATATCTACCAAATTCCAAATATATGGGTCTTTCTTTCTTTTGACTTTTCTTTATAGTTTATCGATTTTTCTAATATCTGTCAACTGAAACCACGATTAACATAGATATATCTATTGTATAAGTATGATTAATATGGAGTATGAATTAATATATTTTCATTAGCCTTCTATGATCTTCCCACTTGATTATCTAATACTTTATGTGATTTAACTATTAAAGTGTGTCCAGTTGGTACCGTTAGAAAAACCGGTAATTTATTTGCCTTTTTGCCCTTCGAGTTTATGATTTCGCTTTTGTTTGCGAAGACGTTCGAGTTAGTTTATTTAAAAGTAATTTATTTGATCAAATTACGGTTACCTTATTTTTATGTAAATAATGTTTGCAAGGAGTTTAATTCACAAATAAGTTTTTTAAAATATTAAAAAAAAAAAGATTGGAGTAGATGTGAAAATTAGCTAACTTGAATTTTGTGCTTCCCTTTTACCTCTTTAATTATTACAATAATAATACAAATATATTTGTTTGTCATTTTTTTTTCAAATATCAGCTAACTTTTCGACTAATTTAACATTTTTAATAACTTCAGTTAGTTTGTTAGTTCCGAAAATGGCTTAATTGCTTAAAATTTTTCAACTAGTTTTTCAGCAAGTTTTGTCGTTGAATGTAGTCTTCATCCCTACTCTTCACCTATAAAAATTTTGTTTGGCACGACGTCTCAGCTAACTTATTCGACCAAAATACCTTATTTGACCAAAATTCAACTAGCTTATTTTGGTGTAAGTACTGAACAAGTAGCTTATTTAAACTAGCTAAAATAAAAGGGAATCGTGGTATACCCTCGAACTATGTCACATCACACATGGTACTTACTTTTAAATTTGTTCTCATGGTATCTTGAGTTTATAGTTTAATTCCCAATTTGCCCTTACTCAATTTTCTGTCATGACGTTAAATTATGACAAAAAGTTGGATGATTAATTGTTAATTAATTTTGGAGGAAAAATTAATTACGATCACTCAACTACTTTTCTTCAAAAGGAGAGGGGTTCAAATGATACCCTAAAAGAAAAGCAACCACTCATTAAAGAAAAGTAACGACTACTTTACTGAACTAGCTTAGCCGTTACACAAGTGCTTGTAAATCCCCTCCCCCTTTCTATTTTGGCGGAAGAAAAATAACAAATAATCCACACAAATCAAACTTCTAGAAAAATCTTAGCGATTTTTCTTTTTTAGAAAAGTGGGAAAATCTTAGTGGGGAGAGAGAATATCTTTGAACTGTACAACAAATTTTTGGGTAAGCTGGTTTTATCACGTACAAATTCACTTATTTATTAATAATGACAAGGCTAAATAGAAATGGATTGTTTCACGTCTGATACTTTCTTATAATATAATTTGTGATGAGAAGAAGGTGTAAGTTCAAGTGGTTAGAGCTACCTTACCCCGACCGAGAGGTTGGGGGTTCGATTTTCACCTGCGACATAGTGCGCTCTTCTATAGACCAAAAAAAAAAAAATTAATATAATTTGTGATATTTATTAAAAGCTTAGATTAAGGATTGTGTGAGCACTGTGATGACAGCATCGGCCAACATTATTTGGTGCAATCTCTTGGTGGGGTATGCCCTATAATTTGAAGGCAACATTATTTGATGCAATCTGTTTGTGGGGTATGCTAGCTGCCCTATAATTTGAAGATATGATCTTGATTATATATTGATTGATGAAGTGTACTGTATGATCAAGGGAAGATATGTGATCACGTATTATGATCACTGGAATATTTGGGACTCCATTTAATTATTTATTATGCACATGCACGCACTATACCTGTTGGTTGTGTTCATCATCAATTGAATATTAACAATTTGAAGTACTTAATTAAGTCTGCAACTATTAGATTGATTGTATACTTGGTTGATGAGTAAAACTCTAGTCAAGTCAAGTCTACTTAATTAGAGATCGACTTTGTTTGATAAATGATACCCTCCTTCCTTTAAAAGTTATAAAATTGTCTTTTGAGACGTGTTGGAATCAGTTGAAACTAGTTTTGTACTCCATTTTCTATCGTGTTAGAAGATTCTAACAATCATTATTAAGCAAACATTATGCTCCTATCGATAAGTTTTGGCAAAAAAAACATTCGCGTTTTAGAACAATTTTCATCCCTTTCAAAAATAGCCGAAAACGATCAATTTTGAAGGTTATTATTTCACGTTTCTTCGGCTTTTTGGGTATCGGAATAAAATAAACCCGTATTCGCGCTGAACAAATTCAACACCTAAAAAATTGTCGCGGCCTCTTCTGAGGATCATTTGGTCTTGAACAGAAACATTTAAAAGCTGGAGTATAAGATTATCTTTTGAATCGTTGTCAAAATCAATTGAAATAATTTTTATACTCCATTTTATATCGTGTTAGAAGTTTCTAATTATCATTATTAAGCAATATGCTCATGTCGACAAGTTTTGGCCAAAAAGCATTCGAGCTTTAAAAATTTTTCACCATTTTCGAAAATAACCGAAAACGATCGATTTTGAAGGTTACTATCCACGTTTTTTTTTTGCCTTTTGGGTCACAAAATAAAACGGGTCCACATTTGCGCTGAACCAACTCCATGCCAAATAAAATTTACCAATGTATTATGAGGATCATTTGTTGTTAAATAGAGACATTTAAAATATCTAAGATTGAATTTTAAGAAGTGTTAGAATTAGTTAAAACAAGTTCTATACTCTATTTTATATCGTGTTGTAGACAACCACATTTTGACCGCCAGGTGTCTATAGTAGGTCCCACCAAACACCCGATGATGATAGGACGCAAACATGCTTTAATGGACTCGGATATGGGCTCGAAATCATGGACATTTGGTTTAGGCTTATTACGGAGTACATATCTTATAAAACCAACCTCAAATCCAGGCCCAGTGGGTCGTTTCGAGTCAAATGAGACTAATTTGGGTCGATTCCGGCACCAAGGGTAAAACCGTCTTTTTGCGACCGAGTCAAAACCCGGTCAAAAATATTCCCGAGACACGCGAGTCAGCCGTGACACCCCACGTGGCTGATTCGGTCTCCAATACCACAAAAAATCAGCTTCAAAAAATATTAAACAAATCCGTTTAAGGATAGAATTCGATCTCAAGTAGGAATTCTATCCAAAAACCGAAACAGTTCACAAACCGAGCTCAAATACTCGGCTAGAACACCCCAAACAGCCGAAACACTCCTCCATTCAGCCGAGATTCTTGCTTCCCCACCAAGAAACGAGACTTTCGTTCCCTTTCGAACTCTCGCGTTTCCTATCCAAACCGGTATTTCTTGTCATACAAGCAAGGTTACCTCCACTCCTATAAATAGGACCTCCCGTTCAACACAAAAGACACGATTTACACAACTTATCACTCATACATCATCAACATCTAGCAAAAATAATTCAAAGCAAATCCCGACACACATCCGAAGAAGCATCGAAATACTGTCGAAATACCGACGAATCCGACCTCAAAAAAACCGGCCGAAACCCGTCCCATCACACGTCCAAAATAACACCTTAACTCATCCCACATCATCTCGACGCTCCCGTGCCTAAGCCACCGTCCGACGAGCTCTATACCGAGAAAACAAAGCATGTAGGTTGAGGGTGTAAATCAAACCCGACTCTTTCCTTTTTTCTCTTCCTTCTCCACGTCTTTTTTCTTCTTTTTCGTCGCATCGTCGGTCACCTCGCATTTTAATATGGGTCGTTCGTCACATATTTTTTATTTCTAATAACCGATACTAAAAACTACTTTTTATAACGTTCTTAAAATACGATATCGATTCTCTAATCGAATATCGTATCTAACAAGAACAAAATTAATTGATTCTCGTTGATGCTAATAAAATCGTTATACCTTTTTAAACAAAATTCGACGATTTCTTACGCGGAGAGAATTAACATCTTTTTCGTTCAAATTCTTTTTTTTTCTCTTTTTGTTCAAAACAAACCTTTTTTTCAAAATCTTTTCTAAAAACATTCCGACTATTCGATATCGATTTCATAATCGAATATCGAATACGAAGAATATCGAAAATATGAATCGGGTATAAATTAATCAATATTTGTACGCGATTTATAAGAATTGACGATTTTCGACAAATAAAAAAACCCGGACAGACCGCCACGCGAGTCGCGCGCCTGCCAGGCGACTCGCGCGGTGGCCTGATCCGCCGAGTCCTTTTTTTTTTGTTTCCTCGCTTTTCTATTTTTTATTCTTTTCGAATCTTACATAAAAAGCGACTTTCGCGACATATTTCGATAAATACTTTTTTTGACCTCGGTCAACACGTGCTAATTCATCACGTGTCATTAAATCTTTTTCGAATCATGCATATTATTTATTTACATCTTTATTCGATTTATTCATCGTTACTAACTTGTTTCCTCGTGTTTGTAGCAACTTATTTCTATCTTTTGTTTTATTAGACTAAAACGAACTTCACATGCTAAAATAACTTTGACGTTATTAGTTTAACATGCATTAAACGACTTAGCAACCCATTTATTTATTTTTCTCACATGTTTAGGAAAATAATGTTTGCATATCATTCAACCGTCGAACTAACCCATGTACACAAAAAACGAACGATATCTTAGTAAAGGCCGCTAAGTGCGGGCGGGGTTGGGTGTTCTTAGTGAACTTCCCAACACGTACCCTCACCCCTTACTCAGAACCATGGTTTCCGGATGTCCGAATCCATTGGCAACGAGAGTCATTCAATACACGATATCCGATAATGTCGGTATCGGTATCGTAATGCAAAGGGACGAGCCCAATAAACTCTGACATCGGAAATGGGCCGTATTTTGTATACGGCCCACTACGACATAGAGTAGGCTCGAATGGTTCCGAATAACCACAAAATTCGGTGGCGACTCCTTATGGACATGACATAGGTCCACCCCGACGCGGCCACGCGCGGGTTTGGGGAGGCGAATGAATCTCCATGAGATGGTCAAATGGAAATTTAAATCGAAGTTGGAGTCGCCACCGAATTTTATGGTTATTCGGAACCGTTCGAGCCCACTCTATGTCGTAGTGGGCCGTATACAAAATACGGCCCATTTCCGATGTGAGAGTTTATTGGGCTCGTCCCTTTGCATATCGATATAGATGCCGACTTGGGCGGTTAATCGTATATTGAATGACTCTCGTTGCCAATGGGTTCGGACATCCGGAAACCACGGTTCTGAGTAAGGGGTGAGGGTACGTGTTGGGAAGTTCACTAAGAACACCCAACCCCGCCCGCACATTAGCGGCCTCTACTAGGATATCGAATGATGTTTTAATACGCGCGTTAGTAATACGATGAATGATATGCAAACATTGTTTTTCCTAAGCATGCGAGGAATTGAATGGGTTGCTAAGTCGATTTAATGCATGAAAAATTAACGTCAAAGTTGAATTTAGCATGTGAGATTCGTTTTAGTATAATAAAACAAAAGATGAAATAATATGAGTTTGCTACAAGATGAACAAACGAGTTAGTATCGATTTGTGTAAATAATAATATAGCAAACGAGATAAATATACGAAATCGAAAAAATAAATATTAATCGAAATCTGGAAAATATTGTTAAAAACGATGTTTTGTATAAAAAACGAAGTTCGAAAAATAATAAAAAGCGGAAAAGAAAGCAGCCGGCCGCGCGGCTCGCCCGGGTCACCGGCGGGTCGCGTGGTGGCCTGTTTTGAAATCGGTTTTCGATAATTTCATTAAATCGCGTACGAATATTGTCTAATTTGTACTCGACTTAATATTTTCGATATTCGTTGTATTTGATAATTGACTACGAAATCAATATCAAATACTTCGAATAGTTTTAGAAAAGATATAAATTTTGAAATCGTTTCGTAGAATAAATAATAAAACGAACGAAAAATCTAAAAAAATGTCTCGGATTTCAGGCCCGTGCGCGAGTCGCCTGGGTATGGCGCGACTCGCGTGTGGGTCTGTCCGGTTTTTATTTTTTGTTCGAAATTGCTAATTTTGATAAATCGCGTACAAAATATGAATTAATTTATACTCGATTTTATGTTTTCGATATTCGTCGTACCCGATATTCGATCGATATCGAATATTTAGAATGAATAAAAAAAGTTTTGTAAAAAAAAGGGATTTGAAAAAGATGTGACGATTTTTAATATCGTCGAAATTTTAATATAATTCTTTTAATACGATATTCAACCAAGAAGTTGATATCATATTTTAAGAATGTTCGTTAATATGAAAATAATTTTTGATATTATCGATATTAGAAATAATAAAAGACTCGACGAATGACTTAAAAAAAAGACACGACCCGTATGTAAAAGACGAGAAGGAGAAGAGAAGAAGAAAGAAGTCGGGTTTTGGTACACCCTCAACCTACATGCTTCTGTTTACTCGGATCGGGGCTCGTCGGGACGTGGCTTGGGCACTTGGAGCGTCGAGTGTATGTTAATGAGGTGACGGTGATGCGGCTCGGTTTGGGCGAGTTTCGGGCGAAGGGTTTCGGGTTTAAATGGACCGGTTTTCCTTCGGGAATATTATCGGTTTCTCGATGTTAAGTTTGGTGCTTATGTGTGATGTGAATAATTCTGAATTTTGATGATATATGACGATAATTTCTGAATATTTATGAATGTTAATTGTTGTTGTAAAAGTGTGTGTGCAAGGGGCTATTTATAGGAAATTCCCGACCTTGGCTAGGAGAGTTTGAACTACCGCTTTGGATAGGAAACGTAAGAAGTTGTAAAGCATGAGAATTCCGCTTTCTTGTCCAAGAAGAAAGGGGACACGGCTGGTGGGAGCCTACTCGGCCGAGTATTTGCACTCGGTCGGGTGTTTGAATCGGTTTTTGGATAGGAAATGCGAGAGTTCGAAAGGAATGCGAATTCCGTTGCTTGGTGGAGAAGCCAAAAATCTCGGCTGAACGGGGATGTATTTCGGCTGATTTGGGTATTTTGGCCGAGTAATTGGTGTTCGGTCGATATCCGATTCGGTTTCTGGATAGAATTCCTACTTGAGATCGAATTCTATCCTTAAACGGATTTGTTTAATATTTTGAAAATTTGATTTTTGTAGGATTAGAGTGAGGAATCAGCCGTGTGAGGTGTCACGGCTGACTCACGTGTCTCGGGAAAATCTTTGACCGGGTTTTGACTCGGTCGCTAAAAGACGGTTTTACCCCTGGTGTCGGAATCGACCCAAATTAGTCTTATTTGACTCGAAACGACCCACTGGGCCTGATTTTGAGGTTGGTTTTGTGAGATATGTACTCCATAATGAGCCCAAGCCAAATGCCAATGATTCTGAGCCCGTTTCTGAGTATTTAAAGCACGTTTGCGTCCGATCATCATCGGGTGTTTGTCGGAAACTGCTATAGACACCTGGCAGTCAAAATGTGGGTGTCTACAGAGCCCCCACTCTGACTGAGGCTTGGACAAGGCGAAAGTCAGAGTAGCTGCCAGGCAAATCAAAGTTTAGACCTGGCAGACTTCCGGTCGGGTCGTTTAAGGTCCGTTAGACCTGCGTGGAGGGCCCGCCGGCCGAAGACTAGAAATGTACCTGAGTTTGATGATGATAACTCCGTGGGGAACCGGACTTGTCGTATAAGCCTATGCCGCTGGGGAGTTGTTTGCACGGTTTTGCTTGAGTCGTCCTGTATAATAATTTATGCCAAGCTTGCATGTAACGCATTTTTTTAGGAGAAATGACTCGTGCTGGGGAATAAAAATTTGAAGAATATTTTTTGAATATTTTTTTGGATGGAAGAATTTTGAAGGATTAAAGAATTTTTTTTGACTCTGAGAAGGAGTAGGAATGCTCGGGATGTCTTAGGATTAAAGGCCTGTATGCTAAATCCCATGGGATTAGGAATCCCAAAGTGAGGAGGAGAATCCGATTTCATGCTATAAATACTCATCTCTCTGCTCATAATTTATTCATAATTCTCACAATCCCTTCCTTCCTTTTAAGAAAAATAGGCTCTGAAAAACTTAGTCCTCTTTTTTAGAAATTCATTATGGGAATCGATCGATTAGTCGGAATGCTGCAAGATTGGTCCCGAACCTTCAGAGATGCTGACAAGGTTATTCTGAACCAAAACGGCGTTGCCCAGTTATCCGTTATTCGGCAGATGCAAGTGGATCGCCACTTTCTGGATGCTTGCCTATCTTATTGGGATGATACCTATCATGTCTTTAGGTTTCCTCGAGGTGAAGTCTGTCCTATTCCTGAGGAAATAGCTGCTGTAGGAGGGTGGAATCCTATTCTTCGTTCTGCTATCCCCTTTTCAGTTCGTGATCCAAGGAGGAAATTAAGAGAATTTTTAGGGCTTTCTCATATGGAGGTATCCCGTATGCTAGAAGGAAATACAGTCTCCTTGATCGATCTGGCTGAAAAATTTATGAATCAAGATGACGTTCGGGTCAGGCCGGTATATAGCGTAGGGCCTTTACTTTTTGTATGCTCCATGTTTATGCTTTCGAGGGTCATTTGGATTGGCTATCCTGTATGGGCCATGTCAGACTTCTTTCTGTAGCGGATCAAATGGAGACCGAACACAGCCCCGCCTGGCTGATTACCGGGGAGATTATCCAAGGTTTAGATAATCGTAAGAGGGATCCATCGATCAAGCTGTCTGGTAGCACCCGTCTTCTACAGGTAGGCTGATTTTTTCTTGATTTTCGCAATTCTTGATTTTTTGCAATTTCCGAGTTTTCGGGTCTTTGATTTTTGCGCGGTTTTCGCGTCTTTTCTCGATTTTCTCGGTTTTTTCCGATTTTTGCGATTTTGCGATTTTTTTTTTTTTTTTTTTCGAAAATCGACATTGACTTTTTTTGCAATTTTGACTTTTCAGCTATGGCTTTTTGAGAGGTTATCGATCCTGGATCCTCCTCTAGACGTAAGCCGATATCGCCCAAATCAGGTGATGACAAGAAGACGGACTGTTGACTTTTCTCGCCTTACTACCCAAAAATTCTGGGACGAGCTGCTATCCTTCCATGGGGGCCCATTGATTCGTTGGACCGTACCTTGGTGGCCTATTTATGCCTGGACTGGATTAGAGTTGCGAGATAGGGCCCGTTATCAGCTAATCCTATCTTTTAGGCAGACGATTCACCTTTATCCCGATCGCGTACTTAGGCAATATGGTCGGGCCCAGAGAATCCCGGAGATTGAAGCGGTCGTGAGTGAATCTACCCAGCTAACGGACGTGATGTGTGACATTTGGGCGCAAAGATGGTATACCCGGCACACTTGGCCCGTTTCTAAAGCTTCTCCCTCGATCTGGGTATCGGATTCCTACACGAAGTGGACCCGAGCCGATTCTGCTAAAGCCCGTGCTGCTTTAAAGACCGACGAAGCCTTTGACTTGCTGCGCCGAGAACAGGTTAAGGATAATCGAGGCTTCTTTGATGATGGCGATACCCCGGCTACGATGGTCCGATTGATGTCAGGCCAAAAGGGGAAGACCAAGACTTTGACTAAAGGGTCCAGCTCTAAAGGTACATGGGGGAAAACGGGCCCCCAGACGGACTTAGAAAGGAGACTTGGTCCAAGACTGGCAGCTAAGGACCGACTTGGTCCTCGGGATAGACTACCCGAGCGCATCCGGACTCGGATTGAACCCGTGCAGAGGGCGGAGAAGCCGAAGTCGAAGAAACGGGTTCGAGCAAAGGAAGTTCCACTCGTGATTAGGGAACGTTCGCCCCCGCCTCGCCGGCCTCGGGATCCGCGTGACCCGAAAGATAAGGGGAAGGGAAAAATGTACGAGTAGTCTTTTAAATTTTATTATTTAAATATTACTACTGTTTTTGTGTGATTTTTGTGATTTATTATTTTTTTGCGTGAGGCATTTTTTTGAAATAATAAAAGACATATTAGTGAAAACCGTTCCTGTCTTTTCGTTATTGCAGTGGTTGTACCCTTTTGAGGGGTTGCCTACGTATCCACGATTAGTGGAATCAAACCGACCGTAGTTCAGACATAGATTTTTGCAATTTTCGAAATACATCAAGACTATTAGTTCGAGATGTGCGACAGTAGGATCAGTAATCCTAACTCATTGACTTGCTTAATTTTTGAAAATTTTGTATAAAAAGATAAATTTTTAGCAAATGACATTGAGATAAGGTTAGGGGTAGTAGCGCTTCAGCTGGTCTAAGTTGGTTGGGTTGACGAATTCATTCCCATCCAAGTCTGTCAGCATTACGGCTCCTCCAGATAAAACCTTCTTCACTAGATAGGGTCCGGCCCAATTAGGTTTGAATTTTCCCCTTGGGTCGACTGGTAACAAAGCCCGGACAGATTTTAAGACTAGATCGCCCTCTTTGATGTTTCTGGGCCTAACCCTTTTGTTGAAAGCCCGTTTTATCCTTTTTTGATATATCTGGATGTTGTTAAGGGCTCGAGATCGTCGTTCGTCTAAAAGAATCAACGAGTCGTATCGGGCTTGAACCCAATCTGCTTCAGGTACTTGACTTTCGAGTAAAATCCTTAGAGATGGTACCTCAAGCTCGACGGGCTGGACCGCCTCCATCCCATACGTCAGATAGTATGGAGTTGCTCCGGTTGCGGTTCGGATTGACGTCCGGTATCCCCATAAAGCGAAAGGAATTTTATCGGGCCAATCTCGGTAATTATCTGCCATCTTTTTAAGTATGGTGACAATGGTTTTATTTGCTGCCTCTACCGCTCCGTTTGTTTGGGGACGGTAAGGTGATGACGTATGCCTTTGAATTTTATATTTTGCTAGCAAAGTAGCGGTTTCAGCTTGGAAATGGGTCCCGTGATCACTTATGAATTCGTGCGGGATCCCGTATCAGCATATAATTTTATCTTGGATAAATTTTGCAACGTGCTTGGCGTTCAAGACACGATATGACTCGGCTTCGACCCATTTAGTAAAATAGTCAATAGCCACTAGAATGAAGCAGTGACCTCCCGTGCCGGACGGGTTCACTTTCCCGATTATATCAATTCCCCATGTTGAGAATGGCCATGGTGATGTCATGGTGTATAATAGGGATGACGGCATATGTTGGACATTGCCGAAAATCTGACAGTTGTGACAGTGCTTGACGTATAACTGACAGTCGGTTTCCATGCTATTCCAATAATACCCGAGTCTTGCGATTTTTCGAGCTAACATATGGGCATTCATATGCGGGCCGTTCT
This sequence comes from Agrostemma githago, assembly GCA_958450325.1. Lineage (NCBI taxonomy): Eukaryota > Viridiplantae > Streptophyta > Magnoliopsida > Caryophyllales > Caryophyllaceae > Agrostemma > Agrostemma githago. The sequence goes on along the minus strand of OY288259.1, from coordinate 57,716,739 downwards.
CGCCATCGAGTACCTCGGCCATGACCTTTTCGGCCTGTGTTTTGTCGATGCATAGGAGTAAAGCCCCCTGTGCTGTTTTTTGTACAACTGTCCATCGTTCGTGCGGATGAACTGAGTGGCCCATCTTCGTAGGGCCTTCTTGGCCCGGTTTTCAGATCCCGGAGGATATTCTCCTGACGTCAAGTAGGTAAGAACAGCCTGGTACCAAGGTTCTGGGTCGGTTATTTCGATGTCTTGGATAGCGTTGATATATGCCGGCTCGGACCGTCTTTCGACGCAAATCGGCATGCTAGTCAGATGTTCCGGGATGTTGAGTAAAGATGCTAATTTGGATAGTGCATCTGCAAACTGGTTTTCTTCCCGGGGCAGATAAATGTATTCTACCCTTTGAAACTGTTTTTCGAGAACCCTTACTCGCGCTTGGTAAGCTACGAGATTTGCGTTCCGAGTTTTCCATTTCTGGAGTGCTTGATTAATGACTAATGATGAGTCACCGTGGACCCGGAGGTTTGTTACTCCTAAATCAGCGGCGGCTTGCAACCCGTGAATGCATGCTTCGTATTCGGCTGCGTTATTAGTTACGTCGAAGTCTAACTTGATGGATAACGGGGTGTGCTCTCCTTGTGGTGAGATCATCAAAATCCCGACACCAAATCCTCGAAAGTTGGATGCTCCATCAAAATATAGATCCCATGTTTCTGTGTCGGTATGGAATATATCTTCGTCAGGGAAGGCCCAAGTATCGGTATGTCTTCCTTCAGGTACCGGGCTATCGGCGAGGAATTCGGCTACTACTCGGCCCTTGATGGCTTTTAATGGTACGAACTTGAGGTCGAACTCAGCTAGCATTAAAGTCCATCTAGATATTCTACCGTTGAGAATGGGCTTTTCGAACAGATACTTGATTGGATCCATTCTTGATAGTACGTGAACTTCGTGGCTAAGCATGTAATGTCGGAGCTTTTTAGTGGCCCAAACTAGAGCTAGACACGTCTTTTCGAGCATCGTGTATTTGCATTCGTACTCTAGGAACTTTTTACTGATGTAGTAAATGGCTCGTTCTTCTGAGTTGACTGTCTGAGCTAGCATAGCCCCGATGGCTGTCTCAGTCGTTGTCAAGTATAACGACAAAGGCAAACCGTGTTGAGGTGGCATTAATACCGGCGGAGATGACAGAATCTCTTTGATTTTATCGAAAGCTGTTTGACATTTGTCGTCTCATAGTACCCGTTCTCCTATCTTCAGTTTTTTGAAAATGGGCTCACATACCATGGTTAGCTTCGAAATGAACCTGCTGATATATTGGACTTTCCCGAGAAACCCCCTAATTTCCTTTTCGGTTTTAGGTGGCCGCATCTCGGTAATGGCCTTGATTTTGGCTGGGTCAACCTCGATGCCGCGCTGGCTGACGATATGGCCCAATAGTTTACCCGATGTTACCCCAAAGCTGCATTTTTGAGGATTCAGTCTCATGTTATACTTGCGTAGTCGGGTGAAAAACTTCCTAAGGGCCGGAATATGCCCGTTTCGTTCTTTGGACTTGACTATCATATCGTCCACGTAGACTTCCACTTCCTTGTGCATCATGTCATGTAATAAGGTAGTGGCGGTCCGTTGATAAGTGGCACCGGCGTTGATAAGCCCAAATGGCATAACGGTGTAACAGTAAGTCCCCCAAGGTGTAGTGAAGGTGGTCTTACTCATGTCTTCTTTTGCCATTTTGATTTGATTGTATCCGGCATACCCGTCCATAAAAGATAGAAGGGCATGGTCGGCCGTGTTGTCCACCAGTATGTCGATGTGTGGCAACGGAAAGTCGTCTGTTGGGCTGGCCTTATTAAGGTCCCGGAAGTCTACACAAACTCGTACCTTTCCGTCTTTCTTGGGTACCGGCACGATATTTGCGACCCAGTCTGGATATTCAGACACTTGGATAAAGCCCGCTTTGAATTGCTTGTCGATTTCTTCTTTGACTTTGAGAGACCATTCGGGCCTCATTCTTCGGAGTTTTTGTTTTACCGGCTTACACCCGTCTTTGATAGGTATACGGTGTTCGGCTATCTCCCGGTCTATTCCCGGCATGTCCTTGTAGGACCATGCGAAGACGTCTTTGAATTCGTGGAGGAGCTCCGTAAATTGTTGCTTCTCCTCGGGGTCTAAGGATAAACCTAACTTAAGCATCTGAGGCTCTAAAGGGGTTCCCAGATTGATGGAATCGGTTTCTTCGATCACCGGATCTCGGGACTCTCTTTGTTCGAGTTGCTCGACTAGATGCTGAGGTAATGGTACCTGTTCGTCGGGTTTCTCAATGTCATTGCAAGTAAAGTTTTTGAAAATGTTTTGAAAATAAGACAAGTCGTAAGCAGAACGGTTATCGTTATTATTGATAGAAAGTTTTGAAAATAGCTCGAAGAGAGCTGCCATCTGATCGCTGGTCAGAGGCGGTATGGGGAGTGCTCTCGGGACAGACTCCGAGGCTCCCAGAGGAATGCTCGAAGGGAAAGGGGTTACAGACTCGACCCTAGTACTGGACCCTCTAGACTTAGACTCAGACTCCGACTCTGACTCTGACTCAGACTCGGATTCGGACTCGTCGTCTTGCATGTCTCCTTCGCCGGTAGTGAGCTTGTAGACTCGGCCCTCGCTGTCGGTCCATTTGATTGTCTTCCTCCAAGCCCGCTTTCCAGTGTCAGCACCTACTTCAGAGATCAGCTTGGTCGGATCGAATTTATTGCTATGGAGGATCAGGTTGACTAATTCCTCCTTAGGGGTAGGAATTATCTTGCTTTCCCCGAACAAGAGCCCCAGCATGGGCTCAGCTTGGTTTGAATCCTCTTTTGATTCAGCCTGGATGAGAGTGAAGATATCATCTGGGATGAAATTGACCTCAGAATAGGTTATAGCGGGCTGGTAAAGGCCTGTTTGGACAGCTCCGAATACTGGAGTGACGAAGTTGAGTTTCGGGCTGTAGGAGCCCTTGAGGACGTTGCAGGCCTTCTGGATGCCGGCCCAGACCACATTTTCCGGGGTTAAAGCATATCCCAAGCCGAATTTCGACTCTTCGTTATTTAAGACATCGATGATCTTGCCTGCCGGGAGACCAGGCCTTGAAGTAGCCCCCGGTAAGTAACCCAAATTCTGCAGCATTTTGTCGATGCTGGTTGTGAAATAGGGCCTAAAAAGATATTCTTCATCGATCATTCCCACGAAGTTGAATCCTCGCGGGTCGATTGAACCGGCCGTGTTGCAGCTTGACACGGCTATTGGAGTAGCTTCAAGTGTGATGACCCCGTCTTGTAAAGGTAACTTGACCTTTCTATGAAGAGTGGAGGATACGGCCTTGACTGCGTGGATCCAAGGCCTTCCGAGTAGCAGATTGAACGATGAGGTGACATCGATCACTTGAAATTCTAGTTCTTTTTCGATTGGGCCGGTTATGATGGCTAGTCTGACAGCCCCAGCAACTGATTTCGGGCTTCCATCAAAGGCCTGGATAGTTTGTGCAGTAGGAAGATAGTCGGTCTCGGTAATGCCGAGAGCCCTAGCAGTCCTTAAAGGAAAGACGTTTACAGCTGACCCGTCATCGTTTAGGGTCATGGGTAGATATTTGCCCCGGCAAATCACCGTAATATATAGGGCTAGGTTGTGGGTAGCCCCAAATGGTGGTAGATCGGACTCAGAGAAGGTGATAAGCGGGCCTTCTTCTTTGGACTTGCCTTTGAGGTGAGGCAGGATGGTGGCTACCATTTCAGCGGGGGTAACCGACGAGTCCCCCTTGATCTCATCGAGAGCTTTAGTAAGTGCTGCCCGATGTTCCTGAGAACTGACCAGAAGCTGCCATATGGTAAGATCAGTTCGGACCCTCTTCAGTTGCTTGACTAGGGCCGTGTTAGTGTCTGGTTCTTCGAGTATGGAGTCCGTCTTGGCGGGCTCAGTGGCGGATCCCGGGGTTGAAGATCCGGCCGTGATGACATGAGCACCGGTTAGGGCCTTGGTTTTGGCCTTCCGGATCTCTTCGGCCGTGATGGGGACAGTCTCCCCCTTGGTCAGATAAAGATCGTCTTCATCGTCATTCCATATCCCGTTGATTTGAGGAATGAAAGGGGAATGAGATGAGTACAATCGATTATTTCTCCAGCAGAAATGGCGTGAGTAGCAAGAGGGTTGTTTTTGTTACTGGGCTTGTCGCTGGGTAACGGTATCTTCCCACTCTCGATCAGATCTTGAATGAGATGCTTTAATTTCCAGCATTTTTCGGTGTCATGCCCGTTGCCTTGGTGATAGCGGCAATAGGCCTGTGCGTTGTAGCTTTTGAACCGTTTCTCGACAGGGACCTCTGGCATTGGGCCTATGGGTTGAATTAGGCCTTTAGAAGATAGCCTTTGTAAGGCCTCGGCATAAGTAGTCCCTATGTCCGTGAATACTCGGGCTGGAGTGTTCTTTTTGGTCGAGGTGTCTAGCAAATTAACCTCGTCGAAGATACTTCGGGCCGCACTTGTAGTTGCGGGCTTACCGGAAGATGAACTAGCTCCTTGATAACCCTTTGTAGAGGCCTTAGTAAGGCTCTCTAACCTTAAGTCGTCTTCGATTCTCGTACCCATTTCGGTTAAGGTGGCGAAATTGGGTATGATAGCGTACCGGAGATGGATCCGGTAAGATGGGAGGAGATTTTTCACAAAGGCCTCCACTAATACTTTTTCGCTGGGCTTGTCGACCAGCTTGACACTTTCGGCCCTCCACCTTTGGAGGTATTTGGTGAAACCTTCCTTCGGCTCTTGGGCCATGACCTCCAGAGTACGCATGGTTGTCTGGATTTCCGCATTGTCCGCATAGTTTCGGGCGAACTCCGTTGCGACATCGTCCCAAGTTTTGTATTTCTTGGCGTCGAGCTTATAGAACCAAGCTTTTGGGTGCTTCTCTAGCGAGGAGGCAAACAGATGTTTGAACATATCCGATTTGACTCCTTTTAGGGCCATAAACTCCTTGAAGGCCCGGATATGTAATACTGGGTCTTCGGTTCCGTCGAACATTGGGAGGCCCGTCAAGTTGAGATTGGCAGGCAGTTGATCGGTCAGGGGAGAATAGGTTCGGGCATTCTCCGTATGGATCGAGTTGTGGGTCGTCAAATGGACTTGCTCTTGCAGTTTAAGGATTGCGCTAGTCAATTGGGCTAAAGGCCCATGAGCTTCATCTTCACCCTTTGGCTTGTCCTGTTCTATGGCACTAACCCGGGTGACAATGGCGATCTGGTCGCCCCTGATTTGGTCGAGCTGTTCTTGGATCTTGGCCAATGCGGTGTTCAGTTGATCAATTGAGTCCTTAGTCATGGTTCGAGTGTGAGGCGGCCTGTCTGTGAGAATACCACGTATCAGCGACCAACCCAAATCGTAGAACTAAAGTACATCCCGAGCTAGGAAGGGGAAACTAGAGAGGAAATGACTCGGAAAAGACATCTAGACGGATGACATGTGAATAGTGGACCTCTTTTAGGATCCAGCCGTGTGGGCTGGGCCCCGTTTGAAAGAAGGTTCACGTGAGACATTCCCCAGACTTCTAGACTCGATTGTGTAGACGGGCCGTTCCTTGTAGGAGTATGTCCTACGTAGGTGGGCTTTGCCTTAGTATAATAAGGCGGACTGGGATAGGGGAGAAATCCGCGATGTAAGATCGACGGAGTTTCGACGCTAGAAGACCTTGACGACTTAAGACACGACCCGACACTGCTAAATATGGGAAGTCCTAAGAAGAGGAAGGTTTTGAAAAATTGATTTTTTGAAAGGCCCGAAAGAATCGGGGAGAACCGGCCCTTTTTCGAGAAAGAAAACGGAAAGGCGGACCGGGGACGGTTTTGAAAAGTTTCGAAAATATTTTCGAGTTTTGAAATGGGCGTAATACCGGCTAAAAATAGGCTATTTTGAGTAAAATCGTGGATCCTAAATTCGGTATATGTCCCGGGTTTTGAAATTGGATATTTTGAAAAGGATGCTATTTTGAAAAAAGACGGTTTTTGAAAAACGACTTGTAAATCAGGTAGCACGTAGTTATGGAAGCAGTATATCGACGCCATGTATGCTCTAATTCTAAGTCTCGGTCAGTCTGAAAGGGTCTATACCAGTGTACACAGCCTATCGAGAATCGGGGCGGACTTCCTAAGTCGAGTTGAGCTTAGAACCTGCCGTAAAACCCATACGAATCGGCTAATGGACACCTTCGACATATCCAATTTGGACTACATCGATAGTATAGTGGGACGTCGGTCACCAGTACCGGCCCGGGAAAATATGGGGTTATGCATGAACCGTAAAACTAAAACGCGTATTGTACTAGTCAAACGATTTCTATTCGAGTCTCACCCTGAGGATGCTGAAGGTCAGTAACGTATCAGCTATCCCCAGCGGAGTCGCCAAATTGTGGACATGACATAGGTCCACCCCGACGCGGCCACGCACGGGTTTGGGGAGGCGAATGAATCTCCATGAGATGGTCAAATGGAAATTTAAATCAAAGTTGGAGTCGCCACCGAATTTTATGGTTATTCGGAACCGTTCGAGCCCACTCTATGTCGTAGTGGGCCGTATACAAAATACGGCCCATTTCCGATGTGAGAGTTTATTGGGCTCGTCCCTTTGCATATCGATATAGATGCCGACTTGGGCGGTTAATCGTATATTGAATGACTCTCGTTGCCAATGGGTTCGGACATCCGGAAACCACGGTTCTGAGTAAGGGGTGAGGGTACGTGTTGGGAAGTTCACTAAGAACACCCAACCCCGCCCGCACATTAGCGGCCTCTATTAGGATATCGAATGATGTTTTAATACGCGCGTTAGTAATACGATGAATGATATGCAAACATTGTTTTTCCTAAGCATGCGAGGAATTGAATGGGTTGCTAAGTCGATTTAATGCATGAAAAATTAACGTCAAGTTGAATTTAGCATGTGAGATTCGTTTTAGTATAATAAAACAAAAGATGAAATAATATGAGTTTGCTACAAGATGAACAAACGAGTTAGTATCGATTTGTGTAAATAATAATATAGCAAACGAGATAAATATACGAAATCGAAAAAATAAATATTAATCGAAATCTGGAAAATATTGTTAAAAACGATATTTTGTATAAAAAACGAAGTTCGAAAAATAATAAAAAGCGGAAAAGAAAGCAGCCGGCCGCGCGGCTCGCCCGGGTCACCGGCGGGTCGCGTGGTGGCCTGTTTTGAAATCGGTTTTCGATAATTTCATTAAATCGCGTACGAATATTGTCTAATTTGTACTCGACTTAATATTTTCGATATTCGTTGTATTTGATAATTGACTACGAAATCAATATCAAATACTTCGAATAGTTTTAGAAAAGATATAAATTTTGAAATCGTTTCGTAGAATAAATAATAAAACGAACGAAAAATCTAAAAAAACGTCTCGGATTTCAGGCCCGTGCGCGAGTCGCCTGGGTATGGCGCGACTCGCGTGCGGGTCTGTCCGGTTTTTATTTTTTGTTCGAAATTGCTAATTTTGATAAATCGCGTACAAAATATGAATTAATTTATACTCGATTTTATGTTTTCGATATTCGTCGTACCCGATATTCGATCGATATCGAATATTTAGAATGAATAAAAAAGTTTTGTAAAAAAAAGGGATTTGAAAAAGATGTGACAATTTTTAATATCGTCGAAATTTTAATATAATTCTTTTAATACGATATTCAACCAAGAAGTTGATATCATATTTTAAGAATGTTCGTTAATATGAAAATAATTTTTGATATTATCGATATTAGAAATAATAAAAGACTCGACGAATGACTTAAAAAAAAGACACGACCCGTATGTAAAAGACGAGAAGGAGAAGAGAAGAAGAAAGAAGTCGGGTTTTGGTACACCCTCAACCTACATGCTTCTGTTTACTCGGATCGGGGCTCGTCGGGACGTGGCTTGGGCACTTGGAGCGTCGAGTGTATGTTAATGAGGTGACGGTGATGCGGCTCGGTTTGGGCGAGTTTCGGGCGAAGGGTTTCGGGTTTAAATGGACCGGTTTTCCTTCGGGAATATTATCGGTTTCTCGATGTTAAGTTTGGTGCTTATGTGTGATGTGAATAATTCTGAATTTTGATGATATATGACGATAATTTCTGAATATTTATGAATGTTAATTGTTGTTGTAAAAGTGTGTGTGCAAGGGGCTATTTATAGGAAATTCCCGACCTTGGCTAGGAGAGTTTGAACTACCGCTTTGGATAGGAAACGTAAGAAGTTGTAAGGCATGAGAATTCCGCTTTCTTGTCCAAGAAGAAAGGGGACACGGCTGGTGGGAGCCTACTCGGCCGAGTATTTGCACTCGGTCGGGTGTTTGAATCGGTTTTTGGATAGGAAATGCGAGAGTTCGAAAGGAATGCGAATTCCGTTGCTTGGTGGAGAAGCCAAAAATCTCGGCTGAATGGGGATGTATTTCGGCTGATTTGGGTGTTTTGGCCGAGTAATTGGTGTTCGGTCGATATCCGATTCGGTTTCTGGATAGAATTCCTACTTGAGATCGAATTCTATCCTTAAACGGATTTGTTTAATATTTTGAAAAATTGATTTTTGTAGGATTAGAGTGAGGAATCAGCCGTGTGAGGTGTCACGGCTGACTCACGTGTCTCGGGAAAATCTTTGACCGGGTTTTGACTCGGTCGCTAAAAGACGGTTTTACCCCTGGTGTCGGAATCGACCCAAATTAGTCTTATTTGACTCGAAACGACCCACTGGGCCTGATTTTGAGGTTGGTTTTGTGAGATATGTACTCCATAATGAGCCCAAGCCAAATGCCAATAATTCTGAGCCCGTTTCTGAGTATTTAAAGCACGTTTGCGTCCGATCATCATCGGGTGTTTGTCGGAAACTGCTATAGACACCTGGCAGTCAAAATGTGGGTGTCTACACTCCTACTTTGATTTAAATTTCAATTTGACCATCTCATATGGAGATTCATTCGCCTCCCCAAACCCGCGTGTAGCCGCGTCGGGGTGGACCTATGTCATGTCCACAATTTGGCGACTCCGCTGGGGATTAACTGATGAGTCACTTACCATCGGCATCCCTAGGGTGAGACTCGAAAAGAAATCATTCGAATAGTAATGTACACGTTTTAGTTCAATGGTTCATGCATAACCCAATTCTTTCCCGGGCCGGTTACTTGTGACCGACGTCCCACTATACCGCGGTGCATTCCTAAATGGGTGCACTAAAGACTTCGATGGCGGAACTCGCATGGGTTTTACGGCAGGTTCTAAAACCAACTCGGCTTAGGAAGACCGTCCTGATTTGCGAGAAAGCTATCGTCGTTGGTATAGACCCTATTCGACCGACCGAGACTTAGACTAAGAGCATACATGGCGTCATTATACTGTTTCCGTGACTACGTGCTACTTGATCTACTTATCGTCTTTTCAAAAATCGTCGTTTTCAAAAACTTGCATCTTTTTCGAAAATTATCCATTTTTCAAAACCCGAAAAGCTACCGAATTTAGGACTTATGATTTTGGCTCAAAATAGCCTATTTTCTAGCCGGTATGCTGTCCAAACCTTTTCAAAAATCCGAAATCTCGGCCCGATAACTTTTTTTTCGATTTTCAAAAAAAATCGGGCCATCCTATCCGACTTTGTTCGGTTTTCAAATCCAAATCCTCTTTTCAAAGCTTTTTTCTTCTTAGGACTTCCCGTATTTAGCAGTGTCGGGTCTTGTCGTAAGTTGTTAGATTCCATAGCGTCGAAACTCCGTCGATCTTACATTACGAGTTTCCACCCCATCCCAGGTCCGCCTTATTTGTCAAGGCACGACCCACCTACGTAGGACAAACTCCTGCAAAGGAAAGCCCGTCTGCACTTTAGGGTCCAAGGTCTAGGGAGTATCTCACGTGGACCTTCCTTCAAGCGGGACTCGGCCCACATAGCCGAATCCTAAGGGAGGCCCACCTTTCACAACTCACCCGTCTAGGAGTCGGTCTTCAGCCCCACTCGGGGGATACCCTTCAGCGTAGCGATCAATCACGGTTACTCTAAGGGTCAGGTCTTACACGTGTTGTCTCACGTATCCCACTTTCGAGTCAGTTAGGTGTCACACCATCTGAGTCCCGTCTGAGCCCTTAGTCTCACTTGGGGGCTATTCTCCGACGGAGCGATTAATCACAGTCACTCCGAGAATCGTACCCCGCACATTTGTCTTAGGAGAGTCTAACCCGAGTCAAACTGGAGTCGTCTTTCCTCCCGCGCTATTTCCTATGCCCTGGTGAATATGAGTTCTGAAGCAACTTTCCTGATTACGCGGTGTTCTTACAGACAGGCCACCCCACACCCGAACCATGACTAAGGACTCCATTGATCAACTAACCGCCTCGTTGGCCAAGATCCAAGATCAACTGAACCAGATAAGGGGAGACCAAACCGCCATTGCCACCCGTTTGAGTGCCTTGGAACAAAGGACTTCTAAGGTCGGGAATGAAACCACTGGGCCCATAGCTGAACTTGCCAACGCAGTCCGCAAGCTGGAGGAACAGGTCCACCTGTCGACCAATAATTCAATCCATACGGAAAATGCTCGTTCCTATTCACCTTTGACCGACGAGCTGCCCGCTAACCTCAACCTGACAGGCCCACCAATGTTCGACGGGACTGAAGACCCGGTATTACATATCCGGGCTTTCAAAGAATTCATGGCCATCAAAGGAGTGAAGTCAACCATGTTCAAGCACCTGTTTGCTTCCTCCCTCGAGAAGCACTCGAAAGCCTGGTACTACAGGCTTGACTCCAAAAAGTACAAGACTTGGGATGACGTGGCAACGGAATTCGCTCGGAATTATGCCGATAATACCGAAATCCAGACCACGATGCGTACTTTAGAAGTCATGGTCCAAAATCCAACAGAGGGTTTCACCAAATACCTTCAACGTTGGCGGACTGAAAGTGTTAAGCTGGTAGACAAGCCCAGCGAGAAGACACTAGTGGATGCATTCATCAATAACCTCCTACCCTCCTACCGCATCCATCTTAGGTATGCCGGCATTTCCAACTTTGCAGTGCTTATCGAAATGGGCACTAGGATTGAAGACGATCTTCGACACAATGAAGATTTGGGTGAAGCTTCCACTGAAGGCTATATTGGACATCAACTCGAGTCCTCAGAAGCCGACGACAAATGACAACATTATCCGAGAGTCTAGATTTGGTTTAAGCCCGAGTCTGGGTCCGAGTCTAGGATGTTCTATTTCCTTCACTTTCCAAGTCAAAATCAGAATCAGAGTCAGTTGTATTATGTCCTCTTTTTTCGGAATTCAATAAAATCAGCTTTTCTATTTCACATATACACCTTCCTTTTGTGTTTCCGAGAACATGATGAACACCGTCATACACTGTGAGCACATGCACATGACTATTATAGGCACATCTATAATGACTGCAGGAAATCGAGACCCGTGTTTTCCTTTACCTATTCCATGTATGACATAGAAAGTCACAAAACTACCCCTAGTAGGAGCGGCATCGAAATCCTATGACAAATCTAGGTATTCTCCTAGTTTGGGTTCAAGACGGGAGGCAAGCCCATTTCCCACAATAAACACCCATCCAACAAGATCAACCAATCCCTACCTCAGGTGTTAGCGTGACAAAAAAAAAAAAAAAAAAAAAAAAAAAAAAAAACTGGATGAAAAGAAATCAAAAGTCCAGGAAAGAAGCAAAAGGCCAAAACAAAAAAACAGGCCGTTATCGAAAAAAGAGAGGCACCCATGACCGAGGTTAAGCGGTCAATCCAAATGAAGAATCCCACGACCGGGGCTAAGAGGTCAACCCAAAGAATTCAAAAACCCATGACCGTAGCTCATGATCAACTCAAGTGAAACGGTCTATTCAAAAATTATCAAAACTCATACCATCAAATAGGGAAAAACAATCAAGCTGGTCAGCTAACACCACATTTAGCCTTCCCACATTACAACCCTCAAGACCTTCTCGAGACCCAGGCCAGAGACAGCCCGAAATTTTGAGGATTCAAGCTCCATAGAATATCCCTAACCATTAGGGCCAGACATGGAAACCAGATCCCGCATTATCAAAACCTATCCCAATCAAAGTTCGAGCCATTTTACTCGACTTCCCCTTTACATAACAAAATTCACAATCACCATACAAATCCCCAAGAGCAAAACTCGTTAAAATCCCCGAGAGCAAAACTCGTTAAAATCCCTGAGAGCAAAACTCGTTAAAATCCCTGAGAGCAAAACTCGTTAAAATCCCCGAGAGCAAAACTCGTTAAAATCTCATCCCAATTCTTCTCATTCAAACCAGTTACCAAACCCCAAACACGGGAACTCAACTTGTAGTCGGCATAGAACATGCCCAAATAGCTCACACCACCTCTGGGGGCTACCCCGGAGAACGCTCACAGTCACAGGATCAACATCCTAATCATTCTTGCCCTTTGATCAAGACATCATTGGGAATGCACCTAGCCTACACCATCGCTATGGCTAGTTACACACAAAGCCCTAATCGACTAGGCACCAAAACATATCTTCAATCACTGAACTACGGCATGGTTTGATTTCACCACACGTGAATACGTAGGCAGCCTTTCAACAGAGGCACAACCACCCACACTGACACAAATTCAAAAAGCATCATCATTCCGGTCACGACACTGTCATGTTCTCAACAGTTAGCTTTGTCATTCTGGGGGCTTCTCTTAGGCAGAAGTTTTCCTTCCACTCACAAAAATCCAAATACTTTTCAAACACTAGCTTCCTTTCTGTAGTGTGTCCTAGTACTCGGCTCAGTCGAAGGCAAGAATCTGTCAGGACTCGAGGCAATACCCACTTTGGAAATGTACCCAAAAATCAAAAATCCAGAAGAACACCAGTCTACGACATTGCTACCACAAAGCCCTGTCGTACGGAAACAGTCTCATTCCGAGGATTCGACCGTGTTGCCACTCGCCTAGGCTACGGAATAGCGCAACTTAAGAGTCTTGTCATCTTAGGTGGCCCATCCCCTACCGAGTCACGGTCCAACCCCTCGAGAGTCCAGTCGTGTCTGTTAACTCGTCCTCACGCGTCCAGAGTCGAGTCTGTCGGTATATCTCCCTCTTCATCTAGGCATACAGGCCTAACCAGAAGATTTTGGCAATCCGTGTCAGAATCTAATCAAGAATCAAGTCATCCCAAGCATCCTATTTCCAATTTTTTTCAAAATTTTCGGCATTTTCTAAATTTTCAAAAAAAAAATCTTTCTCCAAAAATCAATCAGTCAATAAATCATTTCTTCCCCAGCGTGAGTCGGTGTTTTGCCTAAATATTACATGCAATTTGTTATGTATAGACAGGTGCATCCAAGACTCCCGAAGAATTCTCAAAAACTCTCCAGTGGAAAGACACAAGCGACATTTTTGGATGTATCTGTAAACAGGTACACCCGTAGCCTCCAATGCAGGCTCCCGCATAATTCTATGATGGGATGTGTCTGTAAACAGACACACCCAGAGCTTCCAAGGCAAGCTCCCGCGCTATTCCAAGATGGGATGTGTCTGTAAACAGACACACCCAAGACTTTTTAGGAAAAGTCCCCGCGACATTATTGACATTCATCCAGGTATGATTTCTATCTTATGGCTGGCGGGCCCTTCACGCAGGTCTAATGGACTCTAAACGACCCTACCGGAAGTCTGCCAGGTCTTAATCCTTGATTGGCCTGGTAGCTACTCTGACTTTCGCCTTGTCCAAGCCTCAGTCAGACTGGGGGCTCTGTAGACAACCACATTTCGACCGCCAGGTGTCTATAGTAGGTCCCACCAAACACCCGATGATGATAGGACGCAAACATGCTTTAATGGACTCGGATATGGGCTCGAAATCATGGACATTTGGTTTAGGCTTATTACGGAGTACATATATTACAAAACCAACCTCAAATCCAGGCCCAGTGGGTCGTTTCGAGTCAAATGAGACTAATTTGGGTCGATTCCGGCTCCAGGGGTAAAACCGTCTTTTTGCGACCGAGTCAAAACCCGGTCAAAAATATTCCCGAGACACGCGAGTCAGCCGTGACACCTCACGTGGCTGATTCGGTCTCCAATACCACAAAAAAATCAGCTTCAAAAAATATTAAACAAATCCGCTTAAGGATAGAATTTGATCTCAAGTAGGAATTCTATCCAAAAACCGAAACAGTTCACAACCGAGCTCAAATACTCGGCTAGAACACCCCAAACAGCCGAAACACTCCTCCATTCAGCCGAGATTCTTGCTTCCCCACCAAGAAACGAGACTTTCGTTCCCTTTCGAACTCTCGCGTTTCCTATCCAAACCGGTATTTCTTGTCATACAAGCAAGGTTACCTCCACTCCTATAAATAGGACCTCCCGTTCAACACAAAAGACACGATTTACACAACTTATCACTCATACATCATCAACATCTAGCAAAAATAATTCAAAGCAAATCCCGACACACATCCGAAGAAGCATCGAAATACTGTCGAAATACCGACGAATCCGACCTCAAAAAAACCGGCCGAAACCCGTCCCATCACACGTCCAAAATAACACCTTAACTCATCCCACATCATCTCGACGCTCCCGTGCCTAAGCCACCGTCCGACGAGCTCTATACCGAGAAAACAAAGCATGTAGGTTGAGGGTGTAAATCAAACCCGACTCTTTCCTTTTTTTCTCTTCCTTCTCCACATCTTTTTTCTTCTTTTTCGTCGCATCGTCGGTCGCCTCGCATTTTAATATGGGTCGTTCGTCACATATTTTTTATTTCTAATAACTGATACTAAAAACTACTTTTTATAACGTTCTTAAAATACGATATCGATTCTCTAATCGAATATCGTATCTAACAAGAACAAAATTAATTGATTCTCGTTGATGCTAATAAAATCGTTATACCTTTTTAAACAAAATTCGACGATTTCTTACGCGGAGAGAATTAACATCTTTTTCGTTCAAATTCTTTTTTTTTCTCTTTTCGTTCAAAACAAACCTTTTTTTCAAAACCTTTTCTAAAAACATTCCGACTATTCGATATCGATTTCATAATCGAATATCGAATACGACGAATATCGAAAATATGAATCGGGTATAAATTAATCAATATTTGTACGCGATTTATAAGAATTGACGATTTTCGACAAATAAAAAAACCCGGACAGACCGCCACGCGAGTCGCGCGCCTGCCAGGCGACTCGCGCGGTGGCCTGATCCGCCGAGTCCTTTTTTTTTGTTTCCTCGCTTTTCTATTTTTTATTCTTTTCGAATCTTACATAAAAAGCGACTTTCGCGACATATTTCGATAAATACTTTTTTTGACCTCGGTCAACACGTGCTAATCCATCACGTGTCATTAAATCTTTTTCGAATCATGCATATTATTTATTTACATCTTTATTCGATTTATTCATCGTTACTAACTTGTTTGCTCGTGTTTGTAGCAACTTATTTCTATCTTTTGTTTTATTAGACTAAAACGAACTTCACATGCTAAAATAACTTTGACGTTATTAGTTTAACATGCATTAAACGACTTAGCAACCCATTTATTTATTTTTCTCACATGTTTAGGAAAATAATGTTTGCATATCATTCAACCGTCGAACTAACCCGTGTACACCAAAAACGAACGATATCTTAGTAAAGGCCGCTAAGTGCGGGCGGGGTTGGGTGTTCTTAGTGAACTTCCCAACACGTACCCTCACCCCTTACTCAGAACCATGGTTTTGGATGTCCGAATCCATTGGTAACGAGAGTCATTCAATACAGGATATCCGATAATGTCGGTATCGGTATCGTAATGCAAAGGGACGAGCCCAATAAACTCTGACATCGGAAATGGGCCGTATTTTGTATACGGCCCACTACGACATAGAGTGGACTCGAATGGTTCCGAATAACCACAAAATTCGGTGGCGACTCCTACTTCGATTTAAATTTCAATTTGACCATCTCATATGGAGATTCATTCGCCTCCCCAAACCCGCGCGTGGCCGCGTCGGGGTGGACCTATGTCATGTCCACACGTGTCAGAAGGTGCTAACAATTATTATTAGGCATTACGTTCCTTTCAACAAGTTTTGGCCAAAAAACATTCGAGCTTTAGAAAATTTTCAACCTTTTTGAAATCAGCCGAAAACGATTGATTTTGAAGTTTATTATCCACTTGTTTTCGGTCTTTAACATTAATGGGTATATTACGATATATCATATTATCTCATAATTATGCTATATTACTGGTATTATAAAATGCCTTCAACCATATTATCTCATAATTATGAGATATTACAGATATTATACTGATTACAGTCTATTACGATATAGAATGATCTTCGATCCCTAACCTCCCCTCTCAAACCAATGGTAATTTGTCTAAATTTTCATGGGTTTGCAAAATAAGAAAATGAAGAAAACTCGATTTCTTCGACATCGATCGTCAACTTTTCAACAGAAACGTCACTCTTTTCGTACCTGCAAAGAGAAAGTTTCGTTGAACGGGAACATTGATCTTTTCGGACCCGCCAAATTCAATTTAAACGAGAACGTTGATTTTTTTCCTGAACTCGTTTAGATTTTGTTGTCGAGAACGTTACAATTTTTCGAACCCAACAAAAATTCGAACAAACGGACACAAATCCGTCTAAAAACTCAAACAGGTGCAAATCAATATGCACCTAAAAACGCATTCAAGACTCAAGAGCAAGCTCTTTAATCTAACGACGTGACAACTAGTTATTCTTTTTTAGTACGAAGTATCAATTTTTGATTCAAACTCCCACCGGTTGGCGTTTATGAATATCACCCACCGGCAAGAATGCGGAAGCGAATTTTGCAAATTTTTTAGATTCCTCGGGAAATAGGCTCTGATACCATGTTAAAATTATAGACTCAAGAAAGGGGGAAGCGATGTATTATTGATTAGTGTATCTAACAATTACAATGGTACTATATTTTTAACACCCTTCTAAATATAATCGTTATCTCATAATTATGTCATATTACTGATATTATTCTGGTTACGGTATATTACGATATATCGTGATCTCTGATCCCTAACAACTTACGAGCCATATCATAAAATCAGTTGAAACAAATTTATATACTTATTTTATATCATCGACAAGTTTTGGCCAAAAAGTTACTCCCTCCGATTCATTGGATTCGCAACGTATTCCGTTTTTGGCAAATTCATCAGTTTTGCAACATTTCCATTTTTGGCCATATTTTTCTTATGAAATGACTAACCTACCCTTAATTTTTCATTACTATATTCCAAAATATTCAATCTAATATTATTATATTACTTAATCTTACATGACATCACTATTGTGGTCCACCAATTCACTTTCCTTATTTTTTGTGTGAATAGTAAATGTTGCGATTCCAATGAATCGGAGGGAGTAATAGATAGTGGGTCGACGAGCATTATGTTCCTATACTCCATTATGAAGGTTATATCAATGAACATCGATATTTTGATGGGTACGTGTATAGAAGCATCTTATTTTATTAATAGTGATCATTGTTTTAAGAAAGTACAAGGAATTGTAAGAAGTATTTTATTAAATTTGATATCGTTTGTATCTTTTATAAGTATTTTTATTGAAATTGATCATTTACTCTAAAATAAAGTCACATAATGGTGAATCCGAATAATTTTGTTTTTATTGTTCCACACTTCAACATGCGTCTATATCGATCACAGACTTATTAAGGGACAAATATTTTCTTGATTTATCATTGACTTTAGAGAATCTAGTCAAAGAGGTAACATCAGATTGAGATGATCTGACGAAGGACACAAAATAATTTAAGACCTTGATGATTCATAGGTAGTAGCTAAATAAGGATATAATTATGGAGAACTAGTTTAAGGATTTAGTATAAAATTCCTAGTATTTTATTGTTATGATGAAAACAGAGAATCCTAGTCAAAGGGACATGTCTGAAAAATTAATATCATCGATTGATTTTATTTACGACGGATTATCCACTTTATTATTATTTATAAGGTGTCTATTAGAATATAGTAAGTATACCGTCATTAACATTGGTAATAAATATATATCTCATGGGTTGCCACGCTCCCGTTTACCATTTTTTTTAAGAGTGTCACGAGACTCACGACCAGCCGCTTCGGCCGCGTGCACCATTAGCTTTGTTATCGTTTTTTATTTTATTTTCGACATTCGAGACATTCGTTCAAGGCACATAGCTGCGATTCTGCCATCAAAAAGTCAACTTGGTTCATCCTCAGCGACATCTACAATTATCTGTTGGTTCAGTCAAAGCATCCGTAAAACTACCGTTTTGGTTGAGGGGGCGTATTAGAATATAATTAAGTATACTGTCATTAGCATTTGGTAATAAATGAACGTCTCATGACATTCCGCTCCGTCATTATTAGTATCTAGCTAGTTTAATTATGTTATTCCCGAGACACATTCAGTGTATCTCGTTGTAAGCCTTCGGTATTTATGCTGAGCTAGTTGAATAAAATGATCAAGGCACTACATTACTAACCGTGTCAAATACTGTAACCATAATACTGTAATCATTTAGTAAGATGAAGACAAAGCATTCTTCCTAGTAGGTAAAAACTAAGAATGTTGATTTTATCATCTTTTCCTCTAAATCCTCCTTCTACTAAAAGGATAGGAAAGCTAAGAAAAGTGACACATGACAGCCTCTCATTAAAAAAATTCCCGCTCACCTATTAACACCCACAAAATGGGCCTTCACTCTAATCTGGCAGCACACTAACTACAGAGTGGGCTAAGCTGACAACATATGAACTACCAAGCCCAATATTATACTAAAGTAAATATATTCAGACACTATTAATTTTATATATTCAAGCATCCGCGTAAATATTATGCCGTGTAATATTATGGCATAGATATGTAAATACTCACACTTGGAGATTGGAGTTCTCTAAAATATTATATCTAATTTTATATTTAATATATATGTCATATATATATCTAATTATATGTCATATATAACTTTATATCGTAATTGGAGTTCCATATATACGCCATATAGTATTAATTCCCGAAAATTCTCTTACTACTAAGAGGTTAACAATACTATGAAATAGGATGAGGTATCAACCTTTCAAGAGATGTTTTCCCTCCAAACGAAACAAATTAATATTAAAATCTCATCTTATAATAATTACAATATCCACTTTCTATTCAAAGTAAATAAAATCTCATCATATAATTATCATATCCAAATTCAATTCAAGGTAAATATTTATGTAATCAAAGAAAATAATTGTGATGGGCTATTAAAAAAATACTTAGATATTTATGATAATGTAACAAGATATAAATCTCACAAGTATCGAAACTAAGTGTTGAGACCGTCTTATCTGAGCTTGGTCCGAGACACAACTATAATATGCCAAAAACTAAAAAAAAAACATACCGTCATTATACGTTGGGTAAGATTACTCGATTGTATTTATCATCTTTGAAATTTTAAATAATTTTCTTAGATTAAAATGTAAAGATTAAAAATGTGAAAAATTAATAACTTATCGATTAGATATTTATAAGTAATCTCTAAATATAAAATACTAAATTTACCGCGCATTATTGCGCGGGATCTATACTAGTTGGTAAGTAAATATATAACCCGTTATAAAAATATGACGGATATTTTCGTCACCAATACAAGTTGGTTTATTATTATTCGTGGGAGTAGGAGCAATGTCATATCGTCTACCCTAGTAACCCTACGTACAATGACCAAAAAAAATTGTACCCTACAATACAAGTTGGGTATCCTACAATATACTCCCTCCGATTCATTGGAATCGCAACATTTACTGTTCACACAAAAAATAAGGAAAGTGAATTGGTGGACCACAATAGTGATGTCATATAAGATTATCTAATATAATAATATTAGATTGAATATTTTGGAATATAGTAATGAAAAGTGAAGGGTAGGTTAGTCATTTCATAAGAAAAATATAGCCCAAAATGGAAATGTTGCGAAGCTGATGAATTTGCCAAAAACGGAATACGCTGCGAATCTAATGAATCGGAGGGAGTAATGTTTATGCATGCTTCGTTGGGATGTCTCGTTGTCTAGGTCAATTTTGGCGATGGATACAACGATGATAATCAAGAGTAGTCTATAAACCATAATACATTTATTCGCTAATTACAGCTAAATAGAATAAATAACATTCTTATTATCTTGGGTAATCTTCGATGAAGATCAAGAAAGTGGCCTCAGAGATAATTCATTTCCGCAGTTTGTTATTTGTAGATTATCAGTAGTATTGAGATGTCACTTACACGAGTCTTTCATTGACGTTAATAAGAAGCCGTCTCTGTCAAGAAAGTAGAGGGAAGGTTTAGTTTAGTGTAAAAAAAAAGTTGACAAAAGAAAGAAGATTTGGTTGTTAGGGTTTAGGGATTTGAGGGATATGTGATCAGTTGAAGATTCCTACAAAATCTCTTTTGTAAACGCTACGTACTAAATTAAGCTTGGCTTAATTAATTTCTGATTAATTTAAGAGATTGAGGGTGGCATGTGAATATGTGATGGATAATGGAGGACGAAGCAAACACAAACACTATACTGATTTTATGATTAGTTTTTTTTGGTGAAATTTGATTTTATGATTAGTAAATGCACTAATCCGTACTTAGTTTAATTAATTTAATTAACTGTGGAGTGGGTGGACAATCTGTTGTCCAAACTTGCAAGGGCACTTATCCTAATAGCGTAGAGTAATTCTGTACGCAATGGTCTCATACTGTACCACGGTTATTAAAATAAGGGAGATGTATTTAGAGAAAAAAAATGTTGTACATCGAGGTAATCATGGGTCATATTATTATGGTCTCGGGCTTGGGCTTGGGCTTGGGCTTGGGCAGGGCTTGAACAATAAAAATGGTTCAAGAATATTTCAGGCTTTCTAGGGCCGGCTTATGGGTTTTTCGAGCCTTGATACTCCATATAAAACTCAAGCCCTTCAAAATAGTGGGTCAGACGAGTCGGACTAATGGACTTGTATCATTTTATCACCTCTATAGATCATTGGATCATTTGATTATTTGAACAATAAATAGTTATAGGATGTAACACTACTACATTTCGTCGTCGACATTTCAGCCACGTCATCGACGCTTTATACGTGAATTTACTCTTTTACCCTTCCATTATTGTGATTAATTATATTAATTAAGTTTCTTAATTAACGTAATTAATATTTCCCGACGAAATTAAAATTACGGTTTTTGTACTTTTGAACGTTTTTTAGGCACGTGTCTCAACGTAACTACTTTACTCTTCTGTAATTGTGATTAATGAATGTAATTAAGTTTCTTAATTAATGTAATTATCATTTTCCCGACTAATTTGAAATTACGGTTTTTTGAACTTTTGAACGGTTTTTGAGACACGTGTATCAATGTAACCCGGGAATAATCCTAATCATATAAACATTTCGTATAATTTCATAATAATAAGGGAAAATCGATAACTTATACCTTCAATAACTTCATTTTTCAAATTTTATACCTCAGATAATTTTTTTTCAAAACTTATACCTACTTATTCAATTTATTTCATAATGCATACCTTAATCCAAATTCCGTCAAAAAACTAACGGAATCCGTCATACTTTAGTTTTAAGTCGCAAAGTTTGTTTATCCTTTTACGTTTATATACTTATTCAACGTAAAAATTGATATGCAAATTAGTGAAATCGGGTCAAAAACTGGTTCGGAAACCGGTTCAAAAAACCGATTTATAACAAAAATAACCATATTTTGAAAAAACCGGGTCATAAAAACCGGATCGATTTCGGTTTAAAATTTGGACAAAAAAACGGGAACCCGATTCAAGTCGGGTTGGTTTCGGTTCAGGAAAAAAACGGTTTTTAAAAACCGGGTAACCGAACCGGTGTAGGTACTCGATTTTGCTCACTCCTACTTATGTTATAGTAGTCGTCCAATGTTACTAAAATAAGGGCAAAATGGTCAATTAGTAATAGTCCGTTAGTTTTGTGACGGAATTTGAATGAAGGTATTCATTATGAACTAAACTAGATAAGTAGGTATAAAATTTGAAAAAAAATTATCCAAGGTATAAAGTTTGAAAAATGAAGTTATTGGAGGTATAAGTTATCAATTTTCCCTAATAATAATTATAAATAACGACACCCGAGTCACGATATACAAAAAAAAGATACGATATCGTAACGTATAATGTCAAACAAAAACTAAAAAATCCCGAAAACAGGCCCGCGCGCCCAAAAATGGCGCCCGGGGGTCTCCTGGGCGCCCAAAAATGGCGCCCGGGGGTCTCCTGGGCGCCATTTTTGGGCGCCCAGGAGACCCCCGGGCGCCATTTTTGGGCGCCCAGACGGCTCAAACCCACGACCTCTCGAACACAAATGAGCCTCTTTACCACTGAATCAATTGAACATTGTTGATAAACTTTACTAAAATATTATCTATATTTGATTCTAAAACCCCCTAAAATCGCCTATTAATACAATTTTAATATTATTAATAATATTAGTGTTAGTTGTGGGTGAGAGAGGATATATATAATACTATAACATAATCCGTAACATAATAAAATGACGATTTTCAAAAAAAAAAACCGTTTTATTATCGAGTTTCATTAACATGATTAAACTTTTTAATTTCATTAACAAAGTTAGTGAATGTAATTAGGGAAGTACGTTGTTGTCTTTTCACATTAAAACCGCCGACAACCTAATTTCTAGAAAAGTCGGGTTTCTCTAAAGAAAAGACGCTTTTTTTTAAGTGAGAGAAAATAAAATTAAATATGGTGAGTGGAGTTTAAGTGGATATATAATAAGGACAAGATAATAACGGAATGGTTTGAAAAATTAAAAACCGTTTCATTAACGAGTTTCAATAACTAATCTAACTTCTAAAATTACATAACATTAGTTAACTAATCTAATTAAGGCAAGGACAAGATCGTCTTTTACATTAAAAAACGCCAACGATGTGGCTGAAATGCCGACGACGAAAAACATCACTCGCGGAGTGGTTTGTAGGTTATAGCTTAGTTTGGTATGATGATTGTGTAACTGTGTAAGTATCTTTGAAGGATTATTAACTTGCTCTTAATTAGTAGAGTACTCCGTACGAGATTTGAATCATTTGATATAATCATGAATATTCATGAATCATGATGCTACTTCCTGATCTAAGAAAGGGTGCATTGACTAAGCGAATGAGAATCAAATCCCTGATCTTATGATTTGACTCTTTGAGTAAAGATATCGATATAAGAGAAATAATCCGTTTAGCGTGTTCTCTAGTAAGATTTTCGTGCCAAAATAATTACGCCGCGTTTACACAAAATTGACTATGGTATTACTATGCATATCTCAGTTTGCACTTGATCTCCTAACTAGCCTTGTGCCATAAGCTTGGCTGATACAGATCAATCGGTCATACCACTACAAAATATCATGTCATCCGCGATCACGACCCTTTCATCACAAACCTTTTCTTGATAATTTCAAAACAGGGACCGAAAACCAGCAAGTCGGAACCTGCAGTGAGTAGGGTCCTCGAAACAAGAAAGCAGAAGCAAGGCACACAATACAAAAATATAGAAAACAAAAAGGCGATAACGCAAACCATCCCCCTTCCAAAGCAAACTCCAGGATCAATGTGATGGATCAACATTCAACAGGATGTAACTCACCGATAACCAAATTACAAGCACGCCAGTACAATACTCGTATAAGTTGCAACCAATATCAATGCGAAACAAACAGAAGTATGCGGGTATTCAAGTGACCAGAGCTAACAAAATCATAAGGTTTCAGATCCTTAAATGACATGAACTGATGAACATACAGTATGAACTCCATGAAGTTACAAATACTCAAATGACAGGAGCAGAAATTATAACAAAAAGTTGTAGCCTGTAACAACGACGGTGCACATAGAGTACAAGAAAGATATTAGAGTCATACCAAAAGCGGTAACATTGACGGAATGAAGCTCAGTTTACTGAGATAAGGTCATCATAGTCGTCAACTCATCACTGATCACTTGATCAGCATGAAGGTTACAGTAAGCTTGGACAATAAGACCAATGAACAATGTTAAGAACAAGCACGGTACATATCTCTTATACAAAAAAATTCAGACGTATTCAGAAGTACGATATACAGAAGAACGTGTTGGTTCTTTATTCAAGTATAACTTGCAGTGCTGAGACTGTACAAAACTTTAAAATATTAAACACTTAAATTTCCTGAATTACAGTCTAAAAACAGAATTAATCCAAGACAGAGCAATGTCAGTGTGATGCTAGCATTCAGTTAATCAAGTATAGGGCTATACTGTAACTTACTATAAACAAACGAAAGCTCACCGAAGTTTCTTCCTTGACCTGTGTGGGTATTTAGAGGCATGTGACGGAGAATACTCCACTGGCAACTCAGGGCGGGGTAATTCACCCGTGAGCATCCCAACAACTTCTTTCATAGAAGGCCGGCGGGCTGGAGACTTTTGCAAACAACATAAGGCAATTATAATGCAAAGTTCAGCTTGTTCTTTGTTCAAATGACAGAGTCTCGTGTCAACCAATTCGAGAAGCTTTCCTGAACGAGCAAGTTGTCGAGCCCATGATAATAGATTTGCCTTGTGGAACTCGGACATGGGCGAGCCAGTCACCTGCAAAGGGCGCCGCCCAGCAATAAGAACTAGCATAAGTACGCCAAAACTGTAGACGTCACACTTTTCAGAGAGATCACCACCCATGCTATACTCGGGGGCAATGTAGCACACGGTCCCCCTCATACTCGGTGTACTACTAATCCCACCACTCTTGGGTATCTCCCCGCTCGCCGAATCATAGCTTGGGTGTCGAACCTTCCAAAGATCACCGCTTAACCCGTCCAACCACCAATCCACACTACTCCGACTACTCATCCTACTTCTACTTCTACTTCGACTCTTCTTTTTATTTTGTTGTTCTAAATACGTTTCCTCGTCTCTAGGCCACCAATTTTCCTCATGATCACTCTTTGATCCGTCATGCTTTTTTTTCTTTTTCTTCTTCTTCTTCGCAGTTTCCTCGGAGTAATCCTCTTTCCACCATTCCCTAACGGGTCTCCTCTTCTCTTTCTTTGACATCTTCCCGTCATCCATCCCCATCCACCACTCTAACTTCTTCTTCCCTTTCTTCTTGTCCACTTTCTTCACCTCTAACGTGCTAGTAGACGCTCCACCCACACCCACACCAACACTCCAATCACCCTCTGGCCTCTCCCTCGCGACATCCATGCCCATCCATTCCATCACATACTCCTTCACCTTCCCTTGCTCCGACCCTCCTCCTCCACCCCGTCCGCCGCCACCACCGCCGCCATTTTCCCTCTTCCGCCACCACTCCCGACCTAAACCTCTCACACTCCCATCCACACTCTTCGCCACTCTTTTTCCTCCCCCACCTTCCAAATCACTCTCCTTATCCACTAACTCCGATTCTTCAGCCGCAGTACTAACCATCTCCGGTGACGTCTCTACGGCTAATCCAACCCCAACCGGTGACTGATCCACAATGATACTCCCTTCATCAAAGCCTACTGTGGTCGTCGTCACACTCTCCGTCTCCAAAACCGATCCACTATCATCGACATTATTACCAGCGTCATTAACATTAATCACAACCTCGTGCTCGTTATTGTTATTATTAGCAACAAGATTATCGAAATTATCAATCAATTTCAACCTAGCAAGACCTAAATCAGCAATTTTAGCAACAAAATCATCATCTAACAACACATTACTAGGCTTAACATCGCCGTGAATAATCGGCGGAACACACTCATGATGCAAGAACGACAAACCTCTAGCAACATCAACCGCGATTCGATGTCGTGTGCTCCACTCCATCAACACCTCCAATTTCTTGTGCAACAAGCAATCCTGCAAGCTTCCGTTGCTCATGAGCTCATACACAAGGCACATACGACGCCGTTTCCGCGACGTCGCAAACCCGAGCAACCGCACGACTCGGTCAGAGTCAACCAGGTTTTCAGCGAGTGCAATCTCGTTGTGGAACTCACGCTCACCTTGGAGAGAACCGGAGTCCATGAGCTTGACCGCAACGTGGCGGTGGTTGAGAACAGCGGAGAAGACGGCGCCGAAGCCTCCCTGGCCGATGCGGCGGGAGTGGTGGAATCCAGCAGTAGCGCGGCGGAGGGCGGCGAAGGAGAGGCAGCGCGGGCGGCGGGAGAGGGGGTCCGGGGAGGGTGGAGTGGAGGAGAGAGAGCGGCGGAGGCGGCGGTAAATGAAGAGGAGGAGAGTGAGGAGAGAGAGGGTGGCGGTTGCGCCGGCTAGTGGGGGGAGGATGGTGGTGGTGGAGACGTGGCGGCGGTGGTGATGGTTGGGTTGTGGTGAGGACATGGTGCGATGAGTTAAGGATAATTAAGAGTGAAGATTAAAGGGGGTCAGTGAATTCATTGAATAATGGAGGGAGGGAAGAAATGGCCGTTGGGAGAGGAGGCAAAAGCTGCAAAGAGAGGAAGGTTGGAGGCGTTTAATGTCGCCACAAATTTCGTCTTAAATTAATGACGGGTAACTAACAAATTAAGGAGTAGTTCGTCGTGGGAATCTAGCTAATAGCAAAGGATAACTATCCCTATCTCAAATTTAAAAAAATTGATTAAAATTATCGACTTTTGTTGAAGTTCATAAAAATGAATCATTTTCAAATATATTAACCAAATATGATGAACTCGCTACCCTAAAATTTTATTTCTAGATTCGCCCCTGAAATTCATGGACTAATATTTGAATAGTTCTACTTCCTCCATTTTTTTTATTAAATATAAAATGATAAATTTAAAATTATTGTGGTAGAATGGTAAAATGTGTAAATATGAAAGAATGAAAGGGTAAAGTGTTA
This sequence comes from Agrostemma githago, assembly GCA_958450325.1. NCBI lineage: Eukaryota > Viridiplantae > Streptophyta > Magnoliopsida > Caryophyllales > Caryophyllaceae > Agrostemma > Agrostemma githago. Next base: position 57,689,775 of record OY288259.1, on the reverse strand, counting down.
TAAATTGTAAGGATAGTATGATAAAAATTATGGACTAAAATAGAAAGAAATAAAATGGAAAGATAAAAGAAAAGTTAACCAAAAATAAAATTGGGAAGATATAAAAAATATGGAGAAAGTAAAATTTATGTTTGATATTTCGTACGTATTACGAGTATAATTTGAGAGCTAATTAATGACTAGTGTCAATTATGACAATTCGTTGTAATATTATAACGGGTCAAATATTACTCATTTAAATAGAAATGACGGTATTGTTCTTCTCTAGATCATATACGAGTATTTTTGTTTTTTTCTGTATAAATGAATAATATTCGACCTATATAAAACTACAACGAATATCTTTGCCACAACAATCGCTGCGTTTGATTACAGCTTCTTGTTATTACATTACAGAGTATTCCCTCCGAGTTCTTATTAGAAGGAGGAAGAGAGAAAAATGAGAGAGTAATTGTGAATCATACATTGATGACTAAAAAAGGAATGTGGGATAAAAATCAAACTCAGTCCAAAAAGAAAAGTGATACAATAATAGGGACTCGGAGAGAGTATTTATTTATTTTAGTTCAACGAGATACGTACTTAGTCACATTACAATATAAGGAGAGGGATTCCAACTTAAAACTTATTTTCCAGGATACTTGGTTTTAACCGATTACTCATGTTTGAATTTTGATTAACTCATTGTTCCTACACAAATTCTTGTTTGTGACGGAGATACCTGTCACAAACATATAACGGGCCACATACATATCAAATGGGTGGGATAAGACAAAAGTAAGCTTGGTGGGACCTAGGTAAATATTTGTCTTTATCCTCTCAAATAATATTTATTTGACCCGTTTCCGTCGCAAGAGAGACCAACTGTTGTTACTATTGCAAAAGGGTCTCCATGCCTATGAATGATGTCAGCTTTTCTTCTTAAAACATTTTCCAATATTCTCCTTCTATTTGGCAAAACAATCTCAAAACTTAAAAGCTAAAAGAAGTTATTAGGTTGTTACAAATTACGGAGTATAATTTAAGATATTACGTGTATGAGACAGACTATTTTTATGATAAGATAATTTAATTTATTATCAATAAATATATGAATTTTTTATGTAAAGAGAACATTATCCGGCCATTTTACCCAATAACAACCAGATTATTTGAGCATACATATATAGAAATATACTTCCTCTGTTTCAATCAATTCCATACGTTTGTTTTTTCACACTTGCCGATGCACGTTTTTTGTTTATATCTTTAGCTACGTATTTCTAAAAATTATAAAAATTTGATATTCATGATGCATTCAATTAAATAATTTAAACAAGATCTCACATGACTATATTTTATCGTATATATTAAAAATATTGAAACGGGGAGTAAAGGATTATGAAATCAGCTGTAGTAGGTAAACACGTGTGTGACTTAGTTCCATTAATAAGTAAATAGAGAAAGAGGATTATTTGGTGTAGAGTTGGTAGTCTACTAGTGTTTGTTGTTTACTTCCCCGTCATTCCCAAAAAAAATTCAATACACATACTATCAATCACTTTACTAAGCAAACCACCCAAAATCAACTTAATTAATAAGTAGCCAACCTTGTTTTTCTTTTGATTTGGTTTCAGTGTTTGACCATTTCTCTTTCAATTATGTCAAACTTTTTACTTTTTTTTCTTTTTTCCCTTATCGCTTTTAGGGAAATATGAAATCTGTGAAATACTGTATCTCAAATTAAATCAATAAGATTTATCATTATATAAAAAGTCTCTCGTGTACTAACTTATTGTCATTTGTTAGCCTATAATATTTACGTGTTTGCATGGTCCTTTATTTGTATTTGAATTGCAAACAAAAGCTCTTGATAGCAAAAGCTAAGCTCCAACTGTATTGGTTGCTAAGCATTTTGTCTACGGGCGAGTAAGAAAAAAAAAAGTGTATATTACTATATCGTTGGAAATAAGGGTGTGGTTTTTGTTAACAAATCATCTCAACCAAAACCTTAAGACGATGGTTGAGGCCCGTTTATATACTATTATGCCCCCTCACTTGAATGCCCTTCGGGCTTGAAGAGTGGTTAGTGCGCACCGGCTCCTCCGTACCGTGTGCGGAGATTCCACTTAAGAGTTCGAGATATTGGGGGCTGCCAGGGTTCGAACTCGTGACCTCTGGCTCTGATACCATGTTAACAAACCATCTCAACCAAAACCTTAAGGCGATGGTTGAGGGTCGTTTATATTCTATTAGTTTTATGTCGAGTAATCTTTTTGTTTCATTAGAAAGCTAGCACATGCTTTATACACAAAGATTAAAGTAAAACAGGAAAAAAGATTTTTTAAAATATTGCTCCCTCCATCTTCTTGAATCAAGAAGATATAGGAATATTAAATAATACTCAGGGGCGGACCTCCCGGGCCCCCCGACAATTTTTGAAACAAATAGATTTAAACCATTTGCCCTGTGATCAATAGGTCTGGAGTTCAAGCCTTGTTAATGACATTTCAGTGTATGAAATATTGTCAACGCAACCAACTTTACCACCTTCTACTTCATGTTACATATCATTGGAAGATAAAGAAAATAATAGCGTAAAATGTGGGGTAATTTATAAACTTAAAAAATGTCGGAATTTTTTTTTGTGCCCCCCTAGGTGGAAAATCCTAGGTCCGCCACTGATAATACTAATACTCCGTATAAGCAGAGAATGTAAACATAAAATAAAATAAAAATGTAAGTTATTAACTGATATACTCCCTCCGTTCAGTTATTAACTGATATACTCCCTCCGTTCAAGGCCAACATACTCATTTGCTTTTAACACAAGTTTTAAGAAACAGATTGTTTATTAAATATACAAATGTGTAAATGTTGAGTACCCAGCATTTGTTTAATAATAAGGTAAATAGTGACTTTTTTTGTAAATAGGTAAAGTTTGAAGTATTTGTTTAATATCAAAACAATGACTAAAATATAAACGAGAAGTTTCGACTTAACGTCCAAAAAAAAATTGACCCGTCGATATTTGTGACAAATATTCCCGTCACAAACAAGAAGTAGTTTGGACTTGAACATAGGGAATACTTATAAAAAAATTTTTATAAACAATTGATCTGAAGCGAGTAGTTTTTCTATTCTCCCATGCAACGAAAGAGCATTAAAATTTAGTGTGTATTTGGGTGTGTCATGTACCCATGTGTGGTTGACCGACTCTTAGTTTGCAGTGTGTTAAAGTTTTTTTTTTTTTTTTCTTTTTTTGTCAGGGGTGTGTTTAAGTCAGAACCTGGTTTTTAAAAAAAAAATCCTAACTCGGATTCAATTCAATTCTCTACGATTCAGTTCTATAAATTTCATTTTATCTCAACTATTTGAGACAACTTAATTCAATTCAATCCAATACAACTCAAGTTACTCAACTTACTTTACTTGAATTTAATCTAATTCAATTCAATTCAATGCGATACATTCCACTGATCCTATCGTTATCAAACGTGCAATTTGGTTTTGAACACACCTCCAAGAATTATACCCTACTAGATTCCTCAGCTTTTGCTTGATTTCACACGACATATTGCGTGGACCAGATTTTACTAGTATTGTCAATTTGACATTAAGGCCTTAAAGGGGGGCCTTCCTCAAGACTAAGAACCAAGATGGAAGACCAACCTAATAATCACGTAATATATTCTACCATTACTAATCAATAGTTTACACTTTAAATTTGGATCTAAAATAAATCAAGAATAACATGGATTTCAAGCATGGACAAACCAGGTACGGATTTAGAACGGGTTTAGTCTTATCGACTGACAAACTGAACCTTTCATAAAATTTCAAGATGCATCATCCATAGCCAGCGATCATGAACAGCTCTAATTAATAAACACTATTCCCTACGTCTCGATCATTTATTTACCTTTGGTTAAAATACTCCTCAAAAATAATACTCCCTCCGTACCACTAAGATCTTCCTACTTTTATTCATTTGTGAGACATTATAAGATTAAAGTGGGAAGATCTTAATGGTACGGAGGGAGTATCAAGTACTTCGTATAAAAGGTGAACAGAGACGGAAAGAGTAACTTGCACTAGAATCAAGCGGGACAACCACTAAACTGACTAATAACAACCAGTCAACCACACAGCTTATGACGGATATGTGTCTTAAATAAGAAATTGTATTCTCAATACGAGAGCACCTAGAACCAAGCAGAACTTCAATTACAGTGAAAATTCTTCATCCAAACTAACAGAAATCGCAGATTTTTCGTCATTTTTTAAATTTACATGTTGTTCTAATGCCGAAAAGAAGTTATTGTTGATTGTTTGTTTCTTACGGTCTCTCATAGTCATATACTACCTTCGTCTCGTAAAAGATTATTTCATTCCCTCATTATATGTACTGTGAGAGTATTTTAATGAAACGGGGTCACCCTAATGCTTCTTAGCGTAGATGGAAGGTGGATCATATATTCTTTACATAACAAGGAAGAAGGGTGGTTGATGAAAACAGAGAATTGTGCAAGTCTTCCTTCCATATCAGATCATCCCGAATATTAGCGTACACACATATCTTGTTGATGTTCCTGAAGATTAGAAATTTGTTGTGAAAATTTCAGCATTACTTGAGTCTACTCGTATCTGTGAAGATTATGAATACAGATTTCCAAGTGAATCTAAACCTTAAGAAAGAAAGTCAAGTAACAGATATGATCTCAGTGTTTGAATCTGTTGTGTTGTATCAACATCTAGATACTTGAAGCGAACAATATACTACGTATATACACAGCATTAAGAGGCATATCAATGGGGAGTTGATTAAGTGACACGCTCGGCTCGATCCCAAAAGTCAACGAACTCTTACTTAAAATCACAAAAGTCAAATCACTAGAAAGTAGAAACATTGGCATTGTACCCTCAAACAGCAAAATAGAGATGGCAAATAATACTCGCAAGTGTAAGTGTTAGGGCTCGCTTGGGATGAGGTTAATTATTCTGGGGGTAATAGAGCAAAAATGAACTAGAAAATGATGGAAAGTAGTGATGATATTAAGCGGAAATGGAGAAAATTAAGGAAATATAGCTTATTTAGGAGGGAATTATTACTGCCCTCTCCCCCCAAATAATGCATTACCCCCAATGGGGTAATTATTCCTCCCTCGTATCTCTTTTACACTATAAAATGTTACAATCAAGCAACAAGTTCATCCATTTCTAGTTCATTTTTGTTCTATTACCCCCGGAATAATTGACCCCATCCCAAACGAGCCCTTAGATTAATATATTAGCAGCACACTCTTTCAATAATCTCTTCTTCTTGGGTTGCAATTGCAATATTGATGGAAATGTACGTACTCATTATTTGATTTATGAATGAAACAAAGCCGCATCCTTCTACGGTTCTACAAAAGTATAAGTGGAGTACATTTTCTAGGTTATTTAATAACAATAATATCAACTATAGGGCGTATTCCTAAAATATTATCAATTTCAATAAAACTGAGAATAATACGTATTATTGGAGTAGTTAAACACAAGAGTAGTATAAGTGGCTTTATAACCTAATACATCAGGTCACCTAATTAATCTTTAACCTGCTACATACTTAGACTCCGTCCTTCTCCTTGGACCTGGATAACGGGTGAACCGTGTCGGGTCAGCTTCGGGTCGGGCCACTTTTGGGTTATAATAATGGGTTATTTAACAACAATAATACCAACTATAGGGCGTCTTCCCAAAATAATATCAATTTTAATAAATCTGAGAATAATACGTATTATTGGAATAGTTAAACAAGAGCAGTATAGGTGACCGGTTACCTGTAGAGCCCTTCCACCTTTCTTTTTCATCTTTAGTTTTATTTAACGACAATAATACCAACTATACAACGTCTTCCGAAAATAATTTCAATTTTAATAAATCAGAGAATAATACGTATTTTTGGAGTAATTAAACCAAAATAGTATAGATGATCAGTTAGCGGTAAAACCCTTTCCCCTTCCTTTTTCGCCTTTAATTTATTTCAAATTACTTCACTCATTTTCACTTAGTGTACGGGGCATTAAATGTCATTCATGTCCTCTATCTTCCTCTTCCTTCAAGTTTTCAACCTCACCAAATTTAGCTAACAACACAATCCTACACCAAAATCAACACGTTAATATAAATGAAACATATAAAAAAAACTAAAGAAGGATGAAGGGTAATGGAGAGAGAATGAAGGAGAGAACTAAGGAGAGGCAGACGTGACAAAATTGACCCGACCCGAATAAGCCAAACTGATCCTAACCCGACACCTGAATTGAAGACTTGATTTTGACCCGTAATCCGAATTAACCCGAGCTAACTCGAAACTGACCCGACTATTATTATAGAAAACAAGTCGATATCCCTAAAAAAGTTGAAAATAACAAACCCGAGAATGACTCGAACCCGAAATTATCCGACCCTATCCGAAGTTAACCCGATTATTATAACACAAAAGTCCGACCCAAAGCTGACCCAACACGGTTCATCCGTTATCCAGGTCTAAGTAAGAGAATGGGGGATAAGTAGCAGGTTAAATATTAATTAGGTGACCTGATGTAGCAGGTTATAAAGTCACTTATACTACTCTTGTTTAACTACTCCAATAATACGTATTATTCTCAGATTTATTGAAATTGATATTATTTTGAGAAGACGTCCTATAGTTGGTATTATTATCATTAAATAACCCTATAATAATTGGGTTGACTTTGGGTCAGGTCGGATAATTTCAGGTACGGGTCATTCTCGGGTTTTCTGTTTTCAACTTTTTTTAGGGATATCGACTAGTTTTCTTTAATAATAGTCGGGTCAGTTTCGGGTTAGCTCAGGTCAATTTGGATTATGGGTCAAAATCAGGTCTTCAATTCGGGTGTCAGGTCGGGTTCGGTTTGACTTATTCGGATCGGGTCAGTTTTGTTAGGCCTCTCCTTCATCCTCTCTCTTCATTACCCTTCATCCTTTTCAGTTTTTTTTCTATATGTTTCGTTTAGATTATTAGCGTGTTGATTTTGGTGTAGGATTGTTATGTTAGTTAGATTTTGGGAGGTTGAAGACTTGAAGGAAGAGGAAGATGGGGACATTAATGACGTTTAATGCCCCATACACAGTAAAAAAGAATGAAATAAAATGAGATAAATTAAAGGCGAAAAAGGAAAGTGAACCGGTTCTACCGCTAAGTAGTCATCTATACTACTCTGGTTTAACTACTCCAAAAATACGTATTATTCTTTGCTTTATTAAAATTGAAATTATTTTCGAAAGACGCTTTAGAGTTAGTATTATTGTCGTTTAATAAAATTAAAGGTGGAAGAGTTCTACAGGTAACCGGTCACCTATACTACTCTGGTATAACTATTCCAATAATACGTATTATTCTATTTTTATTATTGTTGACATTATTGTATTTAAATAACTCTATTTTTAATGGTGAGTAAACAAAAAGACCAGTCACGTTGACGCACTACCCCGAGCTCCAGGCCATCTCTTTTTCAACCGACTAGATTCTCCCATCCGGTGAAGCAAAATTATTGGCCATGATGAACATGTTACATGTTTTGTTTTTAACTAAACCAACGTCCACGGAACAATTAACATCTCACAAATTTTACAAAAATCTCCACAAATCTTCAATAATGGGACTGAGGTAGCTTAGGACGGGTCTTCAAAATTGTCAGCCAAGTAGTAGATTATAAAACCAGTTGCTCATCGCTCTATGTACAACTGGTTTATAATTTTGAGTTTTATCACAAAATATTCGAGTTTTGTTATAAATTTTTTGATCTTTAGTATAAAGTTATCGAGTTAAATCATATAAATGTTTAAGCTCAGTAAATATATACAAAAGCTACCATTTGGATCTGGTTGTACAAGAGCTTTGTACAACCATGTTAAATCTAATTGAGGGTTCGTTTGGTTCAATGCGGGAAGATTGAATTACCGGGAACTATGAATTATCGGGAATTTACATTTCAGGTGAATTAGTAAAATGTGTTTGGTTCGAATGCTGGAACTCAATTCATTCGGGAAGTTGAACTTACCAAGGCCCTCTTGGTAAGCAACTTCCTACTTGATGGAGTAAGTAAATTCATGTGGTAAGTATCATTTCCCATGATTTGGGCAACCAAACAAGAGTCTAGTTTTCAACTTCTCATGAATTAAAATGACAACCAAACGAACCCTGAGTTTATGTATAATTTTCCCGACCTTTAAAAAAAAAAATTGGATTATATTTTAAGTTTATCTCTTTAAAAATAAAATCTAATTGAGCTTGTATGTATTGTTTTTGAGTTCCATTGAATAATTTTTTGGACCCAATATTTAGGTAAAGCAACTCATAAACTTTACTAAGTTGAAAATCATTGTGGATGGTCTAATAGAAATGAAACATCAACGTGATGGTTGAGATTCAACTACGAAGTAATACAGTATATTTTAGGGTTATTTAACGACAATAATATTAACTATAGGGCGTCTTCCCAAAATAATACCAATTTCAATAAATCCGAGAATAATACGTATTATTGGAGTAGTTAAACAAGAGTAGTATAGGTGACTTTATAACCTGCTACATCAGGTCACATAGTTAATATTTAACCTGCTACTTATTCTCCATCCTCCTCCTTAGACCCGGATAACGGGTGAACTGTGTCAGGTCAGGTCACTTTCGGGTTGTAATAATCGGGTTGACTTCGGGTCGGGTCGGATAATTTCGGGTTCGGGTCATTCTCGGGTTTGCTATTTTCAACTCTTTTAGGGATATCGACTAGTTTTCTATAATAATAGTCGGGTCAGTTTTGGGTTAGCTCGGGTCAAAATCATGCTTCAGTTCGGGTGTCGGGTCGGGTTCGGTTTGACTTATTCGGGTCGGGTCAATTTTCTCAAGTCTACTCCTCCTTACTTCTCTCCTTCATCCTCTCTCTCCATTACCCTTCATTCTTCTTCCGTTTCTTTCTATACGTTTCGTTTCGATTAACGTGTTGATTTTGGTGTAGGATTGTGTTGTTAGTTAGATTTGGTGAGGTTGAAGGAAGAGGAAGATTAAAGACGTTAATGACGTTTAATGTCTCGTACACTGAGTAAGTGAAAAAGAGTGAACATGAAACAAATTAAAGGCGAAAAAGCAAGGTGAACGAGTTCTACCGTTAACTGTTCATCTATACTACTCTAATTTAACTACTCCGAAAATACGTATTATTCTCAGGTTTATTAAAATTGGAATTATTTTCGGAAGACGCTCTATAGTTGATATTATTGTCATTAAATAAAATTAAAGGTGAAAAAGGAAGGTTGAAGGATTCTACAGATAACCGGTCACCCGTACTACTCTCGTTTAACTACTTCAATAGTACGTATTATTCTCAGATTTATTAAAATTGATATTATTTTGGAAAGACGCTCTATAGTTGGTATTATTGTTGTTAAATAACCCTATATTTTATACTCCCTATTAGTTGTCCTACAGATACCCCAAACTTCTCGCTATCTATCACATTATAACTTGCAATTCCTACCTGTCCAGTCATTTCCATAAAACAATTAAAACATCGAAGGTATGAAACTGTAATAAAAGTCAAAATTACATTACAAAAACTATAGCATAATAATTAAAAACACTACGTTCTGAAAACGGTCTCATCTCACGGTACTTTTACTGTAAGACCCTCACATAGAGGTAGTTACTACTTACTAGTACTAATTACCGTGAAAGCGTCTCATAGGAGTTTAAGCGAATAAAGAAAAAAGATGAGCCTAACTCGAATCCTTGCCACAGAAGATAATACCTTACCTTTATTAGCTCAGTTTAACCTAAGGAATTAAAATGGAAATGGAGGCAACCATGTCAAAACCACAGGACTCCTAACTCCTCCTGTTCCAACGATTTCGTACCAGTCTGAGCATCCGTCCTCCTCCTGCTCCAACTGAGGGGGTGTATTAGATAACGATATTGTATCAATCATGTATCTGCCCTTGTTCTTAGCCTAGTTTGTTAATATTCTAGTATTATTTGTTACCTAGTTTATAGGCACCATATCTTGTATATTCAGGTAAGTATACTGTAATCAATCTATATAATGCAAGGCAAATCACTCACCCAATTCACGGGATTGAGTTATCTCACAGTTTTATCACAAAATTTTCGAGTTTTGTTGTAAATTTTATAGTAATTCTTAATGTAAAGTTGTCGAGTTAAATCACATATTTAAGCTCAGAAACTTGTATACAAAAGCTATCATTTGAGTCTGGTTGTACAAGAGCATTGTACAACCATGTTAAATCGAATTGAGTTTATGTATAATTTTCCCGGCCTCTTAAAATAATTTGGGTTATATTTTAAGTTTATCTCTTTAAAAATAAAATGTAATTGAGCTTGTATGTATTGTTTTTGAGTTCCATTGAATAATTTTTTGGACCCAATATTTAGGTAAAGCAATTCATAAACTTTACGAAGTTGAAAATCATTGCAGATGTTATAATAGAAATGAAACATTAACGTGATAGTTGAGATTCAACTACGAAGTAATATATTTTATACTCCGTATTAGTTGTCCTACAGATACCCAAACTTCTTGCTATCTATCACATTATAACTTGCAATTCCTACATGTCCAGTCATTTCAAACATCAAATGTATGAAACTGTAATAAAAGTCAAGATTACATAACAAAAATTATAGCATAATAATTAAAAACACTAAGTTCTGAAAACGGTCTCATCTCACGGTACTTTTACTGTAAGACCCTCACATAGAGGTAGTTACTAGTACTAATTACCGTGAAAGCGTCTCATAGGAGTTTAAGCGAATAAAGAAAAAAGATGAGCCTAACTCGAATCCTTGCCACAGAAGATAACTTACCTTTATTTGCTGAGTTTAACCTAAGGACTTAAAATGGAAATGGAGGCAACCATGTCAAAACCACAGGACTCCTAACCCTATGAACTCCATCCTTCCACACCAAGTACCCAGCTTCCGGCGCAACCTGTCTCGAAACAGTCTTCACTGTAACCTTATATGACAACTTCTGATACTTCCTACTGAAATCCAACACACGCGGCTCAATCAAGACCTTAGCCCCTTTAAAAGGGGTGACCCTTACATGATACCTCGACACAGGTGGTCCGACATTCATGACAGTCCGATGGAGTGTCATGCTAGTGACGGTCGTGTTCGGAGGAAACACCACGGATAGTGCCGGGTAGTTTAAATCTCCGGGATTAGCCAGTTTGTTTAGGCAGCTGAGTTTCGTACCCTTTGAGAACACCGTGAGTTGAGCAGGTGTTATGTATTGGGTGCAGAGGAAATCAAAGTAGTCTTGACGATTGATGTCGTAGACTAGACCAGGGTCTAGGGCATGCACTGGGTTTATGTGACCTGCACCATGGTCATATGGGCTAGACGTGGACCCAGTGGCCGCGTCTGTCAACAGCATTCTCGCGTTATTATGGATGTATGCTGTAGTCATCAAAGCCGATTTTATCATCGCAGGGCTCCAATTTGGGTGCCTCGCCTTGATCAGGGCGGCCACTCCACTAACATGAGGACATGACATTGATGTACCTGAAATTATGCCTTTTCCGTTAGCAGCTACGTCAAACTATTAATTATTGGGAGTTCTAATACAATCTTAGGCCTGTTCTTTGCGGTTGAAGTCGGCTTAACCGAACAAAACTAAAGTAATACCTGAGAGTATGTTAAACTTGACTTTTCGTCGATCAGCTGGGACACCAGAGGGACCGGCATTGCCAGTCCAGGCAGCGAGGATGTTGACACCAGGAGCCACCACGTCGGGTTTGAGTATTTCTAAGGTCAACAAGTTAGGCCCCCTAGACGAGAATGCAGCCATCACAGGAGACGGTTTGACTCCAAGTCTAGTGCCTTGAAACGACATTGTTGCGCTTGGATTACGCCCCATCAATGCGTATTGCTTGATCATATTCCCTTCCTTTTCTCCAACTGCAATGGCTGGGAGAAGGTGGCAGTCGGCCACTAACTCCTCCCCATTGACGGCGGTATTAGATAGAATCATGCCCACGCCACCGGCTTCTTTCACTACCTCCCCCTTTTGTACACGGGGGCTGATCCCACGGTCACATATTACAATTTTACCTTGGACTTTGTGACGATCAAGTGTACCTTTCGAACATTTCAGAAAATGAGTTTGTTAGTTGGACAACAACTTATTTTACATAAATCGCATCATTACGTTATACATGGATCCATCTCACCAAAATGACTCACACAATTGTCTTGAATTAGTATTTATATTCTTAAAAAATATTGCCTCCGATTCTTTGGTATTGCTACACTGTTTATGAATTGTGGAGAGTATTTTAATCAAATGTAACAATTTCATTCGAACATGGTTTCACAGAGACGTTATCCCTGTGAAGTAAGTAAATACTGGTAACATAAATTATTCCAACTACCCACAGCGCATTCAAATTGAATGCTCCCTATCATTATGTATGCAATATGGCCCATATCTAGGATTCTACATATAGAAGGACTGAGTGAGGAGGTAACATTTTCTTGCACGTAATGATGTTATACTATAAGTAACTCAACTAGTTTCTTACACTAGTTACATCTCCTACTACCCAACCTCTACATTCATTAACATTCCAGCATTAAGTTTTATGCGCAGTAGCTTGCTGCTTGCCCAATTAAAAATCATAGAAGAATGACACTGAATCATCCATTACACATTAAGTCAATTGAAATCCTTCAGAAATCAGAATACAGTAACAAACTAACAATGCATTATCGCATAAATAGTCGTATTTATTTGTCCTGTTAAATGATACTGTACTACTCCCTACTCACTAATCTAAAGTTTATCTTCCCTAAACTTAAGTCTTAAAGTAGCTCGAGTTACCCGAGAGTGTATAATCATAGTACTGCGCCTGTGTATATAATTGGGACTCATATAATCGAAAAATCAGAGTTACTCGAGTAGGTCGAGCTAGCAGGGAATGTGATTATGTGAAAGGCTCAACTTGATCTCAAAAAAAAGAAATACATAAAGGAATGCATCATGCATGCCATACAGAATTGTAAACTTAATTAGTTGCAAATGAAATGAATTAAGTTACTAACCTTCGAGGCACAATGAAGCTGGATCAGGTTCACTGGAATTACTACCCAAATACACAACTGGATAAAACTTCTTTGTTGACAGATTCAGACTCCCTTTATAGATGGACACCCCTATAACATCCTTCCCATTTCCAAGCATAACAGCTGCTGGAAAGTTCCTGTCCAAAGTACCCGCCCCAACCGTCGCAACCCAGGGCGCCACATTCGTCAGGCTCACCGGCTCCGGCCCCCCGTTCCCAGCCGAACACGACACAAACACCCCCCTCTCCATCGCCCCAAACGTCGCCACGGACAGACTGTCCCTGAAGTAGGACGACACCCCGCCCCCCAGCGAGATCGACAGCACGTCCACCCCGTCCTCCACTGCCCTGTCCACCGCCGACAGGATGTCCGAGCTGAAGCACCCTCCAGTCCAGCACACCTTGTAGGCCGCCACCCGGGCACCCGGGGCCATGCCCCGGGCGATACCCGGTGCGTAGCTCAACAAGCTCGCGCCACGCACCGGGGATCCAGCCACGGTCCCGGCAGTGTGCGTGCCGTGACCGTCGCTGTCCCTAGGTGACTTGTACTCCAAGTCACCGATTATTTTACCCGAGGCTGCCTCGTAGCCTCGGTAAAACATCCTTGCACCGATAATCTTCCGGTTACAGTGCCGGGCGGGGTCGAAACCCCTGCCCGACTCACACGCGCCTCTCCAACGGGCCGGCACCGGGCCTAGCCCGGTGTCATTGAAGCTCTGGCTCTCGGGCCAGATCCCCGTGTCCAGCACCCCGACGATAACGTCGTGGTGCAGGGCCTGAGCCTGGGCCCGGGCCTGGTCGACGATGACCTCGTCCCGGTCCAGACCCAGGAACATCGGGCTTCTAGTCGTGTGAAGCCGGTGAACTTCCTCGGGAAAAAGGCCGAGAACAGCATGGTCACGGGCCAACCTAGAAGCCTCATCATCCGTGAGTTGGGCCGCAAGCCCATGAAAGGCGTTCTGGTAAGTGTAAATAATCCTATCACCACCACCACCACCACCACCACCACTGCTAGTAATACTAGTTGGTTGTAGAATTGAAGTAAGCTTAGAGGAATACCAATGAAAGTGAGTGGAAAAGAGCATAGGCATGGCTGAATTATCCATTTGAACAATGTATGTCTTCCTAGTGGTTTCAATTGACAAAATGAAGCAGCAATTCAGCATGAAAACTGCTGCCAAAATGCAAATTTTGGCCAACATTTTGGACTACACTACAACTAACCCCCCCCCCCCAAAAAAATTATTCTTTTGGGTTTAATTTGAGTTGAATAGTAGAAGAAGGAAGGGGGGGAGTGTTAAATTAAGGGAGTGTAGTGTGTAGATGATGTGCATGCAATTAAGAGCGGTGGTTGAAGAGCCATCAATGGTGAAAGATGGCAATTGGAAGCTAAAGGTGGTGGTGGAACCGTACAAGTTTATTTTATTTTTGTCTCGACAAGAGCGCACTCTGTTGCAACTGATAAGACGATAATAAATCTTAAATCTCTTTTTTGGGGTAAGAGTGTTCTTATCACTTGAGTTTATATATTCTTCTCACACTATTAGCTAATTGGTGTGCATGATTTTTCGTGTCTCATGCTCTTCTTTGCGACGGAAATATTAATTGAAAAGTTATGCCAAATTCTTATTTGTAACGAGAATATTCGTCACAAATTTGTAATGGGATAAATATTACAATACTTACTTGGTACTCCCTCCTTCCATAATTTATTGCCCCATTACTTTATGCACAAAAAATAAGAAAAATATATATAATATTAAAGAAATGATGGTGGGCCATAATTAATAGTGAATACATGAATAAAATATTAGAGGTCAAGTGTAGTATTGTAAGTTTAATTCAATGGTATTTTTGTAAATAAGAAAAAGCAACAAGGGTAGTTTGGTAAAAAAGATAGGATGAAAAAGGAAAGTGAGGGAACAAGGCAATAAATAATAACCTACCCAAAAAAGAAAGTTGGGCGATAAATTATGGACGGAGGGAGTAGTTATTTAAATATTGTCGTACTCCATTATTTAACTAGAACCTATTTGCGAATTGAAGGTTTAGTCATTATCAGGGAAATTTACTCTAAATTCGTGATGTTATATGGAGTACTATAAAAATTACGAGTATAAAGCAATGAATTAAATTTTCTCAATTTACATAGAAAAAATAAAAACACGTAACTCAGAGCAATTATAATGGAAAGTTTTTCTCTTTAGGTTATGAGAAGAACTTTATTTTGCTAAGTTTATCCATGGTGAATTTGTGACGAAATATTTATTCACAATTTAACAAACTTGATTTGAAAAGAAGAACTAAGTTCTCGTTAAATCCAAGGAAAAATTGCTCAATTGTCAGTATTTATGTTTTTTTTATTTTACTACTCCCTCCCCTCCACAATGATGTTCCCATTTGTAAATGGCACACGGAATAAGGAATGAGTAAAGAAAGGTGGTAAATTGTTTGGTGGGGTTCAAGATGTCAAATCAGAAAAAGTAGCCAATAGGAAGAGAGTATAATGGATTAATAAGGAAAGTTTTGAAATGGGAAAATCTTAGTGGAGTTTCCTTTTAAGGAAAGTGGGAAAATCTTAGTGGAGGGGATGGAGTATCTCAGATAATTTCTTTCATTGTAGGTAAAAATTCTGAGCATATTGAGTTTGTCAAAAAAAACTTACACGGCGATGATAAACTTACTTTGAGTTTGTCCATTGTAATTTCCTAAAGAAAAATAATACTTCTTTCAGTTTTCTTTTATCTTTCCGTATTCCTTTTTTGTCCGTCTTTTTTTTATCTTCCTCCTTTCATTTTGGGTTCTACGGAGTACTTTTTACCATACTACTCTTAGTATTACTAACACTTTACACTTGAAACTATTACACTCACTTATCATTTTATCCTCAATATTTTTCTCAAAAATTTCTTACAATTATCATTTTATATTCATTGCAAAAAATCTTTTGCCAAAAGCAAATGGGAAAATAAATCAAACCCGGAGGAAGTACTATAATACTTTGTACTAGTTTATTATGGAGTAGTCTTTTCTATCTAAACGAGCAATGGTATTTGATGTTTTACAACATTATATCGAAGGTTTACCTCAAAAGAAAACTATTGCCTCCCTCTACAGGTGAGGTAACGACATTTACTCTGTACTCATTTGCTACTCCCTTTGATTCTTTGGGTTTGCAACGTATTTCATATTTGGCAAATTCATTAGGTTTGCTGCATCTTCAATTTGAGCTATATTTTTCTTACAAAATGACTAACATGTCCTTCAATTTTCATTATTATATTTCAAAATATTCACTAACTTTTTACCTATCTAACTTTTTTTTTCATTATTATATTGTGTAATCTCACAATAACATCACTCATAGAGTCATAGTGGTTCATAGTGGTTCACACTTTCTTTTCTTATTTTTAATGCAAATAGTAAATGTTGCAAACTCAAAGAATCAGACGAGTACTTCTCAACCATTGAACTTTTTGTCTTTTATTTCTTCTATTTAATCCGTCACAGACAAAAAGTATTGATCTTTCGCTTCTTCTTCAGTTAGGTGGCTAAAATTAAGGGATGTCATGTTACTCATGTAGCGTTCTTCGATGAACCAAAAAAAAAATAGTATATGGGATAAAAATGAAAATTGGGAAAAAAATGGGGGTAGAAAGCTTAAGAGTCAGAAATATCAGACTAAAAAAAGGAAGATTGTAAACGTAAAATTGAAAGAACAATAAAAATGAAAAATACAAAGTTATACGGAATATAATTATACTCCTTCCATTCTGATCAATATTTTACATTTTCTTTTTTAAATGTGCCGATTTATAATTTAAATTTCTATTTTCAATCTAGGGGTAAGAAGGGAGTAAAATGAAGGAAGAGGGTACCAGTACTCTGGTAAATGTTTTCTTGTACCTCTGACTCGTTTGTCTAGGAAAGGAGCACAAATTATCACAGTGCTACAACTCACAACTTCATCATCCGTACATGTTGTATTTAATCCACATACGCAAAGGAAGATGAGATGAGATGAGATGGGTGAATTCAAATTTCAAACCCCCATCTCTACCCGAATCATTATGTCTATCCCATTCGACTTGATAACTAATAAGGACTCAATTACTCGAATAATTTAGTAGAGTCTAAACTTCGTCTTACTCATTTTGTGATCATTAAGCGAAAACCAATCTCGAGTTTATCCAAGCTGGAAAAAAAAGTTGAGATCGCATTCAAATTTGTGAGCTACGGGTAAAACACAAGTTCGAGTTTGAGCCTAGTGTTTATATATAAATACAATTAATATAAGACCACCTGCAAGATACTTCATTCAGTTTTAAATGATTGTCTTGTTTGTTTGATATATGTGAGGAGTATTGACACGAAAAAACCAGAGAAAGTATTAACCAACACATTCCTTGGAATTGAAGGAATGGTCCCTAGTGGATCACAGGATGAATGAAAGTTGCATTGCATTGCATTGGTGAGAGACGTCTGAGCACCGCAAGTCGCAGGAAAAGAAAAGAGTAAATGAGTCCCCTCCCCTACTTTTTGAATTCTGACACGCAAAAATCGTCGACAGCAGGGTTCGAACCTGCGCGGGCGAAGCCCAACAGATTTCAAGTCTGTCTCCTTAACCACTCGGACATATCGACGTTAATGTTAAACTGACGCCATTTAATATTTAATATCATCTTTATTTAAAGTCTTCTTTGTTTCCCAATACCTCGAGCCTATATGGAGTAGTAAGTTTTCCGGGGTTTTTTTGGTTGATGTGTGACTGTGGGTTGATATTTTTGGATCCAAAAACATATATACTCCGCACAAAATATATTCAGTGAATCAATAATACTTCCAACATTTTATATAGTGAAAAAACAATATACTAGCTCATTATTAATGATATTTTCTCAAATAAGAGCATAATATGAACTAATTATCGCATTATTTCGAGCTGCTTGCGAACTTTTTTCGAGTCGAGTCAATGGTTGCTCGGTTTGACTTATTAAGTTGTCGAGCCAAGTCCAATTCAAATTGCTCGTAAACTGTCTCGTCTCATTATCAACCTTAAATGAGATATATTTATTAGTCATTTTGATGTAATGTGTACATAACAAATGTCTACATAACAAACCAAACAAACAAGAGATTTAAAACAAAAAGAAAACTTCATCAAATATCTCAAAGCTTCTCTTTTCCCAAACCATCCCCTTCCCATTTACGGAGTAACTTCTAAATTTCCTAAAAATAAACAATGAAAGACATCATCTTGGATTGTCCTTCATTCCCAAATCCCTCCATCTTTCCCAAAAACAACCAACCAAACCATCATCCCATAAGACCACTGGCAATTCTACTTTTGTACTTCATATCTCATTTTATTAGTCTCACTTTTGTATCTCATTGTCATCCATGTATACTAGTCCTTAGTTTTCTATGTACAATGTTACTCTGTACTATTCCTTCCATCCAAACAATTTGAATACATTTGTTGTATATATGAATCACGGAGTATATATTTTAATCAAATGCATGTTTAAATGGAGGGATTGGAGTAGATTATATCGTACTAACTATAGTCTATACTCTATTATTACTCTATATATACCTATCATATAAGAGTAGTTATTGTGTGAAATAGTCTTATGCACCGTAAAATAGTTCACTTATACAAAAATATAACCGTTTTACCCTATCTACCTGGCCTCCGATAAAGGTAGGTATTTATGTTAAACCCTACATGTACCAATTACTGCATGCATTATTGTGAGTATTATAACATGCATGCATGCATGCTTATCTGGAGTATCTACCATGCACCAACTTACCCTCCATAGTAAATGCACCTTTAACAGTACATACATACAGTTCCTCACACAAGTCACAAATTCGATCTCCCGTGAAACAGTCTCATAATAGGATTATTATGAGACCTTTTGAATGATAAGATATTAATAATTTAATAACTTCTTCTTATGTGAGACATCTAGCTCACAATATGAATGATATATTCTCATATAAAATGTCTCGTGATAATCATTATGTAAGATCGTTTCAGGTGAGATTTCATTTACATAGGAGTAGTATAAGTCATTCACCAAATTAATCAATCTTGTCTCCTTTTATAAATACACCTTAATATACCTTGTCATAACACACATTATTCAACATTATCATCACTTCTCTCTTCAACTCCTATACTCCATACAATATACTGTAATGGAGTTGTCTTCTAAGCTATATTTACCTGCTAGCTTACCAATATTATTGGACTATTTCAAGTTTCTACTCATTTTACTACTTCAATCTTTCCTCATTCTTCTCAAATATCACATATATTTTCACATCATTCCTATATTATTATGTTTCCTTTCTTACTTTGCCTACAAACTTTCCTCGACTTCGACCTCTGCCAAGACATACCTGGTCGATTTCTCGTGTTATCGACCTCCAAATCATTGTAGGATTCCACATTCATCATTCATAGAACACGTCCATAACATGGTGGACTATTTTGACAAAGAAAGTGCGGATTTCATGTCAAAGATCCTAACTTCTTCGGGCCAAGGCCCGGAAACTTATCTCCCAACATCATTGCATTACATACCTCCAAGGCCCACCCATCAAAACTCCATTGATGAGGCTAAAATGGTCCTTTACTCCATCATGGAGGATCTCCTCTCAAGGTGTAACATTTCACCATGTGACATTGATGTTCTTATTGTCAATTGTAGTGGCCTTTGTCCTTCACCATCTTTGACATCTATGATTGTTAATAAGTTTAAACTTAGGCCCGATATCAAGTCCTTTAATCTCTCGGGAATGGGCTGTAGTGCAAGTTTGATTGCATTGGGCCTGGCCCAAGATCTACTCAAGGTCCATCGAGAATGCAACGTCGTCGTTTTAAGCACTGAGATCTTGAGTACGGGTTGGTACCAAGGAAATGAGAAGCCCAAGTTGATCCTAAATTGCGTCTTTCGAATGGGTGGGGCAGCCGTTTTGTTGTCGAACCGGAAAAAAACCCAAAACGTGTCCAAATATCGGGTCGTTTATAGTTCGAGAGCCCATTGGGCCTTTGAGGATCGGGCTTACAAGTCCGCCTTTAGGGAAGAGGACTCGAAAGGGATCACGGGCGTGACCCTTAACAAGGAAATCTTAGAGGTTGCTTCTGATATGATCCGAGGTCAACTCATTGACCTCGGATCTAAAATGTTACCTACTTTGGAGAAGTTTAGATTTGTGATATCCATTGGTATGAAAAAATACGTGAACAAGTCGAGTGAGATTTATGTTCCGAATTTTAAGAGTGTGATTCGACATTTTTGTTTACCGGTGTCGGGTCGGCCCTTGATAAGGGAGATTGGGAAAGGGTTGAGGTTAGGAGAGAAGGATATGGAGGCAGCATTGAGTACATTGCATAGGTTTGGGAATCAATCCTCTTCATCCTTGTGGTATGAGTTGGGTTATTTGGAGGCCAAGGAGAAAGTTAGAAGAGGGGAGAATGTTTGGATGCTAGGTATGGGTAGTGGGTCCAAATGTACAAGCCTTGTCTTGGAATGTGTTAGGCCCATTATAGGAGAGTCCATGAAGAGCCCATGGGGTGATTGCATTGATCAATACCCGATTTGATATTGAAGACGTCTTTGTCCAGTGGTTAATTAGTTATCATAGACTCGTGGTGTCATGGATGATAGGTCTCACTCTTGTTAAGAATAAGCTTTATTTCAAGTGGTAAAAGTGTCTTACTTTAACATTAAAGTTGGGGGTCTCGATTCTTATCTTTCATATAGTGTTCCAAAAATATAATAAAATAAATGTTTTTTTCAAAACTGCGTACGTGTGATTGTCATGTGTTTTTGGAATACTTGTTTTTTGATTTTTTTTTTTTAAAACTTGCAATATACTCGTATGTGTTTAGCATAAGGAGAGTCGTAAGAACGATTGTGATGTTGCAAGGGTTAGAACTTAGAACCCTAGATCATGACTCATGATGTCAACTTCAATTTTAGAAGATCTTACATAAACCACTGCTTATTTGCAAAAGAAATTTGTAATGAAAAATCTCGGCCTTGAATTACAAATTGAGCATTTCTCAAATGAGATATGTGTCCATCAATCGACCTATAGAGAAAGTCTTAAAACATTTTCACGCGGACAAAGCACGGTCATTAAGTTCTCCAAAGATTATGTACTTATGTGTGAGATCAATCGATGTGAATAAAGATCCCTTTCGATCCAAAGAAAGTGATGAAGAACTCCTAAGTGCAAAAGTACCATTATATGAGTGTCATTGATGCTCTTATACTCTTATGTATCTCGCGACTCCACTAGTTAGGATACACTTTTGCTCGAACCAAAAGACATTGAAATGGTGTCAAACACTTGTTTTGATATCTTAGTGGTACCACTGATTTATGATTATTTTGCCATACGAATCTAAATCAAAACTAATACGGAGTAGAATATGGAGATGCAGGTTACCTCTTTAATTCAAAACTAATCCAAATTAAATCGTCTCTTTAAAAAAAAAATTGGTTGATCAACCAAATATATGTCGATCAAAATAAGAGCTACATAGTACTCCGTAAAATATGAAACAACATAGTGTATGATAGGCTAATTAGATTAGAAATATTAATGTAACACACTTGATTGGTGAGTGGACGGAGTTGGAAATAAAACTGAAAAAATGTGGTATTTATACAACAACAACAACAAAAAAAAAAAAAACTTGTGGTATATAACGCAATAATTGAGAAGACGCGATTTCTTATTATCGTTAATAAGAAATCTCCCATAATAAATACTTCCTCCGAGTTTCTAACCTTGTCCCATTTTTCTTTTTGGGCTGAGTTTGATCTTTTACTCATTTTGTACTTTTGAACATAAATGTGTAGTTCATATTTATTCACCAATTTCTCTCTTCCTCCTTTCTTTTTTAACCACGGAGAGAGTATATTATAGGCTTATACGGAGTACTCCATAGCACACAAAATGAGATACAAAAATGGAACCTAAGACATTCGATAATTTGGGTCGTTTCCTTTCTTCCTCCGCCAACACAATTACACATTTTAATCAAACTTCCAGACCCTTCTTCTTTCCCCCTCTCTCTCTGCCTTTCACGGTTTTGCTACGAATCTGATTTACTTTATTTTACTTCTTTCCGTAATTTTCAAATCAATTATAAGCATTCGCAAATTGGTATGCAAAACAAAAAAACTTTTTCCCTGACCCAATTTTGAATTGTATTCCACTGCCTAAAATTTCATTCAAGTAAAAAATTAGATTGTTTTTTGTGTCTGTGTGTACCAACCCAGTTCGTAAATGATCAAAGGTAGCATCTTTTTCATCAAACAATCATGAATTGGTACAAACAATCTTTTTTTATTTTCACTTAATAACATACATGTAACAATTAAAATAAACACAGATTATTTTCACTTATTTGTTACCGATTTATATTACTCCCTCCAACTCTTTGGAATGCTCACATATAAAAAAGTTGGAGATGTAATTATTAGTCATTTAACATGTGAATTAATACATACTCAAGTAGTTGAGTTTATGGCATTTATAAATGAAGAATTGAATATTAATATTGTGTTTATATCATATAAAAAATTCGGAGCAGTTTTATTTTTGTAAATATTAGTAGTAATTGAATTTGTTGCAAATAAGGAAGCAAACAGAGGATAATAGTTAAATTGAAATTATTATTGTAAAAAAATGATTATAACCAAGTAACAAAAGTAATTTTTAATTTTAAAAAATCGAAAAAAGGGATAAATAATGGTAATTTGTTGGATGGTGCAGGAATTTTTTTGCAAGAAAAAATTGAAGAAAGTTGATGAGTAACTCAAGAAATTAAAGAAGGAAGAACTAAATAGTGCTAATTTATTTTTTCAAGCATTGTTAATGTATTATAATCCGTAGTATTTTTTTAATATAGCGTTTTTTTTGTATATCAATTTCTATCAATTTAGGTAACTAGCATAAAGCCACTACATTGTAACCGAGATTCTCATATTGGACAGTCTCATATGTAAATACTACGAGTATTATTATTTTTTTCAATTAAAAATTTGGGGTGCCACAGACCAAAATGTATCGTTTAAATAAAATAAAATTTATCTGGTTTATGATATCATTAAATAATACGGAGTAATAATTACATAATTATTTATTGCACGAAAATCATTTCATAGTGGAAGTAATTAAGGATTTAAGGGGGTGATTTCCTAATGTCACATTTCTTAATATCTTAAAATGTCGAATAGTACCTTAAGGTTCAATGTTATACCACGTACGGAGTATGGAAAGTGGAACTCAAGTAGTAATGACACAAGAGTTTTCCATTGCAAGTTACAATTATAACACAGATTTAATTTAACATCGCAAGTTACAATTATATGTAAACCATTTAGTCTTGCATCTGATTGATGATGTATACCAGAATAAGGAGATTGAAGAAAATTTAGTAAGATTTGTTTGGAAGAGATATGAAAATTGGTTAAGGTTAGTTTTGGATTAAGGGGAAAAAGTAGTCAGATAACGTAAGTTTGAATATAGGGATTAAGGAAAGAGTTGGACATTAATAAGGAGAATTAATTAAGAGAGTAATTATGAGCATGAGAATTAAGGAAAAATAGAGTGTGATTAATTATGGTACTATTCGTAAACCGAGTGATGGAATGTGTGTCATCGGTGTCGTTCTCAGTTCTTGTTAATGGAAATCCGTCTAGTGAGTTTCGACCGGCTCGAGGACTCAGGCAAGGTGACCCCCTGTCCCCTTATTTGTTCATCCTCTGTGCTGAAGTTCTCTTCAATATGACGAGACGGGCTGTGGAAAAGGGTGCTCTCCATGGTGTTAGAATTGCAGCGACAACTCCTGTCATATCCCATTTATTTTTTGCGGATGATAGCATTTTCTTTCTTAAGGCAAAAGTTGAGGAAGCTAGGGTTCTTAATGGGATTCTTCGGGATTATGAGACGGCCTCGGGACAATTGGTTAACTTAGCAAAGACTACAATCTCATATGGTCAGGGGATAGGACGCGAACGGAGAGCAGCTGTTACGGATGTGCTTGGGGTGGAGGAAGTCGAGGTGCAGAAGAGATATTTAGGCTTACCTACTGTTGTGGCGTGGGAAATATTATTCGGAATAAAATTCACAAGAGATTAAATATTTGGCGTGGGAAAATATTGTCTAGGGCGGGTAGGGAGATTCTCATAAAGGCAGTGGCCAATTCGCTCCCCACCTATGTGATGAGTGTGTTTAAAATTCCGACGCATTTTTGTGAGGAACTCAGTTCTATTATTTCGAAGTTTTGGTGGGGCCATTTTGACTCAAAGCGACATATATCTTGGGTGTCTTGGAACCGGCTTTGTAAACCGAAGATTGTGGGGGGTATCGGGTTTAGGGACTTTCAAACGTGTAACTTGGCACTTCTCGGGAAGCAAGCGTGGAGATTACTCACGGAACCTGAGTCTTTATGGCCCCGGTTGATGCGTAGCAAATATTACGCAGGCCGTGATTTCCTTAATGCTATGCTTGGTCCTAATCCGAGCTATACTTGGCGGGGTATTGTGGAAGCGAGATCGGTTTTACAAAAGGGCCTGAGACGACGAATTGGGGATGGAACTGAGACTCTCGTGTGGGGTGATGCGTGGGTTACAGGAAGCTATGGGGGGCGCATTCTGGCTCCATGTCCGAATGGGATGCAGGGATTGAGGGTGGCTGATCTTTTTATTGGAAACGGAGACCGTCGATGGGATGAAGCTAAGTTGGGGGCCTGGTTCTTGCCTAACGAGATCGAGAATATCATCAATATCAGGGTTAGTGAGACGGGAACGAGAGATATTTGGTTTTGGGGCCCGGAAAAGGATGGCCTGTACTCTGTCAAATCTGCATACCAATTACTTGATGGGGAATCCACGCACATGGAAGAGAGTTCGGAAAAGGGACAGGAACAGTGGCTTTGGAACAGGCTGTGGAAAGTTCGGGTCTGGCCTCGAGTTAAGCTCTTCTTCTGGCAGCTGTGCAGAGACGTGATCGCAACTAAGGTAAACATTTCGAATCGAGTCGGGTCGGAGGATGCTAGGTGTCAATTGTGTCAGTCCAACTATGAGTCGAGTCTCCATTTATTTCGTGATTGTGGTCTTGCGTGTCGGGTGTGGGACCGTTTGGGCATCGGGGTGGGTGAGGGCGAAGTGGGTTTGGGGTTGAGGGACTGGGTCGAAGCTACTTGGAGGGATATTGGGGAGGATAGCTATGGGTTATTTATGACATCGTGCTGGGCTATTTGGGAAGCGAGGAATAAGCTTTATTTTAATAATGAGCTCCCAAGAGAAGAGACCGTGGTTAGGAGGATACAGGACATCATGATGGAGATGGAGAAGGTGGATGGTGAGATGGATGTGCAACGACGACAGCAAGAGGATGAATCGAGAGACAAAGAGGATAGATGGAGACCACCTGGTGAGGGGAGGGTGAAAATTAACGTCGACGCGGGGTCGAAGGAGGGCTTTGGAGTGGGTTTAGGAGGGGTGGGCCGAAACAGGGAAGGGGAGGTGTTGTGGGGGTTCTCTATCAGGCGGAAGGAAGTGTGGAAGCCCGAGGTTGCTGAAGCGGTTGCGGTGTTGGAGGGAATGAAGGAAGCCCGACGTCAAGGCCATCATGACATTATCGTGGAGAGTGACTCATCGATCGTGGTTGATGCCATTAATGGCCGCAGGAAGGGGAGGAGCAGCTTTTTCCTTGTTATTGATGATATTTTATGCTGTAGTACTCAGTTTCATTCTATTAGTTGGTCTTACACGAAGCGAGGTTGTAATGGGGTTGCACATGAGCTAGCACATGCTTGTCCGATCGGCTTATCTAATGTCCTCTGGAACGAGGGGCTTCCGCCTAAAGCTAGTTGTATTGCTTTTTATGAGTTAATGAAGTAATTCCCGATTGGGAGGTTCAAAAAAAAAAAAAAAAAAAAATATGGTACTATTCATTTTTTTGTAAGAAATAAGAAATAGTTTAGGAAGGTAGGTCAAAATTGATGGTGTAATTGTCTAACTACTATCTTAATTAATGTTATAACAATCTAATACAGAATAATTTTTATTTACTAAATTCCAATATTAACATACAGAGTACATTTTTCTTCACATAATTAAGATAGTAGTTAGACAATTACACCAAGCATATCATCGAACATTTCAACAAACCTAAGCATTTGTAACGCGTTTGACAAAAGTTAATAAACCTTTAAAAAATATCGGGTTTCGGATTAAAAACCGTTAAAAAATAATGAGTTTCGGGTTAAAAACCGTTAAACTGACAAGCTTCGAGTTCAAAACCGTTAAAAATCGTTAATAACGCGTTTGAAAATTGTTAATTGTCTTTACTTTTTTTTAAATGTAAATAAATTTTCATTCTTAGTTTCATTTTTTTTTAAATCCTTAGTTTCAATTCCTAATCATTTATTTCCCTTCTATTTAATATTGCATTTATATTAGAATACTGATATATAGAATTTTTTTACACATAACAAACTTTGACTCGATTCATTGAATTTTTTATCATTATAATAATCATGTGATAAAAATATGATTTTAAACATATTACTCCGATTTTTTTTTATAATAAAATTTTTATCTAGGAAATTTTGAAAATAAATACTAGTAAATACTCCTTCCTCTTCTTTAATATGATCTACAATAATTTTGGGAAGAAAATTAATAAGGGTGGACTGGAATGTGGATGAAAATAAATTAATAAGGGTGGACTGGAATGTGGATGAAAATGGAAGTGGAAGAAGAAAGTGGGGTCACAAATAATAAGAACCGCAAAAGACGTACTAAAACGAAAAGTGAAAAAATAATAGAGATTACCAAAATAGAAAATGTGTAAGATTATAGAGAAGGGGATGTAGTATTTTTTATTCTGTATTATTTTGTGAAATTTTAGTCTAAAATATTAATATTTTTTAATTACTAATTTCGGCTAGGGTGGGTTCCGCTCCAAAAATATTTGCGTTTTAAAGGTCATAACGTATATTATAGGCCTTCTTTTTTTGTTTGAATTGTGTCAAACACATACTATACACATACTCATTTCGACGTCATATGTCGTTTTAATTAAGACACCTACATTTATCATACACTCTCCGAAATTGTTATTTACCTACATACTCACGTGGATTCTTTGACTTCGATATTGAACACACTATAATAATCATACAATATTCATTTCATTTACGTTATTTTAAGCCAATATTGTCTTTCCGTTCACCTCATATGGATTGTGATTTGACTTTTTGATGCAAAAAACGTTTCAACACCGAGAATTTTCACGGGTATTACACTTTATTTTTAACTTTCTATTATTTTCAAAAAAAAAAAGTTCACAAACCCGTAACATGTCACGGGTATTACACTATGAGATACAAAAATGGAACCTAAGACATTCGATAATTTGGGTCGTTTCCTTCCTTCCTCCGCCAACACAATTACACATTTTAATCAAACTTCCAGACCCTTCTTCTTTCCCTCTCTCTCTCTGCCTTTCACGGTTTTGCTACGAATCTGATTTACTTTATTTTACTTCTTTCCGTAATTTTCAAATCAATTATAAGCATTCGCAAATTGGTATGCAAAACAAAAAAACTTTTTCCCTGACCCAATTTTGAATTGTATTCCACTGCCTAAAATTTCATTCAAGTAAAAAATTAGATTGTTTTTTGTGTCTGTGTGTACCAACCCAGTTCGTAAATGATCAAAGGTAGCATCTTTTTCATCAAACAATCATGAATTGGTACAAAAGATCAAGTTTTGCTTACAATTCATTCAAAAACTTGACTTCCAAGTTAGTTTCAAGAAACCCAGTTCATGTTCAACCCCCTACCCCTACCCCTACCCCTTCCCCTACCCCTAGAAGAATTCATCCCACTAACAATTTTAGATCTTTTGGTGTTATTGGGTCTCCTTCAAGATTAGGGTATTGTAAATTGAATGAAAGCAGGTTGTTTTGCAGGAGATATTACTATGTCGATAGAAAGCAAGTGTACCATTTTAAGCCAAGAGGGTATAGAGGTTGGATTGAAAACCCTAGACATGTGTTTATCATACTTGTTGTAGGAACTGGTGTAGGGGTGACCATATACTTTGGGAATTGTGAGGTTGTGCCTTACACTAAAAGGAAGCATTTTGTGTTGCTGTCAAGGGCACTTGAGAGGAGAATTGGTGAGAATGAGTTTGATCAGATGAAGAAGTCCTTCAAGGGTAAGACATTGCCTGCCATACACCCTGAGAGTATTAGGGTTAGGTTGATTGCTAAGGATATAATTGAGGCATTGCAAAGAGGGTTGAGCCATGAGAGGGTTTGGAGTGATCCCGGGTACGCTTCTTCCGAGAGCGTTGGCCGTGGTGAGGGTGTGGGTGATGGGAGCGAGACTTTGAAGGCGTTGAGCGAGGTTCCCGAGGAGGAGGAGGATTGGCGTAGGAAAGAGGAGGTTCTTGATGATAGTTGGGTTAAGGATAGTAGGAAGCATGGGAGGGAGAGTGGTGTTAAAACGAATACCGAGCATTTGGAAGGGATGAAATGGGAGGTTTTGGTTGTTAATGAACCTGTTGTTAATGCATTTTGTTTGCCTGGTGGTAAGATTGTTGTCTTCACTGGATTGCTTAAGCATTTCAAGTCGGATGCCGAGGTAGCTACCATCATTGGACATGAGGTATATAATATACGGAGTACTTGTTTCTTGTTGTGAATAAAAGCTTGATTTTCTTAGTGTTTGTGAAATAAGGGCAAGTTCTTCATTTTCAATGGAGCCAATGACTCGCGTCTTGTTAGTTGTTAGTTTTGGAATAATAGTTGTTTATTGGCTTAAGAAAGCTCGGTCTTTTGTGTTTGTGAGATAAGGGCAAGTTTTTCATTTTCTATGGAAACTATGACTCACTAGTTGTTGGTTTTGGAACGCGGTGGAATAATGCAAAATGGGCTCATTAAATTGTTTGTGCTTTCAATTCTTGACGAGGTTATCATGATATCTTTATGGCTTGTTTAGAAATACTTTGTTCTTTCTAAGTAGGTGCTTACATCCGACACCCTTAACCCGCCTTAGACATAAGAACTAAAGAACTTGTGAGTTGTGGAGCTGGGATAAAGATGTTGAAACAAGGGGTAGGTTGCTTGCATTGTATATACGGTGTTTGAATGGGTTATGTTGTACTTGGAATACAGGTTGGTCATGCTATAGCGCGACATTCTGCAGAGCAGATTACAAAGAACATGTGGTTTGCAATAATGCAACTGGTCCTTTATCAATTCATCATGCCTGATCTTGTTAATGCAATGTCAACCCTTCTCCTAAGGCTTCCTTTCTCACGAAAGTATGTCTTTCACCCTACTATGTATTTTTGTATGCTTAGCATGCTATAAGTTCTTTACACTTCATATGTCTGTGTTTCTGTTTTTGAAAGCTCAGCGATTATTCTCCGAGAGGATGACACATTAGAAGAGTAGGAGACGTAAAAGCGTTTTAATTTCCGCTGGTGCCTTAAACACATTGTTTTCTTTCGGATTATGATAGAATAAAACAACAGTGTATCACTAGTTTAACTGCAATTCTTGTGACAGTTATTCAATGTAATTTACGACGCAACTTTATTATGTGTTGTGA
Organism: Agrostemma githago; assembly: GCA_958450325.1. Classification (NCBI taxonomy): domain Eukaryota; kingdom Viridiplantae; phylum Streptophyta; class Magnoliopsida; order Caryophyllales; family Caryophyllaceae; genus Agrostemma; species Agrostemma githago. The sequence goes on along the minus strand of OY288259.1, from coordinate 57,659,984 downwards.
AAATGTTGTTTTGTTTGACACACAGGTGAATCTGTAACTCTGTACAGGAGACCTCTCCTGACCCTGCCAGTTGCAGATCTCCTTTAATATTTTTTGTAGTCAGTTGAAAATGTGGACATAAATTTAAGAAGGGACCTTAGTGCTTTCATCCCTTGGACCAGCCTTTTCTTGTTTGCCCTCCTGAATCAACTATCTTAACACCCCACCTTGGAAGGAAGTCCACCATCCATATTTTTTGCCGTCTTATCGTCCAGTTCGGTTGATGCCTTGTGTACAAAAACATCCAGTTTCTCTTTTGGTTTAGTCTGGTCTAGTTGCTGTTGTGTGTGTGTGGGGTGTGTGTGTGTGTGTGTGTGTGTGTGTGTGTGTGTGTGTGTTTGAGGTGATTTAAGAGTTTTATTGGTGTCTACTTAGAAAAGTTGCTTATTCATCAGGTCTTGTCACCTAAATCAAAGTTTCAAATTTAAAACCTAACGTCACCGAAGTAGGTAGCTAGGGTAAGTTGGGTATCGAAATCACGAGGAGACGGAATCGAATGCTAATTATCTATGGGTTATTGGGCCTTCCTAACATGCTTTCGCACTTATTAGTTCTCCCTACCAAATACATAATTGTATCTTCTTCACTTCATTTGGCTAATTCAGAAACCATACTCTCGGGCTTTGATCCTTAACTCATCAAATCTTCTAGGTAGGCACTAGGATCCCTAACATCTAAGAAAGTAAAACTTTTTTATAAAACATGGTATTGCTTGTGTTATTGTTACTATATGTTCATTCTGTTGGATGGAAAATGTAGGATGGAAATAGAAGCAGATTACATAGGATTGCTTCTGATGTCTTCTGCGGGATATGATCCGAGATCAGCTCCAAAAGTGTATGAGAAACTGGGAAAGCTTTCTGGGGAATCAAGTTTACGGGATTATCTTTCGACTCATCCTTCTGGAAAGACAAGATCGCAGCTTTTGGGTCGAGCCCAGGTGATGGACGAAGCCCTTGCACTATATCGGGAGGCCACAGCTGGACGTGGCATTGAAGGGTTTCTATAGTTGCCTGCCAACTCCAGCTCTTACTCTATTAACAAACCATAGGCGACAACGCGTGTAGAAGGGTTTCAATGAAGAAGTTTTGTGCAGTAGTAAATACTATTCAAGTTGAAGTTGGTCGGTCTAGTGGTTGTTGCTTTAATTCTTGTATCGGAAAATGTTTGTTCAATTTGAATCATACTCTCTGTTTCGTTCATTTAACTTGTGTATATTTGGCGAAGAATATTGTTTTTATAACAAATGATGGAGGGGTTATACTTACTCGTATTAGCTTCACATACAAAATTGTGTTTAACTTGATTTTTCATGCAACACTGTCTTGTCTTCCAAACTGCTATCACCTTTTATAATCTTACTAAGTTAGTTACGAGTAATATTTCTGCAAGTACTTATGTTAAGAGTATAATAAAATTTAGGCTTCTCGACTTTCCTGTCTCACTGCTCAAATGTGCAATATTCAGATACTTGTGTTGTATGGTAGGGTAGATTTGGATACGACCTCATATCCTCATCATACACAGATCCGGTCTCCCTCACAATATATTACGGAGTATTGTACTTAGTACAGTATTATTTTTAACATTGAAATATTATTAAGAAAACATTTTAAGTTTTAACCCAAATTATATGTGACGATCTCACACCATAAAGAATTTCAACAGCTAAAGCAACAAAAAGAAAACAAGTTCATTAATACTGCATCACTTGTTACCAAAATTTCCACCTACCTTATGGCATTTCATCATTTGCCAAAAAATAGGAGTTGAAATAAGAAACAAAAAACAAAATTGTATAAATAACAAACAAAAAAGAAAAAAAAAACTTCGTGAGAAGAAAAATATTATAGCTAGTCGCTTAGAAGGGCCGAACATATTTTCTTCATTATCAAAACTTTTTGCAGCTTGTGCATGAGAAAATTTCCAAGTCGGAATATACATGTTAACCACGGCCTCTGCTGTATCCATTGTTTCTAAAGCCACCGCCACCGCCACCGCCTCGAGAGAACCCGCCACCACCACCGCCCCTACCAAATCTAGGACCGCCACCACCTCGGGAGTAACCACCGCCACCACCACCTCTATTATTACCGAACCTTCTACTAGAAGGTTCTCTTTCTTGTAATCGAGGCAAGGTTTTAACTACCTCTAGGCTCATTTGTTCCGCATTATTCTGACCAGCTGTCAGAACCAACCCACAGAGATTTAGCAACGCAGCTGTAGCTAGTACTATAAGAGAAGATATCGAGTCATGTTCAAATGTACTTACCAGCAAGGAAGGTTTCCAAATCCTTCACTGGTACGTCAAAAACAGCACCAGTCTGATCTACAGTGAGTCCGAGCCCCTGCACAGATTCCACATTTACCTCGGGCAAAGCCCTCCTAAGAATACCAAATGCAAATCTGCACAAGAATTTGAACAGATGAACATTGTGTTATATTAGCTTATAGTCAGTCGTTTGCACACGCAAAATTCAGCATTTACAAGCTAACAAAAATTGACAAAGAAACATCGATTGCAAGATAAAAAATAAGAAACAAAAAGAGATACGGTGTAAAAGGAACAGATATTCTTGTTTAAGAAGAGTTATAGCGGTCAAATAGGGACTACCAAAAAAACTTGTCATACACGTCTTGAAAGAGACAGATGTAACAATTAAAGTCAAGCTATCATATTCACATCTATTATCATCGCTAAGTCGCTAACCCACGGGAAGATTCACTACTGGTAAAACAAAAACTTTACAGTCAGCAAAGAACGGAGGAAAAAGAAATATTATCCACTTACGTTGGTGTATAGATTGGTCTCCCTGCCTCAAGGTGTAGAGTTACATAACCCTCCGAGCCAGTGAGAAGTGATCTTTCCTTTATATCATTGTAGCCCTGCCAAACGAGCCAACCAAATCAATTCTTCAATTTCATTGAGCTACTATGCTATACTCCGTAATACTTATTATAGTACTCGTATTAAATAGACTTGGTGGCTTACAGCTGCCTTGGCAAGTGCTTTTGCTAGTAGATCAGCAGCCGATAGACCGGAAGTACTCAAAAGTTCCTCGGCAGACTTCTTGAAAGCAGGAATTACGCTAAATTTTGCAATAAAAAGGCCGTGAACAAAGAGATAAAACAATCAATGTTAAGATTTCGGATAAACTCCAAACATAATACCTATCAGAAATTTGGAGAATAGAGGTCGCTGCTTCCACACCAGCTGCCTGAGCAACATCAGCAGGTTGAGGTGCTGGTAAATGCTCAAATTTTACACCTGATTCTCTCTCAATCTTATTGACACCGGACTTTTTTGGATCAAAAAGCAACACGGCAACTCCAGTATTTCCTGAATATGATTAAGTTTATATTTAAATTGCCATTAATAATCAAGACCAAACTTCCAACATTGCAATGCATATTTCTTACCAGCTCTGCCTGTCCGGCCTGATCGATGGATGTAGGCTTCAACATCACGAGGAGGTTCACACTGTATACAAAAACGGTCAAAAAGAGAAAAAACAAACAAATGTTCTAAAGATGTACTCAACGAGTTCTATAAAATTAGGTATGAGCACTGCAGAATGAGCATCGTTACTCACTTGAATGATTAACTGCACATCATTGATATCCAGACCTCTTGCTGCCACATTTGTGGCAACCAACGTCAAAAACTTACCAGATTTAAACCCAGAAAGTGTAACCTACAATTTAGCAGAAAAAATGTCATTGAATATCACAAGATTCAAACCACTGAAACAGACTGGTGAGAAATCAATCCTCAGTCCAACAAAGCATATCCATGTTGGAAGGACCAAAAAGACGGTTGATAAAGCATAATCTTACCTCACGCTGTGACTGCTGTATGTCACCATGTATAGCACGAGCCCCGGTAAGTGATGATGCAAGCTGGGAAGTCGCTTCTTTCGTCTCAGTGAAGATTATTGTGCGTCCTCCACTGTAATCATGGCAACAGAGTAACTATAGCTACTAGCCAACGTGCAAATACAAAAGGAGAAACAAAGAATACAAATAGAATACCAACCTACTATAGCAACGAATGATGTCAGGGATGAGTTCAGGTCTTGCCGAAGCAGAACAGGGCATGGCAATGTGTCTAACGCTGGTGCTGGCCTTCATTTTCTGATCACTTACAAGATCCACAGTTTTCTTGTCCGATTTGAGAAACTTAGTAGAGATCTTGATCAAAAAAACAACTTCATTTTAGAAACAACAAAGTTCCAGACCCGAAAGAACGTGAACCAAACTAGGTGATTGATACTGATTTCATGCAAAACATAGAAGTAATAATCAAAGTTCAGTTTGCACATAAATAGACAATCGAAAATATTAACCTGCTTCACCCAAGAAGGCAAGGTTGCACTAAACAGTAAGGTCTGCACCTTCTTAACATCATCCACCTTTCCTGAAATTACAAGTAAAAACCTTCTGTCAGAGATACAGGAAATGTTTCTTCAGTTAACATAATCAACCACACCAGAAGGATAGGCAGCAACCTGGGACAATGCAATCGATTATGAAAATAATGAAATTAAAAAACGCAACCGCTACCTTCGCAGGGAAAATGTGAGCAAGAAACTAACATGTCACAAGAGACAAAAATGCATGAATTTAATTGGATCACCTAAGGATTAACAAAATAAAGCCAACAGAGACATACCTAAAATTAGTTCAACATCATCGACAAATCCCATCCTGAGCATCTCATCAGCTTCATCAAGGACTCGAAAGAGTAAAGAGCCCAAGTTAAGAACACCCCTCTCTAATAAATCCTAAAAATATTTCCGGAGCATCAAGAAAAAAAACATGAGTTCATGACAAGTACTACAGAATTCTAGGCATAGAAAAAAGAATACAATCTCAAAACATTAAATGGAATACCTTCACACGACCAGGTGTTCCTATGACAACATCAACACCTTTCTTTAAACTGTTAATCTGGGAATGCATGGGTGCTCCCCCATACACAGCGCACGCTACAAGGCCCACAGCGCCCCCATATAATTTAAAGTCGTCACATACCTACATAGACAAATAGGTAAGTAACCAAAATACAAAGAGAGAGTGAGAGACTAAAAGCTTCAATACTGACTCCACGAAATAGGAAGCGATGTAGAAGGGAAGCATCAGTGCAGTACCTGATTTGCCAACTCTCTGGTAGGTAAGAGCACCAAGACACTTGGTGACCTTCCATGACCACTCTTCCTCAAAGCTTTCGTACGCCCATTCACCAGGGACTCGAGTATTGGCAGCACAAAAGCAAGTGTCTTACCCTGTATAGTGATCAGTGATTTAGGCGGGTCAGCAAAGAAGGACAAAAACATGGACTCCGTACTTACTATCAAGAGTATGAGGACACATAGAAGGCAGTGAAATGATATCAGCTCAATCATCCATCAAACTCTACTCCACAAGTCTATTGCCAGATTAGGTACACAAATTCTCCAATAAGACGGTCTCACAATAATACATCTCACATGAGACCTCCCGGATTAGATAATCCTCCTCCAATTCAGCATCAAACAAAATCTTCTTTTTACTTGAATTTGCCTAGGTTTGGCTGCACACCCAACATAATGCGAAAGCTACCCCCCTCACTCAATTTCATATGTAATGCATTTTTACAGCTCAACATTTCTCGAAAACCCGGAAAGTAAAATCATTGATTTAAGTACATTAATGAAACCCTTCTTCTGCCGTTCTGCGTCTACGCTAGTCTTTCTTAGGACAGTTCTTCTAGCTATCATTAATGAAGTACGTAGCCTGGAAAAACGTCGTCTTAAGCTCATGACCGGTTTAAATACAACTTGCGAATTCAATCAAACACCAGAAAAACCACGAGATTTTCACAGTGCCATGAAACGAAACTAAATCCTAATAGCTCAACAATCAACCAATCAATCAAAACAACAGGAGGAAAAATCACAAATCGAAACACGCACCTGACCAGTTCTAGCACGACCGACTAAATCAGCCCCATCAAAAACAACATTAAAGGTCATGGCTTGGATAGGAAACAAAGCTTTAATCCCTTTAGAAACCAAGGCATCCTGCAATGGTTTGGATATCCGAAAATTCGAAAGCGAATTCGGATCATCCTCCTCCTCTTCGACCTCCTCCTCCTCCTGCTCCACCTCCATCAGTTTCACCTTCTTGTTCATCAAATTCCCATCATTTGAAGGTTCAACAATCTCAGAACCCGTAGAATCACTCCCATTTCCCTCTTCCTTCTCCTCTAATTCCTCGACCTTACGCTTCTTCTTCTTCGACTTATCTTTCGTCTTCTCCGTAGAAGAACCCTTCTTCTCCTTTTTGGATTTCTTCTTGAGATCGGCGGAATCTAGGGTTTCAACATCGTCGGAAATCTTCAATTTTTTGTCACTCTTTTTGGGGGTGATAATTAGGGTTTCTGAATCGGAGATTGGTAATGAAGGCATTTGGAGGTAAAAGAGAAAAAAAAGGGGGGCGAAATTCACTCCTGCCTGCGTTAATAGAATAGAGAGAGAAAACGAAGAGATATTGGCGTGAAATTTCGAGCTTTCTCTCTCTAAATTGCAGGTGGAAAGAGGAGGAAGAATGGAATTAGGGTTTATGGAGATTTTATTGGGGGGGTTTTGAAGGTTAGGGTGAACTCCAGCCGTTCGATTTGGGAAACCCTATTCAAGATATTTCGGCAAGTGCTTTTTGTGTCTCCGATTGGCCCTCACTCTTCAGATATTTTTGTGTCTCGAACCCATTTTCAGTTCCGACTAATAATGTTTATTTGTAGATGTCGTATGATTTATCATTAATGAAATTGATCTGTACTCCAAACAATGTTTATTTTATGAGTCTAGCATCATCGATTTTAGTCTGTCTTAGTCAATTTAACGCAATTAATTCAACTATGTTAGGTTAGGCTGAGTTACATTAACCATTTTTATTTAAATTCAGTTCGGTCAGAATGAACTGGACATTAGTCACCTTTGTAACGGAACTATATGTCAAATTCTTATAACGAATCAAGTAAGCCTCATTTAGATAGTTGAATGGAAAAAAAAAATTGGCATTCATATATGTTTTGCTTTTATCTTTTCTATCTAAATAAGTACTCCGTATTATTTGATCATCATAACAGTAATACGAGAGATATCTTTGTCGCAAACCAAAGAATTGTGTAATCAATTAGGTAAAATGACTATTTTGAGTCGCACAAATTCTTATATGAGACGGTTTCACGGTCAAACATAGTAAATCGATCAAACAGAAAGGGACTTATCCCGACCGGGTTGAGGGCATGCCAAAGGGGACGGTATTGTATTTGACGAGTGGATTCTACTATGGCTAAGCAAAAATATACGATATGGCTTGATATCTACTGTGACAACCTCGGCGTCACTCTCTATTCGGTCAACCCCGTGTTTCATTCTTCGTCGATGTAGCTGAATTGAATCGAATCATCCCAGCTGCTTCATCTTGCTGAATTTGGTAATATCGTGCATTCTTATTGGACTTTGAACTCAATATAGTACTCCGTAGTAATAAGTTTGCGTTCTTTAAACACATTCCCCAATGTCGGACCCAGGATTTAATACGGAGTAGCACCAATCACACAAACAACCCCATTATTACAATTCATGACAGTGCAGCCGGTCCCTAAACATACCTTACTATATGAAACCGAGCCATCACCGTTCACAGCGAACATTCAAGCCGTCCATGTTCTGATAATGAAAGAATAATACACGGTCAAGAGACGATGATCTATACTGTAGTCTGTATACCCTAACTATACCTCATATAATTCCACGAGTACATAAATAACTTCGCTTGCAATACGGATATAAATGTAATAACTAGGTACGTCACCCGTGAAATTCACGGGATTATCCGCTTAAAAATTATGTGCGTTGGTTTTTGTAAATCATCCACCAAGTCGTTTGGCGAATGTATATACAGAGTAGTTGTTTGAAATTACATGTGAATCGATTTCGTGTTTAATGGAATTAAACATAGTTAAAATGTAGTTTCGATTGCAATAATGATGGTGCATAAAGTTGTAATTAGAGCTGACGAAAGTTACCTAAGAGAAATGAATCATCTTTGTTGTAAAGTATTTGTCATTCTTTATCAATGAATATTAAGTTTGTATTGATTGTTATAACAAATAATAAAATAAGGGTAAACGAAAAGGTTTCAATCAATTAATAATAAAATTAATAAGGAATCTAATAAAAGCATAAATTAATACCACATACTAATAACATAACAAATTAGTCTTTATGGTGTATTAGATATAAGTTGTAGAAAAATATGTGATTAAAAAAATTTAAGTGATAATAAATGTAATAAAATGAATCATATTTGTCGAGAAGTCAAAAAATAAAGTTAAGAAATGGATTAACTTAAACGCAATGAAATTTGAAATCTTTTATTATTTACGGATGAATATTAATTTTCTATTTGATTATTATAATAATAATAATTAATTAATTAATTAAATAAGGGTAACCGAAAAGGTTTTCCAAATTTAATAAATAGAATACTTAACATCACATATAATAATTAAAAATTCGGTACTATATTATTAAAAATATTTAGTACTACACTCTTATAAACACAAAATTCATACTCCCTCTATCCATTTTTAATCTTCCTACTTTCCTTTTTGGATTGTCCATCTTTAAACTTCCTACTCACAATATTTCTTCTTTTGGTTAATTTTTGTGGTTCATATCATTTCTGACCCCACATTTTCTCTCAACTTTCATTTTCCACCACACACTACACTCCACCCTTAATTTTTGTGTCTACTCCCCCATGAAGTTTAAATTTGGATGGAGGGAGGGAGTAATATTTAAAGATAACTTGAAATATATCTATATAAATAATCAATTTAAATAAAATTATTATACCTGAAAAGTGAGAAATTTCAGACTTGATTATTGGCTTCGCATAAGTTAACTAAAATTAGATACAAAAAGATAAAATTAGCACTAAAATTAGAATCAACGGAGAACAATTATACAACTGAAGAGAGTATTTTATAAATAGAACGAAAAAAAAATTTAATAAGAAAAAATTTGCCATTGTATAAAGCCAAAACTTGATGACACATATATATATGGGGGAAAAATTTAATAAGACTAAATTGACAAAGGGAAGAAATTAATAACAACAACAACAACAACAACAACAACAACAACAACAACAACAACAACAATAATAATAAAGGATTGTTTGAGCATTTAATATCTGCCACGCGGCAAAAAAATAAATACTCAAATAACCTTTTTAACTTTATATGTAGATAGATAGATAGATAATAATAAAATTAATAAGGAATCTAATAAAAGCATAAATTAATACAACATACTAATAACATAACAAATTAGTCCGGACGGAGAATTAGATATAAAAAAGGTGGAGAAAAATATGTGATTTAAAAATTTAAGCGATAATAAATGTATTACGAATATTACTTTTCGGATTTTGTTTTTGTTTAGTGAACTTATGTAAAGCCAATAATCATGTCTGAAAGTTCTCATTTTTCAGGTATAATATATTTAAATATCATGGGTTTTGTGTTCATAAGAGTGTACTTTTTTTTTATTAATCGAAAATAGTAAATTGTGTAATACTACCTTTTATAGCAATAAGAATTTTCATTTGTGAATGTAAAAATCAATGCAAATTATTTTCATTAATAAATTTACTATGACCTACATTTTCAGAAATCACAATCTTTTCTAAAACTTTTATTTAATAACTTGTTGTATTATTATATGTGATATTAAGTTTTTTTATTATATTAAATGTAATTAATTACATTAGTAATTGACCAAAACCTTTTCATTTACCCTTATTTAATTATTATTTGTTATAATTCATTGATTATTTATATAAATATATTTCAAGTTAAATTTATCTATCATGAGTTTTGTGTTCATAAGAGTGTACCATTTTTTTTAATCGAAAATAGTAAATTGTGTAATACTACCTTTTATAGCAATAAGAATTTTCATTTGTGAATGTAAAAATCAATGCAAATTGTTTTCATTAATAAATTTATTTGTTTTCATTATCAAATTTATTATGACCTGCATTTTCAGAAATCACACTCTTTTCTAAAACTTTTATTTAATAATTTGCTGTATTATTATATGTGATATTAAGTTTTTTTCCATTAAATGTAATTAATTACATTAGTAATTGACCAAAACCTTTTCATTTACCGTTATTTAATTATTATTTGTTATAATAATGAGTAGAAAATTAATATTCATTGATAAGGAATGTAAATTTCATTTGACCTAACTTACTCCATTATTTTATTTTATTTTTATGCTTTTCAACAAAGATGAGTCATTTTCTTAGTGCATTTGTTATCACGTACATAATTTTAATCACAATCTAATACTATCTTTTATAGCAATAAGAATTTTTATTTGTGGATGTAAAAATCATTGCAAATTGTTTTCATTAATAAATTTATTACGAACTACATTTTCGAAAATCACAATCTTTTCTAAAACTTTTTTTAATAAGCTGTTGTATTATTATATGTGATATTAAGTTTTTTTTTATTAAATGTAATTAATTACATTAGTAATTGACCAAAATCTTTCCATTTACCCTTATTTAATTATTATCTGTTATAATAATGAGTAGAAAATTAATATTCATTGATAAAGAATGAAAATTTCATTTGATTTAACTTACTCCATTATTTTATTTTATTTTTATACTTTCCAACAAAGATGATTCATTTTGTTAGTACATTTATTATCACGTACATTATTTTAATCACAATCTTTCTAAAAATTTTATCTAATATTTTGTCTATGTATATATAAGTTTAATAATAAAGCGAAAACTTTATAACAACTCTAAAATTATGAAAAAAGAATACATATATGTAAGCAACAAACAAAATGCAATAAGAGTAAATTAGAGCCGAATGCAAGAAATTGTAAAAGGACAAACAACTTCTTAATCATATTTTGTAAATTTCTTAAGCTTGAATATAAATAAAAGCACACTCTTATGAACCCAATATCCGTGATATTTAAAGTGAACTTGAAATATATTTATATAAATAATCAATTAGAATAAAATTATTATACCTGAGAAATGAAAAATTGCAGACTTGATTATTGGCTTCGCATGATTTTACTAAACAAAAACAAATGCAAAAAGATTAAATCAACACTAAAATTAGAATCAAGGAAGAACAATTGTACAACTGAAGAGAATATTTTAAAAACAGAACGGAAATGCATCTATCTATAATCATGAAAAAACAATACATATATAAGCAACAAAACAAAATGCAATAAGAATAAATCAGAGCCGAATGCAAGAAACTGAAAAACAAAAACAGTTGTAACTTCTTCTTAATTATATTTTGTAAATTTATTCAAGTTTGAATATATATAAAAGTACACTCTCATGAACACAAAATCCATTATATTTAAAGTTAACTTAAAATATATCTATATAAATAATCAATTAAAATAAAATTATTATACCTGAAAAGCGAGGAATTCCAGACTTGATTAGTGGCTTCACATAAGTTCAGTAAACAACAACAAATGCACGAAAAAAAATTAGGACTAAAATTAGAATCAACAAAGAGCAAGTATACAACTGAGGAGAATATTTTTAAAATAGAACAGGAACTTTTTTAATAAGACAAAATTTGCCATTGTGTAAAGGCGAAACTTGGTGACACGTATATATGAGGGGAAAAATCAGTAATACTAAATTGAAAAATCAGAGCCGAATGCAAGAAACTGAAAACCAAAAACAGTTGTAACCTCTTTTTAATCATATTGTGTAAATTTCTTCAAGTTTGAATATAAATAAAAGTACACTCTTATGAACACCAAATCCATTATATTTAAAGTTAACTTCAAATATATCTATATAAATAATCAACTAAAATAAAACTATTATACCTGAAAAGCGAGGAATTCCAGACTTGATTAGTGGATTCACATAAGTTCACTAAACAACAACAAATGCACGAAAAAAAATTAGCACTAAAATTAGAACGAACAAAGAGTGAGTATACAACTGAGGAGAATATTTTGAAAATAGAACGGAAAATCTTTTAAGAAGACAAAATTTGCAACTGTGTAAAGGCAAAACTTGGTGACACATACGTATATGAGGGAAAAATTCAGTAAGACTAAATTGACAAAAGGAATGAAATTATAAATAATAATAATAATAATAATAATAATAATAATAATAACGAAAGGTTGCTCAAGCATTTAATGCCCGCCACGTGGCAAAAAATTAAATGCATAAACAACCCTTTTAACTTTATTTATAGATGTATATCCACATTTGGTAATGCACCTGAGTCACCTCCTGCCGGAAACACAGCTCCTGTTAGTTATGCACCGGACTTGCTGTAAAACCGTGTGTTATATACTTATATGGTCAACCTAACATATGGTTTTACAGTTTTACAGTCGGGTTTTCAACCACCAACACCACCTCACTGTACTGTATTACTGTCTACCCAAAAATTCATTTCGGGATGTTACCAGTCATAACCGTTCGCTTTTTGCTCCTTGATTCTGGTTAGAACCCCGTCAACAACAATGTCAACTGCGTCTTTCATAATTTCTAACCCCTCGTTAGGCCTTGCATAAATTAGTTTCGGAATAAACTCAACCACTTTTCCCTCATCCTTTTCACCTCATCTTTACTATACCTCTGAAGCGCACTTTTTATCATCGACGTCCCATGTTTCACCTCATCACGGTGGATGAAAACCGAGTAACTCTCTGTGTTGCCGGGTAAAAACCACTGGTACTGAAAATACGCAGACCGTCTCCAAAAAAACACTGGAATTGAACCTGCAATCAAACAGTCAAAAATAGACCGCCGTGTAAAACTGTCCCCTCTAGGCTGAAGACAAAACTCCGAGTCAAGAAAAGTTTCAAGTATCTCCGACGTGCCATTAGCACACCGTGTCCCAGCACAGTCGACAGCCCTGCACAACCCACCCGAGTCCCTACATTGACTCAGCAACACACCCCTGAAGTCATCAGGGAACAATCCACGTGTTGCGCCAGCAAAGCAGAACAGTGTGTGTCGTTCACGTGCCCTGACGAAACCCTGCCACGTTGACACATCAGAGACGGTATCCGGGTGGAACCCGGTAGGGTATGGGATCCCAACGTCAAAATAGTCCCAAGGGTTTCGTTTGATTAAGAGGCGAGTAATGTTACGCATGGAAGGCGTGTATATGCAGTTTGAACCCCAATCTTCGTCCTTAGACCGGCGGAAATCCCATGTGATCCGACCCATGACGAGAAAATGGTCCCAACCCTTGGAACGGTTGAAGTAAGGGAGCCGTTGTATGAACCTTAACATCGTTTTACAGTGGATGTCCCTGTCCTCCACACAAGAGCCATTCCACAAGTGTTTTCCGACTGCTAAGCCTGCGTAAAATGGGACGTAGTATGCTGTTGCAGTTTCCGGGTCCACTGTTCTACATTTGTGATTCGACAACCTGGTTGGGGAAAGAGAAGTCGTAAACTCGTAATTATATTGCAACGAATTCGTCCTACCCATTAAAACCGGGGGACAAAGAGCATTTAATTGGAAAATGAAGTTGTCAATATGTGCATGAATTTATTGAAACCACCTACAATTATCGTTTCATGATAAAATTATGATGAGATCGTCTCACATGATATCTCCTATTCCGTGTTATATTATTGGATTAGTAAAAAAAAAATGTCCATTGGACAACTGGCACAGGAAAAACTGCAGATTATCTTATCTTATCTTACTCCCTTCAACCCAATTCCCAGTCAATTGTCTAGTTTTGTTAATCAGAAAGATTATAGTAATGATGAATGAGAAATGGTATCAACTCATTTTTACTTGATGTGGCAATCAGTCGGATCAGGTTTGAGTCGTCTCATATCGGGGTTCCAAGATTACAGGATATATCGGGTTAACATCATTTCGGGTCGAACCGGGTCACTATCAGGTTCATTATATCAGACCAATTGATCTATCAGCTGAGGTCGGGTCGTTATCTAATTACTTTATTCGTATGAACCTAAACACCAAATCACAATTATTTAGAAACGAATGAACGAATGTGTAGACATTTTCATCTAATGCTATGCAGTTCATGGTAGCAAATGTTTGAGACTTAGGATTGTTTGATTGAGAATTGTGTCAGTCCATAATGGCTGCACCTTCTTGTATTAATTTCATTCTACCTTACTCCTTAAATCATCTCATATATATATATATATATATATATATATATATATATATATATATATATATATATATATATATATATATGGTGATTCCCTTTGCTTAAGGTTACAACAACGTAAGAAAAAGAAAAGGAACAAGTACATAGTAGCTTTAAACATAGCTAGCAGCTTTAATCTTAGCTGAAACATTGCAGTGACAGTCTGCAGTGACAGTCTGCAATGTTCAGGAAACAAATGCAGTAACATTTCAGCCTTTCCCATAGTCAACTTTCACCATTTTAGGCACCTTATGCTCTAGTCTTTATCTTGGATTGGGACACCACACTTGCATAGGTCTTCTTAGGTTGAGTCAACACACTTGCATAGGTATTTGGGCTTTTACACTCCCCCTCAAGATGTGAGTGGGATGGTGACACTACTCCCATCTTGGAGAGAAGTTTCTGATGTTGTGTTGTGGACAGAGGTTTTGTGAAAACATCTGCTAGTTGATTGTGTGATGGCACATAGGTGGGTTGAATGACCCTTTTTGTAACCTTCTCCCTGATGAAGTGACAGTCTACTTCTATATGCTTGGTCCTTTCATGGTGAACAAGGTTAGCAGCTATAGAAAGTGCAGCTTGATTGTCACATTTCAGTGCAGCGGAATGAATGTTCTTGATAACTCCGTTATTGACCGTATTTCTACACCTTTTTGACGTTTATTTAGCCTCGATTGATCGCATTTTCTTAGGCATTTTGGCTCATTCCGTCTATCTTTTGTGTTACGCGGGTTTTTGTGTTTTCTCTTTGTTTTTAGGCGTTTTCGTATCGAAAGCGGTGAAACCCGAGAGCACCCGAGTAAAGCGAAGCTCGTGGACCGAGTTCGAGCCTAGATAAGCGTATAGAAGAACAAAAACGGGAAAATATAAGAGGAAAGAGTTACGCACGATGCACCGTGCGTAACGAAAGCAGAAGGAAGGCACCGTGCGCATGTGACCGTGCGTAACCTACCGACCGTGCGCAACTCCGGTTTCTTATTTTTCCCCTGTTTTTGGCCCGGTTTTGTGTAACCTAATTCCAACGTATAAATACTCGAATTTTATCATTTTGCCTCTCAAGCTTTCATTACACAAGACATACTAGTTTGAATTCTTAGGGTTTTAGAGAGGGTTTGTAGTCTTTGAAGATCTTCATCTTCCTTATTGTCCAAGATTCAAGCTTTTTATGATTATTATTATTTATTCTTCTTAATCTCTCCATCCTCTTTAAGTGAGTAATTTTTACTTCCTTCCTTGTCTTAATTTCATCTTGTTATCTTTTCTTTTTTCTTAGTTTAACTTAGTTCTTGTTATCTTTGTTTGTTACTCTAGTTTGCTATTAGTTTAGTTTTCTCTCACTTTGTTCATATTTATGAATTTCATGTTAGTATTAGAAATCCCCAATTAGATTCTTCCAATTTGACCACTTTCACATAATTGGTAGTATAATTCAATCTACAACAATGTTCATAGTTAAAGACTCCACCTTTATGCTTAATTCCACCAATTTAGCCATGATTAGTGAGTAGTCACCCACTAGGGGTCGATGAAGCCTAAATTCGCCTAAATTGCGCCTCTTGTATGTTTTGTATCGATTGAATTGGGTAATTGGGTGAAGTGGTGTGGAGGATTTTGGATTGCCTTGGTTTAGGAGTTTGAGACGGTCCCGATCCCTTGGTCATCGATGGGAGTCGATTAGGATGGGTAACCGGTTTGACCCTCTATCTTGCCTTACCGTACAAGATCGAACACGGGAGTGGTGTCTAGCGTGGTATCCTTCACACTAGTATGCGTGCCTTTTTTACTTGAGTCGGTTTGGGATTTATCACGGGAGTGACCCTCGAATTTGACTTAGGGATTCCGCTTTACGAATCCGGGAGGGAGGTAAACGGGAAATTAAGCCGGACACGAACCCGGGAGGGAGGCGGCCGACCTAGACGATACAACTTTGCCCTTAATCCCGATTCCTTCGATACTCGATGTACTTTGGTGTAATTTAGGTGGATTGAAGCGACATCGTTCCCTAGTCCCTTTTATTCTTGATTAATCGTTATTCCACTAGTTATCATTTTTTCTTATTTTAGTTTCATCTTCTTTTTAGTAGTTCCTTGTCTTAGTTAATATTCATTCACCTAGCTTTAGTCTTTTATCACCAATCTCTATCGACTTAGATAAACAATTAGGATTAAAACGACTAGGAATCACCACGCTCCTTGTGGATCGACCCTCTATTGTGCTACGATTATATCGTGCGCTTGCGAGGTATTAAAACCCCAACAAGTTTTTGGCGCCGTTGCCGGGGAGTTTTAGCGGTACTAGTAGTTTTCATTCTTACGTTTAGACTAAGTTATCACTTGTTTTGCACACTTCGGTGTGCCCTTGCCCGTGATCTAACTTCTACTTTTTAGTTTTTGTATTGCTTTGCATGAGTAGGCGGATCCTTGGGCTTTCACCAATCCATTTGTTGAACCCCGAGATCGAAGCTACGGCAAGGCGGTAGAACGCCGAAAGAAGAAGACATCAAGTGCAACCGCCTTCACCTCCCATTATTTCCGAATCCGAAGAAGAGATTAGATCTGAAGACACAATTGAGTCCGACAAAGAGGTTAATTCTCCGAGACCCCCTTCTCCGCCTCCTCATATGGCTACTATAAGGGAAGAGTCGACACCCCAAGTGGTGTCGCAATCGAGTATTACAAGGCCCGCGGTCGGTGCTAACAACTTTGAGATCAAGCCCGCTCTCATTCAATTCGTACAACAAAACCAATTCTCCGGATTACCCCTCGACAATCCCAATGAGCATATCAATGTGTTCTTAGAAGCGTGCGACAACGTCAAAATTAACGGAGCGTCGGAGGAGGCCATTCGCCTAAGACTTTTCCCGTACTCACTAACGGGAAGAGTCAAGGAGTGGTTGAGGTCCCAACCGGCCGACTCCTTTGATAGTTGGGATAAACTCTCTAAAGCTTTCCTCTTGAAATTCTTTCCGCCGGGTAAGACGGCAAAATACCGTAACGATATAACAAACTTCGTCCAAGAGGATCACGAGTTGCTCTACGAGGCATGGGAAAGGTTCAAAGAGTTATTGAGGCAATGCCCCCACCATGTTATAGCCCCCCACGTGGTTATCCTTACTTTCTACAATGGCGTTCGTTCCGAATATCAATTAGGGTTGGACGCGGCGGCCGGTGGTGCCATCGACTTAGTTCACCATACCGCGGCCATGGGATTTATTGAAAAGATGGCCTCTAATAATCATCATTGGGGTGGGGATAGAAGAAAGTTGAAGAAGCAAGACAATAGTGAGACTTTGAATGCTCTTAATGCAAAGATTGATAATTTGACAAAACAACTTTCTCAATTCAAGCAAGGGGGATCAAGTTCTTCTAAGGAGACCAATGAGTTCTCTTGTGAGTTATGTGGAAGTTCAAGTCATGATGCCGCGGAGTGTTGTGTTTTTACTACCATGGAGCAAGCCAATGGTATATGGGAAACAAACGCAAGACAAAGATTCAACAACAACCAATATCATCCCGGGCAAAGAGCGTTCTTATCTTATGGGAACAAGAACTTCCAAACTCCACTCAATCAACAAAAGAGTACTTTCAATCAAAACTTCCAAAGACCGAATCAAGGCTTTAATCAAGGGTTCAACTTCCAAGCACAAGATACATCGGGTTTTCAAGCAAGAAACTTCCAAGCAAGACCAACATTCAACACCACTCCATTTCAAACCCCTCTCCAAAATCAATTTCAAGTTCCATTCCAAACTTCTACACCCTTCACTACTCCTATACCACAAGTCCCACAACAACAACAAGTTGTGCCACAACAAGCTCCACCACCAAAGTCCAATTTGGAGATACTTATGGAGCAAATGATGAGCACTCAAAATAGTTTCATTCAACGCCAAGACCAACGCCATGAGGAGACTACATCTTCTATTTCTCAATTGAAGAGTCAAGTCCAAAATGCCCAAAGAATCACCGATCATCAAATACAACAACTCGCGAATCAAGTCAACGAGTTGACCGTGTCAAGTGGGACATTTCCGGGTGGCATTAAGGCAAATCCTAAGGGTAACGGCGAATTGAATGCCATTCAATTAAGGAATGGGCGCATATTAGATGAAGTTGTGGTTAACAAGAAGATGAAGACCAATGTTGTGGATGAAGTAAGTGAGGAAGCAAATGGTGAAAAAGAGGGTTCAAATGAAGTGGTTGTTGATAAACCACCTATTGTTGAAGATCAAATTGTACAAGAAACCCCAAAGGCGACTAGTGAAGTCAAAGCATATGTGCCACCGATCCCATTTCCTCAAAGGTTAGCTAGGGCCAAGCTTGAGCAAAAGTATGGGAAGTTCTTGGAGATGATGAAGAGTATGCATATCACACTTCCTTTCCTTGAGGTCATTAGAGACATCCCCTCCTATGGCAAGTTCTTGAAGGATGTCATTTCTAGGAAGTCATATGGTGAGCAATTATCGGTGAGCCTTTCAAAGGAGTGTAGTGCTGTTCTCTTGAACAAATTGCCACAAAAATTGGAAGACCCCGGGAGCTTTACTATTCCATGCTCAATTGGCTCTATCAATATTGAGAAGGCATTTTGTGATCTAGGAGCAAGTGTAAGTCTTATGCCCCTTTCCATCTTTAAAAAGCTTGAAGGCTTTGAGCTAGCCCCCACAAGAGTGTCCCTTCAATTAGCGGATCTTTCCGTTAAATATCCGATGGGGGTAGCCGAGGATGTGCCGATCAAAGTCGGGAACTTAATCATCCCATGTGACTTTTACATCATGGACATTCCCGAAGACACCAAGATTCCCATTATACTTGGTCGTCCATGCCTAGCCACCGGGGGAGCTCTTATTGATGTCAAGAATGGTAAGCTCTCACTTCAAGTCGGGGATGACAAGATGGAATTTTCACTTGAGAAGGCCATGAAAGAGCCTTCAAATGTTGGATCATGCTACCAAGTACAAATGCTTGAAGAGTCTACCATGGAGCAAGATAATCATTATGCCCTTGAGGAGTCCATTGTCGGGAACTCGGAGATGGATGCGATGGAATATACTCTAGCTATGGACTCGATCTTGAAGCAATGCACCACAAGGTCACTAGAAAGCTTGGCCGAGGAAGGGTTATATGAGGAGAGATCTACGCCTCCTCAAGTGGAGTTGAAACCTCTTCCTTCATCTCTTAAATATGCTTTCTTAGATCCTAATGAGTCATACCCCGTTATTGTCAATCGTGCACTTAATGACCATCAAGTACATGACTTGTTGGAAGTTTTGAGAAAATATAGAGAAGTCATTGGGTACACTATTGATGATATTCGTGGTATTAGTCCCGCCTTATGCTCTCATCGTATACTCTTGGAAGATGAGAGCACCTCATCCATTGAGCGTCAAAGACGTCTCAATCCGGCCATGGCCGAGGTGGTGAGGAAGGAGGTGCTAAAACTCCTTGACGCTAATATCATTTATCCAATCTCGGATAGTAAGTGGGTGAGTCCCGTTCATGTCGTCCCTAAGAAAGGTGGGACGACGGTTGTCAAGAATGATAAAGGAGAATTAGTGTCTACTAGGCCAATTACCGGGTGGCGCATGGTCATAGATTACCGTCAACTCAACAAAGCCACCCGGAAAGACCTTTTCCCCCTCCCCTTTATAGACCAAATGTTGGAACGCTTGGCCAAACATTCTTACTTTTGTTATTTGGATGGATTTTCGGGATTTTTCCAAATCCCGATCCATCCCGATGATCAAGAGAAGACTACATTCACTTGCACTTACGGGGTGTACGCTTACCGTCGTATGCCCTTTGGGTTATGTAATGCGCCGAGCACGTTCCAACGTTGCATGATGTCTATTTTTTCCGATTTTGTGGAAAAGACCCTTGAAGTATTTATGGATGATTTCTCCGTTGTAGGGTTTTCTTTTGAAAATTGTTTGGAAAACCTTGATAAGATCCTACAACGGTGTAAGGAAACCGGGCTTACACTAAATTGGGAAAAATGTCACGTTATGGTGACGGAGGGGATAGTCTTAGGCCATGTAGTGTCTAATAGGGGAATAGAAGTTGATAGGGCGAAGGTCGAGGCCATTGAAAAATTGCCTCCACCTAGTAACGTTAAGGGGATTCGTAGCTTTCTTGGTCATGCAGGGTTTTACCGCCGCTTCATTAAAGATTTTTCCAAGATAGCTAGACCCTTAACGGAACTCCTCGCCAAGGATGCTTCTTTTATCATGACTAATGCTTGTCTTGATGCTTTTGATAGGTTGAAGAATGCTCTCATTTCGACCCTATAATCCAACCACCGGATTGAAGTATCCCTTTCGAGCTCATGTGCGATGCAAGCGATTTTGCCATTGGAGCAGTTTTGGGACAAAGGAAAGAAGGCAAACTTCATGCTGTACATTATGCGAGCAAAACATTAGACTCCGCTCAAGCAAACTACACCACTACCGAGAAGGAGCTTCTAGCGGTGGTGTACTCCATGGAGAAATTTCGATCTTATCTTGTAGGATCAAAGGTTATTGTCTACACCGACCATTCGGCTCTAAAGTATCTCATGGCCAAGAAAGATTCCAAGGCTCGTTTACTCCGTTGGGTTTTACTCCTCCAAGAGTTCGATATTGAAGTCCGGGACAAGAAGGGAACGGAAAATGTGGTCGCCGACCATTTATCTCGTCTAGTGCTTGATGATCGTGATCCGGAAATTCCTATCGACGATTCTCTTCGAGATGACCATCTATTAGCCCTATCAATGGTAGAAGCCCCATGGTATGCCGATTTTGTGAATTATATTGTGTCGGGGATTGTGCCTCAAGACTATGACTCCCACAAAAAGAAGAAGTTCTTCCATGATGTTAAGCAATTTCATTGGGATGATCCCAACCTATACAAATCATGTGCCGACGGTTTATTCCGAAGATGTGTACCCTATGATGAAGCCAAGTCTATTATAATGCATTGTCATGACATGCCTTGTGGCGGCCACGCAAGCTCGATGAAGACATCCGCTAAGATCCTACAATGCGGATTTTATTGGCCCACCATCTACCATGACGTAGCCGCCTACGTCAAGAGTTGTGACAAATGTCAAAGGAGCGGGAACATATCAAGGCGCCATGAGATGCCACTACAATATATGCTCGAGGTCGAGATTTTCGATGTGTGGGGAATAGATTATCAAGGTCCTTTCCCCTCCTCTTGTGGGAACGAGTATATCTTAGTGGCGGTGGATTATGTGAGTAAGTGGGTTGAGGCAATTCCCACTAAAACTTGTGATGCGAAATCGGTGATGAAACTCTTGACCAAGATCATATTCCCTAGATTTGGAGTCCCGAGGGTCTTGATTAGTGATCGGGGTACTCACTTCCTTGAGAGAACATTGGCCACCATGCTCAAGAAATATGGGATTCAACACAAGAAGAGTCTTGCATATCATCCGCAAACAAATGGACAAGCGGAAATTTCCAATCGTGAAATCAAGGCGATTCTTGAGAAAACGGTCAACCGGTCGAGGAAGGATTGGGCATTGAAAATTGATGAAGCTCTATGGGCGTATCGCACGGCCTTCAAGACCCCCATCGGAACTTCCCCATTCCGTCTCATATACGGGAAAGCTTGTCATCTTCCCGTTGAGATGGAACACAAGGCATATTGGGCGATAAAGCATCTCAACTTGGATATGAAGAAAGCGGGTGAAAAGAGGCTACTCGACTTAAATGAGCTTGATGAATTCCGTCTCCATGCATATGAAAATGCAAAGATTTACAAAGAGAAGACTAAAAAGTTCCATGACAAGAACTTGGTAAGGAGCGAATTCAAAGAAGGCGAGTTAGTTCTCCTCTTCAATTCAAGATTGAGGTTATTCCCGGGGAAGCTCAAGTCAAGGTGGTCGGGACCGTTCAAGGTTGTAAGAGTATTCCCTTATGGCTCGGTGGAGATTAAAGGGAATGAGGAAATATTCAAAGTCAATGGTAGCCGACTCAAGCACTATTTTGTCGGCCAACCAATTCAAAGGGAAATCGCTTCACTCAAGTTCAACTAATCTCATTCATTAAGGATATCATTATTGTATATTCTCATCTACTTCATTCGGTTGAGCCAACGACCTTAAACAAAGGCGCTTCGAGGGAGGTAACCCCGATTCTTGACACTTTTTCCTTTTCTTCTTCTTTATTGGATTTTCTTGAAGGAGCACTTTTGTGACGAATTACATCGTCTTTGGAGCTCAATTAAGGGTTTGGTGCATCTTGGGATGGATTTGGAGGGCCAAAAGTCGAAAAATTGAGAAAATATGGGTAGTAAGAGTTACGCACGTTGCACCGTGCGTAACGAAAACAGAAGGAAGCGACCGTGCTCAAGTGACCGTGCGTAACTCACTCACTGTGCGTAAAAATAAAATAAAATAATAATAATAATAATAATAATGCACGGTTTACCCGACACCCCCCCCCCCCTCATATCCCACTAATACTATTATTATTATCATTACTATCATACTACCTTCATCTTCATCTTCCCCAACTCCCATCTTCATACCTTCAAACATCCCCATTAAACCCCCATTCCACCTTCAACCTAATTTTCTCATTAATCCTTCAAAATTAACCCAAATCCCCCAATTTTTGCACCATTCTCTTCCTTGTCACTTCCTCTCTAATCCACACTATACAAATTCCACCATAAACAACAAAACTTCACCAACACAAATTTCTTAGATCTGTTTTTTGTAGTCATCTCTACACCTTCAAATCGACTCATCTTTTGAAGGATGGCTATTTAAACCGTGCTGATTCTTTTTGGACAACAATTGATTGATTCCGGGCGAAAAAAAATAAAAAAATTCCGGGTTGGACACGGGTTGAAGACAGGCTAGAAGCGAATTTATTTGTCTACTCATTAAGCTAGCATCCATCAATGGCCCTAAAAAGACCATTTTCATCAGGTATGGATGCTCCTTCTTCTTCTTCTTCTAATCCGATCCTTGTTCGACAATCTGTGAATCAACACAAATATAAGCATGAAAATGTGAGTTTCCGCACTGAAAAACAACGGGCAAAATACAAGGCACTTCTAAAATTACCTTTTGACCCAACTCGGTTTTTCCACCGAGAAACCACCATGGCTATGGGAATTGATGGTGAATTAGAAGTTTTGCTTGCTAGGTTAAATTGTCCGATTGGGTTTATGCATGCTTATTCCTACCAATCCTTAACTTGTGAATTCCTTGCTACACTTACGACCGAGACCTCGGGTCCAAATCCTACCATATCATTCCAACTCTTAGGTAACGAAACTACCTTGAGTTTAGACCGATTGGCCCAATTTCTCGGCATAAATTTCATCCACCTTGCCCCGGGAAAGGCCTCCCGAAAATCCGCCGTGCTTAAGGAAAGGGGAGAGTTTTGGGAGGAGATATCTAGGAATGATATAGACTATGAGGCTAGGGCTACAACCCTTAGTGAGGTGAAAAATCCCGTTCTCCGCTACGTATTGCGCCTTTTCTCGAATATCCTCATAGGCCCGTATGAATCGCACCACCGGGTTAGTGCTTTAGCGTGTCAAGCGCTCATGGAGGTCTTGACCCATCGGCCCCTATCCATGGATTTTACTAAGGCCGTAGTCATGCACCTTTACTCCATGAACCTAGTCAACCCTCCAACGGTAGTGGGCGGAGGCCTAGTAACTTTGATAGCCCAAGGATTAGGCATGAACCGAGAACCGGAACCTCGAGCTTTGGGTGGGACATACATTGACCTTGAGTACCTTTCGTCCTCCATTAGCCCCGTCTCAATTAATGGGATGACCCGAATTCGATTCAACATAACCCATCTCCGATCCATCCTACTCCCGGATCCACCTCATTTCACAATTCATAGACGGGAAAATTGGGGAATGCCTCTTCGAATGAATGAATACACTCGCAAAAACATTCATGTTGATTGGGACCCGGCCAACTGCGACCACAACCCCTCCCGCATTATTTACGAGACCGAGGACATTGAGAAGGAAGATGAGGGTCGAATTCTAGAGCCACCCCGCCCATCTTTCCATCAATCCGGCCCATCTTCGTCGAATGTCGGTCAACAATACGGCTATAGCCAACCACCACCATTTGGGTTTTGGCAAGGTTACCAACAACCGGGCTATGCCCCTTGGGACATGTCCGCCTTTAGTGCCCAAATATCCTCACTTTCGGACCTTGTGACCTCCAACCACGAGGAGAACCGTAGGTCCATTGAGGAACTCCGCACAACATCCCGACAACAACATGAGGAAGCGATGGGATCGATTAACCGAATTGAGAATTCGGTCAATTCTTTTTTTGAAAGCTTCTATTCTCGTTTTCCCCCTCCCCAATGAACTTCATGACAAGGTTTAGTGTGGGGAGGTGGCTTTGGGTTGTGTTGGTGGTTGTTAAGGAGTAGAGTGGTTGTTTTGTATGGTAAGCGGTGGGTGAGGGTAGTGGTGAGAATAGGAGGGAGTTGGTGGGGATGTGGGTGAGAGTGGTGATGTGAATGAGACGGTGAGTGTAGTGATGTCGGGATAAGGTTTATGCTAGAGGATGTGGTGGATTTTTATGTGATGGATTTTTGTGTGGTGAAATTTTTGTGTGGTGGAACTTTGATATGTTGTTAGTGAGGAATGATGAGAGTACGACTATTGCTCCCAGAAATTCGGTGATGTGATTACACCGAATTTCCATTTTCGAAAAATCCAAAATTATTGCTTCCGGATTTTCGGTGACGTGATTACACCGAAAATCCTTTGAAAAATCCAAATGTTTTGCTCCCGGTGCTTTAGTGACTTGATTACACTAAAGCACCACTTGAAAATCCAAATTTTTACTTATTCATTTTATTTTCTTTCATTTTCTCGTAGATTTTCTTAGTTTTTTTTTATTTTTTTAAATTTTTCCCTTAGTCTTTTCCCTAGCTCTTTCTATTTTCTTACTAATTTCCATCTTGCATTTTGCACTGAGGACAATGCAAGGTTCAAGTGTGGGGAGGAGTCTTAGCTTAGCTCTTTTCAAAAATTTAAAAACCATAAAAATCTCAAAAATCCAAAAAGATTTTGTTTCTAGTTTTTTAGTGTGTCTAGTTTAATTTAGTGTAGCTTGTGTACATATATTTTTTTTTGTGTGGTTTCCTCTTTTTCTCTTGTGTAGGTAAACAACCCGTCGGACGCCAAAAAATCAAAATCCGAGGTAGATGGATGAAGACCGCTCCGGTATATTCTTTCCACCTTATTCTTTTTTCCTTGCATTTGTTGAAGGAGGATGGGATTTTGATTGTATTGGAGGTTCTTGGATGAACATTTGGGTTGTTGGTTGTTTGCTTGCTTGTGGAAATCGATTCATTTGTGTTTTGCTTTATTTGTTTTCTTTATTTTTGTGTGATTAGTGTCTAGTTTAGTGTGTCTTAGAGTAGTGTAAAACTTTTCGAAAACCTAGTCTTGAAGCTTATTTTTGGAGCTACATTCTCTTATTAGTTTTACTTACCTTGATGTAGGACTTGAATCTAGTAGAATAGCTTTAAAATACTAGGTTTATCGACATTCTAGCTTAGGTCCACCCTTCCTACCAAATAGATTACTCGGGGGTTTGCATTTGACCATTTTGATCCCCCGTGGTGTGAAAACTCCTTGGTTACCGTGTCTCGTGTTCCTAGGTGACCTTTACTCTTATGACCGTTTATATAATCCAAGTTTACCTATCAAATATCACAAATATCTTCCACAATAATTTTTGCCTTTTGTTTTTGGTGATTCTATTACATGATGCTTCCCCCACTTCAAAATCGAAAAAAAAAAAAAACGAAAATCGAAAAAAAAATCGAAAAAGAAAGAAAAGAAGAAGAAGAAAGAAATCAAGGGGAGAAAGAAGTGAAAAAACTATGAAAATCGAAAAAAAAAAAGATCACCACACATCAAAATAAATAAATTTTCCGTTGATTTGGGGAGCCATCGTGAAGGGCCTACCGAGGGACCGAGTTCCTGAGGAAGGAAGATAGCGGTGGTAAACCGGTCATTGGAACTATCACTTTTCTATTTCCATTTTTACTTGGATTATTTGGTCATATTGAGTTTTGGGACGATCCTTCTCTTTATTTCATAAAGAGGTCGAGGCACACTTACCTACAGTGTTTTATAACGCCACGGTTCTACCTTTCCACGCCATCTTACGCCCTCTTGTAATTTATTTGGAAGGTTGGGAGGAAATTTGCTAGATTATCGATGTTCATAGTAATTTATAGCTATAGTATTAGATTTTTGTCCATGTCTTGTAGGTTAACTAGTTTGAGAATGTTAGTTTTCATAATAGGTGGATGATTAGTGTTTTTCCCCGCCGTCTTGATGAGGGTGACGGTGTTTTCTTTTTTGTGATGCAAACATGCCTTGTATTTATGTGCTTAATCGATTGTTTGCGTCAAAAGTTTTGTGCAAGACCCAACTTGCCTTGCAACAGGATACCTATCCTCATGGTATGTCGTTGTGAGTTGAAGGGGCGTTGAGTGCGCTAATACTCATGCGGTTAGTAATAGTTTAGTAGTCGAGGGATGCTTATATCGTGCATTCACTCCTTATAGCCTAGATGTTTGTCTTTGCCTTTGTCGCGCTTACTCGAGGACGAGTAAATGTCTAGTGTGGGGAGGTTGATAACTCCGTTATTGACCGTATTTCTACACCTTTTTGACATTTATTTAGCCTCGATTGATCGCATTTTCTTAGGCATTTTGGCTCATTCCGTCTATCTTTTGTGTTACGCGGGTTTTTGTGTTTTCTCTTTGTTTTTAGGCGTTTTCGTATCGAAAGCGGTGAAACCCGAGAGCACCCGAGTAAAGCGAAGCTCGTGGACCGAGTTCGAGCCTAGACAAGCGCATAGAAGACCAAAAACGGGAAAATATAAGAGGAAAGAGTTACGCACGATGCACCGTGCGTAACGAAAGCAGAAGGAAGGCACCGTGCGCATGTGACCGTGCGTAACCTACCGACCGTGCGCAACTCCGGTTTCTTATTTTTCCCCTGTTTTTGGCCCGGTTTTTGTGTAACCTAATTCCAACGTATAAATACTCGAATTTTATCATTTTGCCTCTCAAGCTTTCATTACACAAGACATACTAGTTTGAATTCTTAGGGTTTTAGAGAGGGTTTGTAGTCTTTGAAGATCTTCATCTTCCTTATTGTCCAAGATTCAAGCTTTTTATGATTATTGTTTGGGGTACAAACATGTGGTTCCCGGCTCGAGCGGCGGTTCGGCTCTCATCGGGATCCGGATGCGAGTCGTCGGCGTTCCTGCAAGGTGAACTCCGGCCCCAAGGGATTGCCCCCGGGGCGGAGCCTCCGACGCCCAAGTCAGTATATTGTGTATGTTTATGTGTTATGTATAAGTCGTATCATAGTTAAGATCGAGATGGTGGAGGGAGTAGTAATGAATTCGCCTCCCCTTCCTCTATACCAAAATGGGGTATTTATAGAGGAGGGGAGAGGTGGTGACATCGTCGTAGTGATGTCGCCCGGGTGATGTCGTCCGATGACATCATCTGGGTGATGTCATGAGGAGTCTACTTCGAGTCGACTAGTGGCAACTCGTAAGGACGGTCAGCCAGTACGAGGATCCGATTGACACGGGATCTGGCCGGTACGAGGGTCCGGCCGACCCGAGGTTTGGCCGGCGCGGGGACCGGCCGAGCCGGAGCTCGGTCTACGCGGGGTCCGGCCAGACCGTGGATCGGTCGAGCCGAGATCGGGGTCCGATGCCTAAGGACGGCCTATATGCCCGAGGTCGGACCTACACGTCTGTCTAAGTCGGCCTACATGTCTGGGGGTTTTATCCCCCATCAATTTGCCCTCAGCAGAGTCGGATACTAGTGTCAGGGTCTGGTGCCGAGTGTGGTCGACCTATGAGATGGATGGTGTACTTGACTTTACTTTGAGTAATATCAAGTGTTTAGCCTTACAAATACGATAGGAGTCGTTGAAGCTTTTTGCCCGGTTTTGGATGATCAATAATCGAGAATCATTTCTCCAGATCAATTTGCTCAAATAAAGAGCTTGGCCCTGTGCGCAGCGGTAGTCAAAGGATACATGATGAATAGCCTTTTCACGGACCGGGGCTGCGTGAGGCATCGCGGTTTTTCTCGGGAGACGGTAATACTCAGAGGGACATAACCCATGCCCGGTAAACTATATGATAACGTCGTGAATGCAACGGCCGATATACCTCGGAGGGACGTAACCCATACCCGGTAAACGATATGATAACGTCGTGAATGGAACGACCGATATACCTCGGAGGGACGTAACCCGTACCCGATAAACAATATGATAACGTCGTGAATGGAACGACCGATATACCTCGGAGGGACGTAACCCGTACTCGGTAGACGATATGAAAACGTCGTGAAGGGAACGACAAATATAACTCGGAGGGGCGTAACCCATACTCGGTAGACGATATGAAAATAAGCCTAAGAGGAGTCATACCTTTGTTTTTTTTATAGTAGCACTTGGAGGGACGTAACCCGTGCCCGATAAATGATAAATGATCCATGGAAGGGACAAACCACGATTGATACAATTCGGAGGGACGTAGCCTCTGCCTGGTGTTTAGCCGCTACTCTCTTTGCGGAGACATGCCAGAGGTCTCGGAGGCCGGTGCCCCAATGTCGTGCGCATGGTTTGTTGGACGACATCGTTCACTCGGGGGCCGACGTCGTCGCCTACTTGGAGGCTGCCGTCTGTGGTTAAGACCTACCGACGGGCTTGCCGAGGGCTTATGCCCCCATACTATGGATGGAGGACCCTCCGGTTAGCCGGTTGCCGAAGGATATATGATGAATAACCTTTTCCCAGAACCGTGGTTGTTTTAAGCGTCGTGATCTTTCTTGAAAGATGATAATACCTATAGGGACGTAACCCGTGCCCGGTAAGTAATAAAAAGAAATAAGCCAAAGAAAGTGTACCTTTACTTTTGACGATAGCGCTTGGACTTGGAGGCTTATGCCCCCACACTGCGGGTGGGGGGAGATTTGGCCAGGGAGCCGGCTGTGGTCAGGCCACAGGCGGTTCCCGACTTATGCCCCCACACTTTGGGTGGGGAGATTTGGCCGGTAGGCCGGCTGTGGTCAGGCCACAGGCGGTTCCCGACTTATGCCCCCACACTCTGGGTGGGGGGAGATTTGGCCGGTAGGCCGGCTGTGGTCAGGCCACAGGCGGTTCCCGACTTATGCCCCCACACTCTGGGTGGGGGGAGATTTGGCCGGTAGGCCGGCTGTGGTCAGGCCACAGGCGGTTCTCGACTTATGCCCCCACACTCTGGGTGGGGGGAGATTTAGCCGGTAGGCCGGCTGTGGTCGGGCCACAGGCGGTTCCCGACTTATTCCCCCACACTCTGGGTGGGGGGAGATTTGGCCGGTAGGCCGGCTGTGGTCGGGCCACAGGCGGTTCCCGACTTATGCCCCCACACTCTGGGTGGGGGGAGATTTGGCCGGTAGGCCGGCTGTGGTCGGGCCACAGGCGATTCCCGACTTATGCCCCCACACTTTGGGTGGGGGGAGATTTGGCCGGTAGGCCGACTTTTGGTGGGGTGTCCATTCTTCGTGGTAGGTGAATAAGGGCTCCCCCCCTTATTGCCCCCTGCCCATTATCTGTGAGAGTAATGAACAGGTGATGGGTAGATATCGAGCTTTTTCCGCTGCTCAACATTGTCGGTCGCCATATTTTTTCCTCCCTTTGCGAGGCCAAGATTTTCTAAGGTCGAGGCCGACATAAGTGTGTGGCCGGTGGTCTAGCTTTTCGGCGTTGAAGATGGCCGGTGGTCGAGCTCGTCGGCGCCGAAGATGACCGGTGCGACAGGACTGAGCCGGTTCTAAGGTGGCCGGTAGTCAAGCTTCGTCGGCATTTGAAGATGGCCGGTGCAATAGGATTGAGCCGGCTCTAAGGAAGCTGGTGTCGGTGGTAGTGTCGATGAGGCTGAGAGTTTGATCGAGTTTGTCAATTCGTCAAAGTTAATGGTGCGTCCGTTGACCGGGACGATGCTTGGCGGTGAGAGTGATCACGAGGCCGAGATGTTGATCGGATCGTCAACTCGTCAAAGTTTGGTGTCCGTTCGTTGACCGGGACGATGCTTGGTTTAGGAGTGGGCTTATTTTGTGTTTGCGCGTTTCTTTCGGGCTCCAAAGTTTATTGAGGTCATGAAAACACCCAAACCTTATAATTACTTTTTTCCAGAGGTAGAGAGTTGTCATCCACTTTTAGGAATTTGATCCACCAAAGTTGAGTGGGCCAATCTGCCAACCTCTTCAAGTGACCCCTTTTTCTTGGACCTTTATAGGAGTATTTTTTGCTATGTCTTGATTTTCTTTTCTCAATAAAGAATAATCATGACCCAAACCATTATGCTTCTCACGGCCCGTCTTCTTCGACCCCTCTTCCCCAAAACATTCGTCTGCTTTTAATGAGTCAATGGCAAGCATAGCACTCAAACTATTTAATGAGTCAGGCATATAGGTCGTCCTTCACTCAAACCCCGGGCCGACCTCCAACCCATCTGATACAAACCAAAATGTTAGTAAGAATGTATATTAGTAAATTTGTCTTTTATTTCTTACTAGTTGGAAAGCCCGTGCGATGCACGGGCCGATTTTTAGTGACAATGATAATGACACCAAATTAGAGGATTGTATAAATTTGTGAGACTATTCAATAGTAGAAAGTAAGTCGAAGGTAAAAGTATGTCTAATAGTAAAGAAATAATATCCACATACGTGAATGTGTTTTTTGGGAGGTCATATACGCGATAAACGTCAAATTAAATTATACGCGTGCATTGCATTTAAAACTCGTAATATCTCTCTTTAAGACAATACCCGGTAAATATTTGTGCTGATAGTTGATATCTAAGAACCAATAATGACTTCAATTTGTACAAATACGGAGTATTTTTTATTTGGTCTAACATTTTTACTATATTAACCTCACTTTTTACTTATAACTACAATTATAGAAATGAAAAATATTTAATTTATACATTTGACGTTATTCTTTCAATGACAATGACATTATTCTTTCAATGTGAGATAGTTTTTACTTAATTTTATAGTCTTAAAAGCTCTTTAATTTTTCTCGATATTTAAGCACGAATTATATAATGAAAATTCATCGTCCTATTATATAATTTTTCGATGTGAGATAGAGTTTTTTTCTAAGACTCAAAAGATGTTTGGTTAATATCTGTTGACGAATGATTACTCTTATTTATAATAAAGAATTTAATCAGCTCATCCTAATTTTTCGATGTGGGATAATTTTACTTAATTTTATGTCTTAAGAGATTAATGATCAAAAGATTTTTTTGTTGATATCTAAGAACGGATGATTATATTTATAATATAGAAATTTATCAGCTTAATATAATTTTTGTGAGATGATTTTACTATTTCTATATGTAATAAATTAATTACTTTTTCGAGCAAATAATATGAAATTTTTCGATGTGAGATAGAGTTTTTCTAAAACTCAAAAGATGTTTAGTTTATATCAATGAAATTCATGACTTTGTAATAATTTTTCGATTTGAAATTTTTTATTCAAGTTTATAATCTTAAAAGTTTTTTAAGACTCAAAGTGTGGATAATTTACAGTTTTAAGAACTCTTTTTAATTAAGACTCAAAAGATTTCTGATTAATATGTAAAGACGATGATTACTTTTATATATGTAATACAATTTCATCACTTTTTTGTAATTTTTCGATGTGAAATAATTTTTACTTCAATTTATAGCCTCAAGAGGAATATTATAAGATTCAAAAGATTTTTGATTAATAATTTTTCGATGTGAGTATAATTTTTTGATTAGTAATCAAATGGAACGGAGGGAGTATAATTTTTCGATGTGAGATTATGTTATTCAAGTTTGTAGTCTTATTAAAATATTTTCTAAGACTCAAAAGTTATTTTTTTTATGTGGGATAATTTACTGTCTTAAGAGCTCATTTTAAGACCCAAAGGAACACATGATTACTCTTATTTATAATATAAAATCATCATATTATTTTAATTGTTTCGATGTGGAATAATTTTTAGTTTGTAGTCTTATTAAGAGTTTTTCTAAGACTCAAAAGTTTGTTGGTCGATATTCAAAAACAATGATTACTCTTATTTATATTATATATTTCCAAAAGCTCTTCATAATTTTTCGATGTGGGATAATTACTTAAGGTTATAATCTTAAGAGTTCTTTATGAATCAAAAGATTTTTGGTGGATATCTAAGAACGGATTATTACTCTTATTTATAATATAGAATTTCATCACCTTATTATAATTTGTCGATGTGGAATAACTTTAATATCTTTATATGTAATAAATTCGATGTGGAATAACTTTAATATCTTTATAGGTAATAAATTCATCACTTTTTCAAGCAAATAATATGAAATTTATACTCTAATGAAAGCATTTTCTACCACGGATCTAATTAATTCATTTTTATAATTTTATTTACGATAACTTTTTGTTAAACGAAATTTAAAGATTTTTATATGAAAATTATAAAACATCACATTAATATAATAGATTAAATATATTATTGTAATAATTGAAAGATTCTCTGTTTGATTTTTATTATTATTAATGATACTTTCCTAAATTGAGTTTTGATTTAACGGACCAATCACATCGCTCGAAAACTTCCTCCTTTATATATATATATTGATTCTCCAAGTTATATGTCCTATATATAGACATTAGTGAGTTGTAATGAGGTATCCAAGAATTCATGAATGAAAGTTAAGCTTTTCTACTATCTTATCTTCCATTTTCTCTCTAATTTCATCCAAATCCATTGATTAATCCTAGGTGATTCCTTTCCTCACCACAGATTATTCTAAAGATCACCTAACCTATCAACTAATTAGTCGAACAGTTAAATCGATCATATCATCTATTTACTTCATTTTTTACGATTGTATCATTTGGTATCAGAGCCAAATTTCCTCCATAGCTGTATTCTCGGTAGATTCATCACCATTAGACAAAACTCCAAAAAAATACTCCATATAATAACCCTTCTTACAAAATCACCAGAAAAAAAAAATATCCCATTCTATTTTTTTAATAACTCCATATTACAAAATCTAACTCCCACTCTCCTACTTACCTGTGACCATACTCCATTCTATTTTTTTAATCAAATCAAAATTAGATGCTCTAGACTTTGGATGATGGCAATTTCCGACGAGATTAAGACACTCAAAGTGGAAATGAAGAAATTGGCGGCGGCGATTGAAGGATTCGCTCTAAATTTGGCTGCCCAAGGTAAGGTTGATTATAGCAAGTTACCATGGTACTCCTCTAATTATATTGTTGGTGACTCGATCAAGTTGTGTGGGAACTCCCTCTGTACTGCTACGTCTTTAGTCGGAAACAAGGAGGCGACGGAGTCGCGACCCGTTATCTTTTCTCCGGAGAATGACACTACACTTACTACACACAAGGTGTTCGATGAAAGTCCTGACCCGAATTTATGTTCAAATCAACTAGCAATGAGTGTAACGAATTTTACTAGTGCCCAAATGTATGCTCATGGTAATTTACAAGCTGATTCACAATGTGTAATACCAAATTTTGGGGTAGATGATAAAGGAGAAGATGTCACTGAGCCCATGTTTGGATACAATATGCCGTCAAACACTCAATTACACTCTGCCTACAAGATGTTCGATGAATTTCCTATTCCAACCTTTATTCTGGAAATGGCTCAAGCTGCAAAGGTTGCCGAACTTAACTCGATTCGAGACGATTACGAGCCTGAGACAGACCCATATTGTGATGACCAGAAGGCACGCCCCATTCACAATGAGCAACTATTTTCAAGCTTGGTTCAACAAAGGCCACTCGATATCTCTTACTTTCGCTTGTCAAAAGTGTTTACATCAAGGCTCCGGTTTGCCAGGTTTGAATCTCGGGTACCTTTACATACTAAGGTTTCTTATTTACCCCTTAATGTTAAACATATACTGTATCATCCAAGTTGTCCGGTTTTAGCTTTTGACCATGAATTCGATATGGATTAAAAATGGGCGACAAATCAATACAAATTATTTGATCCTAGAGTCTTGTTTTCACGCATAAGCTTGGTTGACCTATGTCATTTTAAGCTTTTGGGGCTGAGATCTAGGTGGGTATTCCCTACTAATTACAAGGAGGTACATAGTTGGGGTATATTAGACATGGGATTGTCTTTTTGTAATGAATTAGGTGTCATATTTGAGCTCCCTTCATTCCAATATGATCTTGCTCGTTCTTCTTTTGATGGTATAACCACATATGATATGCTGATAAGTCATAAACTTGATTTCATTGGTTCTTTGCCTAAGTTCAACCTCCACTATAGCATCTACATTTGCAGGTTTATGATCATTAGTGGTGCTTGTTATGGCAAGAGTGCGGTAAGGTCAAATTCCTTTTCTAACCCCACCCTTGAGGACAAGGGTGATTTTAGGGGTGTGGAAGATACTAGTAAGGAATGTAATTGGGAATCCAATCGTTTAGTCTTATGGCTTAACTACATCACTAATAGGACAAGGAAAGGGGTTGGATTTCTTACTTATGTCTTTGACCCGGGTGGTTTGTATTAGCAAATTAATGTTTTGGATGGCCAAATTCTTGATTCTAGCAAGGAATTATGTGGAAATGTGTTACATTATATTCCATTCATGGTGTCATTACCTTGCGTTTTATGTGCTCAATTTCGTGAGGGGTTTGATAAAGTATATGGAGTAAATGAGGGACAGAATAGTAATTATATCTTTTGGACAAAGAAAGTCACATGTGCTGGTCAGATTATTCTGTGGAGCGGTTGGAGTGGCAAACTTATTTTGATGAAGCATATTGATCGAGTTCGTATTCAGACAACAATAGCATTGATGAAGTATGTTAACCTTGGGTTGGCTTGAGAAATCTTACATGACCAACAACTTGCTTCCATTCTAAAGGAGACGAAGCTACTCTCTTTAGTGACTGGGATTATCAAGATTAGAGCAAGACTTGAATGGAGACCGGGTCTTTCACTAGAGCATGACGAACAAAGCCCGAATGACACCATCTTTGTCTTTGATCCAGGTGGATCGCACATAGCTAAGGGATGTCTTGGTGAGCCAAACCGGATCCTTGAGGACAAGGATCATTTGATGGGGTGAGTAATGATACAAACCAAAATGTTAGTAAGAATGTATATTAGTAAATTTGTCTTTTATTTCTTATTCTCCAAGTTATATGTTCTATATATAGACATTAGTGAGTTGTAATGAGGTATCCAAGAATTCATGAATGAAAGTTAAGCTTTTCTACTATCTTATCTTCCATTTTCTCTCTAATTTCATCCAAATCCATTGATTAATCCTAGGTGATTTCTTTCCTCACCACAGATTATTCTAAAGATCACCTAACCTATCAACTAATTAGTCGAACAGTTAAATCGATCATATCATCTATTTACTTCATTTTTTACGATTGTATCACCATCCAGCCGAGATTAGTTGACGTCGTGGTCGAGGGCTGATAGTACCCGGCTGGTGGTTGGGCTTCCCGGCGTTAAAGATGACCGGGGTGGTGACCGCGGGTCAGCGTGATTATAGACCGACGTGAGATGTAGTTGGCAAATTTCGTCAAGAGACCGAGTCTGGTGGCCAGTTTTAAGTCAATTTTCGGCCGACTATGCTGTCTTAAGTGGCCGACCAAAATTGGTTGTTTGTCGAGTCACGGGTCGACTCGAGCAGACCATCGCCGGCTTGGATGGTGATGACGACGTGGCCGTCGGAGTTTTTGATTTTGACATGGTCCGGCTGACACGCGGATACCGAGGTGGACCGATCCATTTGGAAATATTGAAAATGGCGTTCAGTTAGTGGAGACGAGGTTGACGTCATTAATAATAGAGTTGATATCCGCCGAATTGACGGTTAGTTCGTCCGCCGAGACGGTTCATCGTAACGGTGCTGGTCGACTCTGGTCGTCTTAAGGTTGCTCAGGGCGCCGACATTGCTAGATCCGACATTTATCTTGGCCGACCTATTTGGGTAGCTCCTTTGATTATTGTCGGCCCGAAATACTTGTTTGCCTCGCTTGCTTGAATGGGCCATTTTATTTGGACTAACTGGGCCGTTCTGGGAATAATGGTCCACCAACCCTTCTAAGAATTCGCCGGCTAAGTCGGTGGCGTCGGCCTGAGATTTTTGGTGACGTGGCAGGTCGCTTCTGTTGACGGCGGCGCCGAGGGCCTAGCTGTGGTTGGCTATCTCTGCCATGACGTGTGTTGGCTAGCCAAGGCCGAGGAGGTGGTCGGCCTGAGTATTCTCTGATGAGCCGGCACATTTTTGTGGTCGGCAGTGGATTTTTGTGGCATGAGTCGGTATGAGCTCACGATGGTGGTGGCCGGCGTGGTCCGTCTTTGTTGATTCAGGGTTCTTAAGTTTAATTTTGAAGTGTAGCTTGTTTTTACTTTTCTGTCGTGGTCGGCTTCTTGGATGGCCGAGGTATGGGGCGTGGCCGGCGAAGTCCCTGATGTTGAATAAGGTTCCGGGCCTGGTCAACCGATGCTCTAC
Source organism: Agrostemma githago (assembly GCA_958450325.1). Taxonomy (NCBI): domain Eukaryota; kingdom Viridiplantae; phylum Streptophyta; class Magnoliopsida; order Caryophyllales; family Caryophyllaceae; genus Agrostemma; species Agrostemma githago. Next base: position 57,623,064 of record OY288259.1, on the reverse strand, counting down.
ACGTATTATATACACGTGATATGTTTTATTTTCTTGAGGATGGTAATCCTTAGAGTGCGGGGGCTTCTTGGTTTTGAGGTGGCCGTTATTTGAGCCGGCGATCGATCCGGCGACAGCTTTTAGCTTGGAGACTCTCTCCTATGGGTTTCTTCTAACAATGATGTGAGAAACTTTAAATCTCTTCCGTCTTTCCAAACTTTGGTTTGCCATTGATATAGATAGAATATAGAAATTTAAGGAGTATTAGATTGGCTCTGCCACTGAGAGTTTCATGACAAAGTTACAGAAGCTTTTTTAGGTAGATGGACTTTCACAATTCGTATTTCTTTTCTTTAAATTAATCATCTATGCCTTGTTCCTCCAACACACATTTCTAATAAAAAACAGTAGATCTAGAACTCTAGGGAGATTCCTACACCACTTATTCATAACAATCAATTTGGCATCTCCATCTCTGTCTAGTGCCCAGACAAAGAATTATTTTTGTAAAAATTGTTTTGGTAGTGGTCGATTTTTTGTGTGGATCGTTCTTCAAGATGGAATACTAGATCCGAAAAAATTGATTTTTGGGAGTAGGCAACTTTTTTGTTCAAGTTCCCCACAGACGGCGCCAATTGTTTGGGGTACAAACATGGTTCCCGGCTCGAGCGGCGGTTCGGCTCTCATCGGGATCCGGATGCGAGTCGTCGGCGTTCCTGCAAGGTGAACTCCGGCCCCAAGGGATTGCCCCTGGGGCGGAGCCTCCGATGCCCAAGTCAGTATATTGTGTATGTTTATGTGTTATGTATAAGTCGTATCATAGTTAAGATCGAGATGGTGGAGGGAGTAGTAATGAATTCGCCTCCCCTTCCTCTCTACCAAAATGGGGTATTTATAGAGGAGGGGAGAGGTGGTGACATCGTCGTAGTGATGTCGCCCGGGTGATGTCGTCCGATGACATCATCTGGGTGATGTCATGAGGAGTCTACTTCGAGTCGACTAGTGGCAACTCGTAAGGACGGTCAGCCAGTACGAGGATCCGATTGACACGGGATCTGGCCGGTACGAGGGTCCGGCCGACCCGAGGTTTGGCCGGCGCGGGGACCGGCCGAGCCAGAGCTCGGTCTACGCGGGGTCCGGCCAGACCGTGGATCGGTCGAGCCGAGATCGGGGTCCGATGCCTAAGGACGGCCTATATGCCCGAGGTCGGACCTACACGTCTGTCTAAGTCGGCTTACATGTCTGGGGGTTTTATCCCCCATCAATTATTATTATTTATTCTTCTTAATCTCTCCATCCTCTTTAAGTGGGTAATTTTTACTTCCTTCTTTGTCTTAATTTCATCTTGTTATCTTTTCTTTTTCTTAGTTTAACTTAGTTCTTGTTATCTTTGTTTGTTACTCTAGTTTGCTATTAGTTTAGTTTTCTCTCACTTTGTTCATATTTATGAATTTCATGTTAGTATTAGAAATCCCCAATTAGATTCTTCCAATTTGATCACTTTCACATAATTGGTAGTATAATTCAATCTACAACAATGTTCATAGTTAAAGACTCCACCTTTATGCTTAATTCCACCAATTTAGCCATGATTAGTGAGTAGTCACCCACTAGGGGTCGATGAAGCCTAAATTCGCCTAAATTGCGCCTCTTGTATGTTTTGTATCGATTGAATTGGGTAATTGGGTGAAGTGGTGTGGAGGATTTTGGATTGCCTTGGTTTAGGAGTTTGAGACGGTCCCGATCCCTTGGTCATCGATGGGAGTCGATTAGGATGGGTAACCGGTTTGACCCTCTATCTTGCCTTATCGTACAAGATCGAACACGGGAGTGGTGTCTAGCGTGGTATCCTTCACACTAGTATGCGTGCCTTTTTTACTTGAGTCGGTTTGGGATTTATCACGGGAGTGACCCTCGAATTTGACTTAGGGATTCCGCTTTACGAACCCGGGAGGGAGGTAAACGGGAAATTAAGCCGGACACGAACCCGGGAGGGAGGTGGCCGATCTAGACGATACAACTTTGCCCTTAATCCCGATTCCTTCGATACTCGATGTACTTTGGTGTAATTTAGGTGGATTGAAGCGACATCGTTCCCTAGTCCCTTTTATTCTTGATTAATCGTTATTCCACTAATTATCATTTTTTCTTATTTTAGTTTCATCTTCTTTTTAGTAGTTCCTTGTCTTAGTTAATATTCGTTCACCTAGCTTTAGTCTTCTATCACCAATCTCTATCGACTTAGATAAACAATTAGGATTAAAACGACTAGGAATCACCACGCTCCTTGTGGATCGACCCTCTATTGTGCTACGATTATATCGTGCGCTTGCGAGGTATTAAAACCCCAACAGTTCTGCATACCCAGTTCTTTGAGTAGAGACATCAACCATGTGATTTCACATGTGGTTAGGGCCATTGCCCTATATTCTGCTTCAGCAGATGATCTGGCAACAACACCTTGTTTCTTAGACTTCCATGAGACTGGGGAGCACCCTATCATGACACAAAAGCCTGTAGTGGACCTTCTAGTATAGGGGCAGGCAGCCCAATCAAAGTCACAATAGGCTGTCAAGGTGACAGTGGATGAATTAGCAAGTAGTATGCCTTGTCCAGGAGCCTGCTTGAGATACCTCAACACGCGTCTAGCAGCTTGCAAATGATCAGATGTGGGTGTTTGCATAAACTGACTCAGTATTTGCACAGAATAGGATATGTCTGGTCTTGTTATAGTTAAATAGATTAACTTACCAATTAACCTTCTATAGACATTAGGACTTTGGAGTGGAGTACCTTTGGATGGTTCAAGCTTGGTATGAGCATCAAGAGGAACCCTTAGAGTTCTCTCATTGTGGACATTGAACTCAGTCAACAAATCTTCTGTGTATTTTCTCTGGGATACAAACATACCTTGCCTTGTATGATCAATCTCAAGGCCAAGGAAATATGACATTTTTCCTAGATCCTTCATATGAAATTTAGCATTGAGGGTTGCTTTGAGGTGATTGAGTTCAACTCTATCATTTCCTGTGATGACTATGTCATCAACATATACTAGCACAGTTGTGATAAAACCTCCTCTAAGTTTTATGAATAAGGAACTGTCAGCCCTGGATTGAGTATAGCCAGATTCAATAAGAGTAGATGACAGTTTGGCAAACCATTGTCTTGGTGCTTGTTTCAATCCATAGAGAGATTTCTTCAGTTTGCACACTAGGGGGCCTGTGTACTTCTCCAGTGATGATGTTCTGCAAATCCTGTCACCCTGATTTTGATACCCTTGAGGTAGTTGCATATACACCTCCTCATGTAGGTCTCCATGAAGGAACGCATTTGTCACATCCATCTGACAAGTATCCCATCCTTGCATAGATGCTAAGGCAAGTAATGTCGTCACTGTGGTCATTTTAGCCACAAGAGTAAATGTTTCATTGTAGTCAAGGCCCTCTCTTTGTCTACAACCTTGAATCACCAATCTTGCCTTGTATCTCTCTAAACTTCCATCTGGATTATACTTTATTTTGTACAACCACCTGTTTCCAATGGCTCTTCTCCCTCTTGGTAGTGGCATGACCACCCAAGTGTCATTTTGTTCCAATGCCTCAAGTTCTCTATTCATTGCTTCTACCCAGTGTGACTGAACAACGGCATCCCTAAAGTAGTAGGGTTCTGTGTTGTTAACAACCTTGCTGACCATGTTAGCAAATGTCGTGTTAACATATGCATTGGTCACCTTGTTTAAAGTTGATGCACCTGCTGTGTGAGGCTTCTTATGGCCTGTCACAAAATCACTCATCCACCTTGGTGGGTTTCTTTGTCTTTCTGAAATTCTGAGATTCAATTCAGGTGCACCACCTTGAGGCTCCTCTTCATTTTCATAAGGTTCAGGTTTTGGTGACTCTTCTTCTGCATTATTGTTGTCAACAACAGATGAGTGCTCCTCAGACACTACTCCAGTGACCTCCATTTGATGAGTTAACACCTCAGGTATTGGTTTCATCAATTTTTCTTTACCTTGAGATGTAAATGGGTAGATATCTTCAAAGAATGTGACATCCCTAGTCACAAATCTCCTTTTACTTGCAAGATCTTGGACAATGTATCCTTTTTGATGAGGAGGGTACCCCAAAAAGACACATGCAATTCCTCTAGGTTGGAGCTTATCCCTTGTTCTGTCAGGGTTATAAACCATTGCCAGACAGCCAAAGCTCTTCAACCAATTATAGCTAGGATCCTTGTTATGAATCATATCATAGGGTGTCCTATGATTTGTAACAGAAGAAGGTAACCTGTTGATGATGTAAGCAGTAGTTTTCACACAATCTCCCCAATACATTAGTGGTAGACCGGCATGAATCCTTATGGCTCTGCTAATTTCAAGCATATGTCTATGCTTCCTTTCCACCACTCCATTTTGTTGTGGCCTATCAGGTATACTTGTCTGGTGTATGATACCTCTATGTTCAAAGAAAGGCCTACATTGCTTGTCATCAAATTCCAAAGCATTATCTGACCTTATAACTTTGATTTTATGATTGAATTGCGTGTTGACATATTCATAGAACATTTTTATGGTCTCAAAAGCTTCTGACTTATGTGCCAGAAGATACACCCATGTTCCTCTAGACAATTCATCAACAATAGTCATGAAATATCTGTATTTTCCTTTGTACAAGACCCTATATGGTCCCCAGATATCAATGTGGATCATGTCAAATGAATGAGCAGCAGTGGTCTCACTCAAGTTGTAGGGGTGTTTTGTGTATTTGGCCATGGGACAAATTAGACACACATTGTTGTGTGTTTCAGGTTTTCCTAGGTTGAGTTGCATTATGTGTTTAAGCTTTGAATAAGGAGCATGACCAAGTCTTAAATGCCACTGAGTATAGAGGGAATTCTTTCTTTTTGCATTAATTAAACTAGTTTCATTACATGATTTCTTAATGACTTCAGAATTACATGAATGTAAACTAGTACTACTGCTAGGTAGGCATTCTTTTTTAGTCTTGTGGATTCCATTTTGAGGTGATTTTTGTAGTTCTTTGTGGTTGGAGAAGTAGTAGAGACCACTGATAGCTCTTCCTAGGACATTGACTTCAGGTTTAGAACATTCCTGCACACAACAATGTGTGTCATGGAATGTAACAACACAGTGATTATCTTGGACAAGCTTATTAACTGACATTAGGTTTTGCTTAAATTCAGGAACATATAAAACATTTTTCAAAATTAACCCATTTTCAAGCATCATTTCCCCCCTTTTTGTAACAAAGGCCACATCTCCAGTTGGTAAGTTTATTTTTAATCTCTTACTGAGGTGTTTTACCTCAGTTAGCAAAGATTCATATGCTGTCATATGATCAGAGGCTCCAGAATCAATGATCCACTCATGTTTAGCCACACAAGTATTATAACAACTAACAGTACCTGCATAGTTGCAGTCAATTTCTTCATCAGTGTCCTCCCCTGGTTTGTTGTTGGAGTTCGGAACCAATTTCAAGAGATTCTCAAGTTGTTGAGTAGCTGCCCCAATTGCTACTGCCAGGTCTGTTTCTCCAAACTTAGCATTTGCTGCAGTTCTGGTAACTCCTCTTTGCTGTCCAGAGCCATTCTGGTGAGACCTATTGTTGTCATTGTTGTTGTATGATTTGTTGCCTTGGTTGTTTTTATGAGACTTGTGAGTATTCTGCCCATTCTTTCCTGACTTCTGATGTGTATTTCTATTCTTGGGATGTCCTTGTGGGTAGCCAACAACTATCCAACAAAGTTCAGATTTATGATTCTCTCTACCACAATGGATGCAATGCTCACTTGTGGTGTTTGACATCTCCCCCTTACTGTAAAGGGCAGATGCTTCAGGCAGCTTGAGGTCACTAGCATTGTTGGTTTGTGCTTCTTCTTGGATGAGGATGGTCACAGCAGCATCAACAGATGGTAGAGGGGTCATGAGAAGGATGTTACTTCTCAGGACATCATATTCCTTGTTCAGTCCATTTAGAAACTGGAACAACCTCCTCTCCTCTGCCTGCTTGTGCACAACTTCAAAATAGAACTTCATTTCATTTGTGACCTTGGTTACGTTAGGGTAGTTGTTCAGATTTTCTAGCTCATCCCATACGATCTGCAACTGAGTGAAGTATTCTTCAATACTCCTTTTGTTTTGACATATTTCATATGTGTCTTTGTTGAGTTTGAATTTTCTTGCTCCATTAGCCACTGTATACCTTTTTTTAAGCACTTTCCAAATTTCTTGTGCAGTTTCAGTATACATTATGACCAGTTTGATCCTTTCATTCACATTTTGCATAATCCAAGAGATTACTAAGTTGTTGGCAGCACACCATTCCTCAATTTTTTCATTATCCTTTTCTGGTTTACTGACAGTGCCAGTAACATAACCCAACTTCCTCTTAGCGGATAGTGTCAACTCCATTTGGCGCTTCCACATGGGATAGTTGCTTGTACCAGCTAGTTCAGGTGATATCTTCAAGGTTTGAGTACCCTCAGAGGGGTTATAGTAGAGAGGATCAGACATGTCTATTTTGTTGTGTTTAGGACTGTCATCACCATTACCAGGCATGGTGTTGAAGGTTTAGAGGACTATTTTTGGAAGAGATGGAATGGGATTTGTTTGCTTATAATGAGCTACACTTACTTGCCATGAATGCATGGCTCTGATACCATGTAGACATTTTCATCTAATGCTATGCAGTTCATGGTAGCAAATGTTTGAGACTTAGGATTGTTTGATTGAGAATTGTGTCAGTCCATAATGGCTGCACCTTCTTGTATTAATTTCATTCTACCTTACTCCTTACATCATCCCATATATATATATGGTGATTCCCTTTGCTTAGGGTTACAACAACGTAAGAAAAAAAAAAGGAACAAGTACATAGCAGCTTTAAACATAGCTAGCAGCTTTAATCTTAGCTGAAACATTGCAGTGACAGTCTGCAATGTTCAGGAAACAAATGCAGTAGCATTAGCCTTTCCCATAGTCAACTTTCACCATTTTAGGCACCTTATGCTCTAATCTTTATCTTGGATTGGGACACCACACTTGCATAGGTCTTCTTAGGTTGAGTCAACACACTTGCATAGGTATTTGGGCTTTTACAGAATGAATGCAAAGGAATACGAGAAATTGTTTCCTACAATTCCGCTTTCTAAATTATAATACTGCGAGTAATATAGTCCGTACCTGTTATGGAAAAGGATCTCAGAGGAGAATTGATCAGTCCAATACCAATTATGAGCAAGAGAGCTGGGAACAACGCCATTGATCCCCAGTTCTACTGCTTTCGGCCCCAACCCGGAGTTGGACAAGGCGGAGCACCTCGACCCCCACGGCGACAGCTCACGACATTTCTCCAAAATCCCCACATTCAACTCCGGCGGCAGCTCGTAAATGTAGAACTCCCCTGTCTTGCACCCGCCACCGTCTCGCCTCCCCGAAGCGGCAGGAGTGTTGCGGCGGAAGACGGCGAGGAGAGAGATGTGGAAGGCGAGGATTGAGAGGAGTAGGCAGGTGCGAGGGTGGAGGAGAGTGATCATTTGCCAGATTTTGTGGCAGAAATTTGCAGCAACCAGTCGTGGTATTGGGAACTGGAAGAGAGGTGAGGTGTTCGTTCAACTCGAGCTACAAGATTCTGGGAGACTTTTATCAGACAAGACAAAACGAACTCGATCCGAATAACCCGAACTTGATCACGACACTTGAATTTGGGGCCGTAACTTGAATTGGACATGTCTAATGCGGAAGTACCCCGAATTTTATTAGAAAACGAATCAATATCTTTGAAAATTTTGAAAAAAAAAACCCAAAATTGGCTCGAACAGACCCGACCCGAACTCAACCCTATTTTTCAAAACCGGGAGTGCCCTACCCGACATACGGATTGAAGACCCAAGTTTGACCCAAAGTCTAAATTGTCCTGTCCTAATGCGGAATTCACTTGAATATTATTATAAAAAAACGAGTTGATATACCTAAAAAAAGTTGAAAATAACAAACTTGGAGCCGAAGTCAACCTTATTTTCCAGACCTGAAAGAGCCCGACCCCGACCCGGTTGACATGTTTGTCAGGAATGATTGGTCAAGCGAAGAAATCAATTTATTTATCTCCATAAATATGCTCCAGCCGAAGTAATAAAGCTCGGTCACAAATTTCACGGAATTCGAAGCATATACTTTGTCCTAGCAAACATATGATCATTCGAGCTTGCTAGCCATACCTGCAAAGGAAGCCATAGTCGCCATTATAGAAGTGCCTTCGAGTTTCTTGCCAAAATGTACATTTGGAGTTGTAGATTTACGTATAACCCGTTAATACCGGAATATTATTCCATCCAACTGTTATTATTCTTTGCAGTAAACATATGTGACCTTTGTATGACAATTGCATTATAGTTCAAGAAATAATTTAGGCAGTAGCCCGTTCGATCTTCAGTTATTTATGTCCCTATTGAGTCCACTTAAGCCAGCCCACTTAAAAGCCGGAAATAACAGACTTCGTTTTGACTTGATATGAATTCTCTGAAACAGCCCGAAGACACAGTGAATTCAACTAAGTAAAAAAGTTTCACGATTTTCAATTTTTCGGAGCTCAGCACAAATTCTATGAACACCATCGTTTACAGTATTAACACCTTCGTTTTGCCATGAGATGAAGCAATACAACCAAAATAATTTGCTACAATTAGCGTGTGCGTTCTCGATCGAATACCAGAAAATGGCATTTGAAATTACGAGTATGATATAATTCAAAGTTTCAGATGCGGGAAGTCAAGTGGTCATTGAGTAGTTCTCACAAAACGAACTCATATCACCTAGGAAACCGGGAAATTGTACACTGGTGTCAAAGAGAGGAATTCAAGATCAAGAAACAAGCGCTTCCTCCAAAACTTCAAAGTTGGTCCTACATGTGCAAATTGTTCAAGAATTTTGATTCAAACAGGCACTCGCTTCCCACGGTATCGATCTATCAACTGCAAGTCAGGAAAAAAAGGAACAGAACACTGTTCAGACAGAAGTAAAAGGAGGAGAGGACACGAAAAAGAGACCACGATTCATTAGTTTTTTCATATTTTGTCCCATCTCATCCATCAACAAATCTTCGCAAGAATTCATGGCTAAGTGGCACCAAGAGGAAGAGAAAAGTAGAAGGGTAGTCCAAGAGAACAATCTTACTAGGTCCTTCATGAGATCAAGAAACACCAGGAGTCCAAACATCTACCTTTATATTCTAATCACTCTTTTGCTTAAAAATTGCAAAGACCGTTATTGACGACAACTTTCAGTTTCGACCATGCCTACCCAAGGATTGTTATTATCGATAAGGAAACACCCTAAGGATACTTAGGGCAAGACCATTGTCCTCAAGATGACAAGTCCTACGTCGAAATGTCTACAGAACTTGTAGTAAACAGACAGGTTAGCCAAATTGGTTACCAGATTCGCGATTTGAAGGGTAGGGTACTCAAGCGAATCCGGTAACCCTGAATTTGATTGCCTCATCTACAACTAATACAGTAGTGTAACAATCATCCAATAAGTGCACACTCAAGATTCCATTGTAAAAGTGGTACTACTAAACACGATGAGAAAATAAAAGAACTGAAGACTTTAAGGGTTGTTGATTTTCATACAGATCTGAAGAACGGCTGTTGTAATATCCAACCGAGAACGGGAATTCTTTGTGCAAACACTGCCAAAGTAGGCCAAAAGCCACTGAACAAAGCAGAGGAATCACATGTCAGTAACGAGCCAGACTATTTATAAGCAAAACACTGAAGGATAACAAAACAGACCTGAAGAGTACGAGGAACCCATACGATTCCAATATCATTCCCAGTATTGGCCACCCTATCAGAACAAAGAAGAAGCCGACACCAAAAGATATCGTCCCCTGTCAAACATGAAGAAAGAACGGAGCATTTAGACTCATGACAATTCATGAGGGATAAGAAACCGGGTGGAAAAATGTACTAGAATAAAAGAGGTATATTGGTATAACAATACCTTATAATTTTGAGGTTTCATGAAAAATTGTAGCGTGGACTTCAATCCTATTGTCAGTGCCAACCCAGACAAGAAGAGAATCTATTGAAACAAACCGAGAAAGAAAGGCTTGTGAGTTGTGAGATTAATAATCCTTCCATCGCAATTTTATTGTCAAATTAATAGCCCCTTTCTATTATGGGTAAGAATAGTGTATTTTTAATATCATCTCCTTTACCATAACCATTTCTTTAATCTTCCCAAAATATAAAAGAGACAATAGAAAAGGGATGGAGGGGGTTCGAGAGAAAACAATAATTTAAGGAAAACTATAAAGGAAAGATACATACATTTCCCATCGCAAGTAATCCTTTGTCAAACAAGAAAACAACACCAAGGAATGTAAAAAAGACTCCAAATCCGGTCAAACCCAGTCCAATCTCTGCTCCAAATCAAACAGCACAACAGTTAGACAACTCTAGTAATGGCACAGTGACACTATTAATAAAATACTGCTGAAGTTCCAAACTGAATCTTAAACAGCTTAGGAATTAAAGATATGAAGCTAAGAGGCAAAAACGGCGACATCATGCTAACACTAAACATTTACTTCCTATTACTTTGAAGTGGATCAACCTAATTTTATTTCGTTATTGAAAAAACTGTGTAGACACGGAACACAATATCAAAGACCTATCTATAATGACCACAGATTCCGCAAGTTCTTCAACCATGGATTCTTATCAAATACTGCAAACAAATAGACTCAAGTTGTACACATATTTCTATCATCTCATTCCAGTATTTCATTACTTTCTCGGCCGTGTTGACCAAAACAACGTTGGACTAAAACGCATAATCGTCCCTTCCTTCCTTAGGCAATATAACATTAAGAATTTATACCATTCATGGCATTCAAGCTTATGCAACATGAATACATTCTGAAGATACTCCATTCTCGCAGATATACTTGATTTCTGAAACGTTTCCTTTGAACACAAAATTGACTGGTAAGTGGCAACTACTCATCACCAGTGGGGGACCTAGGGGTGCGCACCCTTCGGTTTTCAATTTTATTTTATTTTTTGAAAAAATACTGATAGATTAGATACTTGTATAATTTAAGTGAGAATGGAATAAATGAAACTGGTGTGGCGGATTGGTAAGGAGCGTGACTCTCGGTAGAGTTGGCGGGAGCTCAATTAAACTTTGGTTTTTAATTAATTTATACTAGTATCTACCTTCTTTTTTACCCAAATTCTCATATGAGACGGTTTAAAAGTGAACCCCCTCACTTGAATTACCACTGCTCATCACCATAGTGAAAACATGACTGAAGAGTAAAAGTACTAAACTACGGGATCGGGATCGGGATCAGGATCAGGATCATTACAGTGTGATAGGGTACAAGTAGTAAGACATCAAATGTGTAACAAAGTGCTGATATTAAAACTTGTATGGGAACTTTCAATCAATGAAAAATGTACAAGAAAAAGTAAAAGAATGCTCACTCTTTCTATCATTCATCTCAAATGACATCATTTTCGCAAAATCAATAGATGAAACCGTCGAACAATCTTCAAATCTCACAAATTGCACAACCTAAGCTGCAAATTTCATAATATACGGCGAAATCAACCATCTAATCTAATCATTTAAAACCAGATTCGCAGTTCGCCGGCACGATTTACGAATTAGTTCGTTCGCGATCACCAACGAACTGAATTTTGAAATAGAAATTGCTCAATCAAACAACAAAAATCAATCCGGAACAAATACTATTACCTGATGAGCCCATGAAATGAACCAATCACAAGTAGGAGAAAAATCTTCAGAGTTTCGACTTTCGACTTTCGAACACCACGAAACTTGAGGATGATAAGCGAGGAGGAAATAAAGGATGATATATTAGGAGGAGGAATAGGTTGATTTCAATTTTTTCAATTTTTTTTAGGTTGATTAGTAGGAGGAGGAAGATGAAAGATGTAGCACTGCAGGCTGTCACCAACTCTGCCCATGGAGTCATCGGGTTAGGGTTATAATTTACTCTATAAACCACCGTATGATAGTTACGGAGTATAGTTAGACCAGGCAATTCAGGCCGGGCGTCGCCGTGGTCCACTTCGACGCGATTTTTGGGCACGACTGGCCCGATCCGAGTGAAAAATCGTGCCTAGCACGGGCACGACCTGCCGTATCTCAGGTCGGATCTCGGTGACGAATTGGGTGAGAAGTCTGTGTCTGGCACGGGTACGACTCGGTCCGGTACGCTGACAGGCACGTCGGGTCCGAGCCCGGGAAAAATGGTCATTTTTTGCCGTTGGAGTGCAATGTCTCTTTTTTTTTCTTTTTTTTTCCCGATTTTTCTCCTATAAATATCCATTTCATCCAACTTTTATTTCACACAAATCATTGTAATATATTTCTAATCTTCTGATCATTCTTACTAATCCTCTCAAATCTTAATACTCTACCTTTATATAATTCTAAATTTCTAATTGTGGACATGACATAGGTCTACCCCGACGCGGCCACGCGCGGGTTTGGGGAGGCGAATGAATCTCCATATGAGATGGTCAAATTGAAATTTAAATCGAAGTTGGAGTCGCCACCGAATTTTATGGTTATCAACCGTTCGAGCCCGCTCTATGTCGTAGTGGGCCGTATACAAAATACGGCCTATTTCCGATGTCAGAGTTTATTGGGCTCGTCCCTTTGCAGTTCGATACCGATGCCGACTTGATCGGTTAATCGTATATTGAATGACTCTCGTTGCCAATGGATTCGGACTTCCGGAAACCACGGTTCTGAGTAAGGAGTGAGGGTACGTGTTGGGAAGTTCACTAAGAACACTCAACCCCGCCCGCACATTAGCGGCCTCTACTAGGATATCGAATGATTTTTTAATACGCGCGTTAGTAATACGATGAATGATATGCGAACATTGTTTTCCTAAACATGCGAGGAATTGAATGGGTTGCTAAGTCGATTTAATGCATGAAAAATTAACGTCAAAGTTGAATTTAGCATGTGAGATTCGTTTTACTATAATAAAACAAACGATGAAAAAGATGTGAATTTGCTACAAAGGATAAATAAACGAGTTAGTATCGGTTTGTGAAAAATAATATAGCAAATATAATAGATATATGAGATCGATAAAATATTGCTAAAAAACGTGGTTTTGTATAAAAGACGAAGTTCGAAAAATAAATAAAAAAGAGGGGGTGTCGTATGACAGCCGGCCGCGCGGCTCGCCCGGGATGCCGGCGGGTCGCGTGACGGCCTGTTTTTGAAATCGGTTTTTTGAAAATTCGATGCTTTTATTAAATCGCGTACAAATATTGCATAATTTGCACTCGATCTAATATTTTCGATATTCATTATATTCGATAATTGACTACGAAATCAATATCAAATACTCGGAATAGTTTTAGAAAAGATATAAATTTTTAGAAATCGTTTCGTAGAATAAAAACGAACGAAAAAGCTAAAAAAAGGGGTTCGGGTTTCAGGCCCGTGCGCGAGTCGCTTGGGAAGGGCGCGACTCGCGTGCGGGTCTGTCCCGGTTCCGTTGTTGTTCGAAAATTGTTAAATTTGATAAATCGCGTACAAATATGAATTAATTTATACTCGATTCATGTATTCGATATTCGTCGTACTCGATATTCTATTATGAAATCGATATCGAGTATTCGGAATGAATTTTAGAAAAGGGTTTTGTAAAAAAAAAAAAAGAATTTGAACGAAAAAGATGTTAATTCTCTCCGCGTTTGAAATCGTTGTATTTTGTATAAAAAAGATGTAACGATTTTCTTAGCTTCGACGAGATTTAATATAATTCTTTTTGATACGATATTCAACTATAGAGTTGATATCATATTTTTTAAGAATGTTCGATCTATGAAAATAGTTTTTAATAGTATCGATATTAGAAAATAAAGTAAAAAGCGACGAACGACCCGTAATAAGGACGACTAGAAGGAGAAGAGAAGAAGAAAGAGAAATCGGGTTTGGTACACCCTCAACCTACATGCTTCTGTTTACTCGGATCGGGGCTCGTCGGGACGTGGCTTGGCCTGGGCACAAGAGCGTCGAGTGGATGTCGGTGAGTTATGGTGGCTCGGTTAGGTGGGACGTGTGAAGGGTGTCGGATGTCGGGCCGGTTTCCTTCGGGTTTGTAATATCGGTTTCTCGATGCTAAGTTTTATGCTTATGAGTGTGTGGGAATAATTGATGGTGTTTTATGATTGATAATTGGTGTCTAAAGTGTTGTATGCAAGGGGCTATTTATAGGGAGTTCCCGACCTTGGCTAGGAGAGTTTGAACTACCGTTTAGGATAGGAAACGTAAGAATTGAGAGGAATGAGAATTCCTTTTTCTTGTGAAGGAAGAAAGGGAACCGGCTGGTTGGTAGGCTACTCGGCCGAGTATTTTCACTCGGTAGGGTGTTTGAATCGGTTTTCGGATAGGATTCCTACTTGAGATCGAATTTCATCCTTAAACGGATTTATTTAATATTTTGGGTAGCTAATTTTTGTAGGATTGGAGTATGAATCAGCCGTGTGAGGTGTCATGGCTGACTCACGTGCCTCGGGAAAATCTTTGACCGGGTTTTGACTCGGTCGCTAAAAGACGGTTTTACCCCTGGTGTCGGAATCGACCCAAATTAGTCTTATTTGACTCGAAACGACCCACTGGGCCTGATTTTGAGGTTGGTTTTGTGAGATATGTACTCCATAATGAGCCCAAGCCAAATGCCAATGATTTTGAGCCCGTTTCCGAATATATTAAAGCACGTTTGCGTCCGATCATCATCGGGTGTTTGTCGGAAACTGCTATAGACACCTGGCAGTCAAAATGTGGGTGTCTACAGAGCCCCCACTCTGACTGAGGCTTGGACAGGGCGAAAGTCAGAGTAGCCACCAGGTCAATCAAAGATTAAAACCTGGCAGCTTCCGGTCGGGTCGTTTAAGGTCCGTTAGACCTGCGTGGAGGGCCCGCCGGCCGGAGACTAGAAATGTACCTGAGTTGACGATGATAACTCCGTGGGGAATCAGACTTGTCGTATAAGTCCATGCCGTTGGGGAGTTGTTTGCACGGTTTTGCTTGAGTCGTCATGTATAATGATTTATGCGAAGATTTGCATGTAACACATTTTTTAGGAGAAATGACTCGCGCTGGGGAATAAAATTTTTGAAGAAGAGATTTTTTTTTGGATTTTTGGATGGAAGAATTTTGAAGGATTAAAGTTTTTTGACTCCGAAAAGGAATAAGAATGCTCGGGATGACTTAGCTAGATCCTAGGATAAAGGCCTGTATGCTAAATCCCCTGGGATTATGAATCCCAAAGTGAGGAGGAGAATTTGATTTCATGCTATAAATACCCTTCTCCCTGCTCACAATTTATTCACAATTCACACAATTCTCTTCTCCCTTCAAAGAAAAAAAACAAGCCTTGAGAAACTTATTTCCTCTTTTTAGAAATTCATCATGGGTATCGATCGATTAGTCGGAATGTTGCAAGATTGGTCCTGATTTTTCAGAGATGCCGATAAAGTTATTTTAAACCAGAATGGCGTCACCCAGCTATCCACAATCCGCCAGATGCAAGTGGATCGTCACTTTTTGGATGCTTGCCTATCCTACTGGAATGATACTTATCATGTTTTTAGGTTTCCTCGAGGCGAAATCTGTCCCATTCCTGAGGAAATAGCTGCTGTAGGGGGGTGAAATTCCATCCTTCGCCCTGCCGTCCCGTTTTCAGTCCGTGATATACGGAGAAAATTACGAGAATTCCTAGGGCTTTCTCACATGGAGGTATCTCGTATGATAGAAGGAGATACAGTCTCCTTGATCGACCTGGCTGAGAAATTTATGAACCTAGATGACGTCCGGGTCAGGCGGTATATAGCCGTAGGGCCTTTACTATTTGCATGCTCCATGTCTACGCTTTTGAAGGTCATATGGATTTGCTATCTTGTATGGGCCATGTCAGGCTTCTTGCTGTAGCTGACTTGATGGAGACAGAGCACAGCCCAGCTTGGCTGATTACCGGGGAGATCATCCAGGGCTTAGATAATCGCAAGAGGGATCCGTCGATCAGGCTGACCGGTAGCACCCGTCTTCTACAGGTAGGTTGATTTTTTTTCTCGGTTTTCGCAATTTTTTGATTTTTTGCAACTTCCGATTTTTTCCGGTCTTCGATTTTCTCGCGGTTTTTTCTCGATTTTCCGGTTTTTCTCGGTTTTTCGATTTTTGCGATTTTTTTTTTTTTTTTTTACTTTGACTTTTCACGATTTTGACTTTTCAGCTATGGCTTTTTGAGAGGCTATCGATCTTGGATCCTCCTCTAGATGTAAGCCGATATCGCCCGAATCAAGTGGTGACGAGAAGACGGACTGTTGACTTTTCTCGCCTTACTACCCAAAAATTATGGGACGAGCTGTTGTCTTTCCATGGAGGCCCATTGATCCGTTGGACCGTGCCTTGGTGGCCCATTTACGTCTGGACCGGGTTAGAATTGCGAGACAGGGCCCGTTATCAACTAATCCTATCTTTTAGGCAGACGATTCATCTTTATCCCGATCGCATACTTAGGCAATATGGTCGGGCCCAAAGAATCCCGGAAATCGAGGCGGTCGTGAGTGAATCTACTCAGCTAACGGACGTGATGTGTGATACTTGGGCGCAAAGATGGTATACTCGGCACACTTGGCCCGTTTCTAAAGCTTCTCCCTCGATCTGGGTATCAGATTCTTATACGAAGTGGACCCAGGCCGATTCTGCTAAAGCCCGTGCTGCTTAAAGACTGATGAAACTTTGACTTGCTGCGCCGAGAACAGGCTAAGGATAATCGAGGCTTCTTTGATGATGGCGACACCCCGGCTACCATGGTCCGACTGATGTCGGGCCAGAAAGGGAAGACTAAGACTTCGACTAAAGGGTCCAGCACTAAAGGTACATGGGGGAAGACGAGCCCCTAGAAGGATTTAGAAAGGAGACTTGGTCCAAGACTGGCAGCTAAGGACCGACTTGGTCCTCGGGATAGACTACCCGAGCGCATCCGGGCTCGGATCGAACCGATGCAGAGGACGGAGAAGCCGATGTCGAAGAAGCGGGTTCGAGCAAAGGAAGTTCCACTCGTGATCAGGGAACGTTCGCCCCCGCCTCGCCGGCCTCGGGATTCGCGCGACCCGAAGGATAGGGGGAAGGGAAAAATGTACGAGTAGCCTCCTAAATTTTATTATTTAAGTATTACTACTATTTTTTGTGTGATTTTTGTGTGATTTATTTTCGCGTGAGGCGTTTTTTTTTTTTGAAATAATAAAAGACATATTAGTGAAAACCGTTCCTGTCTTTTCGTTATTGCAGTGGTTGTACCCTTTTTGAGGGGTTGCCTACGTATCCACGATTAGTGGAATCAAACCAACCGTAGTTCAGGCATAGAATTTTGCAATTTTCGAAATACATCAAGACTATTAGTTCGAGATGTGCGGCAGTAGGATCAGTAATCCTAACTCATTGACTTGCTTAATTTTTGAAAATTTTATAAAAAGATAAACTTTTAGCAAATGACATTGAGATAAGGTTAGGGGTAGTAGCGCTTCAACTGGTCCAAGTTGGTTGGGTTGGCGAATTCGTTCCCATCCAAGTCTGTCAGCATTACGGCTCCTCCTGACAAAACCTTCTTTACTAGATATGGTCCGGCCCAATTAGGTTTGAATTTTCCCCTTGGGTCGACTGGTAGCAAGGCCCGGACAGATTTTAGGACTAGATCGCCCTCTTTGATATTTCTGGGCCTAACTCTTTTGTTGAAAGCCCGCTTTATTCTTTTTTGGATATTTGGATATTGTTAAGGGCTCGAGATCGTCGTTCGTCCAAAAGAATCAACGAATCGTATCGGGCTTGGACCCAATCTGCTTCAGGTACTTGACTTTCGAGTAGAATCCTTAGAGATGGTACCTCAAGCTCAACCGACTGGACCGCCTCCATCCCATATGTTAGATAGTATGGAGTTGCTCCGGTTGCGGTGCAGATTGATGTCAAGTACCCCCATAAGGCAAAAGGGAGTTTATCGGGCCAATCCCGGTAATTATCTGCCATCTTTTTAAGTATGGTGACAATTGTTTTATTAGCTGCCTCTACCGCTCCATTGGTTTGGGGACGGTAAGGCGAAGATGTATGCCTTTGAATCTTATATTTTGCTAGCAAAGTAGCAGTTTCGGCTTGGAAATGGGTCCCGTGATCGCTAATGAATTCGTGCGGGATCCCGTATCGGCATATAATTTTATCTTGGATAAATTTTGCAACGTGCTTGGCGTTCAAGACACGATACGACTCGGCTTCAACCCATTTAGTAAAATAGTCAATAGCCACCAGAATGAAGCAGTGACCTCCCGTCCCGGAAGGGTTCACCTTTCCGATTATATCGATCCCCCACGTCGAAAATGGCCATGGTGATGTCATGGTATATAATAGGGATGACGGCATATGCTGGACGTTGCCGAAAATCTGACAGTTATGACAGTGCTTGACGTATAACTGGCGGTCGGTCTCCATGCTATTCCAATAGTACCCGAGTCTTGCGATTTTTCGAGCTAGCATATGGGCGTTCATATGCGGACCGTTCTCGCCATCGTGTACCTCTGCCATGACCTTTTTGGTCTGCATTTTGTCGATGCATAGGAGCAAAGCCCCCTGTGCCGTCTTTTTGTACAACTGTCCATCGTCCGTGCGGATGAACTGAGTGGCCCATCTTCGTAGGGCTTTCTTGGTCCGGTTTTCAGATTCCGGAGGATATTCTCCCGACGTCAAGTAAGTTAGAATAGCCTGGTACCAAGGTTCTGGGTCAGTTATTTCGATGTCTTGGATAGTGTTGATATATGCCGGCTCGGACCGTCTTTCGACGCAAATCGGCATGCTAGTCAGATGTTCCGGGATGTTCAGTAAAGATGCTAATTTGGATAGTGCATCTGCAAACTGGTTTTCTTCCCGGGGTAGATAGATGTACTCCACTTTGTGGAATTGTTTTTCGAGAACCCTTACTCGCGCTTGGTAAGCCACGAGATTTGCGTTCCGAGTTTTCCATTTCTGGAGTGCTTGATTAATGACTAATGATGAGTCACCGTGGACCCGGAGGTTTGTTACTCCTAAATCAGCGGCGGCTTGCAACCCGTGAATGCATGCTTCGTATTCGGCTGCATTATTAGTCACGTCGAAATCTAACTTGATGGATAACGGGGTGTACTCTCCTTGTGGTGAGATTAGTAAAATCCCGACACCAAATCCTCGAAAGTTGGACGCCCCGTCAAAATATAGATCCCGTGTCTCCGTGTCGGTATGGAATATATCTTCGTCAGGGAAGGCCCAAGTATCGGTATGTCCCTCTTTAGATACCGGACTATTGGCGAGGAACTCGGCTACTACTCGGCCTTTGATGGCTTTTAACGCTACGAACTTGAGGTCGAACTCAGCTAGCATTAAAGTCCATCTAGATATCCTGCCATTGAGGATGAGCTTCTCGAACAGATACTTTGTAACACCCGCAATTTTCCTAATTTTGCTATCCGTTCCGTTACGATTATATCGTAACTCTGTATATTTCGTCAATAATTATTTTCTAACGCGTTTTAATCCGATTTCTTCATAAACGCTTATATTATTTTACGAACCTTCTTTTGTCAATACTACATATTATTTTTATCCTATTTATTTTAAATCTTATCTCGTGTTTATTTTAATCAGAAACTTATCACATCAATTCGTTGCTGGTTCGTTCCATCTCAACCATCTCGTTTCCTAGTTAAGTTAAGAGTCCTTGTGACTTATTATTGCTATCTTTTAGCTTCCTAATTTCTCTTTATATATATTCTCTTTCATTCTAGTCTATTTTATTCACAAAGTCTTCTTTTCTCTTCCTAATTTCTCTTTATATATATTCTCTTTCATTCTAGTCTATTTTATTCACAAAGTCTTCTTTTCTCCTCTATTTTAAGTTAAACTTCCTCCTTTTTGTTCGTCAATCCGATCATAATTCGTCTCTAATTCTTTCCGATCTCGAGGGTAATTTAATTACTCTTATTCGTTCTTCATCTCGTTTCTCCTTGCTATTCACTTATAATGTGGTTTTAATACCATATATTTAATTATTTCGTAGGCTGTCGTGCTAGATCCGACAAAGATGATTATTTAATTGATTCAGATCTCGATTAAGGTAACATTGACACGTTACTCGGTATTATGTGATGTTATTGTTGTAGTTGCATGTATAGAAATTAGTTTTTGTTAGACAATATATGTATGTCTTGTTTTTAATAACAAAAACTTTAAAATCGTAAATCTTCACACGTTTTGTTGTTTTTAAATTGTTTTTACGAGATTTGCGAATAAATCGTTCTTTTAAATATTAAAAAGTATTAAAAGGCCGAGACTAAAACATACAAATAATAATTAATTTCATAATTTTCGTGATTTTTGATATAAATGGTCAAATTGAAAGTTTTATTGTTTTAATAGAGTTACAACATGTTTCAGAATCTGTTAGTGTTTTTGTGTTAATTAAAACTCTGTTTTAAAGACTTTATTTACGGAAAATTTGAAAAGAGACTACTATTTATTTTATGTCTAATTTATTCGTATTTAATTTCGTAAAATAATTCCAAGTGGTTTGGTCACAATAAATTGTTTATGAACGTGTGTCAAACTAATCCGCGATTCTGTCAGTTGTGATAAGATCTAAATTGAAATATATGTTAAACTTTTTATTTAATCTTTTTAATTTACTTAAATAAACTAAAAAGAGTCTAGTTAATGTTTCCAATTGGATTTTATTTAAAATCAATTTTTAAACGTATTTTATTAAATAAATACAAACGGGAGTCTAATTTTGACAGTTTTTAAATATACGAATAATAATCCATGTTTTATTTTGAATTTGGATTTTCTCCAGAAATACAAGTTTTAGCTAAGTCTCTAAAGTTTTCAAATCCACTGATATTACATTGTTTTGATTTTTAATGATTTAATTACAAATTTTATAGTAAGACAGTGCAAATCTAGAAAATCTATCAATTTGTTATTTAAATACTTTTAATTACTTAGACTTCAACCTTTTTAAAAATAATTATGATTTTGACTTTAGTTGACTTTTAATCATGAATTATACATTTATATAATAAACATAATGTTTACATCTCGATGCCAATATTAACTATTTTATATAACTCCTATTTTAATCGATTTCTATTTATATAATATTACCTACTTTTGGAAGTTATTATTTTCTGAAAGTTTATATTTTTATAAAGTTTTCTCTTTTGAAGAACAAACTATATTTTTATTGAATTTCGATAATGGCTTTGTTTTGGAGTTATGGAATAAGAGAAGTGTATGGGTAGAGTAATACAGTCTAGAGTATACGTTTTGCCATCAGCTATAAGGCTAGTGTATCCGAGCGGGATGCATTGGTTGTTGAACTGGGCATGTTCTTGTCCAGGAGTGTATGTTCATTTTGACCTTAAGCTTGTACCTCGCATGTAAGACGCCGTCGGGTTGAACTGGACACACTTGGTGTTCCAGGAGGGGTGTGCATATTTACTTAAGCTAGGACCTCACATTGATAAGTCGCCGTCCTATTATGGTTGAGTAGCCTAGATTAGAGATCGAAGTTTGATTTGTTTGAACTAAGTTCTCGAAGCTAGTTTAGTATTCTCCTAGTGAAAGTCTATTCTGTTGCACTGATTCGTATCCATAACGCCGTTATTATTATTGATTGATATTGACTTGGAAGTTGGCAATCATTTTAAATTATTTTACTATATCGTTTTAAACGTTTTCCATTTTGAGCTATTTTGATATAATAGTAATTATGCTTTAATGTCATGTAATATGGCTGGGAGAACGTCGTCGTTACTCCCCACTGAATTGTGACTGTTATGTTTATAACATGACAGGTTTTTGCTGCTGGGTTTTGGGTGTAAGCTAGCGAGTAGCATGGATCTTACTCTACTTCATTTATATTAATTTTTGGATTGTTAAACCCATTTGGAGAATTTTTATTTTTAGTCCTTTTGTGAAAAGTGGCATTTGTATATATTGACTGACCGTTCTTTTTCTAAAATTTAGAACATCAGTGTGTTTTAATCCCAAGTCTACAATGTTTCCGCCACTGTATTGCGTTAGAATTTATAGGGGATTACATACTTGATTGGATCCATTCTTGATAGTACGTGCACTTCGTGGCTAAGCATGTAATGTCGGAGCTTTTTAGTGGCCCAAACTAGAGCTAGACACGTCTTTTCGAGCATCGTATATTTGCATTCGTATTCTAGGAACTTTTTACTGACGTAGTAAATAGCCCGTTCTTCTGAGTCGACCGTCTGGGCCAACATAGCCCTCATGGCTGTCTCAGTCGTTGTCAGATATAACGACAAAGGTAAGCCGTGTTGAGGAGGCATTAATACCGGTGGAGATGACAGAATCTCTTTGATCTTATCGAAAGCTGCTTGACATTTGTCGTCCCACAGTACCCGCTCTCCTATCTTCAGTTTTTTGAAGATGGGCTCACATACCATGGTTAGCTTCGAAATAAACCTGCTGATATATTGGACTTTCCCGAGAAACCCCCTAATTTAATCTCCTTTTCGGTTTTAGGCGGCCGCATCTCAGTAATGGCCTTGATTTTGGCTGGGTCAACCTCGATGCCGCGCTGGCTGACGATATGGCCCAGTAATTTGCCCGATGTTACCCCGAAACTGCATTTTTGAGGGTTTAACCTCATGTTGTACTTGCGTAGTCGGGTGAAGAACTTCCTAAGGGCCGGAATATGCCCGTTTCGTTCTTTGGACTTAACGATCATATCGTCCACGTAGACCTCTACTTCCTTATGCATCATGTCATGCAATAAGGTAGTGGCGGTCCGTTGATAAGTGGCACCCGCATTGATAAGCCCAAATGGGATAACAGTGTAACAGTAAGTCCCCCATGGTGTAGTGAAGGTGGTCTTACTCATGTCCTCTTTCGCCATTTTGATCTGATTGTATCCGGCATACCCGTCCATGAATGATAGAAGGGCGTGATCGGCCGTATTGTCCACCAGTATGTCGATGTGTGGCAACGGGAAATCATCTTTCGGGCTGGCCTTATTAAGGTCCCGGAAATCTACACAAACTCGTACCTTTCCGTCTTTCTTGGGTACTGGTACGATATTTGCGACCCAGTCTGGATATTCAGACACTTGAATAAAGCCCGCTTTGAATTGCTTGTCGACTTCTTCTTTGACTTTGAGAGACCATTCGGGCCTCATTCTTCGGAGTTTTTGCTTTACCGGCTTACACCTGTCTTTGATGGGTATACGGTGTTCGGCTATCTCCCGGTCTATTCCCGGCATGTCCTTGTAGGACCATGCAAAGACGTCTTTGAATTCGTGGAGGAGTACCGTGAATTGTTGCTTCTCCTCGGGGTCTAGGGACAAACCTAACTTAAGCATCTGAGGCTCTAAAGGGGTTCCTACATTGATGGAGTCAGTTTCTTCAATGATCGGATCTCGGGATTCCCTTTGCTCAAGCTGCTCGACTAGATGCGGAGGTAGTGGCACCTGTTCGTCGGGTTTCTCAATGTCATTGCAAATAAAGTTTTTTGAAAATGTTTTGAAAATAAGATAAATCGTAAGCAGAACGGTTATCGTTATTATTGATAGAGAGTTTCGAAAATAGCTCAAAGAGAGTAGCCATTTGATCGTTGGTCAGAGGCGGTATGGGGAGTGCTCTCGGAACAGATTCTGAGACTCCCTGAGGTGCAGCTAAAGGAAAAGGGGTTACAGACTCGACCCTAGTACTGGACCTTCTAGACCTAGACTCAGACTCCGACTCTGACACTCGGACTCGGATTCGGACTCGACGCCTTGCATGTCTCCTTCGCCGGTAGTGAGCTTGTAGACTCGACCCCCGCTGTCGGTCCACTTGATCGTCTTCCTCCAGGCCCTATTTCTAGTGTCAGCACCTACTTCAGAGATCAGCTTGGTTGGATCGAACTTGCTGCTATGGAGGATCAGGTTGACTAATTCCTCCTTAAGGGTCGGGATTATCTTGCTGTCCCCGAACAAGAGCCCCAGCATGGGCTCGGCTTGGTTTGAATCTTCTTTCGATTCGGCCTGGATGAGAGCAAAGACATCATCTGGGATGAAGTTGACCTCAGGATAGGTTATAGTGGGCTGATAGAGACCCGTATGGACAGCTCCGAATACCGGGGAGACAAAGTAATCGGTCAGTTTCGGGCTGTAAGAGTCCAAGTAGGTACCCTTGAGAATGTTGCAGGCCTTTTGGACGCTGGCCCGGACCACGTTTTTCGGGGTTAAGGCATACCCTAAACCGAATTTTGCGTCCTCATTGCTTAAGACGTCGATGACTTTGCCAGCCGGGAGACCGGGCCTTGAAGTAGCCCCCGGCAGGTAGCCCAAGTTTTGCAACATTGTGTCGATGCTGGTGGTGAAATAGGGTCTGAAGGGATACTCTTCATCAATCATTCCCACAAAATTGAAGCCTCGTGGGTCGATTGAGCCAGCCGTGTTGCAGCTTGACACGGCTATGGGAGTAGCTTCGAGGGTGATGACCCCATCTTGCAAAGGTAGCTTGACCTTCCTGTGGAGAGTGGAGGACACGACTTTGACCGCGTGGATCCAGGGTCTTCCAAGTAGCAGATTGAACGATGAGGTAACATCGATCACTTGGAATTCTAGTTCTTTTTCAATTGGGCCAGTTATGATGGTTAGTTTGACGGCCCCAACAACTGATTTTGGGCTTCCATCGAAAGCCTGGATAGTTTGCGAAGTAGGAAGGTAGTCAGCCTCGGTAATGCCGAGAGCCTTTGCAGTCCTCAAAGGAAGGACATTTACAGCTGACCCGTCATCGATTAGGGTCATGGGTAGATACTTGCCCCGACAAATCACCGTGATATATAGGGCCAGGTTGTGGGTGGCCCCAAATGGTGGTAGATCTGACTTGGAGAAGGTGATGAGCGGGCCTTCTCCTTTGGATTTGCTTTTGAGATGAGGTAAAATGGTGGCTACCATCTCCGCGGGGGTAACCGACGAGTCTACCTTGATCTCATCGAGAGCCTTAGTAAGTGCTGCCCGATGCTCTTGAGAACTCACCATAAGCTGCCATATGGTAAGATCGGTTCGGACCCTCTTCAGTTGCTTGACTAGGGCCATGTCGGTGTCCGGTTCTTCAAGTATAGAGTCCGTCTTGGCGGGTTCAGTGACGGATTGTGGGGCCGAAGGTCCGGCCGTGACGACATGGGCGTCGGCCAGGGCCTTGGTTTTGGCCTTTCGGATCTCTTCGACAGTGATGGGGACGGTCTCCCCCTTAGCCAAGTAAACATCGTCCTCATCGTCATTCTATATCCCGGTGATTTGGGGAATGAAAGGGGAAATGAGATGAGTGCAATCGACTATTTCTCCAGTAAAAATGGCGTGAGTAGCAAGAGGGTTATTTTTGTTACTGGGCTTATCGCTGGGTAACGGTATCTTCCCACTCTCGATCAGATCTTGAATGAGATGCTTTAACTTCCTGCATTTTTCGGTGTCATGCCCGTTGCCTTGGTGATAGTGGCAATAGGCCTGAGCGTTGTAGTTTTTGGACCGTTTCTCGATAGGAACCTCCGGCATTGGGCCTATTGGCTGGATCAGGCCCTTAGAGGATAACCTTTGTAAGGCGTCAGCATAAGTAGTCCCTATGTCAGTGAATACTCGGGCTGGAGTATTCTTTTTGGTTGAGGTGTCTAGCAAATTAACCTCGTCGAAGATGCTTCGGGCCGCACTTGTAGTTGCGGGCTTGCCAGAAGATGAACTGGCTCCTTGATACCCCTTAGTAGAGGCCTTAGTAAGGCTCTCTAACCTTAAATCGTCTTCGATTCTTGTACCCATCTCGGTTAAGGTGGTGAAATTGGGTATGATAGCGTACCGGAGGTGGATCCGGTAAGATGGGAGGAGGTTTTTCACAAAGGCCTCCACTAGTACCTTTTCGCTGGGCTTGTCGACCAGCTTGACACTTTCGGCCTCCACCTTTGGAGGTATTTGGTGAAACCCTCTTTTGGCTCTTGGGCCATGACCTCCAGAGTACGCATGGTCGTCTGGATCTCAGTATTGTCCGCATAGTTTCGGGCGAACTCCGTTGCGACATCGTCCCAAGTTTTGTACTTCTTGGGGTCAAGCCTGTAGTACCAGGCTTTCGGGTGCTTTTCGAGGGAGGAGGCAAACAAATGTTTGAACATGTTTGACTTAACCCTCTTAAGGGCCATAAATTCCTTGAAAGCCCGGATATGTAATACCGGGTCTTCAGTTCCGTCGAACATTGGGAGGCCCGTCAGGTTGAGATTGGCGGGCAATTCTTTAGTTAGAGGCGCATAAGTCCGAGCATTCTCCGTGTGAATCGAGTTGTGGGTCGACAAGTGGACCTGCTCTTGTAGCTTGAGGACTGCGCTAGTCAATTCGGCTAAAAACCCATGAGTTTCATCTTCATCCCTCGGCCTGTCCTGCTCTATGGCGCTAACCCGGGTAACAATGGCGATCTGGTCGCCCCTGATTTGGTCGAGTTGTTCTTGGATCTTGGCCAATGAGGCGTTCAGTTGATCGATTGAGTCCTTAGTCATGGTTCGGGTGTGAGGTGGCCTGTCTGTAAGAACACCACGTAATCAGCGACTAGCCCAAATCATAGAACTAAAGTACATCCCGAGCAAGGAAAAGGGAAACTAGAGAGGAAACGACTCGGAAAAGGCATCTAGACGGATGACTTGTGAGAGGTGGGCCTCCTTTAGGATCCAGCTGCGTGGGCTGGGCCCTGTTCGGAAGGAGGTTCACGTGAGACATTCCCCAGACTTCTAGACTCGATTGTGTAGACGGGCCGACCCTTGTAGGAGTATGTCCTACGTAGGTGGGCCTTGCCTTATTATAATAAGGCGGACTGGGATAGGGAAGAAATCCGTGATATAAGATCGACGGAGTTTCGACGCTAGAGACCTCAACGACTTACGACACGACCCGACACTGCTAAATACGGGAAGTCCTAAGAAGAGGAAGGTTTTGAAATTTGATTTTTTTGAAAAGCCCGAAAGAAAAATTCGGAGAACCGGCCCTTTTTCCGAAAGAAAAACGGAAAAGGTGGACCGGGTTACGGGTTTGAAAGTTCGAAAATATTTTCGAGTTTTGAAATGGGCATAATACCGGCTAAAAATAGGCTATTTTGAGTAAAATCGTGGATCCTAAATTCGGTATATGTCCCGGGTTTTGAAATTGGATATTTTGAAAAAGGATGCAATTTTGAAAATGACGGTTTTTGAAAAAAAAAAAGACTTGTAAATCAGGTAGCACGTAGTCATGGAAACAGTATAACGACGCCATGTATGCTCTAATTCTAAGTCTCGGTCAGTCTGAAAGGGTCTATACCAGTGTACACAGCCTATCGAGAATCGGGGCGGACTTCCTAAGTCGAGTTGAGCTTAGAACATGCCGTAAAACCCATACGAATCGGCTAATGGACATCTTCGACATATCCAATTTGGACTACATCGATAGTATAGTGGGACGTCGGTCACCAGTACCGCCCCGGGAAAATATGGGGTTATGCATGAACCGTAAAACTAAAACGCGTATTGTACTAGTCAAACGATTTCTATTCGAGTCTCACCCTGAGGATGCTGAAGGTCAATAACGTATCAGCTAATCCCCAGCGGAGTCCCCAAATTGTGGACATGACATAGGTCAACCCCGACGCGGCCACGCGCGGGTTTGGGGAGGCGAATGAATCTCCATATGAGATGGTCAAATTGAAATTTAAATCGAAGTTGGAGTCGCCACCGAATTTTATGGTTATTCGGAACCGTTCGAGCCCACTCTATGTCGTAGTGGGCCGTATACAAAATACGGCCCATTTCCGATGTCAGAGTTTATTGGGCTCGTCCTTTTGCAGTTCGATACCGATGCCGACTTGATCGGTTAATCGTATATTGAATGACTCTCGTTGCCAATGGATTCGGACTTCCGGAAACCACGGTTCTGAGTAAGGGGTGAGGGTACGTGTTGGGAAGTTCACTAAGAACACTCAACCCCGCCCGCACATTAGCGGCCTCTACTAGGATATCGAATGATTTTTTAATACGCGCGTTAGTAATACGATGAATGATATGCAAACATTGTTTTCCTAAACATGCGAGGAATTGAATGGGTTGCTAAGTCGATTTAATGCATGAAAAATTAACGTCAAAGTTGAATTTAGCATGTGAGATTCGTTTTAGTATAATAAAACAAACGATGAAAAAGATGTGAATTTGCTACAAAGGATAAACAAACGAGTTAGTATCGGTTTGTGAAAAATAATATAGCGAATATAATAGATATATGAGATCGAGAAAATATTGCTAAAAAACGTGGTTTTGTATAAAAGACGAAGTTCGAAAAATAAATAAAAAAGAGGGGGTGTCGTATGACAGCCGGCCGCGCGGCTCGCCCGGGATGCCGGCGGGTCGCGTGACGGCCTGTTTTTGAAATCGGTTTTTTGAAAATTCGATGCTTTTATTAAATCGCGTACAAATATTGCATAATTTGCACTCGATCTAATATTTTCGATATTCATTATATTCGATAATTGACTACGAAATCAATATCAAATACTCGGAATAGTTTTAGAAAAGATATAAATTTTTAGAAATCGTTTCGTAGAATAAAAACGAACGAAAAAGCTAAAAAAGGGGTTCGGGTTTCAGGCCCGTGCGCGAGTCGCCTGGGAGGGGCGCGACTCGCGTGCGGGTCTGTCCCGGTTCCGTTGTTGTTCGAAAATTGTTAAATTTGATAAATCGCGTACAAATATGAATTAATTTATACTCGATTCATGTTTTCGATATTCGTCGTACTCGATATTCGATTATGAAATCGATATCGAGTATTCGGAATGAATTTTAGAAAAGGGATTTGTAAAAAAAAGAAAAAAAAGAATTTGAACGAAAAAGATGTTAATTCTCTCCGCGTTTGAAATCGTTGTATTTTGTATAAAAAAGATGTAACGATTTTCTTAGCTTCGACGAGATTTAATATAATTCTTTTTGATACGATATTCAACTATAGAGTTGATATCATATTTTTTAAGAATGTTCGATATATGAAAATAGTTTTTAATAGTATCGATATTAGAAAATAAAGTAAAAAGCGACGAACGACCCGTAATAAGGACGACTAGAAGGAGAAGAGAAGAAGAAAGAGAAATCGGGTTTGGTACACCCTCAACCTACATGCTTCTGTTTACTCGGATCGGGGCTCGTCGGGACGTGGCTTGGGCACAAGAGCGTCGAGTGGATGTCGGTGAGTTATGGTGGCTCGGTTAGGTGGGACGTGTGAAGGGTGTCGGGTGTCGGGCCGGTTTCCTTCGGGTTTGTAATATCGGTTTCTCGATGCTAAGTTTTATGCTTATGAGTGTGTGGGAATAATTGATGGTGTTTTTGATCAACACATTTTATATCTATTTATTTCGTCCCCCGATCGTCGATTTATCGCGTTTTCTTCTCCTGATTATGCCTTAACTGTCGATATTTTCTAGAAAGTCGATACTGCCGTATCTTGGGTTATTTTGCAGGATATGTTTTTTTTTGGACGCATTTACGTCTTGACGAACTAAAAAGACTAAGCCGAGGACGAGAATGGGAATCGAGAAGGAACAAAGAAGGAAACAAATGCAAATTGAGAAGAAAGAATGATCGCCTACACAAGGGTCAACTTCAAACGTCCATATCTTGGGTTTTACAACTTTAATCATGGTGATTTCAGTGGCGTTAGAAAGATATTTCTCTTAGCTTTCCAACGGTATATTATACGTCCAATTTGAACAAGTAACGAAGAAATGACAGTCGTTTGAAGTCGAACGCTCGATGCTGTGATCTACAACGACACTCGATCGAGTGCCCCTACTGCACTCGATCGAGTGCCACTCCGTGAAGCTCCTGCCCATCTTTTGGTGTGTCACTCGATAGAGTGCCATCAAGCACTCGATCGAGTGCACCCAATCCGAGCCAAGCGTCATTCCCGATTTCAGCATAGATTTTGGGCCTGTTTTCGAGCCCAACTGATACTCTTTAAATCAGTTTTCCTGACTTGTATCAGACACTTTTTTCCTGAAACTTTTCCTTCTACACTTTTCTTTTACCTTCTTTTACACACTTTTCATTATCGAGTTTTCATAGTTTAGTTAGCCTACCTAGAAATCTTTACAATTTCCTTCATCATTCGGTATTGAATTTCAATTCTCTTTCAATTCATCTTTATTTATTGTTCTAGTATTGTTATTTCCTTCAATTGATTGTTAATTCATCTTGATATGTTTAGATTTGATTTCTTTCTTTCTTGTCTGATTAGTTTTATTATGCGTAGCTAATTTCTCATCTAGGGTTTAGGGCGATCGATGCGTACTATTAGGGTTATAGTCAATTGACCTGTTTCTAATCGTATGAACTATTGCCTGAATATCGTTTTAACTCTGATTAATTGTTTGATGCATAATTCAATTAATTAGTATTGCAAATTAGGACTTTTCGCCGACCGGGTTAAGAACTAATTAGGCCACGATAGTTTGGGTAGACTAACTTAATGCTAGCGACCGCAGGTTAAGTTTAGATCTAAAGGTTGTAGTGTACCGACCGGACCTGCACCTTAGGTAGTTCGATTATTGACCTGTTAGTTGACTCACTCACCCGAGTAATATTCATTGTGAACCTGAAAACTGTGACCTATAATCTAGAATCTAATTCTTAGGATAAATAATTGAATTCTCATCTTCTTGTGGTTCGACCCCTGACTTCGCTATCTACATTAGTTAGTGACCTTAGGGTATCTTTGATTAGGGATACGACTAACTCCTGTCAGTTTTATGATTGATAATTGGTGTCTAAAGTGTCGTATGCAAGGGGCTATTTATAGGGAGTTCCCGACCTTGGCTAGGAGAGTTTGAACTACCGTTTAGGATAGGAAACGTAAGAATTTGAGAGGAATGAGAATTCCGCTTTCTTGTGAAGGAAGAAAGGGAACCGGCTGGTTGGTAGGCTACTCGGCCGAGTATTTGCACTCGGTCGGGTGTTTGAATCGGTTTTCGGATAGGATTCCTACTTGAGATCGAATTCCATCCTTAAACGGATTTATTTAATATTTTGTGTAGCTAATTTTTGTACGATTGGAGTATGAATCAGCCGTGTGAGGTGTCATGGCTGACTCACGCGCCTCGGGAAAATCTTTGACCGGGTTTTGACTCGGTCGCTAAAAGACGGTTTTACTCCTGGTGTCGGAATCGACCCAAATTAGTCTTATTTGACTCGAAACGACCCACTGGGCCTGATTTTGAGATTGGTTTTGTGAGATATGTACTCCATAATGAGCCCAAGCCAAATGCCAATGATTTTGAGCCCGTTTCCGAATATATTAAAGCACGTTTGCGTCCGATCATCATCGGGTGTTTGTCGGAAACTGCTATAGACACCTGGCAGTCAAAATGTGGGTGTCTACACTAATATTCTAATCTTATAATATAAGTTATAAAAAATAATTACTAATCTTATAAAAATTATTATTAATCTAATGAAAAATATATATAATATATATTAATTTTAATATAATCAATATATATTAATAACAAAATGTTCTCAATCAAAGCTTAATATTAATATAATCAATATATATATATATATATAAAATATAGTATACATTGAATTATAATTCTATAAATAAGAATAATCATTCGTTATTAGATATCAACAAAAAAATCTTTTTAAGTTTTAAAAAGAGCGCTATAATGAATATAAACTTAAGTTAAATTGTCACACAAAATTACATTGAAAGTGGACGAACATGTAGATACGGAGAGAGTAATATAATGTGATAGAATTCTATTATATAAATAAGAGTAATAATCATTCGTTTTTAGATATTAACCAAAATTCTTTTGAGTCTTAAAAAATCTCTTAACACTATAAAGTTAAGTAAAATTATGTCACATCGAAAAATTATAGTGATGTCATAGATTTCTGTTATATAAATTATAAGAATTGGCTTATTCGGGTCGGGTCAATTGGGTTGAGTCAGTTTTAATTTGTCAGATATAACTACAATGTACGCTTATAATTTAATTTGACGTTTAACGCAGATATTACCATAATATTCCTTTATTATTATTCTTACCTTCAACTTATTTTTTCCTATTGCATAGTCTCACCAATTTATACAATTATCCAATCACGTGTCATTATCAATGTCACTAAAAATTGGCCCGTGCATCGCACGGGCTTTCCATCTAGTAAGTATTAATCTTGGAGGTTTTGGCTGCGTTTTTGGTGCTAATTATTGAAGAATTGATCGTATCGGGTTTATGTTTTTTTTTTTATTATAATCTATCGAATCTCGCTATTTGACCGCTTTTCCAGATTTCTACAAGTTTTGTTTGCACTTTCGAACTTAATCCCCTTTACTCGAATTTTGTTAATTATGGTTTTTTATTACTTAATTATAGTTTCACTCTTCACTTATTCACTTATTATAATTAAGTTAAATCGTAAATAATTTGTTACGTATTAATTTGTCAATTTAACTACGGGTTTTCTAATGTATGCCCATTGGGCACACGATAATATGTTAATTAAGGAATGAATCATCATTATGTTGTCTAAGTATGGTAATAAAGAGTTGTTATTTTAATTTATCGTGATAGTATCATTGAGTTTTATTCCTTATTACGGAGTAATTAACATGTTAACGTTAGAAAAACCGATTTAACTAAATTGGTGTTTGTTATTAAATTTGTTATTTGAATTGTTAATTAATTTGATAACTAATTTGATAACATACGGAGATGGTGAAACGTTGCATCAGCTTTGAGTATACCTTAGTTGGTTAGTTATATTTGATAATATAACTCCACTAACTAACGATGAAAACGAATATAACTCAAAATTTTGTTAACATTTTCGTATCATAATAATTTCTAACGTTCAAATTAACAAACATTCTAAAGTCGGGTTTTGTTTTCTCTCACCTAAAAAAAACGTCTCTTTTTAAGAGAAACCCGACTTTCCCAAAAACCTGATTTTCCTAAAAACGAATATGACTCCACTAACGAACGATGAAAACAAACGCATAAACGTAATGTCATTACAACTCCACAACAGTAAACATTTTTTTAACATTTTCGTATCATAATAATTCCAAACATTCAAAATAACAACACCCGAGTCACGATATAAACATTTATCGAAGAACGAAAACAAATGAGACGAATATCGCAACGTATAACGTCGAAGTTTTTTTTTTTTTTTTTTTACGAAAAACGGGCCTAGGCGTCCAAAAATGGGTCCAAGAGACCCCCAGGTGTCAAAAATGGCGCCCAGGAGACCCCCAAGCGCCAAAAGCTGGCGCCTGAAACTGACGCCCAGGAGACCCCCAGGCGCCATTTTTGGGCGCCCAAGAGACGCACAGACGCCTAAAATCGACGCGCAAGACCATTTTCAAGAACGAAAATTGAACACAAAATCGATTTCAACAAGAAAATCGTGCACACAAACGACATACCAAACAAGAAAATGCGATTTCTTAAGCTAAGCTAACACATATTCACATATTAAAGGACAAAATATAATCAAAAGAGACAAAAATAAAATTTGGGGAGATAATATAATCAAAAGTGCACTAACCATTTTGGGGAAAGTCGGGTTTCTCTCAAGAAAAGACCGCTTTTTTTTAAGTGAGAGAAAATAAAATTTAATATAGTGAGTGGAGTGTAAGTGGAGATATAATACTCCGTAATAAATAACATAATGTAATAACGGAACGGTTTGAAAAATTGAAAACCGCCTCATCAACGAGTTTCAGTAACATAATTTCATTTCTAAAATTATATTAACTTAAGTTAACTAATGTAATCAAGGGAAAGACATGATCATCTTTTATATTAAAAAAACGTTGACGACCTAACTGAAATACCGACGACCTAAAACAGCACCGTGATATATGTGTTCGGTCGAATGTACCAATCCGGAAACGTAGACCAAAAGCGACTCCACCAACACTAACTAACGACCCCATTTTTTTGGTTTTATTCCGCGAATCACAAAACACAGATTTTCCGCACATTTCCCACCTTACCTCTTCTCTCTCCCCCGTTCAAACCTTGGAGGGAGTAAACAAAAAAAATTACAAAAAAAAAACAATTTTTTCTTCTACAATTGTAAGTTTCCAACAATGGCGGATTCAAGTTCGATTCGTCATTGGAGATTCGCGGCGCTTTATCTGTGTATAATGCTGATAATTTCGTCCAACTTTGATACTTTGGGGATTTCTGCGAGATCTGATCAAGAAATGCGGGAGAGATTCTACGGCAGTGTATTTAATTCTACGCCTCCTGATGGTGGCGACACTATTGCCAAGATGCTTGATCAGGTTCTGGAGAAGGAGTTTTCGGAGAATGATCAACCTGAAGGTTTGTAAATTGTAATTTGATTGCTTGATTTTTTTTTTTTGCTGAAAATTAGGGTTTTCTGTGTTTCATCGTTGAATACTTGAATTATGTCGGTTTCGCGTGTTCGGTTGATGCTGGTGAATGTTAGGTGAATGTTCGACTTTTTGCCTTTTTAGGAAGGTGAGTGTGTAGATGAAGTAACCTAATTGCAAGTTCAACTGTCAACAATTGGTAGATGACAATTAGCATTTTCTTAGCTTAGTTGGTAAAGTCGAGGAGCAGTACTCGTGATCTGTTATCATGATCGTCCTTCTGGCTCCCTTTATAACGTAAGCAACTGGTATCAATGGTGCAACCATAAATAACCGGTGTGATAAACCCGTTAATGAATTTTACTCTTTGGCGTTAGCATTTCCCTGTATAAGTTCTTGAGTTGTTTACTTTGTGATGCGATTTTTTAGAAGGCTGCTGTAAGGGTTTGGATTTGGCGAATGCGTGGAGTTGTAGTAAGGAAAGTTAGGGAGTATATACCATTACTAATTTAGTCAAACCTAGTCAATTCACTCAGGTGGTTGTTAGTTCATGGTAATTTCAATTGGATTGATGTATAATCTATGACTTGTTTAAGATTCTCACGAGATTTGTGTCTATGGATGGGTTAGAGTGCACATATTAGGCTGACACATCTATGGTTTGGTATGTCTTCTGAGAGTTAATATCACAGATATGTTGATAGCTAACTGGCGATTTTGTTCTATACATGAGGACATATCTGCCATACTCTGTGCAAGTTCCCTTTTTCGCCGACTTTGAATTTGCTTTTGGATTTGGCAAGATCTTCTTTGAATCGTCAAAAGGGCACAAATATTTGTAAAAAACTACTAAAAACACTCTGACTTTACAGAAATCGACGCATTGTTTTCGTGTATATATATTTTGCTTCTTCCGAGTCAATTTCTGACGTGTACTAATTCTGCCAGGTTCTGATAAGAGCAGTTTCAACAGCAGCGTAGCTGACAAACAAGTATGTCAAATTTTTCCTTTCAGTTTAATCATTCAGTTATTTTTTTTTGACTAAACTGGCAAAATCAATAAATTTTATACTTTTGACTATGGCAATTGTTTAATATCCTACCTATTCACACACTGTGTATTGTCCTCTTCTAAAGTCACTATGTGTGTGTGTGTGTATAATTGGTACGTGCTGAGTGCAAACATTTTGTATGACCATGTAATACACCAGCCTTTTTTAGTTTCGTAATGGAATCACGGCATACTCAACTGATGATTCCAGTCCCTGTAATACTACATTCTGTGTTCAACATTTGCACTAGATATGCCTTGAAGGGGATCCTGATTGACTTTCAATTTCATTATACTGATAAATGCATGCGGGTGACGTAAGGCTTATCCCTAGAGTTTCATGTGGAACATCATGGTCTTTGCATTTCTGTTGTAATGTACTCCCTCCATCCAATCCATTTGTTTACCATTTATATTACTCCCTCCGTCCCAAAATGTTTGTCCCGTTTACTTTTGCACGATAACTAAGAAAATGGTGTGATGATTGAGTATATAGGCAATCATGACTACTTTATAGGGTGATGTGTGAGGTGGTGTGGGTTAATTGAATGGCAAAATGGTAAATACTTTATCTTAGTAGGGACGAAGTTGTAAAAAAGGATAGACTAAAAAGGAAAGTTGAGAAATAGGACAATCATTAAGAACCTACCCAAAAAGGAATACGGGACAATCTTAGTGGCACGGAGGGAGTATTTGTGAAGAGTAATTATCGGATTGTGACAAATGATTTTGATAGAGGGAGCAGTAAGTTTGTTTTACTCACAGGCTGCCTCTTGATTTTTGAAGCATGTTGCTGTTCATGAAACTAGTGTGTTTTATTCTTGGTTTTTCACAGGCTGAACTCGAGACTGTTGTTAAAATTACTCATGACAAAGTCAAGAAGAATGACACTGGAGAAGCAAAGTAAGGGAGTAAATAGAAACAAATGGCGATGCAAAAATGGTGCATTGTTATCTTGTTTGATTTAATTTTGCTCTTTCTCTTGGAATAAGATGGAAATTAAACAAAATTCTCCTCACATATTCTTTTTAATGTTTCTTTTGTGATTGGGAATGATGTGGCAGTGGAACAAAGCCATTCCAGATTCAAGATGTTTTCTCAATGGAAAGTGAAGATTCTGATGATACCGCTACTTTGATTGACAACAAGGTGCTCTGTAGATGTGGATAGTTTATTTGTTCTTCAAGTATCCAAAAGTTTTTTGTGGAATTTTTTCTGATATATCTTCACCAAGTTTCCTCTATTTTGTTCCTGCAGGATAATGTGTTTGTGATGTCTAACAAGAAATCAAAGTATCCGATTCTTCAAGTAGATTTCAGGTATATGACAATTATGTCTCTTGCAGGTGTTCAGCTTGTCTAGTCATCCTTTCTTCATATTTTGCTAGCTTTTTTTTAACATTTTGCAGCTCTTCACTTGATTTGTAATTTTGTTACTTGCTACGGTCTTTGAAGTTATCCTGACTGAGAGTTTTACTGTATTGGTGTCATGTTCAGTGTCCTTTTTAACAATTCTTTTCCTCCCCACATTTTTTTAATTTGATTGTGACAGGCTAATATCAGACTTGGTGTTACTGATTGTTTCTGCTGCAGTTGGTGGAATTATCTTCTCTTGTCTGGGACAACCGGTATGCTTTTCCCGCAACCATGGCTGTCTTCATTTTTTTGCTTTACTCTTATGTTTGTAGCTTTCACTTTCCTAGGCTGTCTTGTTTCTGCTTACATTATTTGATATGGCTGTACATCAAAGTTGCATTAATTTTGTAAATACAGGTTATTGTTGGCTATCTTCTTGCGGGTTCGATGATTGGGCCGGGAGGTCTTAACTGTATCAGTGAATTGGTTCAGGTGTGTAATAATATGGCTGCTTGGCGTCATATATCATTTCAAAAAATGAAATAATATTGCTGCATTGCCATGTCTTTTTATTATTGTTGGTAATAGAAGACAATTTTCTTTTGCTAATTTTAGCTGAGAGTTTTTGTTTTATTGACATAGAAAGGAGTAATGAAGGCAGTGCATGAGCTAAATGTTAGGTGCCTTACATAAAAAATCTTTTTCTCACGAAATCATTTTTTTGACTTGTTCTCACCCTAATGCGATCATCTCATTGATGCAGTACTTGATGGCTTCTAGTGTTTACTTCTTAATGCTATTCATATTCCTCCTCTCCAGAGTAGATGCTAAAGCTTTCATTCTCGTTTACAGGTTGAGACTGTTGCTCAGTTTGGTGTAGTGTTTCTTCTTTTTGCTCTCGGATTGGAATTTTCCGTAGCAAAGGTGTGATGTCCACCATTTGCCAGTTATACACCTGTTTTTTGGTTATGTCTTTTGAGTTTTAAGAAATGATGAT
Organism: Agrostemma githago; assembly: GCA_958450325.1. NCBI lineage: Eukaryota > Viridiplantae > Streptophyta > Magnoliopsida > Caryophyllales > Caryophyllaceae > Agrostemma > Agrostemma githago. The sequence continues at coordinate 57,585,168 of OY288259.1, read as the reverse complement.
TCGGAACAGTAGAATTATAACAACAACGAACAAACCTCCAATTTGCTCGCTTTAATTTTCTCTTCTTTTCTTTTTTAAATGAATGATTGGAAGCTGTTTTAACTATGCTCTTATGCAGCTCAGAGCAGTAGGTCATGTGGCTGTTCTTGGAGGGATGCTTCAAATCATAATTTTTATGTTCTTGTGTGGCATAACTGCTGCGGTAAGAATATTTGGTTTCAAATATAGGATTTGTGCAAAAGACAAGCGTAGCATTACAGTGTGTTAAATAAAGTGTATTGTTTTGTCTTTTTTCTAGATTTGTGGAGGAAAGTTATCAGAGGGAGTGTTTGTGGGTTCGTTTTTATCTATGTCATCAACAGCAGTGGTATTTCCTCAAGATCCATTTTGTAGCCTGAATTACTTTTTCCTTTCCTGTACAGTGAAACGGTGTAAAATTCCTTATCTTCTAAGAATTTTCTTCAGGTTGTGAAGTTTTTGGCGGCAAGAAATTATAACAATACTCTTCATGGCCAAGTTGCTATCGGTACACTTATTTTGCAGGTGATAATAGACATTTCCCCCCTGGGAAGTACAGTTGGCTTTATATTGTTGTCCCATCCTCATTTAACGAAAAAACAGCTAACGTTTTCGAGTATTGTTAGGATTGTGCTGTCGGCTTATTGTTTGCACTGCTTCCAATATTGGGTGGTAGCAGTGGTGTACTGAGAGGCATTTTCTCTATGGGTAGATTGTAAGTTTCTTCCTCAATATCCTCAATTTCACTTTTACAAGAATTAATTTCTCTATTAGTGTGTTGCTTAGCTATAGAAATGTAGAAGTTGGAATTCATAGTCTCAAAGAGTCTTGGAGGTTCTTATCAATATCCTGTTCACTTGATTGTTGAAATCCCTCTTAAATTTCAGGCTGGTCATCCTGTCTCTCTACCTGTTCACTGCATCAATGTTGACGTGGTCTTTCATACCTCGTTTTTTGAAGCTAATGATACAACTTTCTTCTCAGGTGATTGATGATTCCATGTTGAAAGTAAAATTATGTTTTCAGACGAAAATTGCTCAATTGCTCTCGTTTATTTACTCCGATTCTCGGAAGGTTAAAATATGATTCTGGAAACAACTGTATCAGCTGTTAGAAGTGGATGTAAAACACGGGATTTGGATATATTTTTAACTGCCAAAATTTCGCAAATCGATTTGAGTATCACACAATAAACTCAGACCTTAAGCTTTGTTTGGATAGAAAAATACGGGGGGAAGGAAGGGAAGAAAGAGTGGAGGGGGTGAATTTTCCCTCCAAATCTTTCCTTTGTTGGTGGGAAATTTTTGTGGTTAGGCTTATATTGCCTCTGATATGAATACATGGCCAAGTTTACTAATAATTTTGACTTGTATTTTTATTGTAATTTTCTTGTTTTGTCAGCATCCTGATTGACAGATTTCTTCTCTTCTTCAGACAAATGAACTTTATCAACTTGCTTTGGTGGCTTTCTGTTTGTTATCTGCTTGGGTAAGCTCATTCGGTCGTTTGATTATTTCTTTTTATGTCATATATGATTGCTCTTATTTCTCGATCTTGTAACCAAATCTCATCTTTTGACAAAAGATGGACTAAATCATACTGTAGTAGGCTTTCCTGTTACATATGTTTTCTAACCTAATTCTTGGTACTGAGTCTATAAAATTTCTATTGCAACACATTGTTGAAACCAACTTATCTAGGTATTGAAAGTTACGGCGACCATTTATGGTGCAACAATCAACACCAGGCCGCAATGACCGACAACGACATCATCTTTCAAACTGTTATTTAATGCCATGGCCTACTTATGTAACTGTGTTCGTACTTCATAGGGCCATCTCAAATTGATTTTTCTTGATGTTCCCATTTTTGTGCTACGGGTTGATGTAGAAATGTTTTTTCATGTGTAACCACTGGGTTTATTCCCAAATTGCTTAATCATCGTCAAATGCTACGTCAGTGTTCTGGTGAACATTGACGAAATGGTGCCAACTTCCCGATAATTTATTCTCCAATTATCTTGTTTTTGCAGTGTAGCGATAAGCTAGGTCTTAGTCTAGAACTGGGATCATTTGTAGCCGGGGTAATGATTTCTACTACTGACTTTGCACAACACACTTTGGACCAGGTATGCTTTAGTATACTGAAATTTATTCTCATGCTTATTGTTGTTAAATAACTGATCCATGACTTGGCACGAACAGTTCTGCTTTTTTAAGAGATGGTAGTGAAAGTATTTGTAATCCTCTAATTCAAGGATTGATTGAATTGCATATAAATAGTGTTTGAAAAGATACAACAACTATGCGAGATGTAGTTTTAGGATCATATGAGAACACTCCCTTAGATGAGAGCAGTGAGTACAATTTTTAAATGCTTATTATACATATCAATCTTATTTGAGCGGTTTATCTTTCTGACTCACGTACTCTTTGTATTAGAGAAAGTTTTCATATCAATTATTAAAAATCTTGTAGTAACCTGTTATCACTCATACTGCAGGTGGAACCCATACGCAATCTGTTTGCTGCTCTGTTCCTTTCCAGCATTGGAATGCTTATACATGTGCAGTTTCTCTGGAACCATGTGGATATATTGCTCACATCTGTAGTTTTAGTAGTTGTGTTTAAGACATCTGTTGCTGCGGTGGTAGCTAAGACATTTGGATATAGTCTCAGGACATCTTTACTTGTAAGTGTGCTTGCCCAGTTTTTTTAATTCATATATAGAGATCTTAAAGTCAGCTCACTTGATCTGTATTTCTGCTACAGGTTGGATTGTCACTTGCTCAAATTGGAGAATTTGCTTTCGTTCTTTTAAGCCGTGCCTCCAATCTTCATCTTATTGAGGTAATGCCGCTTCTCTCGATAGAGTTGTTAAATCACACGTACCTGTCTATTAGATCTTTTGTAACAAGCTTATGCTTGAAAGATTTTATGAGCGATTCTGAAATGGTAGGTATAGCAAGATTTTAAGGTAAATTAGAACTGTTGAACTCTCAATAATCTCTGTACTCTTAGTCTTACTGCATCTTTTTTGATATTAATCAAGTTTTCATTTATAATTCAGAAGATCTGCTCACGATAATACTGGTGTGCATTTAACTGATTTTTTTTGCTTGATATTGGTATCCAGAGACGTGAGACTTGATGAGTGAAAATTGCCTATATTTGTTATCTGCATAAAAATTGAACTACTGATATTTACGGCAAGCTTTTGTTGTCCATGTATAGGGGAAGATGTACTTGTTACTCCTGGGAACAACTGCTCTTAGTTTGGTAACTTTCGTACTCCGTATTGTTTTTGGATCGATCAGCCTTTTCTAATATTCAATGTTTAAATGGTAAAAAATGTGTTTCTTTCGAAACATAATTTATGGCTAATGCTTGTCTTTGCTGAAGGTCACCACTCCTGTCCTGTTCAAATTGATGCCAGCTTTGACCCATTTTGGTGCTCTCATGCACTGGTTCCCTGTAGAAAGCAGCATGCCGATTGAGGTTCTTTTTTATTCCTCCATTCTCTTCCTAAGCCCGTGGATGATGCATAGACATGGATGTTTTTTTTACTCTTGTCAAATGACCAATACTGAATTTAGTTGAGCATTATATTGTTCCCCTGCTTGACACTGCTCCTCCACAATATTAATGCCCTCACTTTAATGAATCATTTTGCTTTATTTCATGATCTTCAGAAATCAGAACCCAAATATTAATAGTGTATTTTTTGGCTCCACGGAAAACTGACCTTTGGTATTCATTTCAGGGTACTCATGAATCAAGACCTCTCACAAAATCATCCCATGCACATGAGAAAGAGATGTACGAAAAGACAAACAAGTTGCCTCTATAAGGTAACTTTCGTCTTTCACTACTTTGCGTGAAGCTTGTACTCTTATATATATGTTCTCTCTGACCCATGTGATTACTCTCTTATCTGCTTAATTCTACCGCAGGACAGAGTTTCTTGACTTACACGATACTATAGCATGTTGTGATGTTACAAGTCCAGATTCTACGCCACATCAAATGGCCTGTGCACTGTTGATTGATTAAAATCTCGACCCAAAAATGCGGACTTTGTCAAAAACTCGAGATTTTGGGGCTTTTAGGTGTGTACATAGTCTTGCAGATTTTGTATTCTTTGGAAGCTGTACATATGATTTTTCCCGGGTGCTTGTTGAACGTTGTTGGAAGCTGTTGCAGACTTGCAGGTGCTGATCTTATAATCAGCGAGGCAACAGCCATAGCTTATACGAGTACATGTTAATTGATTTTGCAACATTCAGAGAGCGTAAAGATTTCCGCGTTCTGTAACTTTGTAATGAACAGCTCGTTTTGCTGAACTTCATAGTGCTCGTAAAGTCGTAATCTTGCACTGTAATCCTAACCACTCTGAAGTATAGTTAGCAGAAACCTAACTGTTGAAGTTGTCAATTCATTTACTGTAAAGCTTTTGTCAATGAGCATTTCATGTGGAAGTTTCATGTGTGCATTCATTACTTGACCGTATAGACTACTCCGTACATGAGAGAAAAGTTTTATATTCTTTGAATAAAAGCAAGAAAACCTCGCATGTAAGACCGTCTTCATTAACGACTTTTTATAGACTCGATTGGCTCAAGTTAAGGAATTTTTTTGGTCATTATATAAAAAAAGAACGTTTGTTGTTCATTGTGACGTAGATATCCTTCATAATAGTACGTAGTAATATAATGGATCGAAACCAAGGATGATTCTTCCTTCTCTAGGTGGTGTAATCTTATCTTTTTCTATAAGTAACTACATCCGGCAAAACCAAGTTAACCAACCCAACCCAAAAACCCAACACGAAACCAATCCGTAATCCGAAACCGAGTTGAATTTATTATAGCAAACGAGTCGATATCCCAAAAAAAAAGTGAAAACAACAATCGAAAAAGGACCCAACTGATCCGAAATTAACCCGATTTTTGTTACCAAGTTTACGGAAAAACATAACTACGTAAGCTGAACCAATAGAAAGATGGTATTCACATTCACAGGTTATGAGCGCATCGCATCGCATCGCATCAACTTCAATTTACTCATACTTGTAAAGTTTTAACAGTTTTTTTGGGCTCTTAAATCTCAATTTCCCTCTTAAATCACACCCACCCTCTCTTCTCTCCCTCAAGATCAATTCTTCAACCTCGCTGATTCAGGTATTATTCATCATCACCCACCCAACCCAGATAGATCATTGTTTTCCTGTTCTAAATCTGATCAAACAATTGGTCTCTCGCCATTTTTGATTTTGATTTTGATTTTGATTTTGATTTTGATTGATTGGCGCCGCACATTTTGCTACTTTGATTCGACTCTGAAATGTGCACTTGGGTTTTACACTATTACTCCAATTCTATTGAATTCTTTTAGCTTTCATCATCTAATTCACTGCTTGCTTCCGTTGCTCCTTTTCCTTTCCCTTTCCCTGTGATTTGATTCATTTATTTCATCTGTTATTGTTATGATGTTGAATTCTGCTCATCCTCATCCTCATTTTAAGGCAGATTAGTTTAAGTTAATGCTGGATAAAATTGATTAATTAACGTATTATTGTTTTCTATATTATATTTGACGACTCGACTATTTCAGATAATGATCTATGTTAGGCGACCCCAAATCTAATCTTTTTGGGACTATGACCCTCATGTTGCTCTTGTATTGATTACTTGACGGCTTGATAATTTCATATAATGATTCATGTTAGCCCACCCCAAATCATTTTGGGACTAAGCCTCCGATCTTGGTATTGTTGTATTGATTATTTGACGACTTGACGATTTCAGATAATGATAAATGTTAGCCGACCCCAAATCTCTTTGTAACTAAGTCTCTGTTGTTGTAGTAGTATTGATTATTTGATGCCAATCTTGAGCTGTGAATCTGACAAAAATCGTTTTGTGGTATATATATCAGAGATTGGGATACCGGTTAGCAAATATTCGTAGTGGAGAGTGGAGTACTCACTCAGTGCTACTTGAGATGGCAGCTAATGTGCCTCAAGGTGCACCAAGACCCAATACCCCGCGACCTACCGGACCACCACCCGGTTACAACCCTAACGCATCTCGAGGCCATGATCCATCGTTAGCTCAGAATTTCCAAAACTTGCAACTTAATCAACCACAATATGCCTCACAACCACCGTCCAGTAGGCCACCACCACCTTTCCATCCTAATACAGCTCCCCCTCCATCTTTTGGCGGGCCTTCGCCCGGGTATAGGCCGGGACCACCACCACCTGGAGTTGTTCCTAGGAGTGCAATGCCACCTGGCGGACCTCCACCAAATGTTGTCCCCTCCAATGTAACACCTGTCAGACCTACCTCGGGTCCTATGATGGGTCAGTCTCTGCCTTTTGGCTCTAGACCACCTCCTCCAGTATCTCAGCCCTCTAGTGGCCCGGTAAATCTTCCATTGGGGATGCCTCCTCCTTTTCAGGGCTCACAGCCTGGGCCTCAGCCCTCGAGTGTCCGTCCTAGTGGATTTGGGTCTCCACCATTAAATATGGGCCCTGCTCCTCCTGCATCCACGCAACCACGTCCCTTTAGTAATGGGCCTCCTGCTGCCCAATATGGAGGTTTTACTGGTGGCCCTCCTCCAGCTCAACAGCAGCCGCCGCCGCCAGTTTTAGGACGCCCACCACCAATGGCACCTTTCGGGTCCTCTATGCCTTCGGGTATGGGTCCAGGTTCTCCTCTTGTGGGCGCTCCATCGCAATCACCATCTCCCTTTTCTGGTGTACCGCAACGTGGACCACCGCCTTCTTTTGGGCAAGCCCCATGGCAGACACAAATGCGGCAGGTAAACTATCAGCGCGTACTTTTGCTTCCTACTCTACATATTGACGCAGTTCTAATATAAAAGACGGGATTACTGCCTCCAGTCACGGGGCTTTCATATTTTATGTAATAAATTTTTGACGTCTGGTACATGTCGCATGCGAATCACTATATCTCCTAGGTGGCTCCTTCTCTGGCAACAAGTTCTCAGCCACCACCGATGTATGGAATGCCTCCTCCATTAGATAGCCAAAACATGGGAGCAGTAAGACCTGACTTCAATCAGACAGGAGGTCCGATGACGTCAAAGGTTGATCCAACGCAAATTCCTCGACCCATTCCTGATTCATCGGTTATCATGTATGAGACTCGGCAGGGCAATCAGGCAAATCCTCCTCCGGTACTCATTCTGAAGCTTGTATAGCATTCAATCAATATTTCAATGTTTAGGTTTTTGCGTTTCTGGCTTTACCTTTCTCTTTATATGCTTTCACTTTTCCAAATCGTTTCTTTTGAATACAGTGAAATGGTTAAGTAGAGAATAAGGCACTGGTAAGGCTTGAGAGGGATGCATTCTTTATGTGTTTTGTTTGGCTTGGAATATTTGTCCAGATGCTCATACTATAACACGAGTTCTCAATTCTCTTTTTTTTTTTTGATTTATTCTTATTGAAGCCTGCCACTGCTGAATATATTGTTAAAGACTCTGGAAACTGCAGCCCTCGCTACATGAGGTGTACAATAAGTCAGGTAGTGCTTCTTTTGATAGATTTCAACAAACCAATGATAAATATGCTTTTTATTCACATTGTGTGACTTTTTGTTACTCGCTGCCTCCACAGATCCCTTGCACAAGTGATATTTTGACTACATCTGGAATGCAGTTGGCCTTACTGGTCCAACCATTCGCTCTACCTCATCCATCTGAAGAACCAATTCAGGTGATTATTGTCACCTTTTTCCTTTTTCTTTTCTTTTTTTTTTCTTTTTTTTTTCTTTTTTTTCCCGTCAAAGGGTGTTGAGAAAAAAAATGGTAGAATGATCATTGTTGAGGTCTCTTCATTCCCATTGTTCTATTAGCCCGCTGCGGAGGACTCAACAATCTGTCATGATTTAGGTGTCAAAATGTCAATCTGATGATATCGAACTATTATATTTGATGTTCCTTCATAATTGATTCAATGAACAACTGTTGGCTTGCAGGAATTGTCCAGTTTAAAACGTTCAATTGCTGTACTTAGTTGTTTCGGTTTGACATATCTATAACTCTGTAGGTTGTTGATTTTGGAGAGGGAGGTCCTTTACGATGTGCACGCTGTAAAGGCTATGTCAATCCTTTCATGAAATTTATTGACCAAGGAAGGCGGTTCATCTGCAACTTTTGTGGTTAGTGTTCGTGCCCTTGGAGGAACTTTCCTTTCCGTAAACTTGTAAATTTTCCCTTTCAGCAAAGTGGAATTCTTTTTTTTTGGGTGTCATTGGGCTTTAATAAATCATAATCAATAATGGAAATCCGCTGTTTAGGCCTTTAGTTACTTTTCACGAATTGGGCAATCATGGAAAAATCATAGGATCTCAAGAAATCACCTTTGTGCGTTTTTCATTGGGTATTGGGGTCTATGCTGTGTTTTCTTTTGGTAATTAGCCGTTGCCATAATCAATAAGCCTTTTAACATCGGTTATCGTTATTTTTGTACAACCTTTTTGCTATATTTTACAGTAATCCATCTTTGTTGCTATAATTTTTTTCTATCTAATGGCCTTCATCTATTTTTTGTTGAAGGGTTTACTGATGAAACACCGCGAGAGTACCAGTGCAATCTGGGGCCTGATGGTCGGCGTAGAGATGCTGACGAAAGACCTGAATTGTGCAGAGGAACTGTTGAATTTGTCGCTTCGAAGGAATACATGGTAAGTTCTACAATTTTTGAAGCTTATCTGATTGCTTCCTGGAATGTCCATGTCAAATGTTGACAACAATTACCAATTTTTTAGCTTTGAATTACGATGAAATAAGCCTTCACATCTAGTTTTACGGTTTCCGGGAAGGCTCAACAGAGGTATCCGACTGCATTTTGAAATCAGAACTGTGTTCTGTATCACATCCTTAATTTCTGTGGCTAGACAACACCCTGGTTTCTACTCTTACCTGCTTTCCTTTATTCTAAAGAGCCTCTTTTATTTTTCCCTTGGCAACATTTTTGAGCACGCAAAAGCTTAGTTGCGAAAGGTGAAAAGGTCTCCGATTAATATATTGTGTAGCGATCCCTTCTTTTGACTTTTTATTTTTATTTTATTTTGTTTTTTGAATGACGACTTGGCGACTTCAGATTTGATTCATGTTAGCCGACCCCAAATCTTTTTGGGACTAAGGCTATGATGTTGTTGTAAAGAAAAAAATGTGGAAATGGCATAGCAAGGTGTATGTATCACTTGCTGCATTTTATGCATAATGCACACCTACGACACCCTCATGTATTTGCGTAGTGCCTTCGTTAAACTAACACTACGACAGTCTTAGAGATATCTAAAGAATCTATCTGTAGATTTTACGTGGGGTTCTGTGTTGGCATCCAGTAAGATGCTGTGGTTTTTCGTATGTGAAAAAGTGTTTTTTTTTGGCTAAGAACAAGAGTTAGCTCTAGTGGTAAGGGCTATCTTACTCAAACCACGTGCTTATTGTTTTTACGTCAGCCTCGTATTACAAAAAGGCATACAAGTTACTGAAATTTAATTGCTGAGTGTTCCCTCTTGTAGGTGCGTGAGCCAATGCCTGCAGTATTCTTCTTCGTCGTCGATGTATCAATGAATGCAGTCAAGACTGGTGCCACTGCAGCTGCATGTAGTGCCATCAAGCAAGTTATTGGGGATCTTCCTGTAAGCTTTCTGTGAACCTGTGACGCGTTTAGGTAGAATTATGACTTTACATGGCAACTCTAGATATACGAGTTCATTATGTTTGTTTTTGACATTGTGAGCTGATGGATTCACCTCTATTTTTTAAAAATAAGTCTCATTATATTTCGAGGCGTGCGTACGACCAGTGAGGATTTGAATACTTTCAAAGGACGATTCATGTCAGCCAATCCCAATCATTACTCCATATTTAGGATGATTTTTATAGTCGTATTTTTTTTCTATTTCATGTTCATACTTGTCTTGATTACAGGAAGGCCATAGAACTATGGTGGGCATTGCAACATTTGACTCAACGATACATTTTTACAATTTAAAACGAGCACTGCAGCAGGTGTTGTAATCAGTATCTCTTTAATTTTCGTGTACAAATGCAATCACTGATGTAATAACCCTGCTTTACAATCCACACTAATCTGCAGCCACTGATGCTCATCGTGCCAGACATTCAAGATGTTTATACTCCTTTGGAAACTGATGTGGTTGTTCAACTTTCGGAGGTGCTGACACACATACTGTCTCCTTAGACCTTCCTCGCTTCTGATTTAAGTATTAGCTACAGTTAACTAATTACAGTGTTATGTCTGTGCGCATATAGTGCCGTCAACATTTAGAGCTGTTATTGGAAAGCATTCCAACCATGTTTCAGACCAATATGACTGCTGATTCGGCCTTTGGTGCTGCAGTGAAGGTATTTCTTGCCGTAGTTGGTGCACGATCTTATTGAACATGGGTTATATTCCAACCATGTTTTTTTAAAACTCTTTTCAGGCTGCTTTTTTGGCAATGAAGAGCACTGGAGGAAAGTTATTGGTATTTCAATCAGGCAAGTTCCTTGCAGTTCTTCGTTGGCAGACAGCTAATACTTGTTAAAGAAACAATTTTTCATTCTTCAATGTTTTTCTACCCATTCAATCTCTAGTCTTCTTCCAAAAATGTCTGTACACTGTCTTTTCTTTTTCATAAGGCCTATTTGACGCCATATACTTAGTAGGAGCATCAAGTATTGGTAGGTTGGTATGAGACTTAATTTGGGAACTGGCCGTCTGAGTTACCGGATCCCCTCACGCTGAAATAATCTTTGATTTTCTTGTATTTGTTTTCCTTTTCACAATTTATTACGGAGTATGATTTTGGATTATAAATATCGGTAGAATGATGTAAAAAAAAGTGTCTCATGTATGCATGTTACGGATGTGATTCAGAGCCTACTACAAACTAGGCATCCATGCAGCTAAAGCATAATTTGTGTGTGTACAGTATTACCATCAGCTGGCGTCGGTGCCCTTTCTGCCAGAGAAGCTGAAGGTAGAGCCAACATATCTACTGGTGATAAGGTAATTACATACTTTAATTTGCAGCTGATAATTTCGATCACCTATAAGTTAGGCGTTTTCAGTGTTAATTTGTTAGTGTACTAGTTTAGGACCCGAGCAAATGCACGGCTTAATTAGGACTTTCATGTTATCATTTAATATAGATTTTAGGATATTCTGGCAAAATGTTAGGATATTCTCGAATTAGTTTTGAGTTTTCTTGTGAGATATTATATTCCTAAAATATAGTCTCGTAATCCTGGCTAATTGTTAGGAAGTAACTTTTGTTAGACCTGCCAAAGGGTCAACCGGGTCGGGTTCAGGTGGGTTATCTTCGGGTTGGGTCACTTTCGGGTCAGAAAAATCGAGTTGAGGGTCGAGCCTGGTCATCTCGGGTTTAGGTCATTTTCGTTTTTGTTATTTTCAACTTTTTAAGTGATACCGACTCGTTTTCTATAAAAACATTCGGTTAGTTTCAGGTTAGGTTGGGTCAATTCGGGTTACGGCCTTGCGGGTCAAACTAGGGTCTTCAGTTCGGTATGATTGGGTTGGCGGGCTTATTCGGGTCGGGTCAGTTTTGCCAGGTCTAGCTTTTATGGCAATTCTGTATCTAAAAATGGAGCTAATACATGTAAGTGTGTAAACTCATCTCGCCACATCGGACATATTTCAGGAAGCGCACAAGTTGCTGCAGCCTGCAGACAAGACTTTGAGAGAAATGGCTATAGAATTGGCTGAATACCAGGTGACGAGATTAACTTTTCCCTTAAATTTTATTGCCAGAAGTTCATAATTTAGTTCCGAGTGCGAGCTTTTCCTTTCTTTCGAACATATGTACGTTGTCTAACGTATTACACAATTAATCGTTTCAGGTTTCTGTTGACGTGTTCCTTACTACCCAGTCGTATGCAGATATTGCTTCAATCGCTGTTATTCCGAAGACAACTGGTGGGCAGGTATGCCATAGGCTTTTGCTCACCATAAATCTCTCATACTACTAACAGAATAACACTAGCTTATTTGTCATCCCCACATTAAAAGTTTTCCCTCCATACTATCAATTTTCAATCATGGAAACAAATAATTAAGAGAAAAAATCAACAAATAATTCATATTTAATTTATAAAATTCTCATCATACAAGTAGCTTTAATGATAAATCACAAAAAATGAAAAATATAAATAAAAAATTGCAAAAGTTTATTCAAATATTATTTGACTTAGTTTAATTAAAAGAGTACTTAATCAATTATATTAACTTCAATTATTACTGTTATCATTTAAAGTTATTTGACTTAGTTTTATTAATATTATTTAAATTTTACTCCGTATTTGATTATCAACTGCTATCATTTACGTAGAATATAGCTTAAAGTTATTACTGTCTGGATCTTTTAGTATAGTTATCATTTATAGCTCTCTTTTTTCAGGTTTATTATTATTACCCCTTCTCCGCGGTTTCTGATACAGCCAAACTTTACAATGATCTGAGATGGAATGTTAGTCGGCCACAGGGTTTCGAAGCTGTTATGCGCGTACGGTGTAGTCAGGTGTGCATGCTATCTGCAGTTGCTAGCAGTACCAGTTAGTCAGTTACTACAGTCTGCAATCTGCATGGCCTTTTCGATGCATTCTTGATAAATTTCTCTGTAATTTGACTTTAGGGTCTACAAGTTCAAGAATATGCGGGAAATTTTTGCAAGCGTATCCCGACAGATGTTGACCTTCCAGCGGTATGTGCATTTCGTTCAAATTTTACAACTATATTCGACCAAGAAGCAAATGTGTGTTCTGTCCGAGCACATTATTTTTAGGAATTTTCTACCTGGTACCCTTGTGTTTTTTCATTTTCTATGACGTACTCCTCCTTTTAGTCAAAATAACTGACTTGCGATAACTTATGGACATGGGTTCCGAAGTACTTGTCTTTACAAAATCTTCAATTTGGGATTTTTATTTTTTGCAATTTTGAAACTAGTTCCAAGAGTTGTGCTTAGTCAAACGTTTTTAACCGAATAAACTTTGGTGGATAATAACTCTGTCCCGAGTTCCGAAAGTGATAATTTTTCTTCAATTTGAAATTAAAATCTGCATCTTTCGGAATTTATAGCTGAGAGTTATCGCAAGTCAAAGATGTTTTGGCCAAAATGAGGGGTACAAGGTAGAATATGAAAAAGTACGGGGTACCAATACCACGTAGAATATCCCTTTTTTTTTAATACACTCTTGGAAAGACAAACACTACTTTGAAAGCTATCGCAGTGTTGCCTTACAAAACCATGATTAATGGTCTGTTGTGTAGGTACGTAATTCTTCTTATTTGCCTTAACCTGCAGATTGACTGTGATAAAACAATCATGGTGACCTTAAAACACGATGATAAGCTACAAGACGGCGCAGAGTGCTCGTTTCAGGTAAAGATTTCACTATATTTCCTTTACATAAGATTTCTCAAAGATAAGTTCTTTGGGCACTTGAACGTATTGGCCTTGAATATGTCCCCAGTGTGCCATCCTTTACACTACGGTATATGGTCAAAGAAGAATACGAGTCATGACGCTCTCGCTTCCATGCACAAGTACGCTACCGAACTTATTTCGTTCGGCTGATTTGGATACTCAATTCACATGCTTTTTAAAGCAAGGTTTGACGTCTCATTCTGTTTCCTTTTTGTTCTACGGATTGTCTGGTTTGTCCCAAGTTGTATGAACTAATGATATGCTTTTTCGTTGATAGCTGCAAGTGACATTTCTACCAGTCCACTTCCACAAGTCAGAGATCGTGTTACAAACCACTGCGTTGACATTCTCCATTCGTATCGGAAGTTCTGCTCAGCAGTCCAGTCTCCTGGTCAACTCATTCTGCCTGAAGCACTCAAGCTTCTCCCTTTGTATACCTTAGGTGTGCCGCCGATGACTCCAATTTTTTTTTTTCCATTTACGTTACTGTGGTTGATTGTTTGATCGGTGATATACTATTCTTTTACAGCCTTGACCAAAAGCACTGGATTAAAAGCGGATGGTCGTATAGACGATCGCTCCTTTTGGATGAGTTATGTTTCCTTCATATCCACACCATTGGCGATTCCGCTGGTGTATCCTAGGCTCATTTCTGTCCACGATTTGTCCTCCGAGGTAAAATCTAGTTCTTGCTTTCTGCTTCTTTGGTAGTATATATAGCTTCAACTATCTTGGGAGGCATGGCCTCATTAGATACTATCCGACCGACCCATATAACCTTGAAAACTATGCATATACGGATATACCCACCAAGGCACCAACCCACTAAAACTTGAAATCAAAGAATAACTACTCCAGTATCTGGTTTGTGACTATCTCGTCTCATATTAGAATTAGTAATCTCATATCCCTGTTTTCAGATTGATATCTCTTTGCCTATTGTGCCACGTGAACAGGAATCAGATGGCTCGGTTATTCCAACTTCACTCCCACTTTCCAGTGAACAGATTAAATACGAAGGAATCTACCTTCTTGAGAATGGTGTGGATGCTTTAATTCATGTCGGCACTTCTGTCGATCCCAATGTTTTGCAGCAACTCTTTGGTGTTTCATCAGTTGATCAAATTCCTACTCAGGTATCCTCAGACAATTCTGTTCCAAGCCGTGCTTCATATTTTTCTTTTCTAAAGTGAACATGGAGTGTAGCTGTTTATTTCCGTTCGTTTTATTTTACCAAGTATTTTTTCCTTTTCCGAATTTATTGTTTCTCCATGGTTTTCGTAGTCATTGTGATGGCTGATTGAGTATCTACGACTATACATTCAACTTCTATCTCTTGCATTAGTCGGTGTTTCCTGCTGAAGTTTCTTGTGTGACGACAAAACTCGTCTCATATTTACACTTTCTCATGCTTTGGGTCGTTAGGGAAGTACTTTCATATTTTGGCATTGCAGTTTGTGACAAAGAGTGTTTTGGCATTGCAGTTTGTGCTCGAGCAGCATGAAAATTCACTGTCAAAGAAGTTCAATGAGATCATCAATGAGATTCGGCGCCAGAGATGCTCATACTTACGGTATTTCAATCATTTAATTTTCGCTACAAAAATAAAATCCTTAGTCTCTTGTTTAGTGAAATGGCACTAACGTTCATATATTTTGAACAGCTTACAAATTTGCAGAAGCGGAGACCCTTCAGGTAATCAATCTAGATTGTTATTTACGAGTGCAATTTGTAATTTCACAACTTCTCAAACGAGATGTTTAGCCGAGGATTATTTTTGAGACTTGCTCTGTTTTCCCACTAATTAGTACTCCGTAATTATCTGTTAGCGCATTTCATCCTACTGTCAGTAATCATGTCTTACATTTTCTTATATAGTGGAGTATAAGACAGGCTTACAGGAAATTTCTGTTATACAATATTCATTCGTATCATCTTCGCTCTTTGTCTCAGCTTCTGACAATTTGTATAATTGTTGTTCCGAACACAGGAATGTTGTTTATGTCGTATATGATAGAAGACAAGACTGTGATGGGTCTGTCATATGTGGAGTTTCTGGTGCATATACATCGCCATATTGCCAAGCAGCTCTCGGAACAGTAAAATACACCTGAGATCCCTTACCCTGCTTAGACGATATCATTTCTGGAGTTAGTAGGGTCGAAGTCATGGCAAGAATGATCAGGCGGTCGAAAGATTCTGGAGAGTATCACCAGAAATAGTCATTAGTTCATTGTTCGATTGAGCAACCTTCTCTCGCTTCTTTTAGATATAGGAGTACATGATTGATTACAACTACAATTGTGTTGGATAGATAAAGCAAGGATTCTATTGTTACGTTTTGATAATGATAATTTTTTTATATCGCATTCTAAATAGGCGGTTTGCACGTTTATGAAAGAGTAATATTTTTAAGGCTAGTATGTACTGTACGTTTAATCGTTTATGAAAAAGTAAACCGTGTCAAGGAAATACTCCGTACTATTTTTGAAGGCTAGTATGTATTTCATCTGCCTCAAGTCATTTGTTTAACTAAACTTTGAAAGGCGATAGGAATTTGATTATTCAGCGATTGGTTTTTTCAGTATGTTTGTGACTCGAATCAGCCTCAGCCTGAAGGGTGAAGATTGTTATACCTTATAGAAGTAGAACCATAGAAGAGTAGACAAATAAATATACTACTAGTATTTAGTTATTTACACAATGCTGAAGACCTCCCTTCTCTCCAGACAATGTTAGTACTAGTACTACTACAAAATAGCAGGAATTTAAGACCCCAATACCTACAAAAATTGACTCCTCCTTCCTTGCCTTTGGATTTACAACAATCACATCCCGCTTTATAATGATAGTCGAATCACTCGACCGCCATCTATGTGATTGCCTTCGTTCAAATCCTATATGGCTTCAATCTAAGATATGTACAATAATCTGAATGAAGTTGTATCTTCCTGCTTCAAACCAAACATGACCTAATGCACACCATTATTCAGGTGATCTTGACAAACTTCAGTGAATTGCCAGACTCCTGCACCATTCGACCATAACGTTGTCACCATTAATCAACAGTATAAAATGATACTCTCACCAACGCTAAACAACAGCATTACCCCCCCAGAGCATCCATGACTCGATCTTGTCATCTGATATCTGCTACTGTAAGTATCAAGAACAACTCGGACTAGTTTTGAAACTCGAAATAAAATGCAAAAATGTTTATGCCAATAAACACAGCATTTAATGTACCATTTGCCTTTTTATAGCTTTTATGTACTTCAACTTTTGAAAGTTTACATGAATTTTCATACATTATAATAGATCTATAAGATATACGGAGTATAACATACGATCAAAAGAGATATAAAGGTGAGTACGTAAAATACACCAGGAGATACATATGCTGTAGTCAGTAGTCTATATAGGCTGCGGGAGTTCATCCACCAGATGTAGCATCGAATTACAGACGGGACAAACTCTCTCTGAGGCATACGAATCAAGTTTCTGATGCTCTTGACAAGGATAGTTGCCCACAATTCAGAGAATATCTTACAGAGTGCTCATATTTAAGTACAAAAAAAGAGAGCCTGAAATCAACATAAGCTGCATTGCATTATCTCTTACCTAGCACTAATAGATTGGCTTCCAGTCACTGTCATCCTCCCTCCTACACTTTGACTTTGCTTCGGGCAACACCTCATCGGTTTCTCAATAACTCTGTTTGCATTCTGAAATAGCACGAGCAGACTTATTGCTTTTTATATAAATTACATCCATCAAATCTTCACTAGCTTAAAATATGATACTAACATACCTTGTTTTCCTTCTGGATGCATCGACTGTTCTTCTTTGTGCCCTTCATTAAAAAACAAGAAAGTGTTTTGCCAAATTCATATAATAATCAAAATTGGGATTAAATAATTCGCTTCAGGGCAAATTGAGCTCATGAGACATGTACCTTTGTTTGGAGTTCATGATCATCTTCAAGCAACGAACTCGATTGATTTTCAGAGTTAAGAGACAGCTGACAAATTTTCATGATAAACAGCGTAAGCTTGAAGTGAGCTGATGAAGCATTGATCAAAAGATATGATAGTGGGAAGGAATAAGTAAACAACAGCATAAGCATAAGCATCACAATAGCTTACCTGGCTGAACAATTCAACCAGTGGAGGTTTCTTACCGCTGCTTCTCTTCAATTCCTTCAAGTGTAATTGCAAGAAAGGTAAATAAGAAGTCCGACAGAAGAGGAAACACAGGAAAGAAAAGAAGTTGGCGAAACATCTAAGCTATCGCCTGCCTATCAGGCCTCTAAGGAGCAAAATTTAGTTGCAAAAGCACCTTTAGGACCGCAGTCTCTCTTTTTGAGATTGGAGGAGCACCAATATCTCCTCTATGAGGTAAACTCTGCAGGAGATCAAGTTTGGAGTAAGTGAATATGTCAAATTTAAGCTCCCATCCTGTTGTAAAAAACACATACGGTACCATCTTTTAAGCAATACCTTCTTTGTCGATGAACGAGTTTTACATATTTGAGTTGACGCTTCATACATTGAAGCATTGAAGGATTTTGCCCTGAAAACATAACCGTGTAAGCGCTCAGCAGTCACCGGGTTTGATATAAGCTAGTGAAAACAGTATATTCTCCCACTCTACAACATATTATGGGATATAACAAACAAAACATCAGCCGGCACTGCAGCCTCCACCCAAATTCAAGAGAAAACAGAACAGGCATTAAGCAAAATCTAGTACAGAAACACTAAACATAAATCGCATGTCATTTGAATGAGTACTTTTTTGTTTCCAGCAATTTCCCACTTTGCGTAGCACCGCCCTTGGCTTTACTGACTCTTCCCCTCTGCACTAGATAAACAAAATTCTTAAGACAAAAATATCCTTGCAGCTCCCTTCATAACTAGAATCGCATGTCGATGAAAACTTAAACAACGTGAACCTCTATAACTAACGATTGTGTGCGCTTCAGCTTAGGTTCTCCAATCTGACACGAGAAGCAAGCTAATATTAGAATGATATTACTTTTGACCGACCAGACTATCATGTTGTCTCCAGTAAAAATTACCAACTTTTGTATTCTGGCCTAGCTCTGCACCTTCCTTGCACCTGAAATACATAGTACTTGTCAATCACACATCACCCAGGTTGCGAAGCCCAGATATTACTTGTTTTGGCATTGAAATGTGCCTACCTGTGACGCTGTGCTCTGTTGGCTGTTTCTAGTTTGGGTTCCTTTGGAACAGTGACCTTAGGTCTTGGAAGGCAGTTTGTATTACAGGATCCTACCTGAATATAGAACGTAATTCATGAATATAGATAGTCCGCTTTTCTTAAGCAGTATTACTGTATTAGGGACCTTGTTACATCGAATATTTTCTGTACCATTTCGTGACGCCATGACGTTTAGAAATACAAAATCTAGAATGGCTAACTATAAAAGCCGACATCAGATTTAAGAAACTGTTCTAACCTTTTTAGGTAACTTGTGCGAGAAACAGGTTTGGTGTTTGAGATGAGCAACCTGAGAGTACATCAGAAAGAACAGAAATGAGTCGCAAACAACATCCTCAAATGCATTAGTATGTTTCTTGTGGAAGGTAGAAGATCCCTTTGTCGACAGAAATACATATGGAAAGTTTTTGTTGTCTCCGTCTTAGAAATCACTTTGAATGGAGTATACATATATAATTATATATTAGTATTTGTAAGTTGTAAGTTTAAAATCCAGACAATATTCAGTGTTCACCTTGAGCAAGTATCCATGCTCCAACTTTTGCCTTTTGGTTGCAGCTATTTCCCCAGGAGTCTTAATCGGACTTCCAAGCTTTTGAACCCTACGAGATGGAAATAAAAAAAAAAAAAAAAAAAAAAAAAAAGCAGCTCAGCAGACTGATGTGCAATTGTTTCGGACTTATACGGAGAATATGCATGCAATGCTTCATAAAGGGAAAAATGCAATGCATTTGATATCAGTCATAGTATTACCTTCCAAGACCTCTCGCTCCTCTGACACTAATCTGTTGATTCTGCTTTGCCAGAAGGCTTGCTGTAGGTTGTAACAGCCTTGAGCTCTTTGGCAGACAAGGCTGATTTACACATTTTGATCTCAATGATTCAGAACCTGTCAATGGTCCCATTTTCGAATAAAATTACTAATTTTCAGCTTAACGCCCTTAACTACATCCAAGGAGGACTTCTTAAAGTACAATTAACTGATTAACAATATCCTCAGCACATGCATTGTAGTCTTGTATCACTGTTTCTGTAATGCCACTTAATTCGTCGTTCAGTCAAGCCTTGATTGTATACAGTCATACAGAGTAGCTTTTGTGAAAGAGGTTCAATGGGACACGCTATACGACAACAACATTGAACACTGCCTCAAAGGGAATTGGCGGGTTAAGGTCTTAAGGAGGTCAGATGTATGCAACATACCCATGATGATTATTACGTCAAGGTTTTCATCTACTTTCGATATTACTCCGTACATCATAATTGATGACTGAAGAAATGGTGACAAGCTTTAAGAAAGATCAACTTTCCCATCACCTGGTTAAACTAAAGGCCAGCCTACCTTTTTTTCCTTGATCTCGAGACAAAACTTCGGATTCTCCACCATCATTGGTTAGAGAATATGCGTGCTTGGAGGAAGACGTATCACTGCCTCCCAACTCTTCTGCTTCCAGTTCCGAATTCAGTAATATAGCTGTTAGAATGGCAGTCAAGTTATTAACTTAAATGAAGAGTCTACCACAGATGGAAACAGGTTACAAACTTACAATGTTCCATTAAGTACTATATACAGAGTACTCCGTATAAGATTAACATGATGTTCACATGTCACGACTCACAAGCATATACAGTACTCGTCAACAATGGCATCTTACATTGCAAGAGCTAGTAATGCCTGTTCAACAACGCTTACAAAATGGCTAATAGATGTCACAAACTTGCCATTTTTGGTAAAACAATTAGAGAAGTTTCTAACAAAGCTGGACAACAAAAGCTCAACTAATATGTTAAGAAGTTCATTTCATATGTTAAAGTTCAATACATTGTGCATAGGGGACATAACGAGCCTCAACCAAGTAAACTCGTGGGTCCATTGGTCCAAGGTCTTTAGTCTTAACCACTAGGCTAAGACATCTTCGATAAATAAAAACTCTTGATATGAATGCAATCATTCAACCTATGAGATTTTTGGAAAGAAAAAAACAAAATTAGCAAATGAATTCAGTTACAATGTTGACATTTTACCCATAATAAGGAACTCCTTCGTTCTTCCAAAATCCAAACCTTTATCAATATGATAGCTACAATAATGACAATGTAAGCTTAACAACTACAGATGTCAACTAGCTTAGTTGCTAAAACCATGAAAGACGGTGATACTCATGATGTGAGGTCGAACCCTATGAGCACCATAATCGGCCTCGTGACTCTTCTTCTATATAAAAAAAAAAGCAAATAAACATGATGAATGAAAATAGAAAGCAGAAAAAAAAAACATCATACGTGAGGGAGGATGGCCTTGAGCGGAATCAAACCAACGTTCAGAGTAATGAAGATCATCATTCGTCTCGGGGCGCAAAAAATCAAAGTATTTGGCAACATCAAACTCATAATCAAAATCAATTTCGAAAGAATCCTCCAATACACATTCTTTCTCACACAACTCCTCCATTCAAATTAATTAATTAATTTGTAATCAATTGATTTCCTTCAAGTTATCAAATCATAAGTATCGAAAAAGCTAGCAGGGAATGAATGGAGGAGGGAGTAGAGAATACACAAAATTAATTAAAAAAACAGGAATAAAGCTCCGTTGATGAAAAGGCGATAATGTTGAAAAATAAAAATGGCGGGTTTCTGGAGGGAGTGGGGGGGGGGGGGGGGGGGGAAACAGAAACCCTAGGAGAGAGAAGAGGAGGAGGAGGAGGAGGAGGAAATGAGGAGGAAAACAGAAAACTCCATTGATGGCGTGAGGTGTAACAAAATGACAACAGAAAATAACAGGATTTACGGGGCAAATTTGAATTTGCTGTTGCTGTTTGGGCTCCACCTTTTTCAGCGTTTTATTCCAAAAATACGCTCCCTTCGCATTCCTTCTCCCCTTGGAACCTTCGCTTTTCGATTAGTACAACACAATTTTTTTCCTTGGGGTCTGACAAATCCGTTGTATATTTATAACGGGTCAAAATTAAAATATTAGGGATGATAATGAGATTAGACAGTTCACGAGTTATTCAAGTTTGTTTCGGTTAAAGTTTGACTTGTGCGAACTCACATCGTGCCTAAGCTCGGCAACATGCATTGCATTGGTTAGACTCGCAAAAGTATGCGATCATTTCAATTTGAAACAACGTGATTAGTTAATACTCTATGTTGCTCTTATTTTAATTAATCATAATTAATTAGGTAGTTTTTTCAGAATATAAAATATTGTTATTGATTTGCCTAATAATTTATCGATAATGTTAAATACAGTTCACAGGGTTACTATATTTAAGCATTAAAAACCTTCTAATTGTGGTATAAACTTAGAAATTGAAAACTAGATTGCACATAATCGATGCATTTAATACATATATTAACACTTTATTGTCACTTTTGATCTCTTAGGGTTGTATTTATTAAATTTTATATAATTTTAAATTTATCTTCACAATTTATATATATAATTTTTTTTTTTTTTTTTCAAATTCCAAGTTATTAAAAAAATAGCAAAAGAAAAAAATTTAGGTTCGAACTCGCATTTTAGCTCATGAGCCTCTCAGAGGTGGTTACTATTAGAGATATCGTATATATGTTAGTATATTATTTTCTCATATTATTTGATTGTGATATAATTTAGTTTAGGTAAATTGTATCTTTTTATAATCTTTTAATTATTGTATACTCTACCCTAAGACAACTGTATCTCATGTAATGGACCTTTATTCATCAATAATATTTATGCAATTCATAATTCTAACATGGTATCAGAGACTAGATCCATCGTATCAGCCTGAAACTACCGTCTTCCGCTGCCCTCCCATTGAATTGCATCAAAATATTTCTCCATTCTCCTTCACCCATAAACTTTTCGTCACCCTCACTAAATCGATATTTTACCTCTTAAACCCAAATTTGTGGTTTAATCTTCTCCAATTTAATCAAATCTGTGATTAAATTTTCTACCTTCTCTCAAATTCAATTTGACCATAAATTTCTTGGTCCTTTCCAAATTATCGGCGAATTTACGCACCCTAGATTGGCGAATTTACGCACCCCTAGACTGGCGAGTTTACACACCCGAGACACTGGCGAGTTACGCACCCTCACCCTAGACTGGCGAGTTACGCACCCTAGACTGGCAAGTTTCGCACCTGTCGAGTTTACGCACCCTGTGAGTTTCGCACCCTAGACTGGCGAGTTTACGCACCCTAGACTGACGAGTTTACACATCTGATATTCACCCGATATTCGTTCCTCTTGATTTTCAAGATTGTACTTTCGCTCCGCCCGTACATGATATCGTATATATGTTAGTATATTATTTTCTCATATTATTTGATTGTGATATAATTTAGTTTAGGTAAATTGTATCTTTCTAGAATCTTTTAATTATTGTATACTTCTACCCTAAGACAACTGTATCTCATGTAATGCCCTATACATAGGACCTTTATTCATCAATAATATTCCTGCAATTCAACAATAATTTTTCTCATTCTTTCATAATTCTAACAGTTACTAAGAGCATTCACAATGGTTAGTTCTTACCATAGAGTTTGTCAAAAGAACTTTATTTTAAAAAGTTTGTCCATTGTAGGATAAAGTTTGTTCTTATTTTGAAGAACTTGGTTTGATTTTAAGAACCAAGTTCTTACTAAAAACAAGAAAGTATGACCTATCAAATAATTTTGTTAAATTAAATTTAGTATAAGAAAAATTATCTAAGAACTTTATTTAAAGTTCTTCCATTGGGACATAAAATTCTTAAACATAAGAGATGATATGACATAGGAAGAACTTTATAAAAAATTCTTCCATTGTGGTTGCTCTAAACTGGTAAGAGTAACTACTATGGGAGAGATTTCAAAGTAAAATTATCTTAAAACCTTCTCACAAAAGATTTATTGTTCATGATTAGTGGAATTCATAATAACCCAAACTAACAATCTTTACAACCTTTGGGCAAATTAAAACAATCTTTACAATTTACTCCAATGAAACTGCACAAAAACTTTACATAAAAACGGACTCATACAATGCTACGACTTTTTGAAATTATTACATTTAATTAAAATATTATTCATAAATCTTAAAAGATGTAGTATTGTAATTCCGAAGAATCAGAGGTACTATTTTTTGTCTAGAGAAGCGCGCTACATTGTAGATGAGTATCGAAGAGGTTGGAGTAAGTGAGCTCATGCCACTCGAGCTTACCCCTTCTTCACGTTGAGGGTAGTATTTGATTACAAAGTTGGGGTTAATAGACTAGCTAGAAATGGAACAGGCTTGTTGAATCCTGTTCATGACCAGAGGAATATCATGCTCAGATAATGTACTGAAACAACATCTGAACCAACCTGGTTCACTGCAATGAAACACTGATCCTGGTATTAAAAACACTTTTCCTACGCTCAATAGTTTCTTCCACAACTCCATCTCCCCTTTCTCGCTCTCGGGTTTGATCAGACCGCTCATGTTAACCCAACAGAACAACCCCGCCTCACTCTTCGCACACGGTATCCCCAGCTCCTTCAATCCCGACACAAACATGTCGTGCATCTTCCTAAGCTTCATTTCTTTCGTATCCAAATATTCCTGTATAAACCTTTCATTATACAAAAACAAAACACACAGATTTACGTGGTTCACTAAAAGGCCAGATAGAAAATCCTAACTCAGACAGATTATTAGGAAATACGCGCGTATGCTACTATGTACTCCGTATTAACTATGTGAGGCCGACTCATACGAATTTGGTTAATTACCTTTCATTTGAGAGCATTGAAATGAGCAGACGCTGGGTTGGAGCAGAAATAGAGGAGAAAGTTGACAACTTTTTAGCAGCAGTCAACACATGATCATTAAAGGTGTAGATTGATCCGACCCTAAAACCCGCAAGAGAAAGACCCTTGGATATCCCATATATGATATGAACCCGGTGCTTATCCGGGTCTTCTTCATGGACAATTTCCGCCATGCTAACAAACTCCTCTGACCCATACACTGAACCCGCGTAAATTTCATCAGAGATAATGTGAATGTTTTTGTCCCTGGCAAAGGCTAAAAGGGTGTGCAGTGTGTCCCTGGAGAGAACATTTCCTACAGGATTTGAGGGGTTTGAGAATCGGATGCCACGAACTTTAAGGCCTCCGGCTGTAGCTTTGTTGTATGCTTGATCGAGGGCAGTGATTGTTATAGCAAAGTTGTCGGAGCTGTGACAATGAATCGGTACTAGCTTCACTCCTGTACGCACCAAATCCCTGTCGAACCTGTACCAGCACCAGCAAAAACAACAAATGAAACACGAAGAATATATATACAGTTAATGCGTGAGATGGTCGTTTTAGGGAACTGGGCCGTCACTTGATTTTGAAAGGAAGTATGTAAATGTACCCAGAGTAGTAAGGTGCTGGGATAAGAAAAGCGTCACCGTGATCGGCTAGACAAAAGGAGAGTATCTCGAGCGCAGGAGTGGCGCCACTGGTTAACACCAGTCTCGAAGGATCGAATGTCACGTTTCCCATAACCTTTGACATGAATTTAGCCATTGCCTGCATTGCTTCAACAACCATTAGCTTAGTTTTTACCTTACCATCTTTAATTTGTACTCATCCAACCAAGCGAAGTAGGAGTAAAAATGAGACCAGACAATACATCTAGCGAGTAACTCAAGCTCAGCTCGGTCGTCTAAGTTCGGCCTGAACCCGACAGCTTAACGACTCAAGCAGATGAATAACGTATGTAACCAATAACTGGACTCGAACTAATGTGATTAGTTAACACAGTATCTTCCTTTTGTTTTAAAAAATATTAATCATAATTACATAATACATACAGAGTAGAGAGTAATTAGTTTCATCATTTGAAATGTATGTTCTCATTGATTTGCACGATACTTTCGTATATTTTTTGGATCTAGATCAAGTTATTAAAAATATACGTAAATTTAATATTATAAGTATATAGGCTCGAGTTTGCGTTTAGTACGTTCGCAAGCTAGCTTGTTTGTGTGCTCCATCTTTTCAAACTCGATCAGCTCAGTTTTGCTTCCTAAGAAGAAACCGATTGAGCAAGGCAAAATAAAGCATGTGCTCAACGACTAAGCTCGTTATCACCCTGGCAAGCCGCTTACTTTCTTGTACTCCTAGTCTACGGATTAAGGATATAAAACGAGTATGCGGTACAGTATATATATATAGCATGGATCGGAGTAGGCGAGTAGCATATATGTAGGGAATAATTAGTTAGTTAGTTACCAGCTTCAAGTCGAGGAGTCCATCCAATGGTTGGTATGGAGCAATTCCTTTGATTCCTAATTCACTGTCTCTTCCAATTGAAGTCTCCAAATTTTTAGCCACCCATTGTTGAATCAAATCCAAACATAGCTAACAAACCACATAACCAACAAATTACAATAAGAATCCACTTTTGTGTAGCAATTTGTTGCATATTTAATACAGTATTTTTGTTGCATATTATATTTGTGCAATAGACGATATGTCTGAAGTGTATGAAGTGAGACACGAAAATGGATAAATGAATCCTTATTGAACAAATTATTAACCAAATAGGAGTATAACTCTTCCATACGTACATAAATTGATTATAGTGTATCTAAATAAAAATCATTAACTTTTGAACGAGGGGTGTAACGATAAAATAAAATCAATTAGACGTTAGACTAGAATGTAGTCGTCCCCAAAAAAAAAAAAGAGGTAGGTACCAAATTGTCAGCTAAGCCAAGCTGCATGACCCCATCGGGATTGAGGTCCGGATGGTAAGGATCGTCTCTAGCCTTGTCCAACCCCATATAATAAGGTGACTCATTGGGCTTAGAGAGCCCATCTGCCCGTGTCGATATTGGGGCGGCTTCCAGAGGTGCAGGGGGTCGAGGTTGGTGCTGGCGACGACGGAAGAGGTAATAGAGGGCACACGGGATGACTGAGCCTACAATTAGCCCACTTCTACCCTTGACCACCCTTTCAAATGGAACACCAATAATCTTCATTGTTGGAGCAACTCTTAGACTTAGTTCAATTGGACCCTCTAATCACTCAATTTAGGCACTCACTAGTGACTAATCACATATATATATATAAAAAGAGTGTATGAAATTGTTAACCACTACTAGCATTATTTTCTTCAAACTTATTCAAATCAACCACAGGTTAGTTGATATTGTTAGATGAACTATCTCAATCCAAACCTTAAGCTGAGACTCAACTATATCCGAATGACCATTGAATTTAAAGACTTCCCCGAACCATTATCGAGTGTTTTCACTTGAGAGTTGCGAGGTATTGGAGGCCGGCCGCCATGATTTCATCTCGTGATGTTTTGGTCACAATGGGTTTAACATATTAGATAAACGAATCATCTCAACCAAAATTTTTATGGTGACGTGTTAAACATTATTATCTCTAAGACTTATCCCAATTAACAACAAGGTTAGCTAAGATGTCCTAGTGTGTAACAATAAAATATACGGAGTATATATGCATTATGCAATTATGTATTATTAATGTCGTGGATTGCTGGCGTTTGACAAATGAAGTGTTTATTATTCATGCATTGTTGCATACCAATAATTAATTTAGGTTTGTCAAGTTATGTGATCGACGACCTTCAATTATTTGAGTATTGCTGCTCCTTTAATTTGACTAAACAAACACTTGCTTTCATCTATTAACAAATAGAGTGATACGATATAATATGATCATCAAAGGCTTTGTCTCGAAGAATCTCGACCATGTTCCGTCGATAAATAATCCGTAACAAGTTTATGACTTATTTTTTACAACATTGTTATCTTAGCTAATAAAAGGTGGAGAGAATTAATATTCTAGTTAGTTAATACGAGTAGTTTTATTTGAATGATGTAATTAGTACGTAGGCTTTGATGAGCTAGTTAACTTTGGGTTTGCAATGACTTTTTGTTTGTCTCTTGAGGCTATTTAAGCCACTTTCGTGTGGAATGCAAGACATCGAAGTTTGAACAAAAAAGTCTCTAAATTACTTGCTATTGTCGGGCACAATTCTGGATTTTCGAACTATTGCCTAGACGCGTTTCTAGCATAGTTAGTTGAGTTCGAGTCAATAGGTCTTGGCTTGGTCTCGTAATTTGTCAAGCTATTGGTCTAGCTTGTCGAATATATCCTTGTTTGTTAATTCCGCTGCGTATTCGCATCATATAGTATCAGAGCTTCGGATCTTGATTTTTCTTAAAATCGAGACGGTCCTTAACAGACGCAACACCATTACATAGTCACAATGGACCCTAATTAACTGTGACGATGATCCATGTGTTAATTTGAGTTGACACTCTTTCCGTTTTAGTCATTTGCTTCGCTTTTATATTTCTTGTGAGGAGTATTTTTGAAATAACACTAAATTGATAATGGGTTCAATTAACAAATACAGTAACTTTTGTATTAAGTAAATATACACAAGCCACACCCTCATAACAAAACAAGAAAACAAAATTAAATACAAAAGAGCTAGCATTTTATTTCACATTTGTAAAGAAAGCAATCTTAGCCTCTTAGGGACGATTACATTTGTATATATGTCGAGAGTTGAGAGAGTACGGAGTACATTTTAAGCATAAAGTTCGGGATGGTTGATAAGGTATTGTTCAGCTGCATCGAGAGCCTTAACAAGTCCTCGTAGATTGCACTTAACTTCGTCGTCGGTTGAGAGTTCGACGTCTCCCTTGGGATAAAAGTGTCCAACCATTTTAAACTTGCCACTTGGTTCAATATTGGCTTCGTACACAATGTAGTCAATGTTGTCACCCAGGACGTCCCCTTCAAATGTCTTGTACTTTATGTAGCATTTCTCTTCGTCAAACTCAAGATTCTTGGATTTAAAGTATTTGTGTGGAGTACCTGCAAAATTTACACAATAACAACTCATTTAATAACAACTCCCCTTGTATTGGTAACTGTTTCATGGTATCTCGATCATTTCTTTACTAATATGGTATTGTTTTTATTGGTAATTTGATCGTCCAAGTCATCAATGGTCTACTTGTCATCCAATAACAATAACTTGATCAAATGGTATACAGAGCATAGATATAACAGAAACACTATGATAACCTTTCAAGCGGTAATTTACACCATATGTAATTGTGATAATTAATCTTTAGTTAAGTGTCTTTTGAATAATTAAGTGCTAACAACACTAATGATATAGAAAGGGTATATAGATATAACATAAAATCAAATCAGGAACCTATTAGTCTCCCCTATATTTACTTTTATATTATTTGGAAGGAATATTTTAATCAAAACTAAACAAATACTCCCTCCGGACACTATTTTTTGCCCCACTTCATTAAAATACTCCTCACATATATTGGGCTAGTGGGGTGAAAAATAGTGTCCGGAGGGAGTAATTAAGACAGATAATACTAGTTATTTCACATTTGGCGACGCCATCAATATATATATTTCAATTTGAATCTTTAGAAAAAAACTTGTTATTGTTAATATTGTTTGAAAGACGAATGTAAGAAGGAAGAAGGAAATGAAAGAAGTAGGTAGGTAGGTAGGTAGGTAGGGTACCTTGAGCAAAGTTAAATTGTTTGACACAGCCAACAGAGTGAAGGTCACCCTCAAGTAATTGGAAGCTGTGAATATAATGGGGCATGGCGAGTGTGTAGAAGTTGTGGTTATCAAACCACATAGCCTTGAACAACCTCGCTGCTTCAACTCCACACTCCCTCTCTACTACCGTGAATGTCACCACTCCCATCTCGCCGCCTACCTCTTTTAATCAACAAACACACTAACTAACTAACAAACAAGCGATATTCAGACTGAAAGGCTTTGAATGAAATGAATGAATACACCATTTTTCTGATCTTCTATATTTATAACTTCCTCATGTGTAGGCCAGGGCCATGGGACCATTTTCTATCTTTCTTTTCGACTTCCTTCCTCCCGACTCATGATCAATCATTTATACTTTTCTATATAATATAATGTGTCCATTGGTTAATAGTTTATGTTTTCGTTCTTAACATGTTCATATACTATACTATCTACTGATTTCTTTTGTTTGGATAATGACTATTGCGATAGCATATTGATAAAAAAAATACTGTGTTTGATCAATATGATGTTAATATATATATATGGAAACATATTGAAACAACATATTCAATTTATAAATGAAATAAAGCAATTCAATTTTTATATAATAAAGTGCTAAATTGTTACTCCGTAATTATCAAATATTACTCCCTCCGCTCATTATTTTTCGCCCCACTTTCCTTATTTGGAAGATTTTTATTTTTTGCCCCACTTCTATACTTTCCTTTTATATCTTACATTTTTACCATATTATCCTTCTTTATATCCTTTATTTACAAGAAATGCCATTGAATTTTACACTTTAAGGTCCACCATTCATTTCTTTACCATTTTATATTCATTTTTCACTACCCCACCATCATTTCTTTACTATTCTATATCAATTCCTTATTTTATGTGCAAAACTAAGCGGGGCGATAAATAATGACCGGAGGGAGTATTTCTTAATTCTGTTAATTTAATTTGATAGTCAAACCTACTAATTTAATCTGTTAACCGTATTCTGCTAATGTTATCCACCATGATAAATCTGTTACCGGTGTTTGCCATACGGCGCCTTGATATTCCCTCCATTCAACTCTCCTTGTCGTTGTTTTGACATTATTCATAACTAAAGATAATCTTCAATCTCGACAATTTATAATAGAAAATATATTTATGTGAAATATTGTTTCATTCATCCTTATGAGTAAATTAAGAATATCACATTTTTATAATTTTTTTTACTAATGTGAAATAACGATATCAATGATCTAAAATGTATCTTACCAAATATTTTATAAAAAAAAATAAGTGACAAGTGGAATTGAAATGAGAGATTGGATATTATCAATGCCCCTCTTCATATCTTACTCTATGTGTATACTAAAACATAAAATGCCCACTAAATTACTTTCTCCCTCTCAATTAAGTCAATTGAGTGATCGTCGCCAGTAAATTATTTAAATGTATGATAATATGTCAAAAATAAAAATCAACCACTGAGTACTAATTATGAGATTTTTTTAAATAATAAATTATCGTAAAATTGTCTCGTTGAACCGATAATTACTCGGATTTAGATAATACTATATGCCAAATGTGATGCGTTATTTGTCTAATCGGTCTACTTTGGCAGGCACATGCTTTGAATTTGTTATCCTTTAAATTGCAGAGTTTTAAATTGAGTTGCTATCGATCACTGACTTTATTCACTGAAGAAAGTCAAATTCAAAATGAAAGCTTGGCTTTGATATTATTCCAGTGGTTTTAGTCAAAATTGGTATTCTAAATCTGTTTTGTAACGGATATATATATTCATTTTAAATTGACGACGAATTAAGTTATATCATGTAGTTAAATAAGATAAAATTGGGAAGTAATAAATTATTTATCTTTATCTACCCAAGTGAATATTAACTAACCAATAACAAGTTTATGACAGATATATATACTCATCATAACACAACAAAACTTCCCAATAATGTACTCCCGAGTCTGTTGTACATGCGTAACACATTTGGATAGGATGGAAATTGGAAAAATTGTTATATACCAAAACACGACAAATAGTTAAGTTTCATTTGATGATACCACCCAATTAAATAGTCCTTCGTTCAAATCCACTAAACATTTTACATTTATGTTTTGAGAAATCCAATAGTTAAGTCACTTGTTCCTTGTTATTTTCTCTTATAAATTGCAGAAAATACTGAAAATTCTTTTTATTTGTGAATTCCTCGGAGTTATATCATCAGTTTAATACGAGTAATAATTATAAATGGGTTATGAGAATCCAAATGTTACATAATTCATTGTCGTTTTTACTGCTGACATTGCATTGGTTTCATTTTAATAGACGCTTGGCCATGACATGGAAGTGCGACCCTGACCCGATCCGAATAAGCCAAAGTTGACAGTTGAAGAACCATTAAAAAAGGTTTTCCCTATTAGTCGGTCCGGTTTCTGAGGTTTGATTTTGGGGTTGTTTGGCCCGGGTGACTTGGTCGGGATGACAATAAGTGCAAACAGTGCCTATAATTCAAGTTCAAGATATCATACTAAAAAAACACAGGAAACATAGATGATCTATTGACAGAATTCAGGTCAAATTACTACACATAACTAAGAGAGGAGACAACACAAAAGAAAGTATTCATCTCTCTCCAGCAACAAAATAGCAGCATAAAAGTACGACTTAGCCATATTGTTCTTGAAACCGAGAACCACTAAACAGGATAGGAGGATTTCTGAAACTGAAACTCAGTTTCTGACGGGTGACTCCTTGAGCTTCACAGGCGAGAAATTCAGATCCTTCCAATCGATATTCCAACATGGAGACCCAGGAGCCTTTGGTGTTGGAGGACTTGCCGGTGCACACATTTCATCAATCTCAAACTCTGCAGTCTCGATAGGAGCCTCAATCTGAAATCGATAAGAGAAGTGCTTTAAATCAGAAAGACAAATCCATTTACAGAAGAATTGTCCGAGTTTCCAGTGCTGAAACTATAAGAACAAACCTTGAAGTCTGAAGCAATCGATTTGTTTTCGACTCGAGTAATGTTCAGCGATGAAACACAAGAATCTGAAAATTAACGAGATGCGATTCAGGATCAACACAGTCAAAAGGAGCAGAATACAGAATGCTATGCTATACTGTATTGAATAATCAGCAAATCGAACCTTTTTTCAGTCCGACAGTCTCGAGAAAGTAATCCGTGCTCATATTCGTCGACTGTCTCTGTGCCTTGATGCACTCATCATGGTTGTGCAGAAACCCTTCATGTTCCACACAATTGTAAGCTTTCCGTTCATTGACAGCAGAAACCTTCTCAGCATAGTTCTTCTTAGACAACTTTTCTTGAGCAGCACGTGGCCTTTGCGAGTTTGTTAGATCTCCGAGAGGTTTCCGAACAGCTTTGGGTTGCATTTTCTCGGGGCCTTTGTTCTTTCCAAGAAGTTTGCTGGAGTTAGTCACATCACCGAGGGGTTTCCTACCGGCCTTTGATTTCATCTTCTCGGGACCTTTCAACACGTTGTCGTTCATCCGGATAATGGGATCAAATGAAGCCATTTTTGACAGTTCAGGTTCGTTTTTCGTATCAGAAACTGCAGGGAATGGCAAACAGTTTCATAGATCACAGTAAAAACGCGGAAACAGTAACAAAAAAACATGTGATTCACCCGAAATACGCAATCAAGAAAAAACAGGTTTTCTTGCTCAACCCGAAAAACAACCCATTAGATGGTTCGAGTTAAAGAGGGTGATGTATAAGGCGTTCCTGATCCAATCTCAAAAACCCTAAATTCCGAGACAAAAACTTCTAAATTCCAAGATTTCACAATCGTAATAGTGTTAGAAGAAATTACATCAATTGTAATAGTAAGGAATCATTTGATTTCACAATCGAACCGTTTGGAGGTAGCGATGGTAAAAAAAAAAAAAAAACCTAAATTCCAAGACAGAAACCCTAATTCCAAGATTTCACGATTAATTTAACAAGAAGAACCTAGCCCCAAATTCATTTCAGAACAAGAAACTAAATTCATGATTCATTGCAATGTTACAGAAATAAACTGTTTTCACAGTCAGATCAGAACTCAAAGCATCACTCACACTTGAAATTTCAAAATCCTACACTCAAATCGAAAACCCTAATCAGAAACGCAACAAAATGAAACAAATCAAAGAATAAACCCAGGCATTGAAGATTAAATTAATACAATCACGACGCCAAATAAAGTAGATTTAATCACAGAAATTTGAACCCAGAAACAATTTTCACTCGAATACCAAAATCATCGACAATTGGTAAAGACTTACTTAAACGTAAAACACGGTTTTTGGATGTTGTAAATTTCTTGGATTTCTTGTTCTTAAGCTCTTGAGGGGATTGGATGATCGGAAGATTAAGAGGTGCAGGAATGTTTGTTTGAATTTTTTTTCAATTTATTTGAAAACTAAAAGAACGGTTTATTTTCAACGGTAACATTTCAAGGTGTCAGTTGCTTGCTTCAAAAGGTATTCTGGCCCGGCCCGAATTCAGGCCCAAATAACAAGTAGGAGTAGTATTAAGTATACATTCATTTTGGTCTATTTCATATTTTTAGTCCATCGATGCGGGTTTATCTTCTTTCGGTTTTTGACCTACTATATTGTCGTATTTGTTCCAAAAAACTTGTCTAGTCGCATTATATTACCCGAGAGTTTGTAGTTTTGTAGCAACCCATGTTTCGTTTTTATCTCAATCTGTAGGCCCAAATATCAAGTATACATTCATTTTACTCGATTTCAATTTTTAGCCGACGCGGATTTATCCCCTTTCGGCATCCTCCATTGTCTCCTAGAAACGTCTCTAGTCGCGTTATATAACCGGAGAGTTTGTACCGAGCCACATCAACGTCTTGTTTTATCCCAGTCTTCATGATACGTGTCGAGGGTTTGCATGACTGCATTCCATCCTTAATAGGATTCCAGTATATACAAAAAGAAAGGAGGTTATAAATAACCTAAACAACCACAGCAGCCCAACTAACAGAAAAAAGAAGTCAAAAAAGACGAAAAATATGAAGGGTATAAAAATATAGGAATACCATATAGGATAAGCAAAAATAAAAAGGTAACCCTTAGAAAATTACTCGTAGAAATGAAGCCAAGTTTGATGGTGTATGGTACTGTAGAAGTATGTATATACGTACATCGCTTGCCAATTTTATTTATTTATTTATTTAATATATCTGGGCATTCTCTTTAATCTGCATTTATTTATGTCCTATGTTCATCGGCATTTATTCACCGGAGTTTATGCAGGTACTTTATATCTTGAGTTTTCTTTCAATTTTAGTAATTAATCGTATTAATGGTATAGTTTATTTTATGTTCTGGGTGATTTTTAATTTCCTAATTTGATGAACTTTGATCACTTGAATTTGCAGGGAATTATGTGATTTTGATGCCCTTCTGGGTAATTGAAGGTGTAATTGAGCTACGAATTATATGTTAATCTACTAGTTTTGCCATTTTGAGGGATTAGGTTATGGTGGATTAATCACACTTAAAACCACCATTTTTAAGGGAAAAGGGCAGTTTTGTAGCGTTGGGTGTAGTGATTTATGGATTGCCTTTGTTATTTTGGGAAGGATATATAAACACACAGAGAGGTAGAAATGGTTTCGTTTTCATCGAAAGATTATTCGACTGCCTCTAATTATCCAAGAGCATTGTCTTCAATCATAGTGTCAGTTGGGTTACTTGCTGTGCTTCTAACTTTTGCTTCTTGGACTTTGTTGTCCAACCCGATTGGTAGCGTTGTAAGGAGCTACTTCTATGAGGTTGTACAGGCGCATGGTTTAGATTCATCCTCCGTGTCATGGAGGAGTGAAGGTGGTTCTACTCATAAGTCAGATGAGATGGGTGGTGGGTTGCCAAAGTCGATGACTGAGGGAACGTCTGAAGTTGGTCAAAGTCGAGATTCCTCGCTTTCTAGAGATGTTACATTTCCACAAAAGCCAAACAATGAGAATTTTACACCAAAAATGCATAAAGAGACTGTTGTTGAAGGAACCAGTGATGTTGTGTCATCTAGTATTGGCAGCACATTGCAGAAGCTTGACAATGAGAATTCTTTAAAAAAGGAGAATACGAAGTCTGTTGATGTTGGATCAAATGATGTTGCCTCTCGAAAGCCTGATAGCACAGTGTTTTCTGGGAAGGATGACACATCGCAGGTGCAAGGTGATGAGAAACCTTTACAAACCGAAAATAAAGAGTCAACGGATATTGTATCAAATGATTCAACCTCGGTTGGTTTACCTGATTCTGAGATTTCAGACAACAAGGCAAGGAACAAAGATTCAGTTATCCCAGGTTGGCCTCCTACTTGGCTTCTATCTAACCTCTTTTATCTGCTGAATTTGGTCTCGCATTAGTCATAAGTCATAGCTTTTTCACTTCTACAGTTGCCACAACTACTTCATTCTTATGTCTTGTGAGCTTAAAAATTACCAAATGCCTTGTTTGCTTGATTGTCGGTACTAGATTCACACAACTGATCACAGCAAGGTCTAAGATACTCTTCAAAATAAAATGTTGAGCTTTATAACCCTTTGTTTCAATGGAGGTATTTGGAAGAAAGGAGAAGGGGACAAATAACATATTCCCTTGTTTTGTTAGCAAGTTGAGGTGAAGGGTAATCAGACTGAGGATTGTTTGGTAATGCTATTCCTATTTCAACCCCTTAGATCTTGATTATGACATAATTTGGAATCAATTAAAAAACGTAAAGCCACCAGAGAAGCTTAAACCAGTTCATTTCCATGTGTGAGTGTGTGACAAGGAGTGCTCTCCCTCATAAACCTACTACCTTACCGTCGATGTCAGGATCTAATTTGAGACTCTGATGTTATGTTGTTTTTATCATGTAGATTGTGATTTGTTCCATGGAGAATGGTTTTACGATTCTGCTGGGCCAGTATACACAAATAACTCTTGCCCTGTCATCACTCAAATGCAAAACTGCCAAGGCAATGGGAGGCCAGATAAGGAATATGAAAATTGGAGATGGAAGCCATCACAATGTGAGCTCCCAAGATTCAACGGTACCAAATTTTTGGAGCTAATGAGTGGGAAGAGCCTGGCTTTTGTTGGCGATTCTGTTGCAAGAAACCAGATGGAATCACTTTTATGCTTACTACGGCAGGTATTTTTGTATTTTGATATTGTTTCGTTCTCTCTTCCTGAAAGAATTCTCGTCCATGATCATGGTAGGAAGTGGTATTATATAATCTGAAAACGGTGGCGATACTTTCAGTTTTGCACTCTTCATCTCCTGTCACTTGCCTTATTTTCTTCACCGTATGCCCTTTTCATTGTTGTTTAGGTTGAAACTCCTAAAAATCGGGGTAACCGTCATATGCAACGCTGGTATTTCAGATCAAAATCTGTGATGATTATTCGCATCTGGTCTTCCTGGTTAGTCCATCAAACATCCGAAGCGTTTAGCTATGTACCAGAGGGGATTGCCAAGCTCCACCTTGATGTCCCCGATGAAGGTTTCATGCAATACATTCCAAACTTTGATGTGGTTATCCTTTCTTCTGGTCACTGGTTTGCCAAGCAATCTATCTACATGTTGAACAACGAGATAGTAGGAACACAGTTGTGGTCCCCGCCAAAGAATCAGCAGATGAAAATAAACAATATTGAAGCATTTGGAATATCTGTGGAGACAAGCATGGCAGCAATGGCTACTCATCCAAATTATACCGGTTTGACTATTCTCCGGTCTTATTCACCAGATCATTATGAGGGTGGTGCCTGGAACACGGGTGGATCATGCACGGGGAAGGTCAAACCCGTGTTGCCAGGTCAGCTAGTGAAAAATGAATTTACAAATATCATGCATGAGCAACAGGTGAGGGGTTACCATCGCGGTGTCAAGAAACAGACAAACAAATCAAAATTGAAGTTGATGGATATTACCGACGTGTTTTCATATCGCCATGATGGTCATCCGGGCCCTTACAGAAGCCCTGATCCAAATAAAATCACAAAGCGGGGCCCAGATGGGAAGCCACCCCCACAAGATTGTCTGCACTGGTGTATGCCAGGTCCAGTTGATACCTGGAATGAGCTTGTGCTTGAAATCATTAGACGGGAGTTCGAGGGTAACCAAAAATCCACCTCGTGATGGGTAGCCTCTGAACCTTTTTATTCCTTTTCACTTTGGTAATTTGTAAAATATTACTTACTATACTATTATTGCTCATCACAGTGGTAAAATTTCTGAAGATCCATGATTAGGTAGACTTGTCTTTGTGTTATTTTTTTGGTTTTGACTTTCTACATTGTAAAGGAAGTGTCTCATGTAAGAGGGGCTTAGATTATGATGATATCATATGGTGGCCTGCCATTCTATGATGTAGAATTTCATAAGGTCCACATTCCATAATCAAAGTTTAGTGAACAAATATAGTTCAAAATTTTGTTTTCTTTCTCTGTCCTTCTTTGTCTTGATAATAAATTCTGAAATAAGTGTTTGTCTTGTGCAAAGGATTACTGTTGACCACAATTATTCCTCTATTTTGTTTTACTCCATTTTTTTTTTTAATTTTATTAATTACTCCATACTTGATTAATAATGTATGATTGAGTCTCAGTGTAAGCTGTCTGCAGATTGTCAATCAGTCTACAGCACAATTTGCTGTATATAGACCAAATTGAGGAGCATGATTACTTGAGGGTTAATCTGCATGTGGTTATTTGTCTTTAATATATTATTTTCCATGTGCTCCTTGGTAATCAAAGTTTGCATAATTGCATAAATGATTATACCGTACTTAACCATGCATGTAGTTATGATAATCGTAGCAGAGAGAATTTTGTAGTCATGAGTTTTCCTTTCTCTAAAGATAATGTTACTACTAAATATCCAAGGCGTGTTTCTCCTGTTGTTATCCCGCTTGGGATATTTATAGTGTTCGTTACTTGGTACTATTGGATCTCATTGTCATGCCCTGTTGGCTCTGCTGTTCCGAGCCATCTCTGTGGGGCCATTCGTGCAAGAGGAGACTCACTTGCACCCTGGAAAGGTGGCCAAGTTGGAATACTTGACCATGGTTACAAGTCAGGTAAGGTGGATGATAAGGATTCAGAAAACATGGATGATAATGAGCCGGGTGTGGTGAATGATAATGAGCCGGGTGTAGTGAATGATAAGGAGCCCGATGTGGTCAATGATAAGCAGTCAGATGTGGTGAACGATAAGGAACCAGATGTGGTGAATCATATGGAGTCACAGATGGAGTATCAAGACACCACTGGACCAAGTACTAGTGAGAGTCAAAGCCCAGCGATTCAAGCGAGCACGAGTGAGGAAATGCCTTCTGATGAGGGGTCTAGAACAAAAGCCAGTGATATCTCTGTATCATCGCAAAAAAATGAATTTGAGGATAATGGGGCGAATGAGATCACCTCCGTTGACGGTTCCTGGAACTCTGAAGCTTCAGCTGAAACAACAAGCGATGGAACTACAGCCAATTCAGGTTAGTCTATGATTGTGTGTAAATTTTGCTTTCCACTGTTCATTTGTTCTGAAAAATATTCACTTCACTGTCTTGGCGCTAAAGC
This sequence comes from Agrostemma githago, assembly GCA_958450325.1. Classification (NCBI taxonomy): domain Eukaryota; kingdom Viridiplantae; phylum Streptophyta; class Magnoliopsida; order Caryophyllales; family Caryophyllaceae; genus Agrostemma; species Agrostemma githago. Next base: position 57,546,221 of record OY288259.1, on the reverse strand, counting down.
AACTTTGATGACCAGGTGTTTGAGGCTTTGAGCTATCACTTACTTTGATGACCTGATGTTTTGAAAATTTTCTTATTTCGGCAGCATTTATGGATTAATAGTGTTTGATGAGCATAATGAAGAATTCAACTAGACATCAGAGTGAATATTTTGAATTTCACATAATTTTGCGTACTTGATAATGCTAAATACAGAGTAGGATATAACTCAAACCCGCGGTAACTAAAGTGTAATAAAACCTTCGCATACCAAAGTAGAAATTTTCCCTCGTATTTCACTCAAGCTTATCTTATGATTCACTCAGCCACGACACCAAGAAGGGAATTGTAATTTTGGTGATGTAAATTTCCACCTTTCATTGACCAAACTACTCTTACATGTTATGTGAAGCATAAGTGATCGACATCATGTTCATGCCAGTTAACTGATTACTATTGATTTTACCGTGTAATTTAGGGTTTTTTTTTGTTGGCGAACATCCAGATTGTGATCTGCTCCATGGTCAATGGCATTACGATCCTGCTGGGCCTCTGTACACAAACAACTCATGTCCTGTACTCTCTCAAAGCCAAAATTGCCAAGGGAATGGGAGGCCTGACAAAGAGTATGAGAACTGGAGATGGAACCCGTTTCAGTGTGAACTTCCTAGATTCAGTGCAACCAAATTTTTGGAGTTGATGCGTGGCAAGACTGTTACTTTCGTTGGTGATTCTCTCGCTCGCAACCAGATGGAGTCTCTTCTCTGCTTACTATGGCAGGTACAAATAATAACCTCTCTAAAGTTCTTGCATGAATCATTACCCTTATAAGACCGTGTTACATTAATGTTAATTACTGTACTACGTAATGTACAAATTTTTTTCTTCTCATATTAGTTCTTTAGATTTCTATTTTGATTGCTTCCTCATTTGTATGGTTCTACAGTCTACACTACAGTATACAACATTTTTACATGATAAAACCGTCGACTATAATATGGTCATGTGTGGCGAGTTCTTAAGATTTTAGGATGATTTTTCAACTTGGAAAATTTAAAGTTCACCCTAAACATCTAAATTCCTAGGCTTATTGCATGGTTATCTCTACTCAGTACTCACTATCATAGTTTATGGTTCAGGTTGAAACCCCAAAGAACCGAGGGAACCGTCGAATGCAACGCTGGTATTTCCGATCACATTCAGTAACTGTGATTCGGATCTGGTCTTCATGGTTTGTCCATAAAACCTCAGAAGCTTTCAGCTATATTCCAGAGGGTATTACCAAGCTCCACCTTGATAAACCCGATGAAAACTTCATGGAACTTGTCCCTAAGTCTGACGTAATTGTCCTTTCCAACGGTCACTGGTTTACCAAGACATCAGCCTACTTGCTACACGATGAGATCGTAGGAACCCAATTGTGGTCCCCATCGAAAAATCATCCGCCACTGAACTTTACCAACATGGAAGCTTACAGAATCACGACTGAGACGATCCTGACTGCCATAGGTACGTCTCAGAGTTACTCTGGATTGACCATTCTTGTGTCATACTCCCCCGATCATTATGAAAATGGTGCCTGGAATACGGGTGGGTCGTGCACAGGGAAAGATAGCCCACTTCTGCCTGGTGAATTGGTGGAGCCTCAATACACTAAGATCATGCATGAGAAACAGTTGTCGGGGTTTCACCAAGCCCTAAAAAAGACGACAAACAAATCGAAATTGAAGTTGATGGACATCACTGAGGCTTTTGGGTATAGACGCGATGGTCATCCGGGTCCATATAGGAGCACTGACCCAAATAAGGTCACAAAGCGAGGGCCAAATGGGAGGCCACCACCGCAAGATTGTTTGCATTGGTGTATGCCGGGTCCGGTTGACACTTTGAATGAGCTTCTGCTTGAAACAATCAGACGAGAATTCGAGGGTGATAACAACACTAAATTGTGAGATATTATTTCGACACCTCACTTTGGCGACATGATAGTTCCGACATTCTAAAAATGAGTCGCGTCCCAGCCGAGTTGAAATGAAATTACGTATGAATAAGGATGAAAATTATTCGTGCAACTTATTCCTGTAATATAATCGTCTTGATTAAGAAGTACTAGTAGTACATACAAAAAGCTTGTCACGAATGGCTGTCTTCCGACCAAGAGACGAACAAACGCGACCAATGTTGCGTTCATAGTAACCCACTTGACGTTTCAAGCTCTCATTCTCGTCCTCCAATCTTCTCACCTCATCCCGAAGCTCCAAAATCATTCCTCTCTTCTCGGAATTCTGCTTAATCAAATCCAGCTGCGCGCTCGTAGTCTCCTGAACCAGCTTCAAGCATTCAAACATACTTGACAAGCCGCCTCCAGTTGGTTCTTCGCTGGCGATGATGCTTTCGGTATCATCACTACTCTCGTCCACGTCTTCTACAGTTGATTCGGGATGAAAATAATCATCGTCATCATTATTATTATCCCAACTTTGAGAAACTTGCTTCTGTTTTTCACTACTGTTCATCATCAAGTGATCGTAGTTGTGTGCTAATATTTTACTATTGTCGCCGTCTATTTCCAGTAGATTTGCAATGTTTGTCATTTTTTGTTCACCCCTGTAAAAAAATAAGCATAAACATATAACGAGTCAAATAGATAGTTTATGAGGCTGTTTATAGAGGATACCCTGTTACCCCTTAAGTAATCGTTAATTATTTCTCGTGCTTGTTACCTGAGATGGTGGTACGAAGCCACTGCGATTGCAGGGTTGAGGTTTTTGGGTATAGAGAAGTTGTGAAGAACAAATTTTGTGATTCAATTTATTCAAATAAAGAGTATTATTATGAAATGAAACGTCTACACGAGTCAATAATAATGTCATTTATGTGATAGGTCAGGTCATTAAGTAGTACGTGAGTCATTTCCAAAGTTGAATTCTTGTAGTACAGTACGTTTTAGGCCTTAAATTGTGCTAAATTACGATTTTGAGTCTCATTTTAATTTGATTGGTTAAAATAAAGAGTAAAAAAAGACCGTTTGGACATTAATGTTGGTGATGTAAAATTGATTAAAATCAGCAAATGCTTTGATTTTTTTTGTTGAGATTTTGGAAAATTGATATATTACCATGTTGTAGTGAATTCGAGGCTTTCCAAGTTCACTAAATTTATTGAGAGACCATTAGACCAATTATGTTGAGCTAAAAGTGATACCAACAGTAATAAAAAAATACCTTTAACACAAAAGAGTATACAAATGTAAAATGGATACGAGTACAATCCTTTATTTATTAAAAGAACAGCCACACATGTGTAGGATGACATCAGCGTTTAGAGTAATTTGACATTGAATGACATCATGATGACTTCACCATCATAAAAGTGATTTGCAATACATTTATCTATTTATTTTCCTCAATTTTGTTATTAACAATTTATATAAAATACATTTAATAATAATAATTACATACACCAAATTTGAACATTAATATTAAATATCAACAAACTAATTAAACTATACATATAGGTCGAGAGTTTAAAAAATTAATGTAACATAATTTCAATTTCAAATACAATAAAATTACAAAGGTAAATAAAAATAAAAATAAAAATATTAAAGAGAACGTAAATGTGATAAATATTGATTCTCTCAGATCTGGAAAGATACCAATCATCACCGAGAAATTCAAAATTGTTAAATTATAACTCGGCAACAATTACGGCTGCCACGCTTTCGGATATTTTAGGGTGGCAACAATTTTTTTAGCTTCCGAGTTGCCGCCGTTCCGAATTATTAGGGAGGCATAAAGGTAACTCAACTATTATTTAAATGCCGCCAAACCAATAACATCGGGGTGGCAAAACGTAAGTAGAAAGTAATTCTGTGTCATATTGTATAAATTGATATTCATATTCATCATCATCAATCCAAATCCACATCTGCATGAAAAAAAAAAACATTTAACATAAACATTATTAATACAAACATAATAAAATATTAATAATAATATTTAAAAAAAAAAAAAAAAAAAACTAACTTCAGTGGTTATCAGTAACTATCCACTAAAGCTACCCATGACCCAAGAATATTTTCGGGTTGGGTCATAAGTGCGACGGGTTTTGACCAAGAATATTTGGGTCATTATCGGGTCGAGTCACTTTTGGGGTCGGGTAAATTTCAGATGGGTTTTTTGGGTTTTTCTGCGGTTTTCGGTCGGGTTTTCGCGTCAGGTCAGTTTTTGACAGGTCTGGTTGCATTACATTTTTTAACATGAACACGTACTCTTGTGTTAGAGTTTTACCGTTCTACGTAAATTTCTAGGTAACATTGTGTAAAACGAGACGAATATATTAATATTAATAATCATCTATGCAAAATTTGCATGGGTTAACACTAGTGGCTATAAAAACAAGTGCAAAATCAAATTATCATTTAGAGAAACATCTAATAATAAAATAAGTACAAACAACATATAAAGTGGTACCGAGAGGTAGTCTTTCAATTACTTATAAAGAGACCGTCTCTCTCAAGATTTTGATAGCTCTTTTTTAGTTTTTGGGTACTACTCGTAGTAAGTTTTAAGTAAATTTAAGTTGAGAACGGACTTATTTACTAACAAAAACACTAATAAAAAGTCTATCTTAATTAACGTAATTGGATGGATAATCATATATACTAGATGTAAAGCCCGTGCGATGCACGGGTCACTTTTTAGTGACGTTATAAGGATACCAAGTTGAATGATTGCATAAATTTGTGAAACTGTACAACAGTAGAGAGTCAGTCGAGGTTAAGAGTATACCTAATAGTAAAAAAATATTATCCATATATGTTTCAAGGAAACAGAGATAATATATACGATAAATATCAAATTAAATTATAAGCCTTATATATGGTGCGTTGTAATTAGAATAAAAGACTAATTAAAGTTCCTCGCACATAAATATACGTAGATGTAAATATTCATTGGGTAAAATGGGAACATATTACAGCCAACAACGATGAAACATGTGATAAAAAACAAATTTATCGTCATCAACGCACAAGTTATTATAATGAATGTTGAACTTAAAGTAACAATGCATACCTTTGCTTATTTATAATAGTACAATTATAAATGAATTTGAAATGATAGTAAAGTTCAAAATTACGATTTCATATTTATAATTGTAGTCTTGTAGATACTCTGTTTACCACGTTAGAGTCTTAAGACCATTCGATGTGGTTGATAATCTTACTTTCTTAAATTTTTTGTTGATATCTATGGACGAATAATTACTCTTATTTATAACATAATATTTCATCACCTTCTTATAATTTTTCGACGTGGGTTAATTTTTTTGGTTGATATCTAAGGACGAACGATTACTCTTATTTATCATAATAAAATAAAGGAAAAGAAAATATATCTACATGATAATATTATTAATAATAATAATTTTATTTTTATTATTAATTATTTTAAAATTTCTAAAGAATTGGAGTATAAGATTTTTTGTTTATAGTCTTAAAAATTCTTTTTAAATTCATTTTATGGCTCAAAAGTTTTTTTTATTAATATTTAATAACGAATTATTACTCTTATTTATATAATAGAAATCTATGACCTCTTTATAATTTTTCGATGTGAGATATTTTTATTTAATTTTATAGTCTAAAGAGATTTTTTTAACACTCGAAAGATTTTTGGTTAATATCTAAAAATGAATGATTATTACTCTTATTTATATAATAAAATTCTACTCCCTCCGGTCATTATTTATTGCCCCGGTCCCTTTTGCACATAAAATAAGGAATTAATATAAAATGGTAAGGAAATGATGGTGGGCCTTGATATGTAGTGAATAATGAATATAAAATGGTAAAGAAATGAATGGTGGGGCTTAAAGGGTAAGAATTCAATGGCATTTCTTGTAAATAAAGGATAGAAGAAGGATAATATGGTAAAAAGTGTAAGACATAAAAGGAAAGTGGAGAAGTGGGGCAAAAAATAAAGACCTACCAAATAAGGAAAGCGGGGCGAAAAATAGTGACCGGAGGGAGTATCACATTATATTATAATTTTTCAATGTGAGACAATTTAATTTAAGTTTATATTTATAAGATCGTTTTTTTAAGACTCAAAAGATTTCTAGTTGATAGGTAAGAATGAATGATTGCTCTTATTTATAATACAGAATTTTATTACCCATCATAATTTTTCTACGTGGAATAATCTTATGAGGTCCAACTTTTGTTGTAGGTGATAATCGTCGGTTTATATAGTGATAATTTTTTAATCTTAAATGGAGTTGGATTATTTTTTTCTATACAAATTCATATATGTTTTTTTATCTAAATTTCAAAAAAATCGAGTCTGAGTTGGAGTAGGATTTTTTTTCATATACAAATTTTTATATTCTTTATTAACATAAAAAATGTATTAAAAAATTTCGACCAATCACATCGCTCGAAAAGTTGCTGCTTTATTAATATATACTAGTTGGAAAGCCCGTGCGATGCACGGGCCTATTTTCAGTGAAAATGATAATGACACAGGTTAGAGGATTATATTAATTTAATTTGTTAAACTATTGGTTGACAGACTTTTATTTATATAATAAAATTTCATCGTCTTATTATAATTTCTTGATGTGGAATATTTTACTTCAATTTATAGCCTTAAGAGTTGTTATAAGACTCAAAAGATTTTTCTGGTTAATATCTAAAATGAATAATTTATTTTATTTATGATATACTTCGTAGTATAAAATTTTGTCAACTCATCATAATTTTTCGATGTAGGATAGTTCTACTCAAAAGATTTTTAATTGATATCTAAAGACGATGATTACTTTTATTTATATAATACTCCCTCCGAGTTTCTGTCATTGACACGTATTTCTTTTTGGGCCGAGTTTGATCTTTTATCCATTTTCAATTTTTGGCCATAAATGTGTGGTTCACACTTAACCACACATTTCTCTTTCTTCCTCTTTCTTTTTTGAGTCACTCATTTGCCCCTTCTTATTTTACACCCAAAATCCAAAGGTGTCAATGTTAGAAACCCGGAGGGAGTAGAATTTCATCACCTTAATGCAATTTTTCGATGTGGATAATTTTAATTAAATCTATAGCCTTAAGAGCTATTATAATACTCAAAAGATTTTTGTATTAATATCTAAAAATGAATAATTTTTCTTATCGATGATGTAGAATTTCACACACGATTACTTTTTAAGACTCCAAAGAGAAATTTTTACTTAAGTTTATTATAGTCCTAAGAGCTTTTCTAAAACTCCAAAGATGTTTGTTTTGTGTCTATGAAATTCATGACTTTGTAATAATTTTTCAATGTGAGAAATTTTACTCAAGTTTATATTTTTAAGAGTTTATATTAAGACTCAAAACTGTGGGATATATTACTTAATTAAGTTTATGGTCTTAAAACTTTTTTTTAAGATCCAAAAGATTTTGTTTTTCATCTAAGTTATTAAGGACGAACGATAACTATTATTTATATAATAGAATTCGAACACCTTATTATGTATTTATATAATAGAATTCGGTCACCTTATTACGTATTTATATAATAGAATTCGATCACCTTATTACGAAGTATACTTTTGGATAAATGATTATCTAAAACGAATGATTTCTCTTATTTATAATATCTCATCATAATTTTTAATTTCACTTAAATTTATAGTTTTTAAAACTCTTTTTAGGACTCAAAAGATTCTAAACGGAGTTCTGTTTGATATCGTCACAGTTTTAAGAACTCATTTTAGGACTCAAAAAAATTCTGTTTGATATCCAAAGACGATGATAACTTTTATTTATATAATAAAATTTCATCACTTTTTTGTAATATTTCGATGTGGGATAATTTTTACTTCAATTTATAGCATTAAGAGGAGTATTATAAGATTTAAAAGATTTTTTATTAATATCTAAAAACGAATAATTTCTCTTATTGATGATGTAGAATTTCATCAGCTCATCATAATTTCATCAGATCATAATTTAAGTTTATAGTTTTAAAAATTTATTTTAGGATTCAAAAGATTTCCCGTTGATATCTAAAGACGAATGATTGCTTTTACTTAAATTTATAACTTCTTTTATAAGACAAATCTTTTTGATTAATATCTAAAAACAAATGAGGTCTCTTATTTGTGATATAGAATTTCATCTCTCATCATAATTTTTTATAGTCTTAAAAACTCTTTTTAGAACTCTAATTTTGGTTAATATCTAAACACAAATGATTTCTTTTTACCATCAGCTTACGGTACTAAGAGCATTTTTAAGACTCAAAATTTTTTTAGCTGATATCCAAGGACAAATGATTATTATTTATAATATAGAATTCATCACGTCATCATAATTTTTTGATGTGAGACAACGTTAAGATAATTATAATAATAAATGAGTTTATTTTTATATCTAACTTAAGAATGGGCGATTACTCCTAATTCAAGTATTCCTCCCCAATTTTTTGGGGAGAGATTAAGAAATGGGTAAAAAGTGGGGTATAAAGTGTAAAAGGTGGGGTATGAAGTGAAAAGGTGTTGGGTTTAGGTGTGGAGGAAAAGAATAAAGAATTGAAGGAAGAATAAAGAATGATTAAAAGTACATCCAAAAAAGAAAAGTGAGAAGAAAACCAAACTAAGCTCAAAAAGAAAAGTAGGAGGAATACTCAAAACCAGGAGGGAGTATATAATAAAATTCGATTACCTTATTATAATTTTTCGATGTGGGATAATCTTACCTTAATTTATAGTCTTAAGTGCTTTTGTAAGACTCAATTTTTTTTTATATCTAAGAACGAATGATTTAACTTATTTATAATATCAAATTCCATCACCTCATAATTTTTCGATATATATAGAATAGTTTTGACTTAAGTTTAGATATAGTTTTAAGAACTTACGTAATAATTTTACTTGAGTTCATAGTCTTAAGAGGTTTTTTAAGACTTAATTGAGTTTTGGAAGATATTTAATAATGAATGATTAGTCAATAACGAATGATTAGTCATAATTTTGGAGGAATGATTACTTTTATTTGTATAATAACATTTCATCGGCTTATTGTAGAATTAATTACTCTTATTTCTTATTTATAATATATTTCATCACATTGTTATAATTTTTCGATGTGCGATTATGTCACTTAAGTTTGTAGTCTTATTATTTTCTAAGACTCAAAAGTTTTTTTTATTGATTTTAAGAACGAATGATTAGTCATATTTATAATATACAATTCTATTATCATAATTTTTTTGATGTGGGATAGTTTACTGTCTTAAAAACTCCTTTGAAGACCCAAAAGAACACATGATTACTCTTATTTATAGTATAGAATCATCATCTTATTTTAATTGTTTCGATGTGGTACAATTTTAAGTCATATAGTCTTATTAAGAGTTTTTTTAAGAGAAGTTTTTTAGTCGATATTCAAAAACAATGATTACTCTTATTTATATTATAGAATTCCATAACCTAATCATAATATAATTTCTCGATGTGGATAATTACTTAAGGCTATATGACTTACTAAGGTCGGAGGATTACAATTGACATAATTTGATTACTTAAGACTATATGACTTACTTTAAGGCTATATCAAAAAAAATTGAATCATTATAGATATCTAAGGTCAGATGATTACTATTATTTATAATATAGAATTTCATCACCTTATTATCATTTGTCGATGTGGGATAACTTTAATATCTTTATATGTAATAAATTCATCACTTTTTCGAGCAAATAATATGAAATTTATACTCTATTGAAAGCATTTTTTACCACGAATCTAATTAATTTATTTTTATAATTTTATTTACGATAACTTTTTGTTAAATGAAATTTAAAGATTTTTAGATGAAAATTTATAAAACATCACATTAATATGATAGATTAAATAAATTGATTGTAACAATTAAAAGATTCTCTACTTGATTTTTTTATCATTAATGATACTTTCCTAAATTGAGTTTTGATGTAACGGACCAATCATATCGCTCGAAAACTTCCTCCTTTATATATATATATATTGATTGATTGATTCCGCAAATAATTGGATGATGGTACATATTATAGTTGATCGATCTTGTATGAGACTGTTGCATGCATTTAACATTGTATCAGACACATAAAATCGATATACACACGGTATAAATAATATATACGTACCCCAAAAGAATCTCTTGCATACATACTCCGTACAACGATTTTATATGATTTGTACGTTTCTAGAGTATAATATACCTCCGTATTTATATGTTTGTCCACTTTGTTTAATATATGGATGAAGTATTGTTTAATATATGGGTGAAGTATTATATTGAAAGTGGACGAACATATAGATACAGAGTAAACAAGAACGAACTATACCTGAAGTTATTGGTGATGTTCACCTAAGATCGAATGAATGAGTGCAACAAACCTTCAGGACCGCTTGCTACTAATGAAAAGGCTTGCTGCACTCATTCATCGGAATTTTGTTCAACCAATAATCCAAGTTTTAGATGGCAAGCAAGCAAGCAAGCGGTCAATACTCAATTGAGGCAAACTTTCTTCTGTACGTACTGTCTAGCTAGGTTGTCTATTTTGATCTCTTTTTAAGAGTCGGTCACCAATCCGAATACCAAATCAAACTCCGTTTGCTGAACACAAAGTGCATTGTTAAATTTAAAACGACGACCTTACAATAAGGTTATTCTGGGTCCGATTCCTACGCTAGCTACCCTAGCTACTTGTAGAATCCCCTGTAACATATGCAATATTCTACTGTATGAGATAGGCCAAAAATCGACAAGACAGACACACAGACACACAGAAAGCTAGCTAGCTACTGGATGGATGGTCTAGAGTTTTGGGGCAGAATCGTCATCTTCGATTTCATCACTGGAAGATTGGCGAAGCTGCTGGAGGTATTTCATTTGAAGCTTGGCAAAAATAATTGGGTGGTATTGTTGGAGATGCTGGACTGTACGGAGTCTTTCTTTGGCTTCGTCCCTTTCTTTGTTTACGATTTCCAGAAGACGAGCAAGCTTAATCACTTCTTCGGGGCCTATTTCTTCTTCCTCTGCTTCGATTTTTTTCCTTAGTTCCTCAATCATCTCTCTTCTTTCCTTCTCACTCTGCCAATTATGGTAATAAAAACTAAATTAGTACGATTGACCATTAGACGATCGAGAGGTGTCTCTCTCATTAATAACGCTAATAAGATCGAAATCATATCTTCTAAATTTTTGTGTTCAGAAAAACTAAATAAAAATCAAGGATAAAAGGGGCGCATTCGGACCATGCATGCATACTAGGGTGTAATGATCAATAACGATTTTCACTATTCTCGTTTTTTTTTTTTTGTTGGTTAAGCCTCACGGGTTTCAATTAGTTTCTTGAAAGACGATCTTACGATAAAAATAATGTAGGATTAATCTTTCACAATATCATATTACAAAACCGACTCACAGGAATATATAAGCAAATATACAAATAATATTAGACGTAAAAAAACTTCAATAAGACGGTGCATGAGATATATAATAATATTAAGAAATTGAATGAATTACCAAAGATGAAGAAGTATAGCCGGAGGTATTATCCATTGATCTTGAGAAGTTTGAGAATAATGTGGAGAATCAGAGAGATTGGTTGGTAGTCGAGAAAGAGTTGAATTTTGAAGGAAGCCCAAGCCAGGTGTTGTTTATATATATATATGATATGGAGGAGGAGGAGAAGGTGTTTGTTAATCTTTCCTTAATTTATTCTTATTATTATACTTAATTAATCTCATGTGCCCATTAGTCAGTCACCTTTAAAATAAATAAATCGTTTTAGTAATAATACATTAATGAACTTTTTTTAGGGAATATAGAAAGTGATGATTGCAGTGTGAACGAGATCAATAACTATAACTATAACTATAACTATGTAGGTGAATTTTTTATGAGATTTGCGCAACTTGTTACGGTAGTTACTAGTTACCTTAATTGTTTGACAAAGTTTTACTTTTTTTTTTTTTTTTTTTTTTGTCGTAATTAATCCTCAAAGCGGTTTGGAATATTTTCTATTGTATGTATAAATATTACTCCATCCCCATCATCGAGTTCATTCTTGTGGATGTTATACTGTTATGGCAAATTTAATTTAGTTTCTGCATGCTGGGGTTAATTAGTTGATCGAGGCTAGGTCAAATACCCACATCATATCCCTATTACATACTCCATTATACGTACAGTACAGTAGTATTTTTCTTTTTTAGTTGGATGTTTTTCACTACTGTACTGTTCGTCATCAAGTGATCGTAGTCGTGTGCTAAGGTAAGTAAGATATGCATAGAAATGATCTCTTCCTTTTTGATACCACCAACAAGAACTATACGTGAAGTTATCGCCCAAGATCGAATGAGTGCAGCAATCAAGCCTTCATGACCGCTTACTGCACTCATTTATCGGAACTTTGTTCAACCAATATTCCGAGTTTTAGATGGCAAGCAAGCGGTTAAGTGAGGCAAACTATCTTCTGTATTGTCTATGTTGTCTATTTTGATCTTTTCAACCGTCGGTCACCAATCCGAATACCAAACTCCGTTTGCTTAATAGAAAGTGCATTGTTAAATTTAAAACGACGACATTACAATATGAGATGGGCCAAAAATCGACCAGACATACCGACAACATTTAGGAACACTACGTACTGGACGCATGCACGGTCTAGAGTTTTGGGGCAGAATCGTCTTTGATTTCATCATTGGAATAATCATTTAATTTGATGACAAAGATTGGCGAAGCAGCAGGAGGTATTTCATCGTCGTATATATTTGAAGGTTGGAAAAAATAGATGGTAGACTGGTAGTATTGTTGGAGAAACAGGAATTTACGGAGTCTTTTATTGGCTTCGTCCCTTTCTTTGTTTACGATTTGTAGAAGACGAACAAGTTTTTTATTCACTTCTTCATTATGGTAATTAGTTTGACACAAATTCTAGCTTGTATGAGACGTAATTAAAACATAAGGAGTACGTAGTAAAAACTAAATTAGTACGATTTGACCATTAGATGAGTGGTCTTTAGTTCTTAGCGCTAATGAGAAACCGTCCATCCTAAATTTTTGCGTTGTTTAAAAAAAATAATGATCAAGTATGAAAGGGTTGCATTCGAACCATGCAAGGGTATAATGATCAATAACGATTTTCACTATTCTCGTTACAATGCATACTAGGTGTAACCATCCTAAATTTTTACGTTGTTTCACGATTTTTACAATTTTTTCAGTTAGTTTCTTGAAAGATATCTTACGATAAATTGTGTAAGATTAATCTTTCACAATATCTTATTCTAAAAGTGACTCACATGAATATAAGCAAATATACATATAAAATTGCACAAAAACGTGGAGAATTGAAGCGGCCAAAGAGAAATTGATATTCCGGTGAGAAAGAGTTGAATTTTGGAGGAAGCTAAGGTTTATATATATAGATAGATGGAGGTGAAGGTGAATAATATTCTAGTCATCCAATATCAATACAATCCGGTCCGTCATTTGCAATCCAATTATCCGCAAAATAAGGAAACTTTGTAATACGAGTACAATCTTTTTCTAGGACAGTTGTACATGCGAAACGAATCACTTAAGAATTTTATGTTTATTAATTTTTCCTTGGAATATCTTTTAACCGGTATTCGTAGGAAAAAAAATTATTATCAATAAATTATTGATTTTTTTAAATAGAAAGTAACGATGGTTGTGATCGAGAATGTCTACGTCACTCAATCATTTTAGCTTTATTTTTTATGAGATTACCCAACTACTTACAGTAGTTAAATTATTTTTTTGCAAGACAATTTTTTACATTTTTTTTTTGCAAGACAAATTTTTACTTTGTGATCCTAATGGTTGTTTGCAATATTTTTTAATCACAAAGACACTGACTATGTGTATAAATATTACTCGTATTAGTTTTTTAACCCATTAAAATCCAATGATCAGTTGTACATTAGTTTCATCTACAATTGGTTTTAAGATTTTGAATTTTATCACAAAAATTTCGAGTTTAATTTTACTGTAAACTTTATGAGATTTAGTGTAAAGTTGTATTTAAGTTAAAAAACTTACCACTCAGCTCATGAACTTTTATAAGCTCAATAAATATATACAAAAAGGTCAACAACTTTGTCATGGTTGTACCGGTGTATAATCCTATTTTTGATTAAAATCAAGGATATATTTTTAAATAACCATCATATTTGTTTATTGAAATTTAATTGTGATAAATTATTGTGACAATATGAGTCATACTGTCATAATTAAATTGTGATAGTTCTTTTAATATTTTGGGATAAAATTGTTTTTTACAAAAAACATTTGGGTGCAAATATGATATGGAAAACATATTTAATAATAGATAAATGTTTCTATTAATTCGTTTTCTGTTTTTTATAAAAATATTGTCTTGTCAAAAATTTAAAGTTTATGTTTTTTTCCCGATTAAATTAGGTAATATTCAACACTGATTGGCCCAATATGTTTAACAGAGAAGCAACCATAAGCAGACCCAGGGCTCAATCGGTTATCATATAATCAAAAAGTTAATCATGATCGTATTATTTAATGGTAGGATATATAATAATTTTCTCAATTAAAATCGTGTATCCTTAATGATCGATAATTCCGTAGATATTTTAAGTGGATAAAATCATTTCAAAACTGATTGATTAATGACTAGTGTAAATCTCGGGCACTAATGCGTGGTATATTTAGAATTTTTTAACTTAGGGATGGATCAACCTACGTTTTCAATCAAACCAATTAAAAAAGAACATTAATTTGGCACTTAAACATCCAAATTAAACCAATAAGAAAATCCTAAGTTTACCCAGAAAAATCGAAAACCCTAAGTTAAACCTAGAAAAATCGATTTGGGGAAAATGAAAAGAAAACTCATCGTTGACATTGTCGAACCACAAGATTGAGGAATGAACTTGACAATACCCCTGAAAATTAATTTTCGACAAAATTAATGATAATCAATTATAAACACGGACATAGAAAAGTCGGAAAAAGTAAAACAAACAAAAGTTTCGTAAATAATTACCTTCGATGAAGTGATGAATTGACGATAAAGTGATAAAGATGAAGTGATTAGTTTGAAGTTTGAAAATTAATGAAGTTAAAAGTGAATTGGTTACTTTACTGTCACATTGTCAGTAAACCTTGTATTAGTGGTAATATTGACGGGTGTAGGCGGTAGCAGGTAAGCATATTTCATTCTCGTATAATATGTCACATACTTATTCCCGTATTAATTGAAGTTGATTTTATTTATGAAATACCACTCAAAGTTTTATTTATAGAATTCATTAATGAGTACTTCATCTAGGTATTATTTTTTTTATTTCGAATTATTTGATTAGTGATTAATGGGTATCTCAAAATCAAACCCTTTAATCAATAAGAAATTCAAACAATAATTTTTCTTGCCTAAACTCTAGTAGTAATCATTAATCAACATTGCAATTTGATTATAATACACTCCTGAAACTAGCCTTCATCTTTAATCCGGGGCTTCCATCGATAATTAATCGATGGTAAGCCCCAAAAACTGATAAGTTTTCATTTTCTAGTTTGATAATCAATATGTTATTCAATAAAAGTCTCTCTTTTTATGGGAGTTTAGTCCTTTATTTCAAGGTTTTTGTCCTTTTGTTCAAGGCTTCGTGGGGCTTAGTTTTATTCTTATTGACAATGGTAGTTTGTTGATGGTTGGTCGCACGTCTATTCAATGTCTACAAGTAATTTGTCAACGATCTTTGAGGCCAATAGAAGGTAAGCTTTCCCAAGTTCTGAATCAAACGAAGGATCCCCTCAACAAAAGCTGCAAAAAGATAGCGATACGAGGTCATGCCGAATTGTCAGATCATGTCTTGAGATCCTTAATTTATAAGAGAAATTACTTTCTTTGGTTTTTATTGGATTTGATTGCAATTATAGGTATACGTTGTAAGTGCCGTTTGGCGTTCTATTAATGAATTATTCTTCTCGTTCAAAAAATAAAATAAAATAATACACTTCTGAAAAACTGTAGATACAATATGTGATACTTCCTCCGTTCCATTTGGTTGTTTGTATTTGGATTTTGGGCACTATTCATAGGTGAGTGAAATCGTCAATGTAACTTCTAATATATAAGATAAAATATAGTCATGTGAGATCTTGTTTAAATTGTCGAATCGAGTACGTTATAAATATCAAAATTTTATAATTTTTAGAAATACGTAACTAAAGATATAGACAAAAGAAAACGTGCATCGGCAAGTGTGAAAAAGCAAATGCAAACAATCAAATGGAACGGAGGGAGTAGTTGATGATTAGGGATTTAGTAGCTTGGATTATACGTAAAAAAAATGGTTGCTTTGATTTTAAAAAATTATTTTTGCTTAATTTAATCATATGAACAATTTAATAGTTGTTTTTCATTATCTGTATTTGTAGCCTATTTAACTGAATGTTACGAGTAGTATAATTTAGCAAAATATCATTTAGTAAGGTGGTGACAATTTTTTTTGAAATATTAATTCGCACGTGCAAAGGCCGGAACTTTATAAAATGTAAGCATTTAACAAAAAAATACAGTAAATATATAAAGGAGTGTTAGACAAAATAAATTTTAAAAAGAAGTATTTTGCCAAACAACATTTATTGAAGAAAGTGTTCAAATTATCCTTAAAAAAATATTGTTATTATACACTAAAGTTTCTCAATAACACTAAGAATTTTTTTTTTTTTATTTTCAAAATTTTAAGAAATATGAGTAATATTAATATATACTCCCTCCCATTCACTGGAAAAGCACACTTTGCTTTTGGAACAAATATTAAGGCAAGTGGGTAAGTTGGACCACTTTACCATAATATCCCTCCACTTTTTAGTTGTGGGGTAGTTGCAGGAGAGATAGTTCTGGGGTAAGTAATAAGGGTATTTATGTCTTTTACTTGGGTGAAACTTTTCATTTAAGAAAAGTATGTTTTTCCAGTGAATGAGCCAAATAAAGAATAGTGTGCTTTTCCAGTGAATGGGAGAGAGTATATCTTTAAAATCATTTTTTTTATCACATGTTCATTATAATGAGAAAAAAATCAATAAATTAAGTCAAGATTCGTCATATATATTCGTACTTCCTGTAGAAATAAAATATCAATGTATATTAAAATATACTCCGGTTAAATAAAACATGTTTATTCTCACTAATATCATATATTAAACTAGTTTTAATGCCCGTGCGATGCACGGGTGCAACAAAAATGCTACTAAATCATCCATAATGGTGATAATACTTCATTTTATAATATTGACTGTGATGAACTGTTTATGATTATTTCAAATAATTGTAATTTTGGAGTTATTGATAATAACTCGACCCGTGACTCGTATAACCCGACCCGTATCCTGACTCCACTCGTATAACTCGACCCGTGAGCCGACCCGCTCGTCTAGTGCGTATATTGATTACTTACTTACTTGGATAAAAAACGACGCTCATCAAAATAGTAGGTCATGTATCTGTGAGCAATATTAATACGTCACAACTCATCTATGAACATTTAGTTTATCTATGTCTTTTACTTTAGAAGATTATAATCATTTGACTTTCTACATCAAATATTTTGTATGTATGTCATCATCTCGCACTATATTCGACCCTAGCAGCCCGACCAATTGTTTTTAGGGTCATGAGCCCTTTTTTCCTGAGCCGCGACCCATTTGACCTAAACCAATCTAAAAGCTTTAGTCTAAAAGTCTAGTTCGACTCAATCTATTACTCTGTCTAGATTTGATTAAAACTCTAATTTTAATTTATAAGTTATTCGATATAATTAATTTTATATATTATTCTTTTATTTGAATATAACTTTATGTCTAATCTTAACATAAATTATCTAGCAATTTTAGTACGTTACTCTCTTGTAAAGTTGTATATAGGGAGCCTAACAGAAATTCTTACTTGTGAAGGATATATTCGTCGTAAACTTGCGACGGGTCAAGTATTACCTATGTGCGGTAGATAAACTAAAGCAAAATACTTAGTAAATAACACTTTGTTTTGTCTTATCTACCAATGGGTAGTATTTTCCCCGTCGCAAGCTTGCGATTCTATGACAGATATGGTCGTCACAGTGATCACTTGTTGGGAGATTAACTTTGTGTTATCGTGTTAAATAGTAACGTTACTATTAGACTCAACAAAACTTGACCTGACTTGTAACACGATCCGCTCAACCCGTTTATTCATGGGTTAAGATTCAAGACATCTAAATCTTGATCCATGACTCGATATTTTAAATTACAAATATAAATTAATATTCAATCTAATACAACATTTTTTATCTTTTGATAGTAAATAATTATTAAAATAGTTTTAAAGATTCATTGTAATATAAACATTATAAAAAAGGAGTATAAAAATAATATTATTAAAATAAATAAAAAGGTAATATCGAAAATATTACACCGTTCTACTTAAAGGTAAAAAAAAATCTACGTTCGAAACTATTTTTCAGCTGTATTCTAAGCATAATCCGTCTCGTGACCCGTATAGGTATAACCCGACCCCTATTTGAGCCGACTTGTAGTCTAACCCGACATATATAAAGTTATTTAAATAAATTATGTAGTTTAAAAAAGTTTGAGACTACATGTCACTCGAAATACCTGTAGTCTAATCTGTATTTTATTATTTTTTTATTTTATTTAAGTGTTTTAACTTCATTAAATTTTGAATTAGTTAAAATAGTTTAATCAAGTTTGCAGTGTTCAAAATTTTTAAATACTTAAATATGATAAATAATTTAAGTTTGTATCACCAAAATTTAACTAATGGAGATTACCAACATCGCTCGAAAAACGTATCGTTTAATTATATTGATAATTGACGGATTGATTGATTGAACATAATTATTTTTTATATATTAATCAATTTATTTGAATATGATTTTGTTTCTAATTTTAACTTAAATTATCTAGCACTCTTATTAGTATATATATTGGAGACTAAAGTTTTACTCTCTAGTTGATCTGAATGACTTGACTTGACCCGTAAACCCAACCCATCCAACCCGTTTCTTCGTAGGTCAACACCGATAAATCTTGATCCGCGACTTGACTGTCATCAAACCCGATATATTAGGGTCGCGGCCCGACCCGACCTGTCCGTTAAAAATTATTTACTCTATATGATTGCAATATTAAATGCAGTGTAGTTATATTTTGATGACACCTATAAATGAAGTAATAATAATTTATTTTTTTATTGTGCAATATCTTTTAAAACATTTATTATTTATAATTATTTCTATATAAATGTGACAAGTAGTGAATATAAATAAAATACTCCAATATTAAATTAAAAAAACTCTTAAATTTTTTTATTGATATAAAAGGTAAAAAGTTACTCGTATAAAATTGTAATTTCTCACATTGTATTTTCGCAAAAATGTAAATCTAATTCTATTAGGATAATTTTATCTTAATAAATATATCTACTTATATTAGGATAATAATTTTATTTTAATAATAATTCTCCAAAAATGACGATTATTTGAAATAATCATAACCATTTTACTCGTTCCACTATTCAAATTTTGTTGTTTTCTGAGGTGGTAATTGACGGTTTATATAATGGTAATTCTTTGACTCTTAGGGGGTTAGGATTTTTTGTCTAATACTAAGAGTCAAAGGAGTATTACTCCCTCCGATTTTTTATTATCTTCCCCCTTTGGTTTTGGGGAAGAAAATAAGGGTGTAGGAATGTGTGGTTCAAAATAAAAGAAGGAAGAGAGAGAAATGTGAGGGTGATTCTAGACCACATGTTGATGGCCCAAAATAGAAAGAGAGAAGAAAGGGTGTTTCAGCCCAATAAGGAAATAGGGAAGATAATAAAAAATCGGAGGGGTATTTATTATCTAATACTAAAACAAATAGGAGTATTATTTATCATATCCACTGTTAATATGAATAATATTTAAATTCATAGTGTTTCATAAAAGTTGGATCCCCTTGAAAAAAAACTTCCTTTAATTATATATATTGATTGATTGATTGATTAGATGGTTAAGAAAAAAAATGTATTTATGATAAAAAAAAGTAAAGAAAATTAATGTTTTCAAAGTGCGCTAATAACCTGTATTTGACCCGAAACCCGTATAAACCCGACCCGTATAAAATCCATATTTTTCAAACTCGAAATACACCCGATCCATATTTTACCCAAACCCGAAACCCGACCGTCCGACCCGTTCGACAAGTCTAGATACAAAGTAATTATAAGTGGCAATTTGATGGGAAAACGCATAAAAATGATGAATACTGTATTTTTTTTTTCTAATGAGTCCATGGGTTTGGGTATGGGTCCCGAACATAGATCCAGACCCGGACCCGTATACTTTTTTAAGGACCCAGACTTGACTCGATCCATATCCGTTGGATCTAAAAATATGAGACCCAAACCCATCTCATGAGGATCCGACCCACCGGGTGTGGACCGGTGTTACATCCGCTGCCATCCCAAGTACTAGTAGTAAGTAAGTTGGTAAGCAACTAAGCACATGACATGATGTTATTTTTGGTAATCAGAATCGGATTAGGAAAGTTACTTCTACTCCCAACAAAATTACTACACTATATATACATATACCCCCATCAGGCCATCATATCATATCTAACATCATAAATCATATTCGTATTCGACTACTTGCTCGCTTGCTCTCTCTCTCTCTCCCTCTCTCTCTCTCTCTCTCTCTCTCTCTCTCTCTCTCTCTCTCTCTCTCTCTCACACACACACACACGTTCGTTATTACTGCTTCTCATTGCATCTTATTATTACTCCATCCGATCCGAAGGTGATGAGCAGCAACCAGAAGAAGATGAATCAGGATCCAGCACTTTGTGCAACCGGCTGCGGCTTCTACGGGAATCCATCCCAACAAAATCTTTGTTCAATTTGTTACAAGAAAACCACCGCCAAACAAGAACAACAGGCAGCTGCAGCAGCTGATAATACTAGTGTTACTAGCAACAAATTATTAGAGGCGGTGAAGGTAGTCGTTGCTGCTGCTGCTGATGACTCGAGTAGCAAGACAGCAGAGAAGGAGAAGGAGAAGGAGAAGGAGAAGGAGGAGGAGGAGGTGAAGGTGAAGGTGAAGGTGGTGGAGAAGAAGAAGTGCGGTAGTTGCAAGAAAAGGGTGGGGGTGTTGGGGTTCGATTGCAAGTGCGGGAAGGTGTACTGCGCCTCCCACAGGCTGCCTGAGATGCATTCTTGTTCCTTCGATCGCAAGACACTTGAGCTCCAAGCTTTGTCCAAAACTCTGTATTCTGCTGCCGACTGCAAGGCCGATAAGCTTCACTACCGCTTACTCTGAATACCACACTACCTGGCTCCATCATGGACGACACTATTCATTCAATATTCTTTCACATGTATTTCCATTTACTTCAATTCCCGGCCTGTAATTTTGTATGCCACTCCTGCTTTTATTTTCTTTGAATTCCATCAATAAAGACATGCAGTATTATAATATTTGGATTGGGTTACAAATTCTCATGTAAGCCGACGTTTATATATTATAGCGTACATCATAGACTGCACTACTCCCTATAAATTAAATTAAAGAACAAGAAACTGCAAATTGATGATTCTACTCGTAATTCAACAAATAAAGTGATATCTCTATTATTCAGAAATGCTGATTTCCATTCAATTATTTCACCCTTTAAAAAAAAACAGAAAATACCATGAAAAGTAGACTAACAAATGAAATACCATCGTATGTAGAAGAGGGAGTTGAAGGGAAAAAAAATGACACGGTTTTAGAAACCAAAAATTCAGGTTCTCTAATTTCTAATTAGTTGAAAATCATTAGAGGTACACACAATTATTTAAAAGGAAAAACGGTTGAGCCATCCCCCCTACCTACGTTGAAAAGAAATATGTTATGTGAACCAATAATGTCAACCAAGAGCGAGTCAAGTCTGGGTAGTCTACCACGATTCACCGCCTCCTTCTCCTCAAAGGTTGAGGTTGGGTCTAGGTTTACCAATCGTCAAGCCCTCAGCCTGGCCTATCGGTCAACTCTAAAGATGACCCATGGTTCAGATTATCGTTGTTAAATACTCGTACTTGTAAGTCGTAAATTAGTAATACTACGTGTACGGTAATCCTCCAATATAATTTCCATTCGCAAAAAAGAAACGATTTCCCTCGTATTTCCGTTATACAGTTGGTGCTGTTGTAACAAATATATAGGCTCTGCTATGCGTTCTCCCTCGCATCTTTAACGGTCGATTTTCCCTAACCACCTCCCCTCTCTCTCTCTCTCTCCTCCTTCATTCATCATTCATTGTTTCTGGACCTCCATCATCATCATCATCATCATCATCCTCATCCTCATCCTCATCGTATGAACAATACAAGCTGATAATATACATGATTACACTACTCTTCATCCTCTATCTCTAATCTCTCTTCTTTGATCTTGATCATATATATTTTGGGTGACATTTGTTCGTTCTTGATTTTTAAAGGTAACCGATCAATACGCACGCTAGCTCTCTACTTTCCATCATTCATTCCTAATTTTACTTTCAATTCTCTCGATTTTTTACTCAACATTACTACCTGCTTTATAATTCATCTAATTTCCAATCGAGGTAACCCTAGCTCATTCGTTGCCTTCTTATAATCACGAGTTTTCTTTTAAGATGGCGATTTCTTTCAATAGTTTTTCGACTTTTATGCATGATAATTATATTTAATGTTAGGTTTGTATCTTTGTGAGTTAGTGCATCTAATTATCTGCAATTATTATGTTCTTTCTTGAATCTTGATGTTTAGGTTTTATACGCGTAATTGTTAAGGCAAGAATGCGTATCATTTTGATCTTTGATATACAGTGGTGTTGTGATGGCATTAGTATCGCATGTCCAATGAAATTTGCTGCATTTGTCGATGAAATTACTCGATTCCTAGTATAGTACTCATACCTAAGCAATTGATCCTAGTATCGTATATCCAAGGAAATATGGACATTAGAGTTATAAATGATCCACCATCATCTTCTTCTTCTTCGGTCGTAGGTAGATACATAATGCTAGTTACTCTTTGGAATTTCCGGCTGATTTCACTGAAGCTTCTCATGTATTAGTAGCAATGGGCTGTGATTTAGTTATCCAAGTAATTATATTCGTTGTAATTTATCGTTTTGATTTTTTCCTAATTTTTACATGTGATCTTTGTTGCAGATTTACTTGCTTCTTGTTGTTGTTAAAGTAGCATTTAATTTTCAGATGGCTAATACTCGAAAGAATCCTTTTCAACAGATAGAAACAACCTGTGAATCTCTTCTATCTGAACTTCAGGTATAATATGAGCTTACAAATATCCACATTAAAATGTTTATTCATTGGGCGGGCGGGCGGGCTTTGATCCCATTCCTTTTGTGTATTGGCCTATAATAAAGGTGATATGGGATGACGTTGGCGAATCTGAAGCCACTAGGGATAAGCTGATACTTGAGCTTGAACAAGAGTGCCTAGATTTATACAGGAGGAAGGTTGATCAGGCTAATCGTTGTAGAGCTCAGTTACGACAATCTATTGCTGATTCTGAGGCCGAGCTTGCAGCCATTTGTTCTGCCATGGGTGAGCTGCCCGTCCATATTCGGCAGGTAATCCTTTTTAGATTTGGAATTGGATTCACTTAATTTTGATAATGGTACACTTGCTTCCTAACATTGATGAGAAAGTACTCGTTTGCGCTTCCCATTTCAGCCAGATCGAAAAGCTGGAAGCTTAAAGGAGGAGCTTAGTGCAATTATTCCTCAGCTAGAACATATGCGAAATCTGAAAACAGAGAGAAAAAAACAATTTCTTGGGGTCATTGGACAAATTCAGAAGTTATCAACTGAAATTTATGGATCAGAAGGTAGTTGTATATCTAACGCAGATGTAAATGAAAATGAACTTTCACCAAGAAAGCTTGAAGAGTTACAGACGCAGTTGAATGCCTTACAAGAGGAGAAGGTGCTTTTGAACTGACTAGCTTTTACTCTTTCTTCGTCTTTTAGTATTCTTGATGTGCTTGATAATTTGGCTGGGAAACAATTTCTGCGAAACTTATTTATGAACACTTTCAATTTGCAGAGAGATCGTGTTAGGCGAGTAGTTCAACATTTACGTGTTTTGAGCTCTCTATGCTCTGTCCTTGGATTGGACTTCAAGGAGGCAGTAGGAGAACTGCATCCCAGCTTAGATGATTCAGAAGAAACACATAATATAACTAATGAGACACTTCAGCAACTCGAGTCTTCCACTGCAGGGCTGCGGGAGCTAAAACTCCAAAGGATGCAAAAGGTACTCTTCCCAACAATTTCTTGTGATTGTTCTTGTATTTTAACGTTCGAGTATCTGATTCACTTATCTTTTTTTCACTCCCACAACGATTATGTAGCTCCAAGATCTTGCCACCATGCTGTTAGAGCTTTGGAATCTAATGGATACGCCCGTTGAGGAGCAACAAGCATTTCAAAATGTCACATGTAATATTGCGGCGTCAGAAGATGAAATAACTGATGCCAACATGCTTTCAGCAGACTTCATTGAACATGTAAGCTGCGGAAATACGTGAATGATTGCCTTGTTTGGTTAGAAAGTTGGATTGGGGGGAAGCTAAACCAAAATTGTCCAACATAGGAAATATTTGAAGGGAAAACTCATCCGTTTTGCAGGTTGAGGCAGAAGTTTGCAGGTTGGAGGAGCTGAAATCAAGTAGGATGAAAGAACTTGTCCTCGGGAAGAGGGCGGAGTTGGAGGAAATCTGTCGGAAGACACATTTGGTTCTTGAATCTGATACTGAAACTGAGCACCTCATCGAGGCAATAGAATCAGGTATCCTGATTTGTACATCCACGAATATCTGTTTGTTTGTTTATCTCACTTTCCTGTGTCACCATAACGTATAATCATTTGTGACTGTAGGAGCTTTGGACCCTGCTTCTATCCTCGAACAAATCGAATTAGAAATCGGCAAGGTTAAAGAGGAAGCATTCAGCCGCAAGGAAATTTTGGAGAAAGTTGAGAAGTGGCTATCTGCTCGTGAGGAAGAGGAGTGGTTAGAAGAATACAATCTGGTATAGCTTGGATAATATTATCTTCTGCTCCTAAATGGCTAAACCTGTTAATTGATTTAAAGATGCTACTTCAGGATGAAAACCGCTACAATACTGGACGAGGTTCTCATCTCGTACTCAGGCGTGCAGAAAAAGCTCGTACTTTAGTTAGTAAGCTTCCTGGTAAGCACCACATCATTCCCATCATTTAGTTTGCATTGTATCATACTCTCTCGGTCTCCTCCAGACGCATACTTAAAAATGATTGTGCAACTCCCTAGTCAGTTTGCACGTGCTTACCGTAAAAATAAATCCAAAAGCGAAGATAAACTGTTTGCTGGGACACGGACTAATTGAAAGAAGGACTGCAAAAATAAACAGTTGCATCAAGGATTGTTTACAGACGTGGTGTTTTCATTGCAGTCCTATAGTTGAGCCATTTACAAATAATTATGCTTATTTTGATACAGGGATGGCGGAGGCATTGACAGCAAAAATTATAACTTGGGAGAATGAAAGAGGGGACACGTTCTTGTATGATGGCGTAAGTATCAAGTATCTTACCTTGAACAATGTTTTCTTTCAGATTGTCTTCCAACTTTCAGCTTTCAACCCTGTGATATCAAAATAATTGGTTTATCATTTATCAGAACCCTTTGCTCTCAATGGTAGAGGATTACATCACTCTCAGACAGGAAAAAGAACAAGAAAAGAGAAGGCAGCGGGTATACTGGAAGCATTTATGCTCAATGCTCTGTTTACTTTTGATATGCAATGTTTTTTTTTTTTTGTTGCTGTATTGTCAATCTGAGAAGTTAGTAGTTAACAAGGAATATCGCTGTATCAGGAACAAAAGAAGCTTCAAGGGCAAGTTACCGCAGAACAAGAAGCCCAATCCGGTTCTAAGCCAAGCTCGTTAAAGAGTCTAAAAAAATCATCTAGAATGTCTATGGGAAGCGGCAATAAAAGAGCTCCAGCAGGAGGGAATATGCCTCAAGCTCCTAGACCGAGCTCATCTCAGTCTACAAGAGGGACACCAAATACCCGTTCTTCCAAGAACAGTGATGACTCTGCAGTACAAACAACTGGTTTGTTTTTTTGACCCATCGCAAGTTATGCTATTCTTGCTGTTGCAAAACTTTCAACACCTGTCTTGCATCATTGTTCTTCACTGGAAAGTAAGGTGTTGGACCTTGAAACTTTGGGTGTGGGTTAGTCGTTCACATTACTGGACTGAAACTGTCGGGTCTGTCCGGCCTCCTCAGTCTATTTACGTGAACAGCAGGGACATCTACCAATTTCTAGTTTGCTTTCATTGAGCTAGAGACTCCTTGTTCTTTGACTTGAATTTGAAAGATTAACTGAATAAAGCAATATAATTCACTAAAGTCTTGATGATTCTTGTATTGTGAAGCGGCTGAGTGTCGTCATGCATTTTTCATTACTAGTCATCGTGATAGGGTCTCTTTGTGTTTTAAACATGGGTTTAAGGCTGCATATATACACACTGACCTTACCTCACCACAGGCGAGGACCACTGAGAAATCGGAGTAACATTGCTGTATTTGATTACGTGTGAATATGATGCTATTATTGATACAATCACCCCTTCGATTGCAATTGTAGCAAAGAGAGGGTCAGACATTGCGAATCTTCCTGTGAAAAACTACTCATTCAATGGGCGTGAATCCGAACCTGCTGCTGGTAGAAGGCCATTCTCACCCATACCTTCAACCCCATCCTATGGAGAATATTATGATGAACGGAATAATCCACAGGAAGAGCGGGACACAGTCCCTAGGAAGGATAAAACGACAGTGAGTGGGGAACCTCTTCTCACAACTCCCTCAAAGATGATTCCAACATCAGATGACAAAAACTACATTCGGAAAACTACTTCGTCACCGGCACTTCAGGGGTGGGACAGTCAGGGAGAGGGGGAGGAAACAGGTGATGAGGAACAGGAAGAAGAGTTAGAATATTCGTTTGAGGAAATAAGAGCTGGCTTTTAGGCCTCCTAATACACATACATAACATACCTAGAGAATGTTGTCACTTGACTAACTAAACCATGAATGTATTTTGGGTGCTTTGTAAGTACGGGTAGTAAGGACTAAGGAGTAGGTAATAGAGCATTTAGTCGGCTGGAGTTTTGTTTGTTACAGGTTGACTGAACATGATGAAATTTTGTCTCAAAATCTACATCAACTGTCAACAATGTTGGTGCATTCATCTTTGCTTTAACTCATCGATGCCTAGATTTTATAGAAAAATGTCACAAGAGTAAACCGCTATTTTTATACTTTATATCTTGAGTTTTTTTTTTTTTGTAAAAAAACACGTAACATTTACGCTTTCTGTAAAAAATGTATCTTAAGGTTTTTTTTTTTTTTGTCCAAAAGCACCTAAAATTCTCAATGTTTTGTTTAAAGACACCAAATGCCACTTTCCGTCAAAAAAAGTACGAATACAGGTTAGAATTAACGGATGTACGTATACTCTTCTTAATACACTAAATATACGTATACATACCCTCATTCTTCCTCCCATAATCAACTAATATCCTAATTCATATCTTTCTTATTTCCCCCAAAAAAAAACCTTCCTCTTTCTCAATCAAACTCCATTTTCTTCTTCCTTAGGGTTTGTTGTTGATACTCGAAAATTAATAATAATTAACCCATACTTCAAAATTATACTCGAAAATTAGGGTAGCTAACCTAAAAAATGAAATTGAACTCGGAAATTAAATTTGTTTTGTTGATGATTTAGGTGATTATTTACTTAAGATAAAGAATCGTAATAGAGACTAAACGATTGAGCAATGGAGTTTGATTGAGAATTCTTATGAAACATGCAAGTGAAGAGGAAGGGTTTTTTTGGGGGAAATTGGGAACAATAATTGATCAGGTATTGGTTATTAGGGGAGGAGTTTATAGAGTGGAAGAGTGAGTATATCTATATTTAGTGTATTAGTAAGAGTATACGTACATCCGTTAATTCTAACCCGTATTAATACTTTTTTTGACGGAAAGTAGCATTTGGTGCCTTTAAACAAAACATTGAGAATTTTAGGTGCCTTTGGGCAAAAAAAAACTTAAGTGCCTTTTCTACAAAAAAAACGTAAATATTAGGTGCTTTTTGACAAAAAAATCTTATATCTTTGACAAATCTTTTTTGTCGATAACCTCATACCAATCAATCGAATATTGATTAATACGTAGTCGGTCGAACACTACTTCAAAAGGGTTCCTGCTCAGAAGCTAAATGCTCATGGAAATTATTGCTCCCATTGAACCTTTTGACATTGTCCATATCATGACATCATGTGCGATGCTAAGTTTGATTTTCCGCCGATGCATACATGTAGGGGTGATAATGAGACGAGACAGCTCGCGAGCAACTCGCTTAAAGCTTGGCTCGGATTCAAGATCGGCTCAACAACTTAACGAGTCAAGTCGAGCAACCGTTGGCTCAACTCGAAATAACGTGATTAGTTAATATTTTGATATTAATCAAAAAAATATTAATAATAGTAATTACTCCTATATACTCCGTAGTTCTTTTCGCTATATAAAATGTTCTTATTGATGTGTCTAATACGTTATGATATGTATTCGGATCCCAAGTTATTGAAACAAATCGATGAAAAAAAGCGTAAATTTAATAGTTATAATTCACTCGAACTCGCATTTTAACTCGCGATCTTATTTGTGAGCTCAATTTTTCGAAGCTCGGTTCGTTACCACCCTACATAGATGTGTTTTTATACTGGGTATGTGATTACACCCAACTCTAATTAGTGATTTTTGTATTTGTTAGTACAAGTATTACTCCCTCCGAGTTCCTATTATTGTCCCACTTTCCTTTTTAGGCCATCAATGTGGTTACAATTACTCTCTCATTTCTCTCTCTTCCTTTTTTTTTTTTTTTATTTTTTTTTTTTGAGTCACTCATTTTCCTTTCCTTATTTTCTAACCAAAAAAAAACTTTTGGACAATAATAGGAAATCGAAGAAAGTATTATTTTCAGTTTAACACATACGAGTGGGTTTCTTTTCAACTTTGTGCACAGTAGTAATTCATTTCCGATCATTTGATGAGTTGATTCAAGTGACAAGTATGTATGTATGTACATGGCGGTTGGAATAAGGTTGAATGAGTGCAATTGTGTTGTATTAAACCCCCAAAATGAGATACTCCCCTACTTCCGTTACTTCAAACCGGGTTGGCTCATCATCTTTCAACTAGAAAAAAGAAAGATGATTGATTAAAGAGATGTTGAGATTATTTGGTGAAATTGAGGTCAGAATGTTGCTAATTTTGTGACTGTATTTCAACGTAAATTTGTGAATCTTGATTATTTATGGATTCATTTTGGTAAAATTGAAGCATGTGAATATCTATCTAGACAATGGTTGAAGTTGTTGATTTAGGGTTTTCAGGGGTTTGATGATATCATATCATATGAGAATATGAGATGAAGCTTCCATCATCATCTTTGTTAGTTGGATTCGTGTGTTTTCAGGGGTTTTCAGGGGTTTGAAGAAGAAGAAGAAGAAGAAGAAGAAGAAGAAGGCGATTTGAGGTTGGATTCGTGTGTTAGTTGGGGTTGAAAACAGCAATCTTAATTCCTGGTAAACAAGGTACAAACATTGAATCTAATTGCAATGCATATTGGTTGAATCATACTCCCTATGCCTTATGAGTAGAGTTAGAGTATTCCTGGGAATTTGTTGGCATGGCAGAAATTCAAGACTTAGAATTGGACAGGAGAAGGAGATATCAAATACTCCTACTTACTGATAATGGAGCCGCTTAGCTTGGCGCTGTATCATAGGAGTATGTATGTACTTGTGGCTTCAACCAGTAGTGTTTATCTTCTAACATCCATTCGTTCTCTATTGTTTGCCCCATTCAATAGGAGGATGGAATCAACCAAATTGCTTATTCTCAGGACTCCTTTTCAACTCAACGTTACGTCTTTCTTTCTACATCCGGATAACCCTTACCATTCTCCTCCAACCCTATTCATCAGTATCCTCTGTTGCACAAAACAATAATACTTGAAACGTACAAGTCTGTTTGAACAAAACGTCGCCCGTGTAAATGAAGCGCCTCTTGATTTCTAAAACTAAGCAGAAGCTATTGTGTATGGTGGCTCATTTTTTTTAGTTTTAGATTTAGAAATCAATCTTCATTTGGGGTGTGACTGTTTGCTTAATATGTATAACATGACCTTAATTGATCGTAATGTGTCTTTTTTTTTTATGATTTTAATTTTTAAATGTATTGTTGCCTTCTTTGAAATTTCTTCAAGGACATGAAAATGTATTTTGTTACACACATGAGTTTCTTTAGAGTCTAGAAATAGAATGAAGAAAGTCGAGCATAATGTTCGCTTAGTGTCATCTTATAAATCGTACTGTATTAGGATGTTGCACAAAAAAAATTAAAAAATTATTGGAAATGCTATAATACGGAGTATTAGTTAAACATGATACATTGATACATCTTGAGAATTGAATGCTTTTTATCCAGCCTTATTTTATTCATTGACAATTTGACATCAACTGTATGAAAATTATGCATTGCAATCTTGGGGGAAATGAAAACGTCAAATAAATTATAAAAATGAAAATGAAATTGAGGGAGTATGCGGTGGTTGTAATGTACGGAGTACTTTCTAATGAGTTACCGTCCACTCAAGAATAATTTCAATTTTGTATCAAACATGTTGCTTTTACACTTCAATTTTTCTAGTCCGGAATGTCTTTCGTCATTAGTAGCCTTTCTTTTTTATGCTATGGCCTCCATTTTTTACAGATACGTACCCTGCATACAAGTGCCTCTGCAACTCTGCATATAATGTAACATCCTCTTTTTCAAATTTTAGTCGGTATCAGGTAGTATAGTTTAACTCACGGAAATATTGGTAGTATCGCAGGAATTTTGAAGGGTCTTAATTAACGCAGTTGTAGTAGGCGGTCTTTTATGTTGCAAAAATAATCCAACGGCTACTTCAAATTTTAAACGTAACGTTCACATACCTTGTTTGGATACTTCGTAAGAAGGCTGATTTGTTATGCCATTTGCATTTTCTTTTACATATAATGTTGAGGGGATGCAATTAATTCAGCTGCCGCGTTTATGGGGATATACTTACTTGATTTTGTACCCCATTTGCGTTGAAACAATTGATGTTGTTTCCACATTTCTGACTATAAATATGATGATTATCACTGGTGAAACATAAAACATAAGTAAAAGAATTAGAATCCTCTTCTACTTATTAATTTAAGAAAATGGCTGCACCACTCATTCACAATCTCCCTTCCATATCACAATTACCGGATTTACCGCTAGGTATATTTCGAAGAATCTATTGCTTTATAGCATTGTTTCATTTTTTAGAGATTGTTTGCTCTGAAATTCTGCTTTTTTAAGTGTTGGTGTAAATTCTCCGTTACTTAAATGTACAAAATTTTGATTACCTGTATTTGAGGTTGATAATTAAGATATGTTTGTCGCCTTGAACCCTTGATCGGCGTAGTTTATGTTTTATCAAAATCTATTTTTGATTCTAATCAGTTCGATAGAATTCGGTTCAATGGCTTACTTAATGAGATTGAATCTGATGCAAATCCAAAATTTATGACAGTTTTTCTAAAAATTTATTGATCTTAGATGTAAGTGTTTCATGACTTTACTGTCGTTGAATATCTGATGCTCTTATATTCAGGTCCTGCATTATTTGGTGGTTCACTCCCGACACTCTATGCAATAATTGTGCCTGCAGGCGAGGTAACCTATAATTTCAAACTTTCAATACAGTTCTGTGTGCAGCTTAGTATTCTCTTCACAATTTCTGGTCAAAATTCTTAGCGAATGCTTATGTAACTCTAAGGGAGGGCTGTTTACATAATATTCAGCTAATTTTAAAGCATGTTTGCGTGAAACCATTAAGGTTTTTGTATCTTTATAGGCGTACTTGGGTATCTAGCTGTTACCTGAATTATTCACAGTGAAATGCAATGTTTTGATTGTCTGGATAGTAATCTATTGAGTTTGACTATGCTAAGGCACTCCATTTTTTTCCCTCTCCTCTCGCATCAGGATATCATAACGAAGATCTTGTCATTTTCTCTTCAAGAATTGTATGGCATATGTGTTTTCTCTGCTATTGGCTCGATATCGCAGGCCACTATTCGTCAGCCTGGTTCTTCAGGAGCTGTTCTGACTTATGAAGTACGCCTGCTTTTCCTGACTATTTTTAATGTACTGTCATCATAGTTACATACTCCCTTTAAAAGGCAAACTAATGACAACTTCCCATGTATAGTACTAGTACAAATCCCGTCCATGTTTTTTTAGTGAATTTTTTTGTTTATACATAAAGACTTATATGACATAAATATACGTTTATAAAGATAATATTATTATACTGGTCTATTGATACTTCTTAAAAAGTACGACGCTTTGTTATCATTTCATCTCATGGTTGTTGTAAGAAATCGCTCAAAAAAAATTTGACTTTAAAAATAGATCGATTTAGATAATGCCGGGTTCGGGCTACTGTCATATGGCTCATATGTAAACAGTCGAGAATGACTCAACCCAACCCAAAATTCAAATAAATCTCGTGTTGTGTTCGTGTCAACCTATTTACATAAATTGGTTATCACAGCTCAACAATAATTTTTTTTAAAACGTATGAATTATTGTTTAGAATTTCATAATCATATACGTAATTCTAAATATTAAGTAAAATAATACTCCTTGATACTGAAAATAATTACATAATGCTTAAAAATTTTAAATAAAAAGACGCAAAAAATATAATTTGATTCAATTTTGCGATCCTTACTGCTAATATTTGTATTTGAATGTGATCAAGTAAAAAAAATATTCACCCGACTTTTATCTCGTTTGAATTTGGATGTAAAATTGCTGGATCCGACAATATAGTTCGAATCTGGATGCATAAATTTTGCATCCTATAGATCTGCTTTGGATGGAAAATAGATATCTATATCTCGTATTGGGGATACAAAAATTAAAGTAGAATCTAGAGCAGATAGAGGCCATTACCAACCGAGCATACCACTCCTTTTTGTTTCTGCGTTTTCATTCCACTATTTTTTGATATACAGGGTCGATATGACATAATATCTATGTCTGGATCCCTTATACCCTTTCATGACGTCTTAGAGAATAGCAGATCTGGAGGCATTAATGTCTCGTTTGTTGGGCCAGATGGCCGCTTCCTAGGTGGGGGACTTGCTGGTCTACTTATAGCTGCTACTCCTGTTCAGGTAAACAGCCGTATCACTTTTTTTCGCCCTCATATTTCCCTTACGCTGAAGATATGTTTGCTTTAGAAAAATGTTATTGATAATTGATTGACGGTTTTCGAGAAACACTTAATCTCATATTGCGACTTGTGAGACCGTCTAAAGCAACAAATAACTACCTCATAATATAGGGTAGTCTCTTGATAACATTGTTACGATAGCGTCTCACTTGAGAATTTGTGTTTTGGATAACTCAATTTTTGATTTTGTGGATAGATCTTGTCCCATAAAGTTGGGTATAAGGGACTAAGGAAAATGAAGTGAATTTATTTACCAATTCGACCTAATTATATCTAATGGCAATGGTAATGTCTGGATTGAATTATTAGGTGGTGCTGGGGACTTTCTTCCATATCCACCTTCACCCGGAAGGTGGCGGTGAAAATGATGATGTTGAGGTTGAAAAGATGTTAGACAAGAATGAGATTGAGAAGAAAGTTGACGAGAATGAGGTTGAGGTTGAGAAGAAAATTGACGAGAATAAGGTTGAGGACAATGATGAGAAGCAGGGCTCTAACACTTCAATCTTGAAGTTTCAAGGCTAGCATGCTCACTTTTTCTTTCATATCTGAATCGTCTTTTTTACTTTACACCTAAGTTTGTTTCTAAGTCTCGGCTTTTGGCTGGTAAGACGTTGCAGATTTACTGCTTATATTATGTTTGCTGTTTCTTTTGACGTCTATTTGCTTTGAACCGTCATACACAAGTGCTAGTCTGTTGTGTTGATGTTGGATGTTGAGTTGTCATAAAACAAAACAGAGAAAATAAGTGTTGTTTTAATTTGGATTAGCATATATAGAGGCCATCTCATTCTTATTTTAATCTGTAGCTTGCCCTTAGTCTCTCTGCCCTCCACTCGCAGTTAATCTTGTTAATGAATTCCTCTATGCGTCTTCTTAGTTCATCACTGTCTTCTTCCTCCTCCTCTTCGTAGTCTTCACATTCATGATCATCTTCTTGTGTTGTCGCTACCACTTCACTGGTGGTCTTTGTTATAGTTTCTTCTTCTTCTTCTTCGTCCAACTCGTTGCCGTCTTCAGTTGT
This sequence comes from Agrostemma githago, assembly GCA_958450325.1. Classification (NCBI taxonomy): domain Eukaryota; kingdom Viridiplantae; phylum Streptophyta; class Magnoliopsida; order Caryophyllales; family Caryophyllaceae; genus Agrostemma; species Agrostemma githago. The sequence goes on along the minus strand of OY288259.1, from coordinate 57,511,702 downwards.
GGTGTTTGTAATAGTTTCTTCCTTGGCGGCTGCTTCTTCTTCTTTCTTCTTGTTATCGTCTTCACATTCACGATCGTCTTCTTGTGTTGTCGCTATTTCAGCAATAGCGACTGCTTTCCTAGTAAAAACTTCTTCCTTGGTTTCTTCTGCATAATTGCTGTAGTCATTTTGTACTATAACATTGGAGTCAAAAGGCATTGGGAAAGGATAGTGGTTGCTGTGTTGAGAGCGATCAATGAGAAGAAGAACGATGATGAGGTTACAAAAGCAAAAGACAAAGTGAGAGCTTGATGTAGCTTGAACTAGAACTTCTACCGTGGATTCTAACATGTTTCGTTCCGAGAGTTGACCCACAACCAAAGACGAGGTAGAGATAGATAGATAGATAGATAGATAGCGTGACAGCTAGCGAGAGACAGGGTCGAGATCGAGAGTGAGAAAGAAAGAAGTGAAGTACTAGTGTTTATGTTGTTGGAGCTAGCAATAGCATTAAGATTGTTTTGAATGGTTCAGTTATATATATAAGGAGTATGAGTATGAGGTTGGAAAAGGGAAAGGTGTGTGAAGGAAGTCCTTTGTTGTGAAAGCTAAAGAAGTTAATAATTTAAAAGTAGAGAAGTGTAGTGTGGAAGCTGGAGCATGGAGATAGAGATAGAGATAGTTGAAGATGCATGTGATTATATGATAACACTACACTACTACTTAACTAACTACTCATATCATTGTTTCATTTGTTTAAGGTTTGAGTGCCTGTTTGTTTGTGAGTAATATACTGTAGTAATCCTTTGGAAAGCTCCGAGAACATGATAACATCAAGTCAACCATCGTCGTAAAAGCTTGTGTTCACATCTAAAAGTCTTTCTTTCTTTTCATCATGTTTATACTTCAACGTGTCTAAATTTTTTAGCCGTGTATGAGTTTAAAAAAAAAAAAAAAAAAAAAAAACTTCGAATATTTTTGGTCACGGTGTGGTAAACTAGGTTAAATTAAACCGTTTAATCAAACCGAACTTAACCGAAAGGAGTAAATTACTTGAAATAAAATGAATTTGATGAGGTCTAACTGAACGAAACAAATAAAAATTAAAAAGAACATGGTCTTATAAGCAAGAGTAAGTTTCCCTTGTGACGGATATATCCGTCACAAATTGATGATGGGTCAAATAATATTACTTGCTTAGAAAAAATAGGGCTTGGAAGTAGCACATGAGTTTTTCTTTTCTACCTAAATGAGTATTATTTGACCTGTCACATGTTTGTGACGGATATTCCCGTCACAAACAAGAATTTGCCTACAAGTAAAGGTCGTAGTCGGGTATGTTGGTTCGGGTCATTATCAGGTCATGACTATCTTAGGGTAGTGTATGATAGACATGGCAAACGAGTCAACCGGGTCGGGTTTGGGTCGGTCAACTTCGGGTCGGGTCACTTATACTTCCAGTTGGGCCAGGGTCATTTTGGGTTCGCTGTTTTCAACATTTTTAGGGATATAGACTTGTTTTCTATAATAATAATCGGGTTAGGCCGGGTCAATTCGGATTACAGACCTCGGCTCTTCATTTTAGGTGTCGGATTGAGTTCGAGTTGGCTTATTCAGGTCAGGTCAGTTGCCAAGTCTGGTGTACGAGTTAGAGTTGCTCAAATGTGGATTCGGACCGGGCTAAACATTAAAAAGTTATCCGAAAAGAAAAAAGTGGAGTAGTCGGGCTAAACTATTCATATACTCGTACTTGAATTTGAGAGAGAGGGATGTTAGTTTTGGGTGTAATACCGGGCTGGGTTGAAGCGCAACATCATTGGGCTTGGATACAATCCAAGCTAATGGAAAAGTTGGGTCCACCTAATACGTTTTCATTTGGTAAGTTGAGTTTCCGTCTGGTCCTCTAATTGTAACATCGTAAGAAGTAATAATGGAGAATACGATGGCGATGACCCGATGACTAATTAATTAATTGTAGGATGAATAATCCAAACACATCTATACGACTGATCGAAAATGTTCGATCAATCTAGTCTTGTACGGAGTAGTATCATGCATGGTTGGTGTTGGTGTTGGTGTTGGTGTTGGACCTAAGTAACGAACCACCGAGTACAGTACTAATAATTTCATCAAATTTGTCGTGCATGCATGTTATTAAAAATCGTCAAGTTTTAGGGGGTGTTTGGTAAACGGTGGATATGTCACTTTTTGGCATATTGAAGACTTTTAGCATGTTTGACCAATCAATATGCTATTTTGAGTGTTTGGTAAACGGCATATTGAAACAGTAGATTTGGGTGCAATCTACTGTTTTACAATATGCTGCTAACCCCAGCATATTCAGTTGGCATATTGAGAATATATACGAAAATGACTTTCTTACCCTTCAAAACATATCTTATCCAATCTCTATTTTTAATTCTTATCCATAATAGTCATTTTACTGAAAATTTAGCATTCTACTGATTTGAAACTGTTGATTACCCAACACCACTAAGAAAAATCTGTTAATCATATATGTTAGTCAAACATGCTAATAAAATCTGCTAATTATAATCCGCTTTTGCAACCTACTTATGCCAATATTAATCCGCCGGTTACCAAATAGGGCCTTAATTATTAGCACTATGCTATTACTCCGTATTATTATTGGAGGAGAAAGATAATACTCCCTCCGTTCCAATGAATTGTTTGCCTATTCCATATTGGGGCGTCTCAATGAATTGTTTGCCTTTCTATTTTAGGAATGGTTTTTATATGTAATTTGACCCTTGGCTCCACATGTCACTTTCCCATTGGTTCTCTTCCCCTTGGTGCCAAAAACAAAGGCAAACAATCCATTGGAACGGAGGGAGTAAGTAGGAGTGTAGGATACAAAACATTTTAATTCATACTTGGTTCGATACTTGATTCATACTTGGTTCGATTCAGAAAGATCTTCCCCTTTGTTTAATATATGTGAGGTATATTTTAATCAAAGGGGAAGATCTTTATGAATCGGAGGAACTGAGACTGAGACTGACTTCATGCATTATATTGGCATATTGCATATATGATATACTCCCTCCGTTCCATTTGATTCTTTACGTCTGCTTTTTCACACTTGCCAATGCACATTTTCTTTTGTCTATGTCGTTAGTTACACATTTCTAAATATTATAAAAAGTTGATATTTATAATGTACTCGATTAGACAATTTAAACAAGATCTCACATGACTATATTTTATCTTATATATCAGAAGTTATATCGATAATTCCCCTCACTTATGAATAGTGTCCAAAAACCAAATGTAAAGAACCTATTGGAACGGAGGAAGTATGTCCTTAAGCAAAGGAGGCTACATTATTATTCTCAACATATATACTCACTCCAACATCATACTCATACTCATACTCCGTAGTAGAAGATATAGGTTTGATGTACTTATCAACCAAATTAAATTTTCTCTTTAATTAGTACTTAAAGTTTCACCTAACAACTTTGCCGACAATTTGCACCATCCGACGATTTTGATCGACTACGAACAAAACATGCAATGACTACCTCATTTTATATAGACCTCGTCCTCCGTCTCAGTCATTTATCGTCATTTTATATTATTTTTTAGAAATATTTTAATTAAAGGATAATCAACGACCGAGACGGAAAGAGAACAACGAGAGTAATGAAGTTACATCCCCCTTTCCACTAACCAAATAACAAAACTCAATATTTTCCCGCCTAAAGCTATCCACAATAAAAAATAAAAAAGTATACCAAATGAGCTAAGTGTGAATCGAACCCTTAACCTCATGAGTAGTATAATCTTCTCCTCTCCAACTACACTCTAACATCATACTGATTTAGATATCACTACATCACACATAAAGCTATGCACCACAGAAAGTATGTAATTAAGGAAATTTGATTAATTACATTGATTACGAAAAATCATCACATGTTTTACATACAATATTTAATATGGAATGTATGATCAATTTTTTTAAAAAAAGTATAAACACATTGTATTTTGTTTTAACCAAATAGTTGCATTATTTTTGTTAATTGGAGATTGCACTATCCCGTACAATATTTTACATAAAATATAAATAATTATGATTATTATTGTATATCTTTCTGATAATATTCGAAAATCATATTCTTAACATCGACATAAAATTTAGTAACTATATAAAAATGGAATATATATTCCGATTGCTCTTACAAAGCCTAATACATATTAAAAACTCACCGAAAATTCTTTATATACTACTCTACGACAATAATAGTTACTAACATTTTCCTCTAAAATACACTAATTTAAATTGAGAAGTAAAAGAACATTAATTTCACTAATAAATTCGCAAACTATTCATTAATGTTAAAGAAATTGACAAAAAAAAACTTTTTTTTATGAAAATAATCAGATAAATTTTAAGATATGATGTCATTAACCTTGAGAAAAAAATCAGTTATCTACAAAATTTATTTTTGAAATGAGGTATTTACTTTAACTTTTACAAATATATACTCTCCCCGTCCCAATGAATTCTTTGTCTATTCTATATTGGTGCGTCTCAATGAATTCTTTGTCTTTCTATTTTAGGAATGTTTTTTTATATATATGTAATTTGACCTCTCATGAATTTGGCTTCACATGTCACTTGAACATTTTTCCCTTTGTGCCGAAAGCAAAGTCACAATTCATCAGGACGGAAAAAGTATATACTCACTCGATACCACTAAGATCTTTTCATTTATTCAAATGTGAGGATTATAATTATTATATAGAAAGATTATTTTGATACGGGAGAGTACAAAATACGGAATATATTAATAAAATCCATATAAAAAAAGTTTCACAAATTACATAATATAAGTCTTACACCGGAAACAGTTCATTTTTAATTTTTTTTAAAAAATTTTCTAATGAAAAACTGAATAGCTTTTTTACACAAAGAGAACAACATATCACGGCGTGCTAACCATTAAAAAAAGTTCATTATTATACAAGTTTTGATAAATATTTATGTATTTTACTGTATGTTAAAGAGAAAAGTGGGTATTTCGAAATGTGAGATGAAATAAACCGAGTACATAAAAAATATAAACAATATTTTCATTAATTACACGTTATTTAATACTCCGTACATTTCAAGACATAACTCAAATATTTTAATTAGTTTTGCGATTTAAAAAATATTTTCACTAAATAGTAAAAATAAAATAATAAATTTTTTATTTTAAATCTTAAATGAAATATTCTACAAGATAAATATATTATAAATACCGTGCATTGCACGGGGGCTATACTAGTATATTATTATGAGAATAAAAGAAGATGAAGAAGGAATTATTAGTCTCATATATACGAGTATTGGGTAATAATGCTTTAGTTAGTTAGTAGAGAAGATGAGTAATTATTATCCCATTTAATTACCATCTTTTTCTTTATCTCCACCTATTTCAATTATCCTCAATTGCTACGATACTTTATTTCTGTTTTATTATCCTCAAATAATTAATGTCATTTCAGCGAGACCTAAGTAATTATGCATAACCGAAAAATCTTAACGACCATCCCAATAATGCGCATGCCTTTTGGCAAACTAAAATCAGAGGACATGCATGCATTCGTTTTTTTTTTTTTCTAATTTAAAAAAGTTACATGGAAGAATCAATCCAATTTAATACTCCGTATTATTGAACCTAATTTTTATTGGTAAATAAAGTATATGCATTTCTTTGTAGGACATTAATACGGAGTATAAAAGGGGCGTCGCATCAACATAAATATATACTCACTCCATATGCAAATTAAATTAAATGGTTGAAGGAATTAATTAGTTGCTTATTGTGCACTTAAGTTATAACTAAGTAGCTATTATTAAGTATTTAGGGTTGTGATTTGTGAATATAGAAGGCACTTACTTGTATATCCACTACTTACGTACTACTTCACCAGCAACTAACACAATCATCATTCATTCATTTCCCATGATTTAGACGTACGCTTCAATTAATTAACCATAATCTCAACTAACTTCTGTTTTCACTATTAATTAGTAGCTACTTAAGTGATTCAAATGTTGGTATGTAGTTGAGTACGAGGATAATGTATGTTCAACTTACGAGGTATCACAATATTGAGATATATTGTATAACGTAAGACATGATGAAAATATACTAAGAACTACGAGTAATTTTTAAAAAAAATGTTACTATGTGACATACACGTCTCATAACAATCCCCCTTTCCACTAACCAAATAACTCTACTCACATATTTTCCCGCCTAAAGTTTTCTACAACAAAAAAAAATTTGGGCTATGCGCGATTCGAACCATACACGACCCTTCTCCACTCCAACTACACTCTAACATCTTACTGATACAAAATGTCACTACATCACACATAAAGCTATACAACACATGAGGTATGTAATTAAGAAAATCTGATTAATTAAGGAAATCACATGTTTTAATTGGAATGTATTGATTATATATAATATATATAGTAATCAAATAAGATTTAATTGATGGATGGTTCATACTAACTAATTGATTGTTGTTGATTGATTAACTGATTGATTATATGCCATGTATATCACAAATATTATTTCAGTAAAAATATTACTCCGTATATTATAACACTCTTATATGGTATGATTAATCTTTAATATTCTTATTCTTATTTGATAGCATAATCTTATCGTATAATCTTGAACATATAATATTTTTGTCAAATAAATTCTACTGTTTTTAAACCTCTATTCTATAAATAACTACTCTATAAATTATTATAGGATACTACTGTTTCACATATGCACGGTTGATACTACTGTTTTATAGTATATTATTTACACGGTATTATTTGTACAAAATTACTCACCTACCTTATTCTTATAGGATATTATTCATGATTTATTATATATATAATTCACCTAACTCATTCGTCGGATATTTAATCCCGTACACATTTCACATACAAACATCATTCTAGCTTCACTTCCATACTATACGTAATATTCTTTTAATTTTCTAATCTTTCAACTTTATTTACACCATACCCAAAAAATGTCCGCGTCTCAATCCCGACGTTTCAATATGGTCGGTGACATTAATGACACCAAGGAGACGTGGAGAATCAGGGTAAGAGTCATTAGGATGTATTCCGTACCGGCTTGGAATAATCCAAATGAAATTAGTCGGTTTGAAATGGTTCTACTCGATGAGAAAGTATAAATCCCCTTTTCCACTAGAATAACAATCTTAAGTTTTTTCCCGCCTACTTTGTATGGGCTATAGTTTGGGCCTATCTTGGTAGGATCATTTAGTTGTTAAGGCGGTTGGGCTTATCCATCATTCGTCTACGTAATTATGTACTTAACGTGATCCATATATCAATCTATAATTATGCCATATACACTATTACATAATTGGCAGCTAATTACGTACTTAACTTGATCCATATAATTATATGTTATATATATCAATCTACATTATTTCCCATATATTATGCCATAAATTCCTAATTTTATTAAGATTTTACGTCAATTTAATCTAATCAATCTTATATTACTCCATATGAAGCCACAACAGTGTTATATCTAACTATAGTAATTTTCATAAGTTTATAGTTATAACTCAGTAATTTATTAATTAGTAATTGTAAAGTAATTTCGAATTTAGATAATCAATAATCTAATCAAATGTATAAACCCCTGCATGTATGCACGGTAGTTATAGAAATTTGGTTTGAACCCTGTCACCATTATTTTACGGTTTTCCCTTTTACGAATATACACTGAGAGAATAACTCTCTCTAAAGTTTTATCTCAAAACTACTCTACTCTAAATATGGAAGGAAAAAATCATTACATAAATTAAAGATTAATAAATAAATTTCAATCTATTAATTGTCATTAATACAAAAAATGACAATTTTTTTTATGAAATCAATTTGGAAATTTATTATAATGTTATTAACTTTGTGACAAAAAAACGTATTTCTCTGAAATGTAAATATTTTCGAGATGATTTTTTTTTACTTTAATTTCTACAAAAATATACAAAATCGGAGTATACCAATAAACTCTGTGTGATTTTTTTTTTCACAAATTAAATCATGACTGAGTTCACATGACACGTGGGATAACTCATTTTATAAAAAATGAAAAAAAATGAAAAAAAATTCTTCATTAAGTATTGAAAATTTAGGACTTTTCTTACTACAAATAAAAATTGTTCCCCATAACAACTAAAAAATCATCGGTACACATTTTTTACAAAATAGTACTCCGAAATTAAAAAGAGAAATGAGTATGTATCTTTAAATTTAAGATGACATATACGGAGCATAAAAAATATACGTACTATTTTCATTAAAACACACATTTAATGACATTTCAAAATATTATCCAATTATCTTGATTTGTTTTGCAATGTCAAAAATATCGTCATATATATACCTGCATATATCATTGTTAGATTAATAAAAATAAAAGAATTGAAAATCTAAAATAAAATATGCTATAAAATAAATTTATTAAAAATACCGTGCATTATTGCACGGAGTCTATACTAGTTTTATAATAAGACTATCTCATATGATAATTAGTAAGTATCAACTTGGATTCAGTGTGCCATCTACCAGTTAGCTACGTACTTAAGTTCATTCTTTTGAAGATTATGTCATCAGATCAGATTTATAGATTCTTTCGCGAAAGCTGTGTCAATAAATAATGATATAAAGAAGGCTACGCAGAAGCGAATTACTCTAATAACGATCTTTAATTTGTCTCAGGAATGTTCTTTATTTATTTGTTACAAATTTGTATTCAGTTCAATCTGATATCATTTGTAGATGTCATATGACCTTTTATCAATGAAATTGGTCTTCATTAAAAAATGTGAAGTTGCTCGGCAAACAACTTTAATTTCATGCAAATTTAAAACGAAGCTTACGATGATCTTTTATTGAATTGGTTGGAGAGTATAAATTTATTGAAACACGGGTTTTTCATTAGAAGAGAAAATATAGTTGAGTTTATTTCTTGATGAATTTCGCATAATCAATGTGCGTTCGTCCCCCTTATAATTAGCTTGAGTATAACCATACGAGTGAGTACTACAATTTGATTACGGTTACTCTGATCTCTCTCTCTATCTATCCTTTTGGTTATGTTAAGTACTTAATTAAGTCGATCTCGATCAAATGGTCATATATATTATTCTTCATGTTATGTTCATGTCGATCATAGAGGTTGCATTGTATGACCTGATTTTTTTTCATGTTAAATCGGTCCGTCTTTCATTAGAAGAAACAATATATATATATATATATATATATATATATATGGAGAAGTTATGAAGTTTTAAGTTAAATCAATTAACTACGGAGTATTACTCCCTCAGTCCTTTATGTTTTTTCTTGTTTTCCTTTTTGAGCCGTCCTTTAAATTTCTTCCTGTTTCTATCTTTGCTTTTATGTACCCTCAATTTTACCCTTTTGTCCTTATTGGACCCACCTTCATACACTTTTGCACACACCTACTAACAATATTTATCTATAAACAAATTATTTTCAAGGCCCACCATCCATTACTTTACTTCATTTTATTCAATTTCTTATTCCACGTGCAAAAAGAAATGAGAAGTAACATAAAAGACGGAGGGAGTATAAAATAGTACGGACTCTATCGAGTATAATTGAATGGAGAAACTACAAAGTAGTATTCTAAGTTTACTTAAAAAGGATGAAAATTTGACAATCATCTCCACGGGAATAATTACTCCATATGTTTGTGAGTCTCATTACGACATTATCTACTGCTTCGTATTATAGTCTATCATAGGCATAGGCAGAAGATGAGAAGTCTTTCGTAAAACTATGCGTCTAATACTGTAGCTAACTAGCTACTTTGTAAATTATATATTTATATACACGTATACACGAAATTATAAATTGGAGCATACATTGCATGATCGATGATGATGATGTTTTTATTCATATGAATATGAATATGAATGAATACTTCTTAGATTTTCCTCCCTCCATTCTTTATTAACCTTATCAATAAACTCCTCGATCTTTCTCTTCAATTCATCTTCATCTTCATCTTCATCTTCATCCTCGTCATCATAATTCAAAATTTGATCCACTTCTTCTTCTTCTTCTTCGTCTTCATCTTGGAGTCTCGTGATTTCCTTATTATGATCACCTTGGGAATTATCCTTGTCATCATTCTGACTCTTCTGAACAGGGTTCATATGCAAGTAGTTACTATTAATAACGCCTACCACCTCTCTTGAGGCTTGTTGCTTCGTATATCCGACTTCCTCCTTCTTCTTCTTATTATTACTCGTATTATTATAAGTGTGGATGGAGGAGTTTGAAATGCTGGATTTTGAGGTGCTGGCTATGAGAAGGGCAATGATAATGGCATTGCAAAAACAAAACAGGAAATGGTAGTTTGAAGTTGCTAGACTTATCAACTCTACTGTTGTGTACAACATTATTATTATTATTATTATTATTATTATTATTATTATTATTATTATTTATTTTGAGGCCTAGAAATATAGGTTGATCTTTATATATGGAATATATATAGAGGGTAATTAATGAGAAAATTTAGTTTTTTGAGACGAAATGAGAAAATTTAGTTGGGATATATAATCTCTCAATTTTTCTATTTTCTTGCCGCTAAATTAAAATATTTTTCAGATAACAAGAACTTAACGTGAGAAAAAATAGTAGATTGAATGGGGAAATATATAATGGTAGGTATTGAAGTGTGACGTGAAAGTAAGTTAATGGGCTGGGGTTGGGGTTGGGGTTGGGGTTGGGTTGGTTACGGTTAAGGCTTGCTTGATCGGTGAGTCCTGACACTACAACTAACTGCCATTGCCATTGCCCATTTCATTCATTCATTCATTCAATTAATAATAATCAATTATTATGCGTGCAATAAATTAAAGAAAGATGAGATGGGCTGATGCTGATGCTGATGCTGATGCTCATGCTCATTCAGTCCTTTTTTCAGTGGACGTTGCTTTCATTTCAAGCCTGCACTGACGTACTGTGGCCTCCTCACTGCATCTGCATGCAGTAGTGTCTGTGTCTTCACAGTTCGTTCACCCACACTAGTACACTACACATTGCTACCAACTAGAAGTACGTACTACTCTATCTAATCTACCACTACTTCATTACTCCTATCACTAAAATATTATGGAATACTCCATCCTATTTTATACGTACCCTATATATACCCCTTACCAGTAAAATAATATTACTCCGCACTTTAGATTTTATGTATAGGGAGTAATAAATTGTGTTACCCATTTACCCAGGGTCCCAGACATCAGATTTGGACACGTCACATATACATCCTGTAGGTAAAGGAGGGTTCAATTATATTAAGAATTACTAATTATTAGGCTTAGTTAAGAGTTCATTTGGTCGATGCGGGAAGTGCAAATTCATGGGAAATAAGTTCTTTTTCCTAATTGACGAGAAGTTCAAAAAAATGTTTGGTTACTTATACGATTACTTAATTGATGCGGGAATTGAAAGTTACCAACAGATGCGTTGATAAACAACTTCCTACATTTATGTAGGAAGTCACTTCCATGGGAAGTTCTGCTTCCTCCATTCTTGCAAATTTGAGGCAAACAAACCTTTTTTTTTTTCAATTCAATAATTCATGGGAATTGCTACTTCCCATGATTTTCCAAGGGTAACCAAACGACCCCTAAGTCTGATTAGACCTAAAACAAGTTAGTTATAGGTAGTTAGTCTTCTATACATAAAGATACCATATACACCAAAGCTAATTTATTTTGTAACTCGATTAATTCGATACCATTCATTCATCTCTCCCTTATTACTTCTTCATCTCTTTTTAATTTCTCTAAATTCGTCAAGGAGAATGAGACAAAAAGATGACTCCACGTGGTCTTAAGCCCGTAATTGGTGGATAATATATGAGTTTTGTTCTATCTTTCCTTATTGACACTAATTTGCTTATTGTTTGGGATAAAAATCCGCATCCTCAAAGCACGACGTGGCATATTACAAATGGAAGGTCAAATGGAAGATCAAAAGGTCAATGGTCAAAGGTCGGAAGGTCAAAAGGTCAAAAGACGAGAGTCGATAGTCAAAGTCGAGAAGTCAGAAAATCAAAAAAGAAAAATCACGAAGTAATACTCGGAAAGTCCAAAGTCGTAAAAGTCAAGGATTCGATACAAAGAAAGTCAACCGATCAACAAAGTAAAACCCAACAGTAGCATTGGGCCGGAGAGCATCCAAGCCCCGAAATGGGCCGGAGACAGCCAACTACTCAAAGTAACCCTACCCCAAGCACAAGACCCAGTCAAATAACCAACCCCCTAGATTCCAAGGTAGTGCCACCAGAGCAGGAAAGAAATCAGGAGAAAAGGAAGGCAACGGTTACGGGAAAGGAAGGAGATAAAAGCACAACAACAAACAGAGGCAAAGAACAACAACACATTCAACACATCACCATCAAGCTGCATAAAAAAAGAACAACATAATACTCCATAATTTATTATTATCAAACATAAATACTTGTACTCTCGATATTCTTTTCGTCATTCTTTTGGTCATAGTAAAATATTGGTGGGATTCCGACTCCCCCGCGGTTTTTCCCACATCGGGTTTCCGCGTCACCAAAATTCCGTGTGTCGATTTTTCTTTCGTCGTTCCTCGTTCGCTAGATTCATTATTATTTCGTTAATTCGCGATTATAGGCCGATCACTTTAACCCGCTTCCAAAAACGATCATCTGGTAAATTTTTACCAAAACAAATTGGCGCCGTCTGTGGGGAAAAGTGATCGTTTCCTATAGCCAAAATCAGCAGTAAACGACTTGCATATCGTCATGTCCGGACCCAGCCAAAGTCCCTCCAGTAGCCTGGAAGCGTCAACTCAGCCCACTAGAGAAGGACCACCCCCAGAACCTCAGGGCCCAGACTTCAATGGTGATCAAACCTCCAGCAGGAGAAGCAAACATCCCTGGAGAACCGGACACCAACAGGAGATCCACCATAACCGGAGGTATGCATGTGCAAGGGATTCGGCTCCACTTTGTCAGGAGCAGCTCTGCAGTGGTTCGTTAGTCTGCCCAACCGGAGTGTCACCTCCTCTGCTGACCCGGTCAATGCCTTCAACCAGCAATTCGCCAGCAGCAGAAAACCGGAGAAGCAGACCAGCGATCTGTACCGGGTGGCACAAAAGTCTGAAGAATCCACGCGCGACTTCCTCAACAGATTCAACAAGGAGAAAGTGACCATCCCCAGATGCAATGTAGCCACCGCCATAGAAGCCTTCCGCCAGGGACTCCACCAGGATTTAGATCTGTACAAGGACATCACCAAGTATCCATGCACCGTATTTGAGGATGTACAGACAAAAGCTTTGGCAGCCATCAGGCTGGAGGAGGATTCAGATCCTAGAGGAGTTACTTATGATCCAGCATAGCAATCATAAACCCAACACATTCAGGAGGAGTACATCGAACCGCCTCAGACTTAGGTAGATGAAATCAACCTGGATAAGCTGCCCCCAGAGCAGAAAGTGTTGGTTGGATCAAAACGTACAGGCATAGATCCGAGCGTTATAACCCACAGGCTAAGTGTGGACCCAAGCTACAAACCAGTCCAGCAGAAGAGAAGGAAGTTAGCCCTAGAAAGAAATCAAGTCATAAACCAAGAGGTAGACAATCAGTTGGCTGCTGAAAAATCAGGGAGGTAAAGTATCCAGAGTGGCTGTCTAACGTGGTGGTGGTTCCAAAGAAGAATGACAAGTAGAGGATCAAGATGCATCCATCAGACCAGGAGAGGACAGCATTCAGGTCCTCAGATAGGTGCAGGCTGTTCTATGATATACTGAAGAAGGCCCAAAGGTTTGAGTGGACAGCAGAGCACGAGAAGGCGTTCAGCGAACTAAAGCACTACATCAACACTCCACCTCTACTGTCAAAACCAGAGCCTGGAGAACCACTCTTCCTGAATCTATCAGTGACCAAAGTAGCAGTCAGCATAGTATCGATACGTGAACATGAAGGAGTGCAACACCAGAAATATTATATCAGTAAGTCTATGCTTCCTGCAGAGACCAGGTACACGTCTCTTGAAAAACTCGTACTCGCACTTGTTACAGCATCTTATAAATTGCGACCTTATTTGGAATTACATACTATTTCCGTAATAACGAATTATCTGCTAAGAACTATTATGAGAAAACCTGAGTTGTCAGGAAGAATGGCTAAGTGGTCCATACACCTGAGTGACTTCGATCTAAAGTTCGTCCCCAGAACAGCAATAAAGTCCCAGGCGCTGGCAGAGAAAGACATCTTCACCTTGGGGGAGGACAAGAGGAAGCAAGTCTGGGAGCTGAACGTAGATGGCGCCTCAAACATGAGAGGATCTGGAGCAGGGTTGGTCCTCAGGTCACCTCAGGGGGATCTCATAGTCCAAGCAGTACGATGCGAGTTCCGGACAACGAACAATGAAGCAGAGAACGAGGCTTTGATCTTGGGTCTCCAACTGGCTCTAGATCTCAAAATCAAGCGACTAGAGGCGTACGGTGATTCCCAGCTGATAGTCAACCACATGAATGGCTCGTACGCAGCGAAAGACTCCAAGATGATGGCCTACCTTGAAGTGGTAAAAGATCTCTCCCTGAGATTCACAGAATTCTCAATCAGCCAAGTTCCAAGGGATCAGAACGTGGAAGCAGACGCCCTAGCAACTCTGGGGGCGACCTTCAAGCTAGAAGTAGTATCCACCATACTCATAGTTCATGTAGTGGAGCCAACAATTTAGAAAGCACAGGGACACGAAGCCCCAGAAGAAGTAGAAAGTTCACCACGGAAGGGACTGCAGTGGTCACAGGAAGCAAGAATCTGCAGCACCACAGCAGAACAAAAGGAAATCGCCGACTGGAGGTAACCCTACAGAGAATGGCTGCAAAATGATGTCCTGCCAGCAGACAAGAAAGAAGCCCGAAGTTTCAGGATGAAAGCATCCAGATATACTCTTATTAATGGCGTGGTATTTAAGAGATCGACCGCTGGACCATACCTGAGGTGCCTAAGCCAAGAGGAAGCAGAAATGGTTATGCATGATCTCCACAGCGGAGAGTGTGGAAATCATGCAGGGGGCAAGAGTCTATCCAACAAAGCACTTCGTCAGAGCTACTATTGGCCAATAATGCATAAAGACGCCAGAGAATATGTTAAAAAATGCGATGCCTACCAAAGACATGCACCGGTCAATCACCAGCCAGCAGAACCGTTGCACCCAATAGTCTCTCCTTGGCCCTTCATGAAGTGGGGAATGGATATTGTGGGCAAATTGCCAAGAGCACCAGGAAATAAAGTCTTTATGCTTGCAATGACCGACTACTTCTCCAAATGGATAGAAGCAGAAACGTTTCCTCAGGTGACAGAGAAGCAGGTTATATCCTTTATTAAACGTAATATTTTCTGCAGGTTTGGTATGACCTCAAAGATCATCTGCGACAACGGGTCCCAGTTCATTGGCAACAAAATGGAAGCCTATTGCGCCAGGTGGAATATCGCGCTAAATAGGTCAACCCCCAGAAATCCCCAATCCAATGGTCAGGCGGAATCCAGCAACAAAATAGTGATGGACAACCTGAAGAGAAGGCTGGAGGAGGCAGGGGGCAGATGGGCAGAGGAACTTCCCTTAGTGCTATGGTCTGACAGAACTACACCTAAGGTGGCTACAGGGCAGACGCCTTTTAGCCTGATTTTTGGTGCTGAGGCAGTCATTCCTTCAGAGGTGAGGGTACCCACTCACAGATATGGCTGCATAACAGAAGAAGGAAACCAGGTGGAGATGGCAAACAACTTGGACACCATAGACGAACTCAGAACTGATGCCCAGATCAGAATGGCCTCCTACAGGCAGACAGTCGCCAGAAGCTACAACAAGAATGTCAAGATCAGAATCCTGCAGGAAAGAGACCTGGTCCTCAGGAAGGTATTCCAGAACACCAGAAATCAGCAGGCGGGGAAATTCGCCTGCAATTGGGAAGGACCCTACCAAGAGGAGAAGATAGTTGGAAATGGAGTATACCGACTTATGACCATGGAAGGAGAAATCATCCAAAAACCCTGGAACATAGTGCACTTGAAAAAGTACTTCTTCTAAATAAAAGTCACCAGAAGCACAGGCCACTGTCGCCAGAAACAGGGCATTCAATCTGCCGGATACACCTCCACCAGAGCCCAGGTCAATCTCATCTTTTGTCTTTTTAACTCTACTTTGTCCTTCAAACTATTTTTCTGGTTGCAAAAATACATAACATCAAGATAGAATTTAATTTTCACATATCCTCAAAATTCGAGTTTTAAATTTTCACATATCCTCAAAAATTCGAGTTTCTTTTTATAAAATCTCAAGACTTAGCTCATTTTCACATGCCTCAAGATTTAACTTGATTTTCACATGACTCAAAGACTTAATTTGATTTTTACATATCTTACAATTTTGAAACTTTTTTCATGTGCTTTCAAGATTTAGTTTTATTTTCACATGTCCTCAAATTTTGAATTTACTCTCATATGTTTTTAAAATTGAATTTTAAATTTTCACACATTTTTCAAATATAATTCTCTTTTCATATGTTTGCGAAATTCGATGTCTTTTTTATGTGCCTCCAAAATTGGATTTTTCCCATTCACATATTTTTGGAAATGTAATTTTTTCCCACGCAATATTTTCAAACATTGCATCTTTACCATCTTTTGTCAGCTTTTTCAACCAAAACTGGTGACCAATCTGGTGGAGTGTATAATTTCTACAGAAGGCGTGCGTCTTGTGACTAAGTGCCTACAACCAGGACATTAAAGTCTCCTGCGCCACTTAACACCCACGCAAAGCGTGGCACCTCCGACTGAGTGGGCAAACCAAATCCCAGGCCACCACTATATCAAAGGTCGACCATACGGACAAAGGCATGCATACAAACAGCTGACAGCAAAACAAAACAAGCAAAACGAACAAGCACCACAGAGTAAGCAAACAAATACCAGAAAAACAAGTTCAAAACGATTCTGCTCCCCTGAGCAGAAAGAGGATTCAGGTATTCTGCCCCCTTGGGCAGAATGAAAATTCGAAACATAACAAATTTTTTAACAGAATATTTTTGTTTTTGCCACACAGGGCCAAAGATAACAAAAGGTAACAGGCTGAACAGCCTAGACATTCTCCTCAGGAGGAAGGCAGACAAGGGGCTCCACCACAGCAGGAGGGCCAGCAACAGCATCCACCTGGTCATGCGTCTCCTGGACAGCAGGGGGAGAAGAGACTGATTCCTCCACCATCTCATCTTCACCCCCAGAGAGAATGTCTAAGTTAAAGCCCTCGGGAAACTCTTCCCTCGTCATATCTTCCAGAGCAGCCAAGTTCCAGTTCTCGTGCTTCCCCTCAGAGAAGGCTCTGACCATCTAGATCTCAGTGCTCAGAGCCAACCGGCTTAAAGCATCCCTCAGAGTCTTCTTCAGCTCAGCACTCTTCCCCTACAGGGAAGAATTGACATCCAAGGCCCAGGCAAGCTCACTTCGTGCCTCCACCAGATCTGCGCTAAGCTTTTGTCTTTTACCAGATCTCTCCGCCAGCAATTCGCAAATCAAACCCAACTCCTTCAGAGAACTATTTTCTAGCGCGGACCTGGGACCAGGAAGAAGCAGCTAGTCCAGAAGAGTCATGTCCTCTGCAAGATTGGATGTATCGAAGCCCTCAGAAAGTTTGAGCACCACTCCAGCAGGAACATCATCAATGAATCTAGGGGCAGAATAAGAGTGAGACTCAGAAAGATCAGCCACCAGGGATTCACTTTCTGCAAAAGTAACTTCTGAAAAATGGGACGAGTTCCGACTTCTCCCAGAACCAGCAAAGCCAGCAGAAACAGAACTAACTTTCCTTTTGAAGACCGCTCTAGTAGCAACAGCCCGCCTTCTAGCAGCTACTTGCTCTGGGGACACACGAGGTTTAGCGGATCCTGAAGGAAGGAGCAAGCGAAAATGAGTACCGGGAGAATTTGAGGGCAAGTAAACCTAGCCAAGCATGAACGTACCTTGCCCGAATGCATGTTACCACCACACTTTTCTTTTTTCTCCCTCTGGGGGAGAAGGGGAAGGACCACTTGTGAAAAAATAGAGTGAATTGCGGAGTGTCATCATCTTCGGGTTTAGGACGAATGGTCGGATCAAAGAATCAATCATCATGCAAACCGACTACGATCCAAGCGAACAGAAATTCCCGCCTAAGATGAGCTTAGTCGGAAATTTGGGGGCATTTGTTTGGGATAAAAATCCGCATCCTCAAAGTACGACGTGGCATATTACAAATGGAAGGTCAAATGGAAGATCAAAAGGTCAATGGTCAAAGGTCGGAAGGTCAAAAGGTCAAAAGGTCAAAAGACGAGAGTCGATAGTCAAAGTCGAGAAGTCAGAAAATCAAAAAAGAAAAATCACGAAGTAATACTCGGAAAGTCCAAAGTCGTAAAAGTCAAGGATTCGATACGAAGAAAGTCAACCGATCAACAAAGTAAAACCCAACAGTAGCATTGGGCCGGAGAGCATCCAAGCCCCGAAATGGGCCGAAGACAGCCAACTACTCAAAGTAACCCTACCCCAAGCACAAGACTCAGTCAAATAACCAACCCCCTAGATTCCAGGGTAGTGCCACCAGAGCAGGAGAGAAATCAGGAGAAAAGGAAGGCAACGGTTAAGGGAAAGGAAGGAGATAAAAGCACAACAACAAACAGAGGCAAAGAACAACAACACATTCAACACATCACCATCAAGCTGCATAAAAAAAGAACAACATAATACTCCATAATTTATTATTATCAAACATAAATACTTGTACTCTCGATATTCTTTTCGTCATTCTTTTGGTCATAGTAAGGCCTTGTTCTTTTCAGCTTATTTTCAGCCCGTTTCAGACCAGCTCAGCTTTTATCAGCTCAGCCCAGCTCGTATCAGCTCAGCCCAGCTCGTATCAGCTCAGCCCAGCTCCTATAAGCTCAGCTCAGCTCAGCCCTAATATTTTCAGCCCAACTCCAATATTTTCATCTCCTAAAATAATACTTCAACAACAACAACAACAACAACAACAACAACAACAACAACAACAACAACAACAACAACAACAACAACAACAACAACAACAACAACAACAACAACAACAACAACAACAACAACAACAATAATAATAATAATAATATATACTATATAATAATATATAATAATAATAATAATAATTATTTATTTGTTTATTTATATGACACGAAAGTTGCATTAAGATCGAAACAAATTACAATAAGTTATTATTGTTGTTGTTATTGCATTTCGATATTAATCCAAGTTTCTTTTCATAAAAAATTAATAATAATGATAATAATAATATTGTTGTTGTTTTTATTTTTATTACTTGTATCTCTTATGTTAATAATAATAATAACAAATTATTATTATCATCGTCATTGTCGTCGTCATCATCATCATTGTTATTATTATCGTTATTATTATTATTTTCTATTTTTTTATCATCATTGTTATTATAATAATTATTTATATTATTATACATTCCATAATATTTTGAGGTCTTGAAATAGATGTTACATTCAAATATTTACAACTCACACGCACAGTATAGCATATGAGTATTATTTCTATTGTACGGAGTATTAAGATTTAAGAATATGAAAATTTAAAATTTTGTATATTACGTAATCAAAGATATATACATAACATATTCTATTGCCAAGTACTAAAAAAAACAAAAGTAGAAATCAAATGAATTGGAATGAGTATTATGTTGTTGTTATTATCATTACTATTATTAATTATTATTATTATTATTATTATTAATTATTATTGTTATTATTATTATTATTATTATTATTATTATTATTTAGTGTTATAATTTTTTATATTTTTTTCTCATTTTTTAAAATATTATTAGATAATTTATATAAGTAGTTATTAGTTTCAGCTTCGTTTAATTCAGCTCAGCTTCTATCAGTCCAGCTCAGCTCCTATCAGACCAGCTCAGCTCCTATCAGACCAGCTCAGCTCAGCTCAGCCTTGTTTCAGCCGAAAAGAACAGGGCCTAAAATATTGGTGGGATTCCGACTCCCCCCGCGGTTTTTCCCACATCGGGTTTCCGCGTCACCAAAATTCCGTGTGTCGATTTTTTCTTTCGTCGTTCCTCGTTCGCTAGATTCATTATTATTTCGTTAATTCGCGATTATAGGCCGATCACTTTAACCCGCTTCCAAAAACGATAATCCGGTAAATTTTTACCAAAACACTTATCTTCCATCTTTTCTTTCTGGGCGGTATTTTTAATCAATTCTTTATTCTTTCATTTACACACGAAATTAACCATATTTCCACAAACCTCATCATATTTCCAATTTATACCCACTTTTTTCTTAATTCAATCAATTGAAGAGAAAAGAAAACTCGAGGAAGCATTATTTTTTGCATATGCTATTCTAGTACTCCCTCCGATTTTTATTTATCCTCCCTATTTCTTTATTAGACTGAAACACCCTTCTTCCCTATTTCTATTTTGGATCATCAATATGTGGTCTAGAATTGCATTTATTCTCTCTCATCTTCCTTCTCTTTTGAGCCACACATTCCTACACTCTTATTTTTGGGCTAACCCATTTTAAAATTCATTTGTCCAGGCCTAACCCATAGTAATTTGGACCGGACCTATCCAGCCCATAACCCATATTTAATACGGGTATTTTCATTGCCGAAACCTGCTAAATAATACTCCGTAGCATCGGATGGAGGAACCGAGTGGAAGATATCCAAATGTCTTAAACTCTCAAGCTATTGACGTACCCCTCGGCCCTCACGCCCTCGTTTTACCCAATAGTTATCTGTTGCTTTCGGACTAAAGTTCAAGGAAAGAAAACTCACGTATAACAAAATCTTTTAAAAAATAGAAATAGATAATTAATGAATGATACACTCAAAAAGAAAATCGGGAAAGTACTGATTGAGCCCTCTACTTTGCTCAATTGTGAAATAAAACCTCATAACTCTTTATTAGAGCAATTAGACCTCTTAACTTTGACAATATGTGAAATTAAACCTTTTGTATTTTTTTTCGATCAATTGCTCAATTTCTCGTCAATTATCTCATTACTATCAATAAATATTTTATCCTAAAATACACCAATATAATACGTATATGTATAGAAATACATATTCCCAAGTACGGTCGTACGGAGTAGTACAAGAAAATACTATTTGTATTCGTAATGTACGTGTTCGTATATCCCAAGTAGTTCGATAAAATATTTTATCCCGTAATGCACGTATTCGTATTCTACCGTAATGTACATATTCGTATTCTAGTATGAGAAATTGACGAGAAGTTGAGCAATTGATCGAAAAATAAATAAAAGTTAAGGAGTTTAATTTCACGTATTGGCAAAGTTAAGGGGTCTAATTGCTCTAATCAAAAGTTAAGGATTTGGTTTCATAATTGAGTAATCACTACTTTCCCGAAGAAAAAATGAATAACTATTGAGGGACCGTTTGGTTTGAGGTATTCAGGAAAGGGTAAGGGAATCAAAGTTAATGATTTCCTTTGTTTAGGTTTGTTTTGTCGATTCAATCATTCCCTTTCCCCTCCCTTTCCCCCAAACCCCTCTATCTTCTTACCCCTCACCCCCAAGGTAATGGATTCCCTTTCCCCCACTAATCAACCGGGTCACCATCATCACCATCGCCACCACCACTACCACCACCAATGTCCACCACTACCACCACCACCAAGGTCCACTAACCACCATTGCGACCAACTTCACACTTTCGGGTCAAGTTAAATATGAGTCGGATTCGGATAAAATAATTTTTTATCCCTTGATTTATCAATTAAAAAGAAAAAAATTATTTTTGAAAAATTTATCGTATTGTAAAAATTATTATAATTATCATATTTATAATCAAAAAATTGTAAAAAAAATATATTATTTCTCAAGTATTTTATTATTATAAGATATAAAAGTTACCCAAAATTTATTTTTTATTATTTTCATATTTAAAATTAATTTTTTTTATTTCAAATATATTGTATAAATATTACGATGACACACCGTTAATGTTAAGGTTTGGTTGAAGGTCGGTTGTCATGCATTCCCTTTCATTGAAACCAAACGACAACCTAAATCTGGGGTAATCTCATTTCTTTCCTTCTGTTTCCCTCTGTTGATTTCATTCCCTTCGTTGATTTCATTTCCTTTCTCTTTGATAAACCAAACGGCCCCTGAATGGGACAAAGAGAAGACGGAGTACGGGAATTTTTAAGAAAAACGATTCTCCGTCTCTTGGTTGAGTCAATGATGGGCTAGTGTTTATATGCATAGATCATAGATGGGCTGAAAATACAGTCATACTGGATAAGTTTGTGGGCTTTTAATAATATTACTCGTATCTTTATCATCATCAATCGAAATAAAGGAAAAACAAAAAACTTGATTAGGTTTAAGTAGGGTTTTTGGACTTCCAAGAGTTTCAATTTCGCAATTTTCGCCAACAAATTCTTCACCCATTTTCAACTTCATTCAATTCAAAAGGGAGACGAAAAATGACATTTTGGGGTTTGTATTTTGCATCCATTTCTATATTTATTATGTTTAATTTTCTTGTAAAATTCGATGGGCAATTTATTCGTTCGATTCAATTTCAGGGGTTGAAGTGAAACCAGAAAACCCCTTCACTTTAAATTGTGAAGATTTGGGTGGATCCCTTATATTAACTCAGGTATTTTACTCTGAATTTCTGGTATTTTAAGTTCAATGTCGGATTTTTACCTCGAGGGATTTTGCTTATGAGGTGTTGATGTTGTAGTTAGGATTGTTGTGAATTTGCGCGCACTTGAGCCCATAGGGCAATTATCCAGGTAACTCCGTCTTAGCCTCTAGATTGTACTCCGTATATATAGGGTAGTGTATGTTGTTAGACAACTGTGAAAAGATGCGATCTTTGGAGGTGGGACGGGTTTTTGGCTTGTTTGTTCAAAATCTCGCATCCAAAGCTTGACTGGCCACCTTGTATGAATGGGGTGTAGGCAGAAAATACGGAGTATGTATATATTCAATTCAGATGATTTCATTGATATTTGTCGTAATTTTACTGATTTTTATCGAAAGTTGTGGGGTCTTGGGACTCCACATTCCAAAAAGGGCTCGCGGCCTTTGTTTTGATGGACTTAAGGTAAGCTTTCATATTTGACCCCTCCCAGATGAGTTTAGTCATTGTCCAGTGGTTTTATGTTGTGCCACGGGTTGTTTTGTTTTTGATTTTGAAGTTGCAGTTTTGGTGCATGTCTTGAATATTGCTTCTAAGTTATAGAAAAAGACGATTATGTGCGGGGGTTGGATGTTTGGATTTTGTGGTTTGGCGCTGAGCACAAGTTGTTCATCTGATTGCTGTTTAACAGGCGACATTGGGAATTGGCTCATCATCAAAGAAGAGCATACTCCGGGTTAATGTAGGAGACAATGACCCAATCTTTCTTTGTTCTTTGTTACCTGAGAAATTAGAGTGTTTCACATTGAACCTTGAATTTGATGAGGAAGAAGATGTGAACTTCTCTGTGTTGGGGCCAACTAGCATTCACCTTTCGGGCTATGTTCAAAGACCGGAGCATGACGATGAGGATTGTGAACTGTATCCTTTTAAATTACTTGCTTCTCTACCTGATTAATTTTTGAACTGAAATTCACCGCCCCTTAGCTGTCTAGCTGGGAGCCTGTCTAGAGGCTGGCGAATGTTGTAGTTGAAGTCTGCTAGTATGAATGGGCATGTTTAAATGTCAAATGTGGGGTACATGTCTGTCTTTTTTTAACAGAACTAGGATCGTTTCTAGGGTATTGACAACACAATCTAAAAAAAATATCTTAACCAAATATCCTAAAGTGATTGTTGTGGAGAAGATATTGCTGAAACCGAGTCAGAAGGTAGTGAGATTGAGTCTGAAGATGATGATGAGGAGGATGATGATTTCATTGACGATGATGACATTTGTCCACCTTCACCTGCTCACAACAAAGGAGGTAGTTGTGCTATGGAAATATTTTAAGTTTGGTTGTAGCATTCCAATCGGTGTTTTTGTTTGTTGTCCCTGTTTTCCTATTGTGTTTTCTTGTTGATTCCAAGATTTACAGTTTGTTGCTAAATACTAATCTTTATCGACTGAGTGTATTGTGTCCTTCTGTAAGCTCATGTCTTATTTGTGTAAAAGCTTCATCTGCTTGCAACCCATTTACCGTTCTGTAGGGATATTCAAATACATACAAATACATTATTGGGGCAAATTTTCGTTGCATGCAACGTCTCCGTGCTAGTGTCTAGTAGGCTGGCTGTTAGGAATTTCATTGTAATGTAATTAGAGTAATAAAGCTGTCCGTGGTCTGCTCTTCAGATCAACCAAGTATCTTTATCCGCTCAGCCTTTCTACGTTGCTTTCTGGAAAGTTGTAGCTGCTACGTCGTCTGTATCTCATTGCACTTCATTGTCAATTATGGACTATTGATCTATTATTCTTTAGTTACCAAAGGTGCTGTCATTAATGTGTAAATTTTGGTCCTCTACCTGTGTTGTCGTTTTTTCTGTTTCTTTTTTGTTTCTCGAAGGAGGACAATTATTACGTACTAACTGTTGTGATTTGGTAAGAACCTCTATAATTCTGATACATTTAATTGTTATTTATAGTTGTTATTGAGGAGATAGAGGATGATGAGAAACCTGTAAGTGAAAAAAGCGGGAAAAAACAAGTCAAGAAGAAGAAGAATAAGAAAGAGTTACCTACTTCGGCGGCCTCCAATGGAAAGGCACAAAAACAAATTGTTGTTAAGAGTAATGCTGGTGACATAGAGTTGGAGAGTGAAGATGAAGATGGGTTTCCAATATCTTCGTCAGGTAATGGTAAATGTAGGTCTGTGGAACTTCAAGCAACCACAGGAACTAAAACAACCGACAAAGAGAAGACAAAGAAAATAAAGGATGATGGCAAATCTGCTGGGACTTTGAAGCGAAAGGTTGATGCTATGGATCAAGATCAAGAACCCAAAAGGTGAGTTTCCCTCCAAATCTGTCAGTCTTGATAAGCAGTTAATGTTGAAAAATTGGCTCTGGCAACTTGCTTGTATTAGTTTATATAATGTACTCCGTACATCATATTAGAGCTTTTGTTTAGTCATTTTTTTTGCCTTTGTGATTTAGTTTTGCTATAAATTTAGATTGTGGATCTTTTTGAACATTGAGGAGCAAATTTGGTTTGAGTGATTATTCCACAGGTTTAACTACTTGCTCTTGTGGGCAATTGCCAATTAACTGTTGTATTGAGGTGGTAGCTGAATATTCTCAAGGTGTCCCTATGCGTTGTTAATGTCTGCGCTGTTCTAAATTTCTGGGTTTATGTCTTATAAATTTAAATTTTGTGACCAGTGATGCTGACGGCGTCAACAATGGAGATGCATGTGAGGAAAAGAAGAAGAATAAGAAAAAGAAAAAGAAGGCTAAGACGGAGAAAGCTGAAGCGGTGGCAAATACAGAGCAAAATGCTGGAGATGCTGCAGATGTGGAGCAGGATGGCGACAAGACGGAGAAAAAGAAAAAGACTGTTGAAGCTGTTAAGGAAACAAAACAATCAAAGGATAAGCCAGCCAAAGCTAGAACTTACTCTAACGGCTTAATTGTGGAGGAGGTTGTCATGGGTAAACCAAATGGGAAAAGAGCATCACCTGGAAAGAAGGTAACTAACTAGTAACTACACAGTGTTAACTTGTTTATTGGTATGGTTGTCTTTATTATCCCCACTAATACTCATATTTGGTACGAGTATTATCTTGAGAATATGGACATTAATCATGTAAACGAGGTGTTTGAATATGTAAGAAAGATTCAAAGGTGAATGGAAGTATTATTCATGCTTCTGTAAGAGTTGAGGTATGATATGTATTGTATGAATTATGACAGGTTAGCGTTCACTATACTGGGAAGCTGAGAGAGAGTGGGAAAGTGTTTGAATCTAACTTTGGCGAAAGTCCTTTCAAGTTTCGTCTAGGTGAAACTCGCGCCTTCCTCTGATCTGATAATGTTGGACAAGTCTAAATTTTGTCTGTCTCTCTCTCGTCTAATAGTGTGTTTTGCTTGCTTTACTTTGGTTAGGTATCGGACAAGTGATTAAGGGGTGGGATGTTGGGATTGAAGGTATGATTGAATCCTCGAATCTCTTTTGTGCATATAATTTCTTCGTTTGTGCTCTATTTATTTAGACATTAGACGTTAGCATTGAGTGAGTGTACTAATCCTGAAACTCTACGCGTGTGATTCTCAGGAATGCGTGTTGGAGATAAAAGAAAGCTTACTATTCCTCCTGCAATGGGGTAAGAACTAAGAAGTGTATTATTCATTAGAAATTCGCAATGAATGGTGGATGCTTTAATCCTGTGCTGTTATATCCTTGATAAGTGTATGTATCTGATTGCGGGTGATGTGGGTTTGTGCAGTTATGGGTCAGAAGGTGCCCCTTCGATTCCTCCGAATGCATGGCTGGTTTTCGAGGTCGAGTTGGTCGACGTTGCTTGATACACCACACCATCAGCATTTTTGTCAGATTCATTCTTCAACCAAATTTTGTTATGAGCGGACGATGTGCACCAAAAGCCGATATCTCCTGTGTTTAGTGGTGAGATCCAAATTGTGGCAAGAGACCGTGTTCATTGTACTGACTACGGAGTTTATTTTATTTTATTTTTGTCGATAACATATGGTGATTCCTTATTATATGAAGTTGGTGCATTTTAAGTCTCCATATTACGCCATGTCATCATTTATTTATTAAGCCTACCTGGATCCTACGTGGAGCAAATGTGGCGCCTTGCTGGCAAAAGTGCAGCCATTCTAAATTGGTTAAAAATGGTGTTAACTGTCTCAATTTTCGATTTTCCGGAAATTAGGAGTCCTCAACTGCCACTAACTCCATTTATGTAACTAGTTTATTTACGGGTCGAAAAAAGGGATCCGGTCGAGTTTCGACATGTCTAGATGTTTTGGGTCACTTTTTTTTAATCAATTTACCACGGAGATACTTCTTTTATATCGTATCGTTGAATCGTAAACACAAAAAAAAAATTCTAAAGCGATAAAAAGCGCTAGGTAATCTTTTTTTACTCCACAACAATTTGGCACAGTTACGGTTTTTTTACCAATTTGTCGTCAAGTATCACTTTTTTTATCAATTAGTTACTTGGTACCACTTTTTTTATCTATTTGACACCGGTGACATTTTTTTACCGATCCGTCACCTTAGAATCATATTATTTTTTTTTTTTTATTTTTTTTGAGTATTTCCTTACAAGTATAGAAGCATTAAGCATATTCATTGATGATATTGGTGAAGTTGAAAGCCTACCATTTCCTACCCTCAAACAACGGCCAAGATCTATCCTTCCCCCTCCATCCGACGGCCTAAACCCCATCTCCCACTTAGCGGACATGCATGTTTCATAACAAGATATTCAGGTCCCACATCCATATCCACTCCACTCATATCTCTACAACTCCACCCACACTCTCTTACTATCACACCTAATCAATCCCCCCCTCCAAAAAATCAGTCCTCGACAATGGCGGCCTTCACTCTCTCTCATCAATCCCTCCTCTCCCACACCCTCTCCCACCCTAAATCACCCTCCACCACCGCCGCCGCCGCAACCACTCCCTCCCTCCTGCTCCCGACAACCTCCGCCAAGCACGCCGCCGCCGCACTCCGCGGGGGAGGCGCCTGGAGGAGGCGCGCGGCCTCACGGGCGGTAGTGGTTCGGGCGACGGCTGTGGAGAGCGTGGAGACGGCGCAGACCACGGACGAGGTGGTGGCCAAGTCGGTGAATACCATACGGTTCTTGGCGATCGATGCGGTGGAGAAGGCCAATTCGGGTCACCCGGGTTTGCCCATGGGGTGCGCGCCCATGGGGCATATATTGTATGATGAGGTCATGCGGTATAACCCCAAGAACCCGTATTGGTTTAACAGGGATCGATTCGTGCTGTCGGCTGGTCATGGTTGTATGCTTCAGTATGCTCTTCTTCACCTTGCTGGTTACGACAGTGTCTTGGTATGTCTTTTCCATTCAATTTTCATCTTGGATCATTCGGAAACGCTCTCTTTTTCTGGGTTTCTAATCATCCTGTATAAGTATAACAAGGTAGGGAATGTATCACCTAACTAGGATTCTGAATTGAGTCCAAGTTCATTGTAATTGAAGTTTGAGGTGCTGAATTAGCTAAATTTGATGTTATTTTTGTTAAAAAGATAGAGATTTTTATTAGATGAATTCTTCTGCTTGAAATGGTTCTGATTTCTGTAATTGCATCGATTTGTAGGATGATAATTAGAGATTCGAACTTGATTGCTAGTATAATAATTGCAGAAAAATGTTTAGATCTTAGTCCGTCCTGTGTACTGTAATATTTATAGCTGAAATGAGAGCTGCATTTTGGATGTTGTAACAGGAAGATGACCTGAAGTCTTTCCGGCAATGGGGAAGCAGATCTCCCGGTCATCCCGAGAACTTTGAGACTCCTGGGATTGAGGTTACTACAGGTGGGTTTCTTTTGTTTGTTCTACTAGCATTCCGGTTCATATCCGACTGTTTCTGTAAATCCACCAGGAATCCTTGATGATCACGTATTATGCGATTCTTCTATTTTTTAGGGCCTCTTGGACAGGGTATTGCCAATGCTGTTGGTTTGGCTCTTGCCGAGAAGCATTTGGCTGCAAGATTCAACAAGCCTGATGCTGAGATTGTCGACCATTACACGTAAGATCATCTCACTCACTCACTTTCTAGGGATCTCATGTGATTTGTCACTGGAGAGTCTGAAATGGGAATTAGTGTGATATTAACGTCGATGTGATCCTTTCCAGATATTGCATCCTTGGGGATGGTTGCCAAATGGAAGGAATTTCGCAAGAAGCCTGCTCTCTTGCTGGTCATTGGGGTCTTGGAAAATTGATTGCGCTTTATGATGACAACCACATCTCCATTGATGGAGACACTGCTATCGCCTTCACTGAGAGCGTTGATCAGCGGTTTGAGTCCCTTGGATGGCATGTTATCTGGGTTAAGAATGGTAACACAGGATACGATGAGATCCGTGCTGCCATCAAGGAGGCTAAGTCTGTCACAGACAAACCTACTCTGATCAAGGTCTAATTTTTAGGCTTTATGACTAATCATTTTCTCTGTATTTACCTTGTTTTGATACAGCGAGCCACAAACATAGTATTGAACGAGACTGGTCTTGGCGAAGGGTAAAAACCCAATGACGTTTTGTTAACAATTAAATTGGATGGCGTGAAGCTACGAGTAATTTTTATAAATGTACTGTACTATGGTATATGGTATATGCTGATGCTGCTAAAATGTTTGTACTATATTCAGGTCACTACCACCATTGGTTTTGGTTCCCCAAACAAGGCTAACTCTTACAGTGTTCACGGAAGTGCATTGGGTGCCAAGGAAGTTGACGCGACCAGGGAGAATCTTGGTTGGCCATATGAACCATTCCAGGTTCCAGAGGATGTAAAGAAGTAAGCACCCAAAAACCTCTCTTTGTTCCATGAATTGTCCAATCGAGTCTTTGATTTGTTAGTTATTGATTATGTAATTTTGGACTCCGTAGGCACTGGAGCCGTCATACTGCTGAAGGGGCTTCTCTTGAAGCTGAATGGAATGCCAAGTACGCAGCATACGAAAAGAAGTATGCTGAGGAAGCAGCAGAGTTGAAGTCCATCATTAGTGGTGAATTTCCTGCTGGTTGGGAGAAAGCACTACCTGTAAGAATCTATCCAATCCTCTCTTCTGCAATGTTACATAAGACTAAACACAGAATAGAGCGTAGTTTATTAGATTCTCAGGTGCAAGGAGGTGGTGTCATTTTTTATACTCTAATGGGAATTTCCCAAAATTGTTTTGGCTAACCACGAAGTATCCATCTACCCTAGGGGCTAGTTATTTGAAGATGTTCGAAGATCCAGTGTATCTTCATTCATGTATTTTGTGTCAATGATACAAAGCCACTACTTTGGTGCTAATTGAGTCAATTAAATTACTGCAGACTTACACACCCGAGGACCCTGGTGATGCTACCAGAAACTTATCCCAACAGAACTTGAATGCTCTCGCGAAGGTTATTCCAGGGCTCATTGGAGGAAGTGCAGATCTCGCCTCTTCAAACATGACCTTATTGAAGATGTTCGGAGACTTCCAAAAGGACACTCCGGAAGAAAGAAATGTTCGTTTTGGTGTGAGGGAACACGGGATGGGAGCCATCTGTAATGGCATTTGTCTTCACAGCCCAGGATTTGTCCCTTACTGTGCTACCTTCTTTGTCTTCACAGATTACATGAGAGGAGCAATGAGAATTTCGGCCTTGTCCGAGGCCGGAGTCGTCTACGTGATGACTCACGATTCCATTGGGCTTGGAGAGGATGGGCCTACCCATCAGCCCATTGAACACCTGGCCAGTTTCAGGGCCATGCCCAATATCCTAATGTTCCGTCCGGCCGACGGAAACGAGACAGCCGGTTGTTACAAGGTTGCCGTTGAGAAGAGAAAGACCCCGTCTATCTTGGCTCTTTCCCGGCAAAAGCTTCCTCAACTCCCTGGCACATCCATTGAAGGAGTTGCCAAAGGAGGGTACGCAATTTCCGACAACTCTTCAGGTAACAAGCCCGACGTTATTCTGATCGGTACTGGTTCCGAGCTAGAAATTGCAGCAAAGGCGGGTGATGAACTGAGAAAAGAAGGAAAGACAGTGAGAGTTGTGTCGTTTGTTTCATGGGAATTGTTTGACCTACAGTCGGATGAGTACAAGGAGAGTGTCCTTCCGGAGGCTGTAACCGCCAGGGTTAGCATTGAGGCAGCCTCGACATTCGGGTGGGGTAAGATCGTTGGGTCCAAGGGTAAGGCCATTGGTATCGACAAGTTTGGAGCAAGTGCGCCTGCAGGGAAGATATACAAGGAGTACGGAATTACAGCTGAGGCGGTTATTGAGGCGGCTAAATCAGTTATGTAGATCACTTATTTTAAGAGGTGTTCTATTCTTACATTTTGCCTCCCATTTTCATTTTTGTTCAACTTGAGTTAAAAATGCTGAAAGGTGGGATGGACAAAACAAAGGCTCTTCCTTTTTTTTTATCACTGTCACTGTCACTGTCACTGTCACTGTCACTGGTAAGAAATGTAGTTTCTGTAAAGAAAAGATGATTTCATATGCTTGTTCAATCTCCCTTCCCTTGTAGAGCTACCTACTTACAGTATGTATGTTTAGTGCTTGTTGATTTTTGTATTTTTAAAAAAATATCCCACCAATGTAGTGAGTATTATGGATGATATTCCATTGATAAAGAAAAGAGGTGGGGCAAATAAAAACAGTGAGGCTGATTTGTGAAACTCAGCAATCTTCTCCCTCCCATCATCTTACTGTATTACAGTACATTACATTGTCTGCTATCTAGATTTATATGGTTAAGAGCCTAAAAGAGTGGTTGTTAGGTCCCAGTGTCACTCTCATCTCATCAGTCATGCCCATGGAAATTCATTATATATGTTATCTCCTGTGCTCACTGCTCAGTGGTGAGTCTATCCTGTTCTCACATCGATCATGTTATCAACCAGACCAGTGGTTGCGGCCATTCGATGAAAGTAACCGTCATTTGCCACATTTCATGACGCAATTTTCTTCTTGGGTTATTTGGAAACAAATTCTTAATCTATATTTGTTATTCTATTATTCTCGAGTACTCCGTATAATTATTTCATTTGGTTTTCAATGCGACATGCATACATGCATGGTGTTTGAAATATTTCCGTAAACACTTTGAGCCTTGAGACACAATATCGATCACACCCATAAATTAAACAAAATGATCAGTAACTTACATTTACTTGATCGATCATAGTTTACATTAGTTCACTCGACAATAAACCAGCTTAATTAAATACTTAAATCTCAAGAAAAAAAAAACTAGATTACAGACTTAAAATACTCCATAGTTTTCTTTCACTCAATAATCAACCAGTTGATGATCGATCAAATACTTAAAATCTCAACAAAAAATAATAGATAAATAGTTGGCATTTGAGCCAAAAAAATCAAGGCACATAGTTCTTCTTCAAGAACATTTTGCCAGTAAGCCCACACTTAAGAGCCTCACTAGGTATGTCCTTAACACGTTCAACAGCCAAAGCCAATACAACTCCCATTCCCATATGCAAGTGAGGCTCAATATGACAATGAAAAGCCCATGCTCCCGGGTTATCAGCCACAAACCTTAACGCGGTCCACCCAAACGGAAATATCACGGCCGTGTTCCTCAATGGCGGGTTCTTAAGGTTAAACTTCGCCTCGTCCCCTTTGCTGAACTTCCCTTCTCCATAACCCAACACCCAAAAGTCATGCCCATGCAAATGCCACGGATGAATCTCACTCGTGTTGTTCGCCAACGCGTTAGCATTCTGTAGTATTATATCGACTGTGTGGTTGAACTCGATCCTATACACACCGCTGCCTACAGTGGTGTTAGGGTTTGTAGGAGGAGCCAAGACGTTGTAACCGGAGGGGAAATCCTCGGGGGGGTTAACCTGACTAAACCCTGTCTTGAGGCCGAACTTAATGGAGCCGAGGTACGGGGTTGGGGGTAGCGTAAGGGAGACGTTATTGATGGACCATTTGATGAAACCGTCCAGCTTGTTTTGAGTGTTGAGGAGGGTGATGCGGCGGTCGAAGGTGGTGGGGGGAGTGGGGGATCCCATGAGGGATAGTATTTGTTTGGTGAAGTTTTTGCTGTGGTTGTAGTCGTCCCATGCAGGGGTGGTAGGGGGTGGGACTTTGGGGAGTCTGGAGGCGGAGGTGGTTTTGTAGTTGAGGATGGTCAGGGCAGGTTGAGTCTTGGGTTGCCTACCCCTCACGCCCAGGGAGACCCAGTAGTTTTTGGTCGGGTCTTGATCGGTGTGGAGTAAGACCGAGTAGCTTTCCCCGGAGTAGATGTCCATGTCTTGTACTGTGAAGGGTTTCACGTAGTTTCCATCCGCTTCCACTACCGTCAACTTGTGATTCTGTTCAAACAAATGCACGTATTAGAAACATAAGGAGTGCTACGTAGTTGAGAAAGCGAGTTAGGTGAGGTGGTAAGAGCTCTCCGAATTTAGATGAACACTCTTTATTCTTTAACTTTAGAGATAATACCTTATCAAACCAAAATCAACCTGACTTGATCTAATCATGACTTGTAACTTAGCACCACCCAAATACTAATGTTACTCGATACCTAGATACCGATCGAGAATCCGACCTGACCTTTGATGCATAGATAACCTAATTAAGGCGGTCCGATAACTTTTTCGACTTGACTTAATTGATAGGTCACCTTGCTAATCTGGATAGAAGTGAATATTATGTCCATCCATTGATAATGGATTGATTCTTCTTAGTGTTAGCCAGTGAGTACGTACAGTAGTGATAATGGAATGTGAGGAGCATGATTGAGGCGTAAGCCACAAGTATGTAGGTCAACTTTTTCTGGTTTGCATGAAATCATGATAAGTTAAGCTTATGGAGCTCCTTCCTCACTCGATCGATCGTACCGTACCGTATATGACAAATAGACAATGTGATAACTGTTGTACGTAGATGATGGGTCACATTCTAAAAAGATGAGTTCCACTACTCCATCGTGAATCACGATGCCCTAGGAAAAAATGTTAACATTGCACGCCAACACAAATAAATAGGGGCGGGCCCCATTAACCATTGTCGTCTATGGATGTAATCATACTCTATTCATAGATTGAGTGATAGTTGAGTTTGGAATCAAACGATAGATTATGAAATCGCAGATTATAATAGTAATATAGTATATGTTGCCCTCGCCCCCACATCAATCTCCACGTGAAATGCAACCCAATTTTATTAAACCCATTTTCAGACTACCCACGCACCCATAGCCAAAGGCCACACCACGTGAATTGCATATTCAACCTTTTTTTTTATTCCAAGTCTACAAAAATGCACAATATAATGAATTTAATAATGTGACCTACTCATTTGGTAAATCTACCCTATTCCTAACTCCTTACAAATAAGGAAGGAATTGGACAATCTTTAAGAAACGGATCGGATGTAGTATAAAATTAAATAAAACAATGAAGTGAGTATTAAGAAAAGCAAAAGGGAAATTAAAAAAATAAGAGTATGTAGTTGGTAATACGTACCCCGATGGCAAGGTTGAGGGAAGCAAGAGAGGTAGTGCTAGCAAGTCTGAGCCGGTATGTCTTATTTGGATCGACACGAAGGATTTGTGGTGCGCATTGTTCATTCCCTCGTA
This sequence comes from Agrostemma githago, assembly GCA_958450325.1. NCBI lineage: Eukaryota > Viridiplantae > Streptophyta > Magnoliopsida > Caryophyllales > Caryophyllaceae > Agrostemma > Agrostemma githago. The sequence goes on along the minus strand of OY288259.1, from coordinate 57,477,256 downwards.
ACTTACATTGTGTTGCTGACGAGTTTCCGAAGTTTGCAGCCAATGAACAATTGTATTGCCCTCTTCCATTCACCAACAACGTCTGTTACATACAAATCACTTAATCCAACGTAACTAACTAGTCTCTTATAAAATTCAAGGTAGTTCTTATTTTTAATCAATCAATCAAACAAACAAGACATCGGGTGGGTGAATGATTCCTCTCAATTACAAATCCAACATTAATAATACGTACTCCTTAGATTAGATTTAATATTATGTACTGTACTATACTATTAAATAATGTTGTGAGAAAAAGAGTAAAGCGGAGGCGTAATTATTGGCGGACACTTGCGTCAATTTGTCTCCTCACGGGTCAAGTATATGACTATTCCATACGAGGAGTAAGTCTCTCTTATAATAGATTTATCCATTACAAGAAAATAACGGGTCAAATAATATTATTGGATTAGAAAAGACATGGCTGGTGTTAGCACATGGCTCCATCTTATTCACTAATATTATTTGACTCCTCATACATTTATGACGGATAGTTTCGTCCCAAACAAGAATTTATCCCACATGAGTTACGTACTATTGTCCATACTGAAAATGTCACATGTTTTAAATACCGGGGGAAGCTTTAGATCGAATTGGGGGACAACAGACACACAGCGAAGCATTCCTAGTTTGTCAATAATAAAGTATGGAGTACTTATTAAAGTTGTCATTTTTATAATCATAGAAAATAATATTTTCTTCCATTTTTTATATCTTTCCATTTTAATATAATACTTCATCTATATTTATATATATATATATATATATATATATATATATATATATATATATATATATTAAAAAAATAAGAAAATATATTAACAAAAAAATGGAGGAAGTATTATTTTGCTTCTTCTAATACAAAGTACTGACTACATGTCATGTTTATTGTCCTTTAATACAATTTCTTATAGGTAGTTTTATCATTTGATCAATGGGTAGCAAGCTCGTTCACACCGTTTTGTAAATATTTTATTTTTAGTGCTTATTTTTCACGAAATTATAAGAGATCAATCTTAATAATTTAAGCCATAAATATAAATTTAATGTAATACTCCATCCGTATCTATATGTTCGTCCACTTTATTTAATATATGAGTGGAGTATTATATTGAAAGTGAACGAACATATAGATACGGAGGGAATACTTAATACATCCTGCCTTTATAATCTTTAATTATTCAATTGAATCATGTTTTCGGAAATTGTTGGAAGAAATAACTTTTTTTTTTTTTTTTTGAAAGTTGGAAGAAATAACTTTAGATCTCTTGATTATTGAAATCTCGCACCGCCCTAATCAAAATCATAGAATCCCCAATTATTAAAGTTAATGTTCCAAGCGAAAATAACGTAACGGACGGACGGACGCACGCACTACTATCGTCACCTTTGTCAAGTCTTCTTCTTTTAGACTTTCAAAAAGAACATCTGAAATTCTTCGCATATTAGTCCATCCTTACTCCGTATCTTTTACAGATTGGCGTCGAATAATAAGAATATCACAAATTATAGTATATAACCGTTGTACCGTACGACGGACCTAATTTATGGTAAAAAGTTACCACTTTATGTTATTTAGTTACCACTTTAAGTTAAATAGTAACCACGTTTTAATATGAAAAAGTGGTAACTATTTATTTGAAAATGGTAACTAACTAACCTAAAATGATCACTTTTTATCCTAATTTGCAAACTTTTACTAATGTCGCATGGTACAACCGTTGTACATAATAATTACTTTAAGAATATATGGGACCATGTATTCCTTCCATTTAAATCCAAACTATATATTTTTCTCTTTTGTATATTTGTCGAGACACGTTTTGCACCATCGATATATTTCATTTTACATTAGTAAAAATTATAAAAATTTGATATTATTGACCTACTTGTAAAGATGAATCAAACAAGATCTCACATGACTATATTTTGTCTTATAGATTGTCGAGAATATCAAAAATTCTCTTTATTGTGAGTAGTGTCAAATAAAAGAAATGTGTAGTTTGGATTTGAACGAAGGGAGTAGTAGAATGGAACAAAGGTAACCATAAAAATTCTTATTTGTGACGGAAATATCTTTTACTCCATGTGATAAGTATTTACTTACTTTAATAAAGCAAAACACAAAAACAATCTTATTACCTAGGAATGTTTTACGATTATCTAGTTAAATGACTAATATAGTGTTTGAGGTTTGTAGGAAGAGTGAGAGAGTAATAATAAACCTGAGGCTCTCCAATCCAGCGAAAAGGCTTGGAAGAGAGACCGACTTCCTGCTCATGAGTGCTTTGGTGCCACCAGTCACTGAGCAACAAGTTAAACTCTCCATCATAGTGGAAGGGCTCCGTCTCCCCTTCTGCTACATCCACGATGAGCGACCCATATAACCCTGCCGATCTCTGCATTCCGTAGTGTCCATGGTAAAAGTATGTTCCCGCCTGCACAGTACAGTACAGTACAGACTCCATTATACACACTATAAAATGGTACTCTACAATCATACATTCTGATCAGAAAATAATTTAGGGTTCATCACGTGGGAACCTACATGGTTCACATGAATCGTTAATCGTAGTCAGCAGTTACCACTTTATGAAACAGCCCTAGCTAGCTAACACAGCCAAAATAGATACAAGCGGAGCAGTGTAGTCTCATCCTAACTGTAGAACACGACGTTGATTTTACTCAGAATACTCTCATCCGTACCGCAGCTTCAGCTTTAGGGTCCTACCATAAACCACTTTTTCTTCGTCTATAGTTGGCACTTGGCCGTCGTGGTTGGGCAGGGTGCAGAGGATAAACCCAAGCTCCCTTAAATCTCTTCTGGGGCCCCTAATTCGCTACCGTACCTTTTTTGTTGGCCCGGGCTACTCTCTCTTGCTAAAATTATTACACTATTTGCATTGACTGAAAATAATGGTTACTCCCTCGATCCAAATTTAAATTTTTTGGGGGAATTGACATAAAAATTAAGGATAGATTGAAGTATGTAATGAAAAATGAAAGTTGACAGAAAATGTGAGGTGAAGAATTATAACGGTCACAAAAAAAAATCAACTAAAAGAGAAAATATTGTAGGTGGAAGTTTAAAGATGGACAATAAAAAAAAAATAATAATAAAAAGATTAAAAATGGACAGAGGAAGTACTACAAATTATTTTTTTCATCCCATAAGATAACCTATACGACTATACCATACCCAGACTAAAATACTTTCTCCGGTCACTATTTTTCGCTTCATTTCATTAAAATACCCCTTACCTATATTCATGAATATTTTTTCCGTTTCAATCAATTTATACTTTGATTAAAAGAATTTTTTTATTGAAGAATAAAAAAAGATGAATAAATAGGAGTAACTTAGATGAATAGAGAATACTGGGTATAATATTCCTATTCCTTACAATAGGTGTAAATAAAAGCCAAAAGATGAATAGAGAATGTATTTCTAAAAGAAGGAAGTAGTCCATATTTTGGTAAATATAGGCTATTAACAACGACTAGTCGACTATACCATTCAATTTGGAATTAATGCCTACCCTTTAAAATTTGGAATCAATACCTATAATAAGGCTATCAGTTGGTCTTTATTACGACGGATATATCCATCGTAAACTTAAGACGGGTCAAATAGATACTACTTGAAGAGAAAAGGACAAAGGCCCCACTAACATCACTTTTGTCTTATCCCACTTACTTGGTACCTATTTAACCCGTTATACATTTGTAACGGATATCTCCGTTACAAACATGAATTTGTGTAAGGCTATAACTGGCTGGTTAAGGCCTAAGGGCTCTTTGGCATAATGTAGTGTCTAATAAGAAATCAAGTATGACAATAATAGAATTACTGTGACGTCACAACAATATTTGAATGGAATTTGATTTGAAAAAGATAATTAAGATCGTAAATTATTGTTTAAGACGGACATATCTGTCATCTATTATAAGCATAAAACGAGTCAAGTATCATATCATAAAATATAAACAAGACAAATATTTTGCTAGTATCAAAACAGTATACTTTTATCTTTTCCATGATACTTGACCCATTATGAATTTGTAACGAATACACCTGTTATAAGGATGAGTAACTTAATTAAGATAGGAGGAGATATTATCGGGATTTCAAGACTTTTTAAAGTTTAATTAATAATTATCATGTGGCATCTCAAGACTAATCTCTCTAAATAGCACTCTATATGTCTACTCATACAATATACTGAAGTATACGGAGTATCATATAGACTCATAGTCTCATTGTTTGAATTTTCTTTGAACTTTGATCCAAAAATAATACAGGAATGTAATTATGTGCGGAGATCGAGAGCGAGGGCATGCAAGGTTTAGTTGTTACCTTGTCGACCTTGAATCTATAGGTAAAAGTCTCCCCAGGATCAATGGCACATTGGGAAATTGAAGCAGTACCATCTGCCCATGGTGTTTCCAGCTGAAATTATAAAACAAAAAATCAAATACAATTAGATAGATTAGGGAGCTAGATAGTATCTTACTAATAAATTAAACTCATATACGTTGCTTAGCTAGTTAGGTTAACGATAATCACTTCACAAGCCAAGCACATGACAAGATTCCTAAGCTAGTTCTGTCATAATAATTATTAATTATTAATTATTAATGATAGGGGGGGATCGATTGGAGACATATTTAATCAAACTGCAAACCCCCATACTTACCTACTTATGTTCGCTTTATTCTACATTTTTTAAATATTCTTAGTTTTGTGTTAATTTAGTGTTGTAGTGTGAATAATAATCTAAAATATTGGTTTGATTTCAGGTTCGAATTCTAATCTCCTATTTGATGACTTGTGAGTTGTTACTTATTTAGGAGCGGATTGTCAGGGGACAAAGACCCGCAAATGCAACCACAATATTTCAACTTCTTTGTTTGGAAAAAAAAGTCATAGTGTCGCCACCTCATTTCAAAATAAAATAAAATAATATTTTCTTCGTTCATTATCTTTTTCGCCATTTTATTAAAATATTTCTCACAAATAATGATGAAATGAGGTAAAAGGTTATAACCCGAGTAAGTGAGGAACACTCAACTAAGGCTTAAAGCCTTAAAGTGGAGAAACATGAATCAAGTGAGAGTGGGAGTATTAAATATTGATGGAGTATTTGTTTTGTTCTGTTTGTGGTTTACAACCCTGAAAGCGTAAAGTATACAGGGAAGCAACGCATGCATGAACTGTCATGCATCTCCATCATTTCCTATAATGCATGGATACCCAATCTTTTAACTATTGACTACTACTACTCTCGCCGTTCATATCCAAAGAGTACGTATTCTATTTTACGTATTCTTTTTTGGGTCGTTCAAATCCAATTAACTCCTTTCAATTTTTGGATCAAACCATCTTTATTCTACTAACATATTTACACTACATGTCATTGTGAAATAATATTTTGGATAATTTATTCGTAATTATTGTACTTTTAATATTTTTTTAAAAAAATTATTTTAATATTTTCTTAATCCTTTGAAACGAATGGAGTAGATTGTTTTCTGCTCCTTTAATGGTCCTAATAAAACGTTTGATAGATAGTGGTATTAATGTATTATGAAATCGTGTAATGGAAGCAGCATATTCATACTTACTTACCAGTTACTACATTCCTTCGAAGAAATAATTGGGAAAAGATCTACTCAATAACAGGTCAATATTCCATAGTACTCGTAATATGTGTGTACAGCAGTTATTATTTAGGACTAATTTATCAGTGCAGTTTTGAAAGTTGTGCTGTTCCACAATAGGGCCTTCTTGGATACACATACTTAATTATTCAGACTAGGATCCAAATAAGTTTATGACCGACTATTATTTTGTCCTCCATTGATTCTGTCAACATATAATTCACCCTTTTACTCGTTTGTTTGTCTTTCATTACAAAATTCTTCATAAATAATATAAATATAAATAAATGATGAGAAAAGAGTATTTAAAAACAAAAAATACTTATTTTTTCTATTCCCCAATTAAATTGATATTAGCAAACATATCGAATTTAAGTGATTGAACGGAGCTTGAGCAAAAGTTAGGAAAGGAAGACATAAAATAAGCACTACTCCACAACATCATAAGATTTGCCTCTACCTTGAGGTTTTCAAAGTTAGGTGTAATAGACTGATAGTCGTTACGATCTGATCTATTTTAAAAAGTGATGTATATATAAATATTTGAAAAAGTATCATTGTAAAAATAAATAATACTGGTAGTTGGTATACTATAGTAAAAATATTTTAAAAGGTGATGAATAAGCCGCGTGTGTGATGAATAAATTTGAATAATTGACTAGACATATCAAAAGTAGTATGCAAAATTCGATATTATTCGGATGATATGCTTTTTGATAATACATGCAAGATACAAAGTACTTTATTAGATTGAATTATTGAACTCTAAAAATGTACTGTAATAACTAATAAGTAAGTCATTTAGAACAAATTACGCATAATAAAGAAATTAGGTATTTAAGAATGGAGTGAAAGGAATACAGGATCCGTTGCCCCCGTTGGAGGTGCAAATATTTACTACTATTACGTTGCACCTCCTCTAAAATGGTGTTATACCACCAGTTGTATATATAATCATTTCAAAGTTGAGTTTGTTATTTCATAACAATAATACCAACTAGGGGTGCTTCTTATATTAATACCAACTATACGTAATCTCATTTTAATATGAACTATCCCCACATTAATCTCTCTTTAGAACAAGTTACCGGCTACCTGATGAGCCGGTTCCCTTTTCCTTTTAATTTCTTTTTGAATTAAAGTCCCCTCCCACCATACTCTGTACACTTCATCTCTCGTTACTACGTAATCTTCTCTCGCCATTGTTGAACTCGACATCTCCTATCGCCATTGCTTTTTTTAAATTTTTTGAAATTGTGGTAAATAAATTAGAGCATCTGACGTTTGCAAAAAAAATCTGACATTTGAAGGATACGAATTAGAGGAGGATCCAGATGAATAATCACATCTCATTGTATCAATGAGGGTTTTGAAGGTTGATAATGGAGGATGACATTTAATTTGATGAATATAAAGGGGAAGAAGAAGAAGAGGCGCACCAAAACGTAGCAGGTCACAATTACCGATTTTACAGGTAAAAAAAGGTATTGGTTATAAAGAGAGATTAATGAGAGGATAGTTGATATTAAAACGGGATTACGTATAGTTTATATTAATATAAGAAGCACCCCATAGTTGGTATTATTGTTATGAAATAACCCTTGTATATATTTATCAAACTTATATAATTTTATGAGCTGAGTTGTAAGTTTTTAAGTTAAATATTTACGTTATTTAACTTGACAACTTTACACTAAAACTTACTCCCTCTCATTTATTCAAATTTTTACCTAGGTCCACCATTTCTCCTCACAAAAATGACTCCACGAACAAAATTGAATGGATGAGAGAGAGTAAAAGTTTACAATAAAATTCAAAAACTTTACGATAAAATTAAAAAAATCATAAAATCAGTTGTACACGTAGAGCTATTCACAACTATGGTATAATCTACTCGTTAACGATCCCTACATCTACTAATTTTACTTTGTACTTTATATAAAAGTCCCCGGGTAGGACATTTTGAAGTGATTAATTAATCCAACAAAAATTGGTTGGGAGGTTTTTGAGTCAAACCAACGATGGCTCGGCTTGATCACCAAGTTGTTGAGCAAGCGGAGCCCCAACGTGAGCTGAGCTCACATTATATTATGTCCAGAATAGAGATGGAAGTAATAGGCCGGGGTAAATAGAGATGTATGTTGATATATTATATATGTATATACCTGTCGAATACCATGCCAGTGGATGACAACGCCCTCAGTACCAAGCTTGTTGGTAAGGTCAACATGTATGGTATCGCCAGCCCGGGCACGAATAGTGGGACCCGGGAACTGACCGTTGATCCCCATCACCACCCTCTCCTCGCAGTCAGGTGACCAAAACATGTACTCTACGTCCCATTTCAAATGCCTCACTTTCGCAGCCGCAGAGCTTCCCACCACCACGTACCAAACTAGTGTCACCAACGCAATTACGAGCCTACTCCTACTCATTGCTAGGAATGAATGTGTTCTACTTCCTCGGTTGCCCCACCCTCACCCTCACCCTCACCTCTCTAGCTCTCTCTCTCTCTCTCTCTCAAATGGGAGAGAGGATTAGTTTTTTTTTTTTTTTTTTTTTTTTTTAAGAGTGTTGGTCTTGCGATGATGCTAAAGTGGTAAGGGATAGTGCCCTTTATATAACATAACATAACATTATACGAGGCCAGGCCATGCCTTAACTTGGCTAGGGAGGTTTGGCATGTCACATGTGTCGTCTGTGTTGTGTTTTGGGATTAATTTAAAATATAATCTATCTTAGTGGAAGGAGCAGACGGGCCTACACTTACTATTAAGTTATTTTCCAATCAAAATTAATTGTATACTACTCCCTCGGTTCAATTCCAACCTTCCCCTTCCTTATCTTGACACTATTTGCAATCACGGATAACTTTCGATATTCACGACAATCTATTAGAGAAAATATATGCATGTGGGATCTTGTTTGATTCGTCTTTAAAAGTAGATTATTAATATCCAATTTCCATAATTTTTACTAATATGTTACGAAAGATATTAACGATGCAAAATGCGCGTTGACAAACGTGAAAAAGTAAAAGGGAAGCTTGGACTTGAACGAAGGGAGTAGCATATTTATTTTAAGATTATAACGAGTTAAATACAGAATAATTTAAAACTTCATTATAGGAATATAGTAATGTGTATGGGATGACTGGATGAGGATTGTTATATCAACGATCATGATGTATACTAGATTAAAGCCCGTGTGCTGCACGGATTAGTTGGCTTAATTACATTTTAAAAAAATTATATAGAAATAAAATATCTCATATGAAAATCATAAAAAAAAAAAAAAAAAAAAAAGTAAAAAAAAAAAAAAAAAAAGTAAATTGATATTTTATACCTTAAATAACATCATTTTTCAAATTTTATACTTTAAATAACTTACTGTCAAATTAATACTCCGTATTTATTAGATTATTAAGACAAATTAATACTCCCTCCGATTTTTTATTATCTTCCCTATTTCTTTATTGGGCTGAAACACTCTTTCTTCCCTATTTTCATTATGGGCCATCAACATGTGGTCTAGAATCACCCTTACATTTCTCTCTCTTTCTTCTTTTATTTTGAACCACATATTCCTACACCCTTATTTTCTTCCCCAAAACCAAAGGGGAAGATAATAAAAAATCGGAGGGAGTATTTAATAACACAAATTTAAACTTTCTTCTTGTTGGAATAATGCTTCAAAAGAAGCTTATTTATGTGATGACATACCCATGACTATTTGTGTGATGACATACCCATGATTTCATAGTGATGTAAGAAACTTGGGTGCTTGGAGGTAGGGGTGTTCACTAGTCCAAACCCGGACCGGACCGGTTTAACCCGCTGTGGACATGACATAGGTCCACCCCGACGCGGCCACGCGCGGGTTTGGGGAGGCGAATGAATCTCCATGAGATGGTCAAATGGAAATTTAAATCGAAGTTGGAGTCGCCACCGAATTTTATGGTTATTCGGAACCGTTCGAGCCCACTCTATGTCGTAGTGGGCCGTATACAAAATACGGCCCATTTCTGATGTCAGAGTTTATTGGGCTCGTCCCTTTGCATATCGATATAGATGCCGACTTGAGCGGTTAATCGTATATTGAATGACTCTCGTTGCCAATGGGTTCGGACATCCGGAAACCACGGTTCTGAGTAAGGGGTGAGGGTACGTGTTGGGAAGTTCACTAAGAACACCCAACCCCGCCCGCACATTAGCGGCCTCTACTAGGATATCGAATGATTTTTTAATACGCGCGTTAGTAATACGATGAATGATATGCAAACATTGTTTTCCTAAGCATGCGAGGAATTGAATGGGTTGCTAAGTCGGTTTAATGCATGAAAAACTAACGTCAAAGTTGAATTTAGCATGTGAGATTCGTTTTAGTATAATAAAACAAAAGATGAAATAAAGATGAATTTGCTACAAAAGATGAACAAACGAGTTAGTATCGATTTGGAAATAATAATATAGCAAATAAAATAAATATACGAGATCGAGAAAATAAATATTAATCGAAATCTGAAAAATATCGCTAAAACGCTGTTTTGTATAAAAAACGAAGTTCGAAAAATAATAAAAAAAAAACGAGAAAGGCGCGTCGTGGCAGCCGGCCGCGCGGCTCGCCCGGGATGCCGGCGAGTCGCGTGTCGGGCTGATTTCGAAAGCGGTTTTTTGAAAATTCGATGCTTTTATTAAATCGCGTACGAATATTGCATAATTCGTACTCGACTTAATATTTTCGATATTCGTTATATTCGATAATTGACTACGAAATCAATATCAAATACTTCGAATAGTTTTAGAAAAGATATAAATTTTGAAATCGTTTCGTAGAATAATAAAATAAAACGAACGAAAAAACTAAAAAAAGACTTGGGTTTCAGGCCCGTGCGCGAGTCGCCTGGAAGTGGCGCGACTCGCGTGAGGGTCTGTCCGATTTTGCTCGTTGTTCGAAAATTGTTAATTTTGATAAATCGCGTACAAATATGAATTAATTTATACTCGATTTATGTTTTCGATATTCGTCGTACCCGATATTCGATTATGAAATCGATATCGAGTATTCGGAATGATTTTTAGAAAAGGATTTTGTAAAAAAAGAATTTGAACGAAAAAAAGATGTAACGATTTTTAATATCGTCGAGGTTTAATATAGTTCTTTTTCGATATAATATTCAACTATAGAGTTGATATCATATTTTTAAGAATGTTCGATATAAGAAAATAGTTTTTGATAATATCGATATTAGAAAATAAAAAAGCGACGAATGACCCGTAATAAAAAAGGATCGACGACCCGTAATAAAAAAAAGACGAGAAGGAGAAGGAGAAATCGGGTTTTGTTACACCCTCAACCTACATGCTTCTGTTTACTCGGATCGGGGCTCGTCGGGACGTGGCTTGGGCACAAGAGCGTCGAGTGGATGTCGGTGAGTTATGGTGTCTCGGTTTGGTGTGACGTGTGAAGGGTGTCGGGTATGGGGCCGGTTTCCTTCGGGTTTGTAATATCGGTTTCTCGATGCTAATTTTAATGTTTATGAGTGTATATCGATGATTGATAATGAATGTAGATATTGTAGATGCTAATTGATAATTGATGATGAATGTGTAAAAGTGTTGTATGCAAGGGGCTATTTATAGGGAGTTCCCGACCTTGGCTAGGAGAGTTTGAACTACCGCTTAGGATAGGAAATATAGGAAGTCGAAAGGCATGAGGATTCCGTTTTCTTGTCGAAGAAGCAAGAGAACACGGCTGATTTGTGCTGCTCGGCCGAGTGTTTGTACTCGGTCGGGTGTTTGAATCGGTTTTCGGATAGGATTCCTACTTTAGATCGAATTCCATCCTTAAGCGGATTTGTTTAATATTTTGTGAAGCTGATTTTTTGTAGGATTGGAGTATGAATCAGCCGTGTGAGGTGTCACGGCTGACTCACGTGCCTCGGAAATAATTTTGACGGGTTTTGACTCGGTCGTAAAAAGACGGTTTTACCCCTGGTGTCAGAATCGACCCAAATTAGTCTTATTTGACTCGAAACGACCCACTCGGCCTGATTTTGAGGTCGGTTTTGTGAGATATGTACTCCATAATGAGCCTAAGCCAAATGCCAATGATTTTGAGCCTGTTTCTGAGTATTTAAAGCACGTTTGCGTCCGATCATCATCGGGTGTTTGTCGGAAACTGCTATAGACACCTGGCGGTCAAAATGTGGGTGTCTACACCCGCGGACCGGAAACCCAAAAAACCCAAACCCGCGGACCGGACCGGTTAACAAAGAAACCCGGACCGGACCGGACCGGTTAACAAAGAAACCCGGACCGGACCGGACCGGACCCTCTTAAGACCGGACCGGACCGGACCAGACCGGACCGGACCGGACCGTAAAAATACACTAAATTTGATACTCCCTCCGTCCCACTAAGATTGTCCCGTATTCCTTTTTGGGTAGGTTCTTAATGATTGTCCCATTTCTCAACTTTTCTTTTTAGTCTATCCTTTTTTACAATTTCGTCCCTACTAAGACAAAGTATTTACCATTTTGCCATTCAATTAACCCACACCACCTCACACATCACCCTATAAAGTAGTCATGATTGCCTATATACTCAATCATCACACCATTTTCTTAGTTATCGTGCAAAAGTAAACGGGACAAACATTTTGGGACGGAGGGAGTATTTTTTTAAAGTGTGGACCAGACCGGACCGGACCGGGAACCGATTACCAACTTTTTTGGGACCTGGAGACCTGACCGGTACGTGCCCCGGTCTGGACCGACCCGGACCTTACGGTCCGGTCCGGTCCGGTTTGCCTGTCCGGGTCAATTTTTGAACACCCCTACTTGGAGGCCAAGTAGTGACATCATCACCATGACATCTCCATCTTATGTCACACCATGACATCCATGGTGATGTGTAGTGCTTGGTGGCCAAGTAGTTTTGTGTATAAATAGCCATCAATCTCCACCATTTTGAATCATCCAAAAAATTCATCTCCTTCTTCTTTACTTAAACAAAATATTCTCTAAAAAATGTTAGTGATATAATTCATAGTTCGAGTGGAATTTTGGCAACGATTTTGGTAGTAACTCATCTACGGTCTTGCCTACACAAAGATCGTAGCGGTTGTGCAATCCTGGGGGTCGAATGTCAAAGAGTCCGTGTGTAGTAGACGGGGCATAATCGACTTTAGGACAGTGACCTCAAGTCACGTCACAATCTTTCCTCTCAGATAAGATTATTTCATTCTCCGTCTTATTTATTTATTTACTACTCGCCTAACAATCTAAAGTCGATTATTGCTCTTGTATTTTTATGGCTAGTAGTGAAACGTATGATGCTATTCCGTTAACATCTACTATGTTGACTAATCCCATAATTCCTTATATGTCAAAACTTGACCCGTTTGACGGAAAAAACTATAAAATGTGGTCCGACAAAATGGACTTTTTTCTGGGTCAAATACAGGTAGACTATACTCTGTTTAATATTCAAACCCCTGAAAATATCATGAGGGATTTTGAGACGGATAATAAAACTTGTCGGGGAATGCTCCTACATTATATGACTCCCGCCTTATTTATGATATATAGCAAGTTTAAGTCAGCTAAGGAAATTTGGGAGGCTCTGAAATTAAAATATGGGAGTGATGATTATGGGTCTAAGAAATATGCTTGTAGCCGATGGCTAGCTTTCAAAATGTTTGATGACAAACCCGTCTTAGACCAAGTTCATGAATATGAAAATCTGTGTTCCGAAATTGCTTCCGAGGGAACGAAAATCTGTGAAATATTTCAAGCCAACTGTCTGCTTGACAAACTTCCCCCGTCTTGGCAAAATTTTGTCCACAATATGAAACACAGACAAAAAGATTTTTCCCTCCTCGAACTTGTGTCTCATATAAAAGTCGAGGAGCAGAATAGGATTCAGACCAAGGAAAAACGACTTGAACACTCTTCCTCTACTGCTAATTTGGTCGAGTCTAGGAAAAATATTCATAAGGGGCAGAAAAATTCCCACAAAGGTCCTAACAAATATTATGGGCCTAAACAAACTGAACAGTTCAAGGAAAGTGGAAATAATAATAAAAGGAAATTTAAGGGAAATTGCTTCACATGTGGGAAAGTGGGTCATGTGTCAAAATTCTGTCCAGAAGGGTTTAACAATAAACGCCGACAAAATAGGCCACAAGCACACCTAGCTGAGTCTGATTCAGAAGAAATCGTAGCTGCTGTAGTATCTGAAGTCAATTTAGTTGGCAACCTGTCTGAATGGGTATTGGATACGGGTGCTACAAGGCACATCTGCTTCGACAAGAACATGTTCAAGGAATATTCTGAGGTTCCCGGGAATGAGTGTGTATTTATGGGCAACTCTAGCTCCGTTAGGGTTCATGGAAAGGGCAAAGTAGTACTCAAACTAACTTCGGGAAAAACCCTTGAACTCAACAATGTGCTGCATCTACCCGAAATTAGGAGGAATTTAATTTCTGGGTCACTTATGAACAAGGCTGGGGTTAAATTAACTTTTGAATCCGACAAACTTGTACTCACTAGGAATGGAAGTTTCGTTGGGAAGGGATTCTGTAATGGTGGTTTATTTGTCCTCCATGTTGAGACAATTAATAAGAATATTCCTGCTTCTGTTTATATTGCCGAGTCCGTTTCTCTATGGCGTTCTAGATTAGGACATGTAAATGTCGACTCGATTAAACGGCTCAAAAAACAGAACCTCATACCTCAATTCAGTAGCACAAGTTTTGATAAATGTGAAGTATGTGTTGAGGCTAAACACGCAAAAGCGTCGTTTAATAAATGCGTAGAACGGTCTAGTAGTCTCTTAGAACTGGTTCACTCTGACCTAGGAAATTATAGAAACTCAATGAGTAGAGGTGGGAAGCACTACTACGTTACGTTTGTAGATGATTTCTCAAGATACACCAAGGTCTATTTATTGAGTACAAAAGATGAGGCTGAGGAAAAATTCATGATCTACAAATCCGAGGTAGAAAATCAATTAGATCTAAAAATTAAGAGAGTTAGCTCAGATAGAGGTGGAGAATATGATGGGAATCCACTAAAGAGATTTTGCGAGTCTTGTGGAATTATTCACGAATACACAACACCTTATGCTCCACAACAAAATGGGGTAGCTGAGAGGAAAAACCGGTCACTAAAAAATATGATGAATGCAATGTTAATTAGTTCCGGTATGCCTGTCAACAAGTGGGGTGAAGCAATGTTGTATGCGTGTCATATTCTCAACCGAGTTCCGCACAAGAAAACTGGTAAAACACCCTATGAGTTATGGAAAGGTTATCCACCTAACCTTAATTATCTGAAAGTGTGGGGGTAGGTGTTTAGGTAAGATTGGTCTTCCGGAATTTCCAAGGAACAAAATTGGCCCCAAAACCGTAGACGCAATCTTCATTGGTAATGCCGCCAATAGTGCTGCATATCGTCTGATTCTCAAGGATTCATCGGGTTTTGGACCCATTAGAGAGTCAAGAGATGTTGAATTCTTTGAGCACATTTTTCCCATGAAAAATAGTACGAATACTAGTGTGTCTGTTACACCTAGTGGTTCAACTCAGTCTTCTCACTACTACAAAACATACAAAAGGTTACGGTTCAAAAGCTTCCTTGAATAAGATTATAACCGTCATATAGGTCACCGTGATCGTTGATAATCAATCACGGTTTAAAGCGAGTCAAAACGTCCTCTTTGTTGTTATCAAGGATCACGGTTGAACTACAGAACCGTCATTGTTGTTATACTTCCAGAGCACGCTTTCTTTCTGAAACCGTCATCTTTGTTATTCTTCAGAAAGAGGACAATCCCTTGTCAAAACCGTGACCTTTGTTGTTCCTCTATTAGATTACGGTTATTAAATCCGTGATATTTTTAGTTCAAAACAGTGCTTTTTGTTATTTTCTTAGAGACCAACTATTCAATAAAACCGTAATTTTTGTTCAAATATTTTTATGCAACGTCAATATCTAAAAAAGAAACTTCTATTGTACACATTAAGAAACTTCACATTAAGAAAACACATTCTGTTGTACAACGTCAATATCTAAAAACAAAATACTTCGTACATCGTAATAGCCAAATACATCATAATAGCAAAATACATCATAATGCCAACTTCTATGCGATTTCATGAATTTTGAAGATCAGTGAATACCAAGCAATTTAATCAACTCCAAATGCCTGATGACCTCGTGCAAAAAATGCGGAAACACTGAAGAATGACAAAAAAAACAATGAATGAAAGCATATTATTAACTAGCTATATAGTTTAAATAACTTTCAATTGAAAGCATTAAATTAAACATACAATTAATAATCCAAGAAAGTCCTCTAACAAAAAAAATCCAAGAAAGTCGAATTTAATCATTAAAACATAAATTGTGATAAAAATGTGTGCAAGCATAAAGTTAGAGAGAAAATCATTATAGCTTGAATTGGAGTGTGGAATTAACCCAAATATCACGCACCTCGTCAATCTATAGAGACGAATGTCTTTCGAGCTCTAATCATAAAATGATACTCCTTCCACTGAAAGGTTTTTGCCTCGACCCCGGCAAGTGAATTCATGGAGTTTCATTAAACAAATGCTATGTAATGAAGACATAATTTTAAACAAAAATGATATTCTTCCTGAACTACTAGTGTATTTTAACAAAGTATTAACCTTATGTATAATTATAATAATTAAGAAAATCACATATACACTGAGTGGGCTTAACTTACATAGATATAGTCTTCACACAAAAACGGACGAGACTCTGGATATACAGAAGGATCGCACCAATACACGACACTTTCTGATGGACTGATAGCCGCTAATATCCAATAATGTTCTCTACAAGTCCAAAAATATTTCAATTATAATAGGCTCAATCATTATATTCAAAAAAAAATATACATAATCAATAGTAGCACGAAAAATGATGTATGTTTACCCTTCAAAATATGCGGCAAATATTAGTTTTCAGCCCATACCACAAACCAGCCTTAACTATAGTAAATCGTAAAATAATAATGTTATTAATTGTGCGTTTCTTTTGAAAAACACTTAATCATAAAATTTGAAAACATGATCATTAACAACAACAAGAGGATTAAAACCATCAGCAGTAGCAAGTTCGTGAATGAATTCCAGCTAAAAGTGGCCGCCATCTTCGTAAAACAGCTACAAATGGGGGCATAATAGCCTCTAGATATTGTGTGCGAAGAGGAATCCTCTCTTTTCCAACTGCATGCCATACCTGGATCATCCATCGAGAAAAGTAATAAAAATGAAACGTCAATGAAAAGTTGTGAAGCCCCTTAAGGATAGTCAAATATCTAAAGTGATAGGAAGTAGCATATCACACCTAAAATTGCAGAGATCCAAATCTAAGTATGCAGCAACTAATATCTATATATAGCAAGGAAGTTCACTGTAATAACCCTTTGTTTAGATGGAGGAATATGGAGAAACACGGAATGGATAATTCCCTTATTTGGTTAGTAATTCCGACATGAGGGAGATGATGAGATGGATTTTCCGTCCCACAAGGCAAAGTAAAACTTTTAAACAGATGAAAGATTCAAAAAGGATAATGAAATTGATCCATTCCCCATTATCTGCCCTTCTCCTTTAATGTATATCCAAACAAAGAGACAAAGGGTAAGAGTATAAAAAAGCAGACAGAAATGTTGTACGCCAAAGCTCAGCAACTAAACTGACAATAGCTTATACTGAAGAAACTAACCTCAGAATAAAGTACACATGCCTCAACAAATACTCTTTGTCTCTTGGATTCGGAGATGGGCATGTTCAAAACAGGTGAAAGCACACTGAACAAACATTAGCAAGAGTTCAGATATCGAGCACACAATAGGTGAGTGAAGGGAAAGACCAAGGCATAAACTAGATCATAATCAATAAAGGCAAAAACAACAGGACCAAACAATTACATATGCATACTGTTGAATGAACATCGCACATGCATTCATGCCAATCAGAAAATCCGGCCTCCCTCATAAATAAAAATCAGTTCTTTATCCTCATCATGAAATCAAAGAGATAATCCACAAATGAAAAATGATAAACAAGCTGACACATTTATTCAAGCTTTTAATAAAACCCTGAAATTAATCAATCACATCTTAACATAAAAAATTAAATGGTTTTAACTCTAAAATGAAATCATACCCTGACGTCGAATGGGTGGCGACCCTAAGACCAACGATAGATAGGTGATTAATTGCAACTTGCAGTAAGAAAACGACGGTGATGAACTAATTAATCCAACGATTCTCCTCCAATAATAACATAAATTAGAAAGAAGAAGATGATGGCGAATGTGTATGTGATCGAAAGAACTAACGAGATACCGACGAACGGACCATGGCGCTGCGTGCAATGGTTGATGGTGATGAAGGTAGGGTGGAGAACTGAGGAGACACGGTTTAGGTTTTTTTATTTGGAAAAAAAAATAGAAATAAGGAGCACGTATTTAATGGGAAGGTAAGAGGTTGAATAAAATATCAGGATTAACATTTATGTTGCTTTAAGGAGTAAAACGACCTTTTTGTCTATCATAGAGGTCGGTTTTACTTCCCACCCGGTTTCTTAAATAACAGAGTACGGTTACTTTGACCAACCGACCTCTTTGTTATACATAAGATCTCGTTTTTCTTACCCAACCGTCCTAATTGTTAAATTTTTTATCTAGAGCATGGTTCCGTGTGTGACCGTCCTCTAATAAGCGTCATTGTAGGCTAGAATTGTAGTAGTGTCTGCTGCTACAGATGAAGTAGTAGAGCCTAGAAGAGGTAAACGTGACAGGACCCAAATGAATTTTGGTCCAGATTTTGTCATGTTGATTGAGAATAAGTGTTTGAGTGAACATGAGGTGAGTGTCTTCATACTTGAAGAAGACCCGAGAACATACAAAGAGGCTATGCAATCGGTGGACTCTACGTTTTGGCTTGAGGCCATAAACAGTGAAATTGATTCAATAATGAATAACCACACCTGGGTATTGACCGAGCTTCCCAGGGGTTGCAAAGCTTTGAGTAATAAGTGGGTTTTCAAGCGGAAACTCAAAACTGATGGGTCAATTGATAAGTACAAGGCAAGATTAGTGGTTTGTGGAAATCGTCAAACAAATGGGTTGGATTTCTTCGATACATATTCACCCGTGACTAAGGTAACCATAATTAGAGCCTTGGTAGCACTTGCATCTGTTCACAACCTTGTCATACATCAGATGGATGTTAAGACTGCGTTTTTAAATGGCGATTTGCACGAGGAAATTTACATGAAACAACCGGAGGGATGTGTGATCCTCGGTCAAGAACATAAGGTGTGCAAATTGGCCAGATCATTATATGGCTTGAAGCAAGCCCCAAAGCAATGGTATGACAATTTCGATAAAACCATTACATCAAATGGTTTCGTGGTAAATGATTCAGATTCATGTGTGTATGCCAAAGATGATGAAAATGGTTGTGTAATAATATGTCTTTATGTGGATGACATGCTTATCTTCGGTACAAACATGAGGGTTGTAAATGAGACGAAGAAATTCTTGAGTTCATGCTTTGGTATGAAAGATATGGGTGAAGCCAACGTAATTCTTGGTTTAAAGATCACGAGGACTGAATCTGGGTTGTGCTTGAGTCAATCTCATTACGTTGAGAAAATTCTGAAGAAATTCAATCAATTTGATAGCAAGCCGTTGCACACTTCCTATGATTCCAGTATACATCTAACCAAGAATACCGGTGACAGCGTGTCTCGAGAGAAGTACGCGAAAGTGATCGGAAGTGTCATGTTTTTGATGAACTGCACTAGACCCGACATAACTTATACTGTTAGTAGACTTAGCAGGTATACACATAACCCTGGCAGAGATCATTGGAATGCCTTGATAAGATTACTAAGATACTTGAAGGGCACCATAGATTGGGGATTACATTATCAGAGAACACCGTGTGTGTTGGAAGGGTATTGTGATGCCAACTGGGTATCTGGGAATGACGAGATACACTCTACTATTGGCTATGTGTTTACTCTGGCTAGTGCTGCTGTATCGTGGAAGTTGGCTAAACAAACCTGCCTTGCGAAATCGACAATGGAATCTGAGTTCATTGCTTTAGCTTTGGCAGGAGAAGAAGCTAAATGGCTACGGGGTCTTCTAGCAAATATTCCTTTGTGGGGAAAGCCGACTCCTTCGATTTCCATGCATTGTGATTCTCAAGCTGCAATCGGGGTAACTAACAATCAAGCGTATAATGGTAAAAAGAGACATATTCGCTTAAGGCATGGAATTGTGAGAAATCTGATCAGAGATAATGTGATATCACTCGAGTATGTAAAATCTGAGAGGAACATTGCGGATCCTCTCACAAAAGGCCTTGGCAGAAAGATAGTGCTGGAGTCAGCACTGAGAATGGGTTTAAAGCCTGTAATAGAGTAACTTGTGATGGATACCCGTCTTAACTAGCTTAAGTTCAACAGGTCAAACGAAGTCACAAGGAACTCTTGTTGTGTAATACTGCGACCATTTCTAATAATATATTCATTTGAGATGCAGTATTTTTTGTGTCTTTACTGACATTGTTTTAGGATGAGCTTTCGCTCTTAATGAGTTCATAGCCCTCGTATGGGTGGTCTGTATGAGGCAGACTTGATGGATTCACCGATTGTTTAAACGATGAGCTTTAGCTCTTAATGAGTTCATAGTCCTTTGTATGGATGGTCTGTGAGAGGCAGACTTGATGAGCTCACCGATATGAAAAATGATGAGTTTTTACTCTTAATGAGTTTATAGTCCCTTGTGTGGATGGTCTGTGAGAGACAGACTTGATAAACTCACCTATGTGAATGTGGGGGGTTTTGCCCTACTCCCAAGAGATATTCAGGCTTGGATCTCTAGAAACATTCATGAAATACCAGGATGCATTGTGTGGGCACTTGGCTAGTCCAAGTAAAAGATATTTATACCGAAAAATCCGTGGGATGAGTTCATGGATGTCGCGAGTTTCTACCTTAATTTGAGATTAAGTAAGTGTGCAACAGTCTTAGAGCCAACTCCATTCGAAGGTTCAAGGATTTGTTCCACCTGGGATGGCGGTTCAAGATCGTTGTAAGTAACTGGGTGCTGGTTAAAGTCCACAAGACACCAGCATCTTAACGCTAAATCTCCGTTGCCAATTTTCTCTCTTTCTTTTGCGTCTTCTTTTGAATCATGTGGGGGATTGTTGGAATAATGCTTCAAAAGAAGCTTATTTATGTGATGACATACTCATGACTATTTGTGTGATGACATACCCATGATTTCATAGTGATGTAAGAAACTTGGGTGCTTGGAGGCCAAGTAGTGACATCATTACCATGACATCTCCATCTTATGTCACACC
The DNA here is from genome assembly GCA_958450325.1 of Agrostemma githago. Lineage (NCBI taxonomy): Eukaryota > Viridiplantae > Streptophyta > Magnoliopsida > Caryophyllales > Caryophyllaceae > Agrostemma > Agrostemma githago. The sequence continues at coordinate 57,456,137 of OY288259.1, read as the reverse complement.
ATGACATCCATGGTGATGTGTAGTGCTTGGTGGCCAAGTAGTTTTGTGTATAAATAGCCATCAATCTCCACCATTTTGAATCATCCAAAAAATTCATATCCTTCTTCTTTACTTACACAAAATATTCTCTAAAAAATGTTAGTGATATAATTTATAGTTCGAGTGGAATTTTGGCAACGATTTTGGTAGTAACTTATCTACGGTCTTGCCTACACAAAGATCGTAGCGGTTGTGCAATCCTGGGGGTCGAATGTCAAAGAGTCTGTGTGTAGTAGACGGGGCATAATCGACTTTAGGACAGTGACCTCAAGTCACGTCACAACCTTTCCTCTCAGATAAGATTATTTCATTCTCCGTCTTATTTATTTATTCACTACTCGCCTAACACTTCTAACAAATTTCACTAAGAAACATAAGGACTTCAATTTATAATCATATGATCACCTCTTCAATTTATAATCATATGATCACCCCCTCATGATAATCATTCAATGTGGTACAATTATACTAAGGAGTATTTTCTCCTTCCTTCTATCTTATTCCATATTCTATTTTCGTCTGCCTTTCTATCTTCTTTCCATCGTAAATGTTTCCTATTTAATGACATCACTCTTTCAATGTGAAATAATTTTACTTAATTTTATAGTTTTAAAAATTCTTTATTTATTTTTTTGTTGAGATTTGAAGACGAATGATTACTTTTAATTATGTAATGAAATTTCATCGCCATATTATATCATTTTTTTGAAGTGGGATAATTTTATGATATTAATGAACGAATGATTACTCTTATTTATAATATAGAACTTAATCAAGTCATCATATTTTTCGATGTTGAATGATTTTACTCAAGTTTATAGTCTTAAAGAACTTTTTTAAAGACTCAAAAAGTGTGTGATAATTTTACATAATTAAGTTTATGGTTTTAAGAGCTCTTTTTAAAACTAAAAAGTATTTTTTTCTGTCGAAATTATTAAGGACGATCGATTACTTTTATTTATATAATAGAATTCAATTACCTTATTATAATTTTGGACAAATGATTAATCTTATTTATATAATAGAATTTTATCACCTTATTATAATTTTTCGATGTGGGATAATATTACGTAAGTTCTCAAGTGTTTTATTAAGACTCAAAATATTTTTTATTAATATCTAAGAACGAATGATTAATCTTATCCTATTTATAATACGAAATATAAAACTTTATCACTTCATCACAAGAAATCGATTGATTAGTATTTATAATACTCCCTCTGCCCCACAATGATTTACCCACTTTTAATCAAAATGGGTGAGATTAAAATAATAAGTGGGTAAATCATAGTGGGTTGGAGGGAGTATAAAATTTCATGATTAGTCATATTTGTAATATAAAATTTCATCAACTCATCATAATTTAGTTTTGGTTGATATCTAATGGTGAATGATTACTCTTATTTATAATATTATAGAATTTCTTATTTATAATAATATTATAGAATTTCTTATTTATAATTTTTCGATCTGGGATAATTTACTGTCTTAAGAGCTCTTTTTAAGACCAAAAGAAAACATGATTACTCTTGTTTATAAATATAGAATCATCATCTTATTTTATGTCTGTAGCCTTATTTAAGACTCAAAAGTTTTTTGGTCGATATTTAAAAACAATGATTATTCTTATTTATAATGTAGAATTTCATAACTTCATCACAATTTTTCGATGTGGGATAATTACTCAAGATTTATAATCTTAAAAGCTCTTTAAGACTCAAAAGAATTTTGGTTGATAACCAATGATTACTCATATTTATAATATAGAATTTCATCACCTTATTAACAAATTGTCGATGTGGGATAATTTTACTTGTGGGACAATTACTTAAGATTTTTAATTTTAAGAGCTCTTTAAGACTCAAAATATTTTTGGTGGATAATCAATGATTACTCATATTATAATAATTTTACTATTATTTGTATTGAAGGTGATTATTCTTATTTATATATTCCATAATAGAAATTCATCACTTTATTATAATTTATCAATGTGGTATAATTATTGGTTGATGTCACCTTACTTGGAAGTTTTTTTTGAAGAGTTAAGAGATTATTTGTTGATGGCTTATATTTGTTGATGTCTACTAACCTTACTTGGTGGTTATCTTATTTTATCTACACTTCATAAAAATTTGATTCCTTATACGGAGCATTAGATTAATAGGTTTAAACTCATAAATTTCACGGGTATGTTCTAAAAAACGTAAGTTAGAAATTATAACAAAACATATGGACTAACCCAATAATTTGTTTATACGGAGTATTAATTAGTAACATATTAGTAACATAACTTTAAAGTAATTAAATAAATTATTAATAGCTACAGTATTAAATAATGTGAAAACTCAATATTAGACTCACATGTACTCAATATTAAACTCCGTAATAGATAACGAAGAAGATATAGTTTGTGCTGAAAACTCAATATTAGACTCACATGTATAACGGAGTACTGGGGTTCAACCGCCTATGCAACGGAGGACATGCCGGCTTGAAGAAAAACAATTTCTGTGCTGAAAACTAAATGGGGGAGGAATAAAAACAAAATCAAATTATGGTCTTCGAAGTGGAGGAATAAATATTTCATTTTGATGGTTAAGATGAGGGTTGGTTTTGATGATTAAGATATGGGGAGGTGGTTTTTTTTCAGTTAGAGGATTATACAACCAGTTGTACATAGCTCTATATACAACTGATTTTAAGATCTTGAACTTTATCACAAAGATTTCGAGTTTTGTTGTAAAATTTCTGAGCTTTAGTGTAAAGCTGTCGAGTTAAATCACATAAATGTTCAAGCTCGAAAACTTACAACTCAGCTCAGAAACTTTTTTAAGCTCAATAAATATATACAGAAGCTCCTATTTTCCGGTTTTTTGTAAGTATAGTGCATTGTATCAGTTGCATAATTTTACAGTGTCCACGCAATCTCCATGTCACTGTCACGTCAAAGTCACATAGGATGCTGAGGTTGGGTGAATATGGGAGCAAGAAATGTTTTCGCTTTAAAAGATTAAGATACATGAGATCAGAAACTTATACGACACGAATTAACTGCTGCTCAACAAACAAACCGCTCCAAACTCGTTCCAACGTTTGGACCAAGCAGCCTGATTCCAGCCCTACAATCAACATCAATACAACCCGCTCCGTCACCTGATCCCCAATGCCCCAAAATTCCAACCCAACCAACATACTTACATACCCGACATGTAATTGTCACCTATTCCCCTCACATTCATACAAGGAGTACAATGATCCGCGAGAAAGGGGAAGTGGCATGTTTCTTATCTTAGATGACATTCTTGAATTTGTTTGTAATTTTGATAGTATTAGTTAGCCCTTTGTTCCGCGTCATTGTAACTGTATTGCTCATGAACTAGCACGTGCTATGTTTTTTTTCTATCGGAAAGCAATTTTGGGAGAAGAATGGTCTGGCAACCGTGCAAATTAAACTGTGATTTTTGGTGTATGATTTTAATGTGATAATCTAATCCCAAGTTGGGAGTTGTACTTCAAAAAAAAAATTAAGCACGACCACTAGGACAAATCATGTAATATAATCCCTATATAATTTATACTCCGTATTTGTCTTGTCTATTATACAAGACCCGTAACATTTTATCATAGATAAATATTTGAAACGAGAATTTGTGTACTGGAACTACTGTTAATACCCCCTTCCCTTTGCCTATTTTCTTTCCATTTGTTTTTTGAGGGTCAAAGTTTTCTAACTTTGAAAAAGAAAAAAGAAAAAATTTGCTTCATCAAACTTTGACCATGAACATATTAAAGAAATAAAATGATTATGTACAAAACTCAAAAGTTTAACTTTTTTATCAAATTATTTTCCATAAAATATAAATTTCGTCAAAAAAAAATGCATTTACATGTCGAAAAGTACGGTCAAAATACCGTCTTAAATACTACTCCCTCCGATTCATTGGAATCGCAACATTTACTATTCACACAAAAAATAAGAAAAGTAAATTGGTGGACCACAATAGTGATGTCATGTAAGATTAAGTAATATAATAATATTAGATTGAATATTTTGGAATATAGTAATGAAAAGTTAAGGATAGGTTAGTCATTTGATAAGAAAAATATGGCCCAAAATGGAAATGTTGCAAAGCTGATGAATTTGCCAAAAACGGAATACGTTGCGAATCCAATGAATCGGAGGGAGTACTCCGTATGAATTTTTTTTGGAAAAACGAAAAAAAATGAAGGGCATACCGGAAATACCGTCTTAGTCAAACACAATGCATTATGTGACAGTTTGCTTTCTGGATGGCATACACGTTTAAGATTGAATTTTCAGGCTGGATGGTGAAACAAGCAGTGTGTATTGCGCTGGCCTAAAAGCAGTGTGAACGATAGATTATGTTTTGGGAATTAAGCATGTGTTAGATTAGATGGTTTGCTACTAAGACCATCCCCATCAATCATCCATTCTTCATTCTTGGAAGGGAATGGAGAAAAATGGTTCCTCCATCCATGGAGAAATCATTCTTCACGAAAAATAGAAGATAATCATTCTTCCAAAAGAATGGAGTGGAGAATGAAAATCGTGGGTCCCATATTAAAAATATTAATATTAAAATAAATTAAAGAGATGTGTAAATGAATGAATGGAGTAATGAAATGTGTTGGGATCCACTAGAGAATAGAAACTTCTTTCTTGGATGGAACATTTTTTTTATGATGAGAAAAGTAAGATAAAAGTAATGAGGTGGATGAAGTGAATCTCATCCAAGAATGAAAAAATCATTCTTGGATGAGGATGCTCTGAGTCTAATTTTATTCGGATTGTCTCACCGGAAATTAGTTCTCCAGCTTTCTTGCCGAAAAAAGTGCCTGATAGAAGGGTATGTCTGTAAGTATATGCATATTTTGAGTTTGACTAGTGTTAATTTAAAAACTACCCTTAAAATCTTCACACTTGGAATTGGAAACAAAAAAAAATATCACACCCTAAAATTTATTTTTATTACATATAAAATAAGATACCTTCTCTTCCACGTGCAATGTTCATCTGACATTCTAGTGTAAAAATACGGAGTATAAATTTGTGTTTGTAATCGAAATATCCGTCGTATTGTTAGATAAAGACAAAAACATTGTTATCCACAAGCAACAATGACTTGTCTTTACCAAAGTAAATGAGTCATATTTGACTCATTTTAATAATACGACAGATATTCCGTCACAAAAGAGATTAATTGAGTGTAAAAACACTAATACAATTATAGGCTTAGCTTCTACAACGGATCACTGACATAATCACGTTTTTAAGTGTAACTGTTGTTATATATCAATTCATTAATACGCGCGTCCTTCTAGAAAGGGTCAAATTATAAACCCGTGGTATGTAGAAACTTATCACAACGGGTCTCAAAATGAACCCGTTGTAATTAAATCTTCAATGGACAAAATATTCATTGTAGAAAACTAGAAACTATTAACAATGAGTGAGTATATTTGAGAATACCGTTCTTAATACTTGTACATTTTATAATGGGTAATGTGTTTGGGAGTAGGTCTCCTGAGAGACGGTCTCTCGTTAATTTTACTGAGAGACTAAGTACAAATGGAAGTAATAGTGGTACCAAACCTAACCGAAGTAGGTATGATTAACCTAAAAGAGTGTACAAATATAAAGAGGGTACGCCTGTTATAAAAACAGGTACAAAACAAAGTTGTCATTTAAGGGTACGAATATGACATAGAGTGGTACTGAAGAGTGGTCTCTCAATAAATTATTGAGAGACCGTCTCTCCCAAGAATTTGTGTTTGGTTTTTACCCGTTATAAATTCTTTTATGGCATGTTTGGGAATTTGGATTTGGATTTGAATTCCGGATTTGAAATATTTTGAGCGTTTGGAAACCTTGGGATTTGTATTTGAAATTTTCACCAAATCCAACTTAGTTCAAATTTGGTTTTCCCAAATTCCTAGTATATGGTAGTCATTTCAATTCCGTCACTTGTCGTTTCTTTGTTTTTTCGCGTAATCTTATCGTATTATTTGTTTTTCTTTATTTATTTTTTTCCGTATTTGAACATTTACATATTCCTAATGAAAAAATTTTAAAAATAAAAATTGGTGACCTTGACCCGACTCCACCCGCCCGAAATCCAAATCCAAATCCAAGGGTACCCAAACACCATTTTGGATTTGGATTTGGATTTGGATTCGAATTTTAGAAATTCAAATCCAGGAATTGAATTCTTGATATTCAAATCAATTCCGAGTACCCAAACGCAACCTTAATTATTTACAATGAGGATTTGTGTTCTCTCTGTTTACTCACCGTTAATAGTTTTCTGGATTTTAGAAACACAAATCGACGTTCTCTATCAGGGCAATATAATAGCAATGGTAAGAGTTTCATACCATATTTTTATTCCCACATCAACATATTCGAAGTATCTCATATAATTTCTATATTTCCCCTCAATGATTAGAGTTTCATACATCTCCATCTTTTTAGTCTTTCACCGTGAGTGCAATACACCCACCAATCCCACAATTGTTTCATTCTCACACACATTTTTCTCCTTCTCTCTAACTAACTTCTTATAAGGAGTTCCTTAAAAATGTATGGAACTTCCGTCCCATTGTTGTTGCCCTTAGTTCGCTTTCATGGAAAAACGTTGACATATATAAGAGTGGTGTTTTATTATGTCCAATAATTGAAATGGACATATAGATACATGTAACACACGTATTGACGTAGTTGAGGTTTTATCCCCCATTTTATTATGTTGATAATAAAGAATAATAATTTACATTTGTTTAAGCACGCTTCCAAACATATACACCTGCAACGACTTCTTCTATCTTTTATTCCATAATTAAGATTTAAGAGGGTGAAGTACATGTACATGTACATGTACATGCAACCAAAAGTAAGCAAGGTCCGAAACAATAACACCTCCGATCCCACTACAATAAGTCAATAATCATCATGAACTCTTCGTCACTGGTTCCGACCACCGTCTCCTCCCCTTCCTCGTCGACCATGCCGCCTTCATCAAATAACATGGAACATACTCTACCTCATACTTCTGGTAATCATCTCTTTTTATCGCACTCACAAATTGTTATATTCATTCGTCTTTTTTTTACATACCAATTGAATTAGTACATTTGTATGATGCGTGTGTTTTTGTAATTAGTGACGGGCTTTACTTTCTTGGTGAGATATATATACCATCTCATTCACAATTTTATCTCTTGTGCAAAAAGTAAATGTAACTGTTCGTAAGAATCAGATGAAGTAGCTAATTGATATATCCATTTAAAATTCTTGAAAATCTACGTATTTACTTGCGTATGATAAATAAAGGAGGAGCTACGTGGTAACAAATGGTAGCATTTGCTCTCCAAATCCCTACAATCCTAGTTGAAATAATGTTGATTTTCACTACTCGAAAGAAAATCCTTAAAGAAGAAAATATTCCATATAAATAAAACTATTGAAAAGAGATATGTATGTAACGTAGACCCTCTAATTAACAATGGTCAGACACTAATTAACACTTTAGTTAATCTCCAACATGCACTATAACATTCTTTCCATACGCGATTGTCACCTTGATCCAATTGTTGATGCATTATTGTCACGGGTTGACTATCTGGACTCTATTCAAGTATTAAGTAATCATGCATTAATAGAACGCATAATGTAATACATACGGTGTGTCGATATCTAGGTAGGTTTAGGAAAACACAGTAGTGAAGGTTTAGGAAACCGACAATATTACTCCAGGAAACACAATAGGATAATATTGTGTGAATATTATTGTCTGGAATAGAATTAGGTAACATCATTCAGATGTGATGATTTAGCATAAGATATAATTTAGTTTCCTAATTTTGAGTTAAATACGATATCTTTATAATACTATAAATATGAGTCTGTTTGTATTTATATTCAAGAGAAAACAAGTTACACTTTTTATATTTTATATCATACTCCGTATCATGCATGCGGGAATAGCTAATTGCCTTGACTAACAAGTAACAAAATTATTACAAAAGAACCATTTAATTTGTATGTTTCTACTCCTAGGTAGGAAGATGATGAAGCCCAAGCACTCGATGTCGTTTAACCAGGTATGTAATTAATACAATAACGAACTCCATGTACATCCTCTCATCTAATTATCGATATACTTACTATATGTATGATTTACGAATTTTCCCCCCCAAGTTATCTAATTACTTTACCAAATCATTAATCGTGCTTGAATCATCTATACTTCAATTCCCAACTCTGTACTTAGCTTGATCTTTAAAATATCGACAAAGTTAGCGTTGTTTCGGCATGCATATTTGTTTAATTAACTAACTCGTGTGGATGGACGATTTTGTAACAGAGAAGTGCAACACGCACGAAACATTCAAAAGACGTGACAAGACTGATCAAAGAAAAATTCAAGGAATCGAAGGGATGTGTAGACGAAGATCTAGTAAAATTTAGTGGCGATTTGGGTGATTTGATCGAGAAAACGAAGGAATGTAAGCGAGAATGGAGGGAAAGTATTGAGAAATTGTTAGGCATTGCGGAAGAATGTAGGAAGATGAGCGTTGATGAGTTTTGGGAGAAGTGCACGAAGATTGTTGAAGAATTGGACAACCGAAGACGAGAACTAGAAATTGGTACTCTCAAACGGGCTCATACGACCCTTCTCTTTATTTTGACAAGGTGCACTCGACTTGTGCAATTCCTAAAGGAGGACGATAATGACGATCATAACCAACAATTTTGGTTTCTCAATGCACAAAACTTTAGGCCCATCTAAATCAATTAATTCTCTTTTGTTATTCACAATCTATTGTGTACATGCAATCTTCTTTTATCTTGTAATCACTACATTTATTTTCAAATCGTAGTCGGTATGTTAACGTTTGTTATCCATAGAGTTTGAATGTGAATTTGAGAGAAGTTCACACGTTGTTACGGAGTACTTAATTGATACGAGTAGTTTTTTTAATTAAGGTCAAGCGTATAGTAGTCAATCTATTTTTATCTCGTACTTTGTATATCAATGATGATTTAATTTTTCCAATAAAACGTATACTGAGTCACGTTAAAATAGATATAGGGGTGATCTATTCTAGTATTTGTTGTCTTGTGTACATTAGTCTTGAGTTTTGATCATTAAACTAAAACATTTACTTCTTCTGTCTCGTTCATTTGTTGTTTTTATATTCATTGTGTGAAGTATTTTTAATCAAATACTCCCTCCGAGTTTCTAACCATGGTAGTAGAAGAGAGAGAAATGGGTGGTGGAATGTGAACCACATATTTATGGCCTAAAGTGAAAAATGGGTAAAAGATCAAACTCAGCAATGTTAGAAACTCGGAGGGAGTACATGTTTAGTTCATTTGTTTTGTATTCCACACAAAATGTTGGCCATCACAGTCCTAGGACTGTATGTGATCAAGATGAACTATTATTTGATTTGAGTTGATATTTTTTTTGAGTCGATATTTGATTTGACAGTTTCATATAGTCGAATAATAAAAATCGTTATTTGATTTGATATTTGATTTATCGAATCGAATAATATATGATTTGACCTAATAAAATAAAATAAAAAACTAAACAAAATGCAAACATATTCTAATTTGATTAAATGGTTCGGAGATGGTGAGAAAGATGATGAACGACAAGGTTTAGATTCGTAAAAAATATATGGAGTATACAGGCAAGCGACTTTGTATCATAAACTAATTTGATTTAATTTTATGTATGAATGACATATATAACAGGTAAACAAATTATTTTCTTTTATCTTCTACTTCTATCATATATACCTTCATTCTACTCCGTATTTACTTATTTATCTTTTATTTTCTTATATACTTTGATGATTTCTAATTTGAGTTGTATTTTGTATTTCAAGAACAAATATATAAACAAGCAAGGGTCTAATTTCGAATAGGAAAGTCTTAATAATAATAATGGGAATAATAAATAAGTAAATAAATAACGCGTATTCTATTGATAACTAAATAAATAATTAGGAAATAAAATCTCACCAAAATCCATAAAACTAAATTTCCAAAAAAAAGAAAGAAAGAAAGAAAAAAAGTTAATTAAGTGTAGTCCGAAGAGAAGTAGAGTAGTTTTCAGTTTCCTAATCTGTTTACCATTATCACTCCCATTCTCTATATATATATAATCCCATCGTATCACAATTTGTAGAGCAACAACCACAAACATATACTCCTCTACTCGTCGTACTCGTATTTGTTATATACTAGTTGCTTTGAGTTACTTGTTTCATCATTATCTTCTCACTAAATTTGAATATTATTATTATTATTATTATTATTATTATTATTAAACAATAATGAGTAGTGTAAGGATAGAGGAAGTAGAAGATGAAGATGATGGTCTTATGTTGGAAGAAATAGAGACATGGAGGCATTACTTGAGCAACCTTGAATTTGAAGATGCCATGCGTCATTTCCAGACTCGCAAACTCAGGTTTAAGTACTTGAACTCCCAGAATCCCACTCTCAACCAACCCACTTTCTTGAAAACTACCAGAAGGGTTTTGATCAAGTACCCTAGTCCTCCTCCTCATTTCAACCAATACGCTGTTGATAATCATCCTTCATCATCATCAAGTAGTTCAAAAGAAGACGCAGCAGCAGATGTTTCGAGGGAAAAGGAGGTTGCTTTAGCTTCTATTCATGATTACTTCACTCGCCGTAACATCAGAAGACAACTCGGCTTGGCTCCCCGAGGCCTTCGTACTAGGGGTAGTAGCACTACTACTACTACTAATAATAATAATAATAACAATGATGTTGATTGGAGTAACTTGGCAACGCTAGTTGATGTTTGTTGCTCTGATGCGGCTAAACAACTCCAACCGGAGGTTATGATCACTACCCCGCCTCATCCTCTTACTGTTGTTCCTGATGATGATAAACTAACCTCGACAAAAACAAAGCCCAAAACCATGGTGGGGATGACGACTAGTGACAAGGAGAAGATCAGGGAGCAGATGATGAAGACAAATATGGATATGGGTGCTATTCTTGTTCCTCATCATGAATTATTAACCCAACAAACAAGCACCTCCAGAAAAAGAAAGCCTGAAACCACCACCAGGACAGGGACGAGCCGAGCCAACTCCAAGAAGAAGATGAAGAAAGATATTATTAGGGGTAGTAGTGGTGTTATTCTTCCAAAATATGATGATCAAGTAGTAGGAGTAGTAGTTAATAATGATGTATTGGGGTTAGAGTATGTGGAGAAAATACAAGGCTTAAATGGGAGGCACGTTAAGCTAATCGAGCAGAAGAGTTTGACAATGTCGGATTTGAACCCGGGTTTGGGGAGATTGCTACTAAAATATGATGGTATGAATAATTACTTGAACACCAAGGAAAGATTATCAATGCCTATATTTGCAAAGCTGCTGGAGCCGATGGATATGGCTGGATGTGATGATGATGCCGATGGGGATATGATTCGTATGAATACCTGGCATATGGCTCGGAACGTGTACTACGCCTTGATGAAGCCCTGGAACAAAGTGGTTGCTAGTAATGCCTTCGCTCTGGGAGATGTTATTCAAGTTTGGGCTTTTCGGTTTGGTGATGAAGAAGAAGATCAACTTGGAGTCGCCATTGTTCCCGTTCCCGCTCCTGTTTCCGCTTCTGCTCCTAGAGAAAGTACTATTACTAGTAGTGATGCTGGTAGTAGTGTCGTCCTGTGTTAGCAAATTCGTTGATGCTATAGAGTTCCAATTATCGACTGTGACATTACTCCGTACATTGTAATGCAAAGGTTATCGTCTTTCAGACTTGGGCACTTTCTGTGACACTTTACAAAATTGTTTCCGAGTAATTAATGTCTTTTTTGTACTTGTGTTATCTTCTTGTCATAACAAATTTCTTGATATAATGCGTGTCTGTCAAATCCAATAGTTAGTCTTGTCAGATCGAGTCAAAAGAGCGGAACATAATCAGAGAAGCCAAAATCGTTAACAACCAAATTAAAACTACCCCAAATTTTACAGTGGAGTACTCACGTAGTCCATAGTTTGTTTGCTTGCCTTTTACTCCGTATATCCATCCTAATTACAGTATAACACTAATTAGCCAAAACAACGTTTCATTCCTTGCTTGGTTTTCATGCTCGTGTTACTGTCTGATTGTTGTATTAAAGGTCCACCATTAGTGCATAAGATCAGAATTGGGCACATGATATCGTCAAACACTTACAGGAAGCATATTCATTTCCCCTAGTTTTTTCTTTCATTCTCGCAGGCTTTCAGAAACAACGGAACTCTCAGTGCAGCTTCAAGTATGAGTGAAGGCAATGCAGTAACGTCGCTGATATAATCTCATCACAAGAGTTAAAAAGGATGTGACAATAGTACTACAAGTTTCGCCTTGAATGAATTACATAATTTCCTAACAGCACAAGTATTGCCTTGGATGACTTTTAACACAAATTCCGTGAATCAAGGCTTGACATTATCTCTGATAAACACCTCAACTTGAGAGACATCACCGGTAAGGGCAGAGGCTTCCGCAAGTGCTACTCTGTTGTGGCACTGTGTGAATGCAAACGGCTGTCCAGAAACACCAATTGTGTATTCACTTGTAATATCAGCATCTGATACTCCCGTCCTTGATGCCCGCAATTTGTCACTGTGTTGGAAATTATATGAAACCAACAAAAATTATAAAATATATCAAAACAAGATGATGAGAAAGCACCCAGGTTCATGCCACCAACACTAAAAGGTTTTTAACGCCATTTGAACAGGAATTTGTCATTTTCGCTTGAGCCAAAGAATTCACACGTATTAAGGCAAGGAGTAGGTCTCCTAAGAGACCGTCTCACACTAATTTCGTGTGAGACATAACATTTAAAAGAAAAGGAAAATATATAACTACCTCGAACATGTGAAAGGTCTCTCGTTAACATTATCCATAGACGATCTCTTTAATGTTTGTGTTAAGCCAATAGACTAATCATTAATGCAGTTTTTCTATAATGAGAGCCGTTTGACAGAATTTTCAGTACGTTGTCATATTTGATCATTAATGCAGTTTCTCAGCATTCTCGACATGTAGAAATAATCAAGTATATTTGGCCCCCTTATCCCACATGCCATAGGGCCTGGAGTGGTGTTGTGTTGTTGGATTTACTATGTCGTTTAATTTGTAAAATAAACAAACTGGCAAGTGATAGCAGATGTAAAAACATGACCAAGAAAACTCACATTTCTTTCTCCAGTTGCTTGCGGATAAATTCTGAAGAATGTGCAGTCACTTTCTCAGTTTTATTGCATACTATCAACACAGGAATCTTATGCTTTACGATGCTAGCTTTAGTCAGAATATCGTACAAGTACCTTCACATAACAAAACGAAATAAGTCAGTAATGCATGGATGTCACAGTAACAATTACTCCATATACAAGGGAAGAAGGTTTAGCAATTACTCGGCAGCTGCACGGCAATTAGGCAAGAACTCCAAAGCATCAACAACGAAAACAAGGCCCGCAGCTTGAGTCAAATATTCATCTAGCTTGGGTCGAAGACGTGCGTGACCCGGAACATCCACCAAGTGCACGGGTTTCACATTCTGCCAGGATAACAAAGCATACTACAGTCACACCTTTATTACAAAAATGATACTCCATCCATTCCGATATTCTATACGGAGTACATTTTATTAAAGTATAACTCACATATATTCAGCAAATGCATAGAAATGATTGGAAATTTGGAATAGAGGGAGTAGTTTCTTACACAGTTAATATAATTAATATTTATCTTGCAGTATTGAATGAAATTGGTAAAAAAACTACAAATCATCGACAAGATTAAGTTTCTGGAACTTTTGATGTGAATTACAAGCTACAATTTCCAAATTATGAATCTGCGTATTTAAAGTTTAAACAGAATGTCTCTGCTATACTAAATGGCTGTCACGAAAAGGAACACCGAAAGGGCTACACCTTCAAAATTCAAAATATAAGTAATTCAGAGAAGAGTAACAGTATTACCTTTCCGGCCTCGGAATTCAGCACAAAGGTACCCTCATTTGGATCCATTGATGTCACAGTTCCTTGATGCGAGGAACCATCACGAAGCTGATAAACAAGTACACGCAAAGTTGCATGTTATTATATCAACGAAATAGGGTACATATAGTCATATATAGTGAGATACAGAGTATCTTGGAGAACATCCAAGGACATTCCTAGCATATTCCTAATACTCCGTATAATTTTAATCGGATATTTTCCAATACTCTAGTTGATACATTATTTTCTGAATACTCTATAATACACCCCCAGGCTCCAACCCCCAACCCCCAACCGGTTCTCAAAATGGTAGGTAACCAAAAGATAGTTGATGATGCCATTATAGATGAGCCGAGTGGATGATGTTAACACGGGAAACTGTTGTAGTGCCATGCATGGGTCATGATCTTGCCACAATGCAAGAAATCAATACTACCACTAATCAAGAGGAATGCAGCATCAGGGCCATAACAATTCATGACACGAAAAACAAAAAAATGTTATCAAGTGGCTTACTACAAGACAACACATACACACAGTGCACGACGGTTGTACCAACTCGTGAGACAACAACCATTGGAGCACAAGGGTCATAGCTAATTAGCTACTGTGAGACACTGATAAACAAAACTAAAATAAACCTAAACTGACGCCGATGTAGATGTCATACGATGGGTGTTGTCACTGTTGCGGTAGGCAATTTGTGAGCCGTAGCTGACAATTAAAGCTCTTGATGAATTCCCAGCATATTCCCGATATTAATATTCTGAAATTTTCGTAATACTCTCTAATATTGCACAATTGACAAAACCCTCACATTAACCAGCAAAGCAAACTACAAATGCTGTAGTGAGACTAGTGACGGTTTTACAGAATACGAAAGGAAAAAGGGATTACCTCACCTGATAAAAAAGAACAGTCTTCCCGCTTCCAGTCAGTCCAGCAAGCACAATTGTGTTAGATTTCTTGCGCTTGAATAAACGAACTGCCACAAGCAAAGATAAAGACTAATTGTTTATCTTCTTTGTTTCATATAACAAAAGTAACTTCAAACACTTTCATTCCTCACATAGAAGGTACTCCCTCCGATTTTTTATTATCTTCCCTATTTCCTTATTGGGCTGAAACACCCTTTCTTCTCTATTTCTATTTTGGGCCATCAACATGTGGTCTAGAATCACCCTCACATTTCTCTCTCTTCATTCTTTTATTTTGAACCACACATTCCTACACCCTTATTTTCTTCCCCAAAACCAAAGGGGAAGATAATAAAAAATCGGAGGGAGTATTACATGTACAAAAATGGCATAACCTAAGACTACAAAATTCCAATCATAGACGTTTTCAAAAAGGTTTTATCCATTTCCAATAATCGTGTTATGTGATTGTCATAGATTACATTCTGAATTCTTACAAAGCTTTTCTCAAGCCCTCAACCAAAGATTTTGACTACTTCCTCAGCTATTCTTCTTAATTTATAACTTGGATCAATTCAAACCTCCAAACTCATCTTAAAACTCATCTCAAGGGCTCATTAACCTTCATATCTTCATATTTTACAGTCAGATATAAAAGATAAATACATACACTATGCCAGTCTACAACTACGCCAGATCACAAGGGTGATTGGAAAGATCTTTTTATCCACTTTTAAAATGAATAGATTTGTACGGTGTATTGCTCACTCGAAAAAGCACTTGCTAGATTGCAAGTGAAAACTGAAAACTTTAGAATGATGAGAAAGAAATTCAAAAATGTCATGTATGTACAATTCTCTATCTAGTTACAATAGATTATCTGACTTTGATATATTATGGTTCAGTAAAGATTTATCATATTGCAAAGTACAAATTGATTACTCCACTAGATCATTCCCAGAAACTTCAAAATAAAAACGATATAAAATCTAAGGTTACGGACATATGACACTTCATCAACTCATGTAGTTGTCGTTGCATGCAAAATCTTCTTTTGTTTACATTTCTACACCTTCTATTCATCATCTTCTTTACACAATGGAGCATAAACAGAAGTAAGAGAACACATAAACAATGAGCGACTGAGAATGAGAGAATCACAATAAAAGTGAGAGCTTACAAATCAACGAAAGTAGTATTGTTAAAACCACAACTGCCGCCGCAGTATACAATTGTGCATCTGGCGTCTCTTTTATAAACTGTTGTGCTTGAACTGATATTTCCTGCGCTTTTATTTTGGCCACCTCAAACCCCTCGGACATTTTAACTTTTGCCACCCCAAAACCCTCTTGCAATTCAGCCTTCCATTTCTCCATATTATCCATTCTTAAATCTTACTCAACTGTCGTATAATTTAAACACAAAAACATAAATAAATAAACCATTTCAAGACACTAAAAGAAAGCAGTTGAGTAAATTATGAAATGCCTAAATACGATTGCAACAAGGTCCACATTACAGGTTCCATTTCACCAACACTCGCAAGTATAAAAACTAGACGGCCATATGATCAATATCAATTCAAGTTCCAACTAACAAAAAGTAGTACGAATACAAAACTAAATAGTAAGTACTCGTAATACAACAACACAGTCCTTCCTTCCTAACAGCCACAGGAGTTATTGCCTCTATTTGCAATAACAAAACTCGGCCTTCGAATTTGACGAAGGTAAAGCTGAATGAATCAGGTTTATCTCTAATACGGAGTACTATACAGCTTTTGCTTTGAATCCGATACAGCATTACCCCTAAACCTATCACTGTGTTGCTCCAACACACGAGTACTAATTGTCAAACAATCAACGAATCACAAAACAACATTAACTTCATCCCTTCAGCATCATATGTACACTATACCTAATTCTTACAAAACAAACACATAAAATAGGCAATCAATTTCGCTCAAGTATCGACTAAAACACGATATTCAGAATTAACAAAAACAATAATCTAAGCTTACGATAACAGTTGATTGATTTTGCATGATGCGAAGAAATGGAGAAATTCTACAAGATTTTGGGGTGGGGAAAGAATTAAAATGGGTGCGGACATAAGTATATCGGATTGGATAAACCCTAATTAAGAAAAATTGATTCAAAAAGGCATAGAAATTACGTACGTAGAAATTAACGGCAGGATGAAAGAGAGAGAGAGAGTTGTTGGAGTTATGAGTTGTTCGCTTCTGGTTCTGGCGTTCTGGACTTTGGGTTGTGGTTGTTGATATTGGGCGCAAGTAAGTTAACCTTATTAAAGCTATTTCGAAATATGGCCATGTGCACCCATTTATTTCAACACGCCTATCTACCTGTTAACGAGATGCATCGTAGATTCGTAGTGAGAGTAAGGATCGGAAAATAGGATTATACACTACCAAGTCCAAAATTGTTGAGCTTTTATATATACTTGCCGTGTAAGTTTGTTGAGGTTTAAATATTTATGTGATTAGCTCGACAACTGTACATTAAAAATCAAAAAATTTACAACAAAACTCGCGAAAACTTTGTGATAAAACTCAAAATCATAAAATCAGTTGTACATAGAGTTAGGTTACCTATGACAATTATTGTATAATCTACTCATCGGTAAGAATCGAATACCCGATAATATGATTGGGGTAAGAGTACTCGGTGGATAGATCTTGTACCATCACCACAATTGTTGGTACCATTGATTTTTTTAGGCTTTTAGGCTTTATTGATAAGAGGACAGAGTTGAGGTAGGGGAAGCTAAGTCGGTCAAATGGATCCGTGACTTTGGGATAATGGCTCAGTAAAGTTGTAGCATTTGTGAAGTACTCCGTAGTGATTATTAAATGATTTTCTCGATACAATTTTCATCTTAGATCATTCGGAAAAACAGCCTCTTTGTGTTGTTAACATTGCTACGTACATCTGACCCCCGCAATTTACTGGAGTAATGTTGTTGTTAAGTTTGTGGGTTTCTTGTAGGCAGTCCTCCGAAACTTATAATTTGTATTGTTACTTTTGATTTGGGCCGTTTTATTACTTCTTGAGAAAGGTATAATCACTTTTTTTGCTTAGGTGAAATTTTGTTTATTACCGACCAAAGTTACTACACAAAGAGTTAAAATTGCAAATAGATGAAAGATAGGATTACAATCCTTAAATCCAAACAGGAATACTTGTTACAAGTATGAATCGAAAAGACAAAAATAAAGGATAACAAGTATACCTTCCTACCATCTTTTACATTCCTCCTTTATCTTCCTTGCCTTGATTGGTTTGTTTGTACAAATCTTCACCTACTACATTTTTTTCAGTTGCTAATTTGATTTACCATGATCTGTAAGTGTAAGTAAGTATACATTCTCATTCTTGCAAAACTAGACATTAATTACAAAACTTTTGCTGTCTCATTTGACACAAACACATACTCCCTATGACATATTATGAGATTATCTTCTGGCCCTACAAAAAATATCAATGTCGACTAGCACTTAGACTGGTCACATGATAAGACAATCTTATACAGTACAATAAGAATTCATGTATATTCGGTTGTGACTAAGAGACATTCAACATGGAGTAAATTGAGCTAAGCTGCTGCTTGTTTTTGAAAGATTTCATGAGATGAAGTTTGCAATTTCTTTTGGCATCCTCTGCCTCTGCCTCTGCCTCCGCCTCCGCCTTTGTATTTGCTTGTATTAGATGTACTACCAAGCTTTCCTCATGCGCCTATTCATAAAGATGAAACAAATTAAATGAAGAAACTCGTGAGTATAAATAATACTCCGCAAGTACCAAAGATTATAACATTAGACGGTTTCAAGAAGTTACGTACATACCTCTAAGGATATCATAGATGCAATTTCCTTCTCCAGCATAGTGAAGCATTCCATGTTCATTTCAACCATTACAATCAGCTCCCTTAGCAATTTACACACTTTTTCCGCCTGCCAATTATATATGGAGTACCATACTTAATCATGCATTATATATTTGGCATGCAACTAATTGAATCAAGGACAACAATTAATCGAACCTCAAAATGGAAATTTAGGATCGTGTCTTCGATATTATCCACGACTTCCAAAGCCAATTTCATGGCGTCAAACAAAGATACTAATTCCGCCTGCAAAACCATAACCAAAAACATGAAATATGTATGAAGAGGCCGCCGGGTAAGTTAATTGTAGGAGTAGTAGTAGTGTTACTGACCATGGCACCATTGACTAAAGGGAGTTTGGTGGAGTAAGCAGAGAGCTTCCTAGTAACTCTACCAACTCCCTCACAATTCTTCTTCTCCAACTTCTCCCATTCATTCAGGAGTTCTATCTGTGGGCATACTATTTCTAGTAACTTCACCTTTTGTTCTAGTCTTTCTACTTTCATCCTCTTCTCCGCAATTGCGTACCTCATTTTGTACAGTTTCAGCCACACGCCGAACAATTTCCCCTGTCCATTTTCAACAACCAAAACGATAACCCCAACAAACATGTCTTTGTTGTGATGCAATTAAGTGCGCTTAAAAAAGAAAAGAAATTACCTGTGCTTTTTTCTTGACCTTGGCAGAAGCAACCTCAGCTTTTGCGTTGACAAATCTCCATTGAACCAGTCTACTACACATAATCTTGTACTGATGATACTCTTCTTCCTGAGCTGAAGATACCTTCTTCTGCTTATTAAATAACTTGAGGACCCCACTAACTGCTTTGACTTTGGGAGAGTCGGGCGCCAAGGGAAGTTGGCGGTTGGGTGACAAGGCCCACGCGGATGGGGACCCAGGCAACGCTCGGTCTCCACCTTTGGCATTCATCACATTCTGAGAAGAAGACCTGAATAACTTGGCCAAATTGGTTTGACGAACAAAATTTGTCTTCTGATCTCCTCTGCTTTCGAAACTTAGCCTCCTTTGGGGACTGCCACCAAGGGTCCTTGATATGGGAATGCTGCTGTAGTTCTGTTCATCGACTCTCTCCTTCCTGGTGGGGGTGGCCCCTCTTGATTTGGCTGTGGACCTCGAACGATGGATGGACGGTCGAGGGGACGTGGTGGCGGACCTTGTGGTTCGTGTTACGGGTACCTGAGGGGAAGCCGGCCTTGAGAGGGCAAGAGCTTGGATTTCGGGGAGGGAGACGGATGAGGACCGGTTCTGGGACTGCTGAGGAGAGACAGGTCGGATGGCATGGTTTTCGGCCAAGGTAGAGTTTGTTCTACCACTACTACTCCGGCTGAGGCGAGGTGAGCGTGGAATCCCGGCTGATTGGAGGCGGCGTATTTTGGAGTTGGTGGCTGTGGCTGTGGCTTCCATATTGGGAATGAACAAAGAGTAATCTATTGGTGGATCAACTGTTATTCAAGTGTTATAATAGTGGAGGGAGTGTTGGTACACGAAAACAGAAGACTTGGTTGCACGTTTAAGTGGAAGAAAATTAGACGGCAAAGTCTACAACATTCAATAGGTTACAATGTTACATAGATTAGCCATATCAAGGTTTGGTTTGGCACTAAGTCAGGAAGTGTCCATTCTTATTTCTAAGGTACAACTGGACCACTGCATGCCGGCTTAATGAGACTCTTTCCATTCCCGAAATACCAGGAAACAATCTGAATTTGCTCCTCTGTTATCTGAATGATCCTCAAAGACCAGACAACGTAACTGAAATATGTCAGAGATTATCGGAACAATTCCAGTCATTATATGATGAACTTGATTACATATCTGAATATGACATTTTCGCCAGAGATGCAATGCATAGTTTATTGAAGCATAGCATAAAATAAGGTTCCAAATCAAATTAGCATCCAATAAAATCAGAGTTGATAAATAATAATCTTACTGCAGTACAGTATTAGCATAAAGTTTGAAGAAGGGGTAATGCGAGCACAAATTCTAGAACCCAATCGAAAATTACAAGAGACAAACTGAGAATACAACTGAAACATTTGGTGCATTCAACAATGAGATCCTAAAAAAACAGACCATCTACCATGAACCCTCTGCACTTGCAGTAGGATTTTTGAATGCTGCGAAATCCCAGTATGTCTTCAATGAGTAGGGCGGAGAAATTGACACATCATCTTCTGTGATTTTTGCAATCTAGAATTCCAAAAATAAGTAAATTAAGATTGCAAGTACTTGGTATAAAACAGAAGAGAATACGACGACAGACGACAGTAATGACTAATGTCATAAGGCATGTAAAACATATCAAAATAGCCTAAAATGCAATCTGAATCGTATTTTTCGATATTATGTCACCCTGTTGCTTTTCTCCCAAAAGTTACAAAAGTATGTCAACCTCAATTGTATAACCCTATCTGTTCGATACTTCAATGGCAATATACGAATAGGCTACATGCCTACACAGAAAATTCAGGTATCAAGATAACATGTCGCTGTGGATGGTGTTCGTGGTGTAGCCTATTCAAAAGATAGATTACTTTCAGGTAGTGTTTGATTTTAAGGATAAAAGGAGGGATATATCCTAAGTGCCTCTCTTTACTAAATGAATACATAAGCTACCAGCTTTGAGAAACTAAATCTTCTGTTTGATTGATGTATAACTCCTTCAATTCTCCACAGAATCAATATCTTAAAAACTAATGTAATGAGATTTATTCATTCATTCACACGGTTGGTATAACAACCAAGTAAACTTTCAGTCAACCGCGAAGAAAACAGCAACTTTAGACATAACATTGCCACAAAGAATTGAAGTTGAGATAAGGAAAGAGAAACAACCTGGAGCTTGTTGACTGCTGATCGATCACGATATAGAAGGACGCGCATGCATTTTTCTAGCAACCTAACACCATCTTCAAAACTAAGATCTTCCTTCCACTCATCTCGAAGAATTGGCACTGCAAGGTGATTTCCAAATCCAGTTGCGAGATGATTGTCTTGATAGTGCACTCCAATCATATTGACCTACACAAACATATTCGCATATAAATATCATCGCTGAGGACCGAGACACATGTGGCCTCGTCCAAAAAAAACCACTTTAGACAATTTTAGACTATACTGAGACTAATGACAGCAAGACTCACTGTTCCAAGGTACTTTTCTCCATTTTTAACACCTCCAAGAACAAGAGAGTTCCACAATGGGTTGAACTTGTTACGCCGGTTGTACATCACACGTGTCAAGTAGCTGTGCACTTCCTTGGGCCCTAGAGAATTTCCATCATCCCACATGTTATCTTGAATACTGCAAACATCAAACAACTAAAAGGTGATCACCGACACAAAAAAAGCATGAACATATACTGATACCCACAGCCATGGAGAGGAACATATTACAGTATATAGAGAGAATTGAGCAAGATGTGTTTCCAATTTCCCTGTTGGGTTCAAAGGTCAAAAGCTAACCCTTTGTTTGGATAAAAAAGAGGGGAGATGAAATGGACTAATGTCATTTTCATTCCAAACCATTTCTATATTCCTCTCAAACTTAATTTTCCCAATTAAACAAAGGAAATTGGTCCACTTCCTATTCCAAAAAATCCTTCCACCCAAATAATGGGTAACTATTAGGTGTACCTTGCTATTAACAAACGTGAATTAATATACTTACGTGAGATCATCTAAATAGCGCAGAAGCTCCTGAAAGTCACTTATTTCTCCACTGGCACCTAGGAGAGAATGTTTACCAATAGCCTTCAATCTTTCCACACTCTTATAACGCAGAGTGGAACCATATGAACCTGAGACATGTAAATGCTTTCAGTAGAGCCTTAGAGGGTTTCCAATGTTATGTGATACTCATGAATTATCATGAACTCGTATCTCATAAACTACACCATTTGTGGTTGAATGAGAGGGGGCATGGAATTTTGAATATTTACCAAAAAAACACGAGGTATACGAGAAATTGCATGAAGTCTAGAGTGAAGAAGTCTAATGAGTTATTTTAAAGTGTCATGATATTTAGAGTAGCTAAACTAATTCCGCTTAAAACAACAATGCAAAAGAACAAAAGCACTTGAAGCAAATTAGACACACATCATGAACAACTCTACAAGACATCTCCAAGATACTTGAACACTTCATAAATCATAATCACTGCCTCGTATTGCTAAGCATCAATAAAAAGATGTTCAAAGATGCTCTCAATACAGTTTTGACATCCACAACAAGCATGCACACAGCTATTGCAGTTGTCAATGAATAAGCCTAGTTAAACACACATACGGAGTATATCACATCAAACTCAATGTTTTGATGCGTCACACAAGAATGAGACTGACTCAAAATAAGACAGAACTAATTAATCATTCACATCTGATATTTACGGGGTCTCCCTAGTGAGGGATATTTCCATCACAAACCTATGATGGGTTAAATATCACCCACATGGTAGATAAGACAAAATTAGGATGCCTAAGTAGTAGGCCTAGTAGCAAATATTTGTCTTTATCTACCCATGTGGGTGAGATATTTGGCCCGTCACAAACAACAATTTGCGTTAATCTGGAATAGCTGTATGAATAAACAAGGCCATCTTATAGAGTGATCAGTAGCAGAGCGAGAAGGAACAACGTAATAGCAGCCAGTAAAAAGTTGCATTTTTTTATAATAGTTCTGAACTCGGTGATAGCATTAACTAGTGCATTACTAGTTCCCTTGCAATTTAAAAAAAAAAAAAAAATCAAATCCTAGCTCCACCTCGAGAGTAATATGGTCTAGTATGAGTGTTTGTGGGTCACCAGAAACCTCGATCCGTAAACATTCTAATTCTAAAACAAATTGAAAGAAATTAACATATTATTGAAAGATCACATGAAAAATAAAATCAGACCTCCCATATCAGCAGCAATGAGAACTCCATCCCGATACTTGATGCCAATAACTGAAGTTCCGGTTACATAGGGAGACCTATAGAGAAAAATTTACAACACATTCAACTCCAATCAAACAACAATTTGCTCCCAATCAAACTGATCACACAGCATACTAAAAGGTGAAAACTTTAGTTCAAAGCACTTAAATCAACAATAATACCAAATGAAAAGCAATCTTAGTGTTATTTCCGTAACCTAATTGGAGGTGATTGATCGAAGATAAACCCTAGGAAGCAAAAATTGCACACATCCAACTCCATTGATACAACATTTACCAGAATATGATCCAAATCAAATTAATCACGAAAATTTAATGATAAACCTAATGAAAATCAATCTTAAGTTATCTTTTGAACCTAATTGGAGGCGACAGATGGAAGTTAACCCTAATAAGTTTGGGAAATAGCGATTAAATAGAGCGAGTGGGATGGAAAGAGAGAAGAGAGAAAGGGGATTACTGAGTACGCTGAATGTCGTCGACGAGTAAGGAGTTCTTGGAGTTGGAGTTGACGTCTTCCATGGTAGTAATTAGTAAAGCTTCGAGCTTGGAGGGTTTTCAGTAATGGCGATCTAAATGCTGTTACTTTTGTCCTGTCTCTAGTTTATTGGGGGATTTCGTTTTCTCCAAGCAAAGGGGCTTTATATATTTTTGGACCAATGCGGATCTCCCGTCCCATTTTGTGTCCCACTCTGTGTGCCACACCATACATTGAATGACACATCAACAAATGTATAATATTTGTTACTTATTTTATTTGTTGAGTAAGCGAGGTGTCATCCTGTGTATGGTGTGGTACACGAAGTGGGACACAAAAATGGAACGAGGATCTGCTCTGTTTTTGGACAGGGTATTATTATTAGGAATATTTCACAAATCCAACTACAAGTAATCCCTCCGTTCCAATCATTTCCATACATTTGGATATTATGCGCTATTTATAGATAGGAAGAGTTATCGATATAACTTCTAATATATACGATAAAATATAGTCATGTGAGATCTTGTTTAAATTGTCTAATCGAATGCATCATAAATATCATTTTTTTATAATTTTTAAAAATACGTAGCTAAAGATATAGGCAAAAGAATAAATGCATCGGCAAGTGTGAAAAAGCAAACGTATGGAAATGATTGGAACGGAGGGAGTATGAAATTAGACTCTTTTTTCGGTTAATAGACTTTAAGTTCGAATCCTTCTCGTCCGTTATATATTACTCCCTCCCATTCATTCAATGCTTTACTTCAGGGTTTCTGGTAAATCAAATGGTTTTATGGGTCCACCAAATTTAAAGTAAGTAAAAAGTTGTGATATTTTGTGTAAATAGGTGAAGGATACGACAGTTATATGGTAAAGTTTTTTGCCAAAAGAGAAATGTAAAGAATTAATTGGATTGTTCATTTATAGTAAGTGTAAAGAATTCAATGGATGGGATAGGGTACAAAGTAACTAAGGATGAGTATTGTTAAAAAAAAAAATATGGGATACCCTACAATTATTGGATTTTTCTATGGTATTCCTATTTTCCGACTAAAATTTTTGATGATGCATAATTCTTGGATACGAGTTTGAAAATCGATAAAAAAAAAATCTGAATTGATTGTGTCTATGAAATCTTTAGAGCAATTGTACTCCCTCCGTTCAAATCCAAAGGATACACTCAAGATAATTGTTAATATTTCCGACAATTTATAAAAGAAAATATAGTCATGTGTGATTTTGTTTTATTCGTTAGATTAAGAATATCGATTTTTTATAATTTATGTTAACCTAAAACGAAAGATATTGACAGTGTAAAACGTGTCTCGACAAGGGTGGATTCCAAAAAAAATGATGCATAATTATTGCATACAAGTTTGGAATCGATAATTTTTTTTTCCAAATTGATCGTCTCTATAAGATCTTTAGTTTGACATAAAAAAAACATTGATTTCCGAATTCATAATTGGGAGCTACATTAAGGGTCCGTTTGGATAACAAAATAGGAGGGAAAGGGAGGGGAGAGAAAGGGAGGGGAGGAGAGGGAGAAGGATGGTCGTTTGGATAACATAAATAAGGAGGGAAGGGAGGGAGAAGAGAATTGATAAAATTGTGGAACAAAATATATTACGATTATTAATAATAACTTGTCATTACGATTATTAATTTTTGACTCGTTTAAATATAACAACAAAAATGACTTAAAAATTGATAAAAAAAAAATTAATTTTTTTATTTGTTTAATCAATTCAACTCAATGAGTCACTCGTAATTTTTTTTATTCGCTCTATTATCCTAACCGACTCATCCGCGATGAAAAAAAAAAAACATATAAAAACTAAGTTGAATGTGTCTGAACTGAACTAAACTGAATCCGTCTAACTGGAGTACTGAATCACCAATTTCCGAGTACAGATTCAAAACTTAGGGACGGGAAAAAAAATAAAAAAATCACTAACACAGTTCTATGGATATTTGTCATCAAGTCACCCACTCATACCCACCATTGATTAAACACACCCAAGCTTGTTCCTTTGTTGTTGGCGCAACAAAATTGAAAAAGTTTGAATCTTCATCCATCCTAAACACCACACGTAGTTCGATTGCATACCTGAAACCTCAACTGGGAATATCCGGATTACTGAACTGAAATTGGAATAAATCGAGTATGGAAGAAGAGGCCAATCCCAATCCCAGCAAAATCACAGCCAAATTCTGTATCTTGGAATGAAATTGAGCTTGCTGAACTGTAATTTCCGGAGTATTAACTAATCCCTTGTTTTTACCGTTGTGAATCTTCCTCCTTAGTTAGTTAGTTCATGATTTGATTGTCTACAAAATGTTGGCAATCACGCCCACCACTTTCAAACTCAACTCCACCATTTCCAACAAGCTTAGCAAAACCCAAAAACTGAAGAAAAAACAGCGTACTCTTCATCAAATTAATCAGAACAAAGGCAACCATGTGAACCCAATTCTAATCCCCCAACCCCCACTTTATCAAACCAAATTACAAGCCCTTGATGCAGTACTTCATGACCTTGAAGACGCTTCGCTCAAAAAGGGTATCGATGTCGACACTGAGACTTTCTGTTCGCTTCTTGAAACTTGCTTCAAATTGAACGCCATTCATCACGGAATT
Source organism: Agrostemma githago (assembly GCA_958450325.1). Lineage (NCBI taxonomy): Eukaryota > Viridiplantae > Streptophyta > Magnoliopsida > Caryophyllales > Caryophyllaceae > Agrostemma > Agrostemma githago. The sequence goes on along the minus strand of OY288259.1, from coordinate 57,429,116 downwards.
CGCGTCCACAGATTAATCCCACCTAAGATTTTGAGTAGAAATGTAGGTGTGGTGTCCAAATTAGTGAGATTGTATGCTGCAAATGGCCGGGTTGAGGACGCACACCAACTGTTCGATGAAATGCCTGAAAGACAAGAATCTGCTTTTGTCTGGAATTCTCTTATCTCAGGATATACTGACTTGGAAATGTACGAAGACGCACTAGCTATATATTTCCAGATGGAGGAAGAGGGTGTGGAGCCTGATAGGCACACTTTCCCTCGCGCTCTCGCAGCGTGCGATGGCATTGGTTCCATTAGTGTTGGGGAGGAACTCCATCGACATGTGGTTCGTTACGGACTTTATAATGATGGGTTTGTGTTGAATGCTCTTGTGGCCATGTATGCTAAATGTGGTGACATTGTTAAGGCTAGGAAAGTCTTCGACACAATCAGCTCAAAAGACATGGTGTCTTGGAACTCCATGATAATGGGGTACATTCACCATGGACTTATAGGTAAGGCAACTAGTATTTTCCGGGAGATGCTTGAAGCAGGATTTCAGCCGGATGAAGTTACCTTATCGACAATCATTCCTAGGATTTTTTCAGTGAGAATTGGATGTCAATTACATGGATGGGTTCTTCGTCGAGGGCTGGAATGGTGTTTACCAATTACTAACTCTTTGATTGCATTCTATTCTAGCCAAGGCCGTTTACATCAGTCACGTTGGTTGTTTTCTTCCATCCCGAAGAAGGATGTAATCTCGTGGAATTCGATCATATCTGCTCATAGGAAAGACCCTCGAGCTTTAACCTACTTGGAGCAGATGGAAAGTAGTGGTGCAACACCAGATACCATTACATTTGTAGCCCTACTTTCGGCGTGTGCCGAGCTTGGTTTGGTGAGGGACGGGGAGTCATTATTCTGGTTAATGAGGGATAAGTATGGAATAACCCCAAGCATGGAGCATTACGGTTGTATGGTTAATATGTATGGAAGGGCAGGATTGATTAGTGAAGCTTATGAGATTATAACAAGTAAAATGGAAAATGAAGCAAGTGGAAGTGCAAGTGTGTGGGGAGCATTGTTATATTCTTGTTTCCTTCATGTTAATGCAGAGATTGGGGAGGTCGCTGCTCAGAAGCTTTTCGAGCTAGAGCCAGATAACGAGCACAACTTCGAACTGCTAATAAGGATATATCACAATTTGGGTAGATTCAATGATTCGGAGAGGGTGAGGAAGATGATGAACGACAGGGGTTTAGATTCGTAAATAATACGGCTACTTTGTATCATAAACTAATTCGATTTTATGTATGAACAACATAACAAGTAAACAAATTATTTTCTTAATCTTCTACTCCTACATTCATCCTATTTATTTATCTTTTATTTTCTTTTAAGTGATATTCTAATCAAATGTAAACAAATTATTAGATGTAACTATTTTCACTACAGTATAATTCATCTAACTAGTAGGAGTGAGTATACTTGTTCTTGAGTTCTTTCATAATTTTCATACAAAATTCAAATATTATTACTTAGTACGCTGAATGTCGTCGACGAGTAAGGAGTTCTTAGAGTTGACGTCTTCCATGGTACGGAGTAGTAATTAGTAAAGCTCCAAGCTTGGAGGTTTTCAGTGATGGCGATCTAAATGCTGTTAACTTTTGTTCTGTCTCTAGTTTTCACTAACTTCTCAAAGTCGCTGAGGATGGGGTTCATTTGCCGATCAAACCCCAGGAACCTTCCGACGAGTTGGGCCGTCTTAGACGTACAGTCAATTGCATTCGGCAGTTTATGAGTTTGAGCATCTTCGACCCCTTCGACACCAACATTGTTGCGCGAGATACTATACATTTGTAGTTCATTGTATGAAATTGGGGTTTGTACATTTTGGGTGGAATTCTTTTTTCATGGAATTTTGATTGTGTTAGACTAGATCGATTAGGATGCTATATATATAGTTCGACTAGCTCGTTATGTTTATGTTTTGATGATGTCACGTATTTACCCATTATTGTGGAATCTTTTGTTTAAGTATAAATAGCAAACATCATGTCAAAGAATGTCGAGATCAAAGGAACGTCGGCAACGAAGAGCATCGAATGTCGAGAATGAAGATCGAGTATTGATCAAACTAGAGTGTCTTAGTTGTAGTTGTATTAATGTTTTGGTAAACTAAGTAACATCGTTATAGTAACCGCGGCTCATCATCTCATGACCATAAAAAACCTAACAAAGTCTTTACAATGTTTAAAGTTGATATTTAAAATCTACGACCCAATTTGAACTTTTACACAAGCCTTGACGCATTTTTCCGGCGTGTATCCTCATCCCATAAATAATTGACATATATAATTTTTTGGATTTTTTTATTTAGAAGGCGACAAAAAATAAGTAGTACTCTCACTGTCCCGCTGTAGACACCCGTATTTTGACTGCCACGTGTCTATGGTAGTCTCCGAAAAACACCCGATGATGATCGGACGCAAACGTGACTTGGTATACTTGGATTTGGGCTCGGAATCAATAATATCCGACATGGACTTTTAGCGGAGTAAAAATCTCACAGAACGGACCTCAAATCCAGGCCCAGTGGGTCGTTCCGAGCAAAATGAGACTAATTTGGGCCAAAACCGACACTAAAGATAAATCCCGTCTTTTGGCGACCGGGTCAAAACCCGGTCAAAGACGAAACCGTCTCATAAAACAGCCAAGTTCAGTTGGCGCAGAAAATAAAATTCAAAAAAGTCAATCACAACAACAAGATCAATTCTTCCCTTATTTGTCTCGCCCAACTGATCCACTCGATCGAGTGGATTGACCCCACTCGATCGAGTGGAGCCTTTTGAACCCGGTTTGGCCCATTTGCGAAGGCACTCGATCGAGTGCACTAGGGCCACTCGATCGAGTGCCCCTATGTCGAGGGATGAAGCCTATAAATACCGCTTCACCCCCCATGCATTTCAGAATTTTTCAGAACTATTCTTAAGGCAACTTGTAGACACCCGCATTTTGACTGCCACGTGTCTATGGTAGTCTCCGAAAAACACCCGATGATGATCGGACGCAAACGTTACTTGGTATACTCGGACTTGGACTCGAAATCAATAATATCCGACATGGACTTTTAGCGGAGTAAAAATCTCACAAAACAGACCTCAAATCCAGGCCCAGTGGGTCGTTCCGAGCAAAAAGAGACTAATTTGGGCCAAAACCGACACCAAAGATAAATCCCGTCTTTTGGCGACCGGGTCAAAACCTGGTCAAAGACGAAACCGTCTCATAAACCAGCCAAGTTCAGTTGGCGCACAAAATAAAATTCAAAAAAGTCAATCACAACAAACAAATCAATCAAGTCAAAACTTCCCTATTTTGTCTCACCCGTTTGACCCACTCGATCGAGTGGATTGACCCCACTCGGTCGAGTGGAGCCTTTTGAACCCGGGTTTGGCCCATTTGCGAAGGCACTCGATCGAGTGCACTAGGGCCACTTGATCGAGTGCCCCTATGTCGAGGGATGAAGCCTATAAATACCGCTTCACCCCCCATGCATTTCAGAACTTTTTTTAGAACTCTTCTTAACGCATCGTCTTAACATACATTTTGCCCTACTTTCAACCCTACACTCTACACTACAAACCCAAAGCAAAAACACAAAAAACCGAGCCTCCGTCCCTCGATAAACCGACGCAACACACACACACCACAACTCTCATACATCCTCGATACTCCGGCGTCCCGTCGCTATTCACGAGTCCATTTCCGAGGCCTATACCTAGCATGTATGTTGAGGGTGTCCTAAACCCCATTTCGATCCCTTCTATCTCGTTTCTTTGTCGTTTATTTATCGTATTTTTGCATCATCTTTGTAATCGTAGTAACACTAACACTAACGTTTTTTATACTTTTTTTTACATTTTCATTTTCGCATCATCATTTCATTATTAGTATCGTTATTATACCGTGTATACGTAAACTAGTATCAAAATCCGGTTTTAAATCCGTTTGACTACGATGTTTGCCTAAAATCCGTCTAATCCCTTTACGAGCAACAACGGAGGTGGAGCCCTTTCGAGGAGCCCCGCCCCAACGTACTCAAGGGCGTGGCGCGATTGCAAACGATCGTAGTTGAACGTATTTAATCCCATTTCCATAATTGGTATGAAACCCGTTGACACGAAAACCGACATCACATAACCCGAAAGGGTTAGTTTCGATGTCGTGACGTAGAGGGACACATTTCGTTACTAATTCAAAATTTTCTAATCTAACGTAAACGTTTTCCTAAAACTCCGATAACGGTATTATAATCGTTCGTACACGATTATAGTACCGGAGGCCGAGCTAAATACAAATCGTGCGATATTTGTATTTGATTCGGCCGATCATCGATTTCAAGTCATAAAATGAAACGAGCTATCACTCGTACAGGGTCTACTCGACCGAGTACATATGCTACTCGATCGAGTAGCACCCATAAAAGTGGTCAGTAGCCACGATAAACGTGCACTCGACCGAGTCACACCACAACTCGGTCGAGTGGGTCCTGCAACCCATAAAATCGAGGGGTTTGACCCACAATTCAAGCCCCGACCTTTTTATTGACTTTAGTCATCACGTGCAAAGACTATCACGTGACTATCCTATTTTCAAAACCATGCACATCACGACACGTAGAACGACTTTGACCACCCTTTGACGTGATAAGTCGGGACAAGACTACGGGATATGAGATCGGGCTAGCAATATGCCACAGTCTCATATTTCCGTCCTTCGTTTAGTACACGACATAATGTGTATTTAATCAGGGTTAGTCCATCTACATATTTCGCGGTCTAGTTTACGTACGGGTCCGTTTTACCATTATTTTGCGTTGCTATTACTTCATTTATTTATTTTTTTACGTAATGTTGTATTGTGAATTCCGGGTTGTATTTCCGCCCGTGTAATTTGTACGTTATTTTATTTATTTTCGAGCTTTGTTTATTTACTTGCTTTTACGCTTTATAAACGAACCTCGCATGCTAAATCATTTCGACAAATAATAAGATGCATTAAATGACGTAGTTAACGCAAAACTCACATGTTTAGCTAAAACGCTGTTTGCATATCATTTAATCAATTTACTAGCGCGCGTACACGAACACGAACGATGTCTTAGTAGAGGCCGCCATGTGCGGGCGGGGTTGGGTGTCCTTAGTGGGCTTCCCAACACGTACCCTCACCCCTTACTCAAGGGACGAGCCCCATAAACTCTGAAATCGGAGTGGGCTTACTTTGTGTATATCCCATGACGACATAGAGTGGGCTCGTATGGTTCCGAATAACCACAAAATTCGGTGGCGACTCCATTTTGACTTAAATTTCGAACCCGAGAACAATCTTACCACGAGATTCATTCGCCTACCCAAACCCGCGCTTCGCCGCGTCGGGGTGGACCTACGTCATGTCCACACCCGCTCATTTGTTTACATACTTCATTTGGTGCCTCTATAATTTGTTTTTCTTTCTCTATTATGATCGCTATTGTTGATAATTTGATCATCCAAGTCACCAATAGTCCACATCTTATCCTTTAACAATAATCACAACCAAACCCTAATCACAAATGGTCATATCTATTTCTTGGTGTTTGTGTCAAAATCAAAGATAAACAAATAATTGAGACAAGGGAGTATTAAAAAAATGTAACGTTTTTAAGATACTATTTATGAGTAATACTTTTGTTAAGTTTGATTAAATTTATTTTAACTCAATCCTCTCACTACTAAAAGGATAGGAGGTGAAGAGGTGTCATAACCTCATTAAAAATTTTCCCTCCAAACACTATCATTCAAATAAGGAAACAAATAAAACATTAAACTCAAATAGTTATAAACTTATACAGTAATATCTAAATTCATGACAAAATAAATATTGATGTAAAATCAGAAAAAAAAAATGCAATAAGGCAATAAATAATATTATTATGTATGGGTTATTAAAAAAAATGCAATAAGGCGATAAATAATATTATTATGTATGGGTTAATAATATTAATCAGGTTAAAAATTATAAAATATTATCATTATCTTTATAACAAAAAAACATATTTATTTAAGTATATATTACATGAAATTACTTGATTATCTTGATTATCTTTGAAACTTTAAATTATTTTCTAAAATTAAAAGGTAAAACTTAAAAATGTGAAAAGTTAAAATGTTGTCAATTAGATACAGTACTAAAAAGTGATATAGTAAATAAATAAATAAGGGTTATTTCATGAGAATAATACCAACTATGTGTGTGCTTTAAATTAATACAAATACGTAATCTCATTTTAATACGAACTATGTCTTCATCAACCTCGCTTTGCTATGAGTGACCGGCTACCTGTTGAACCTCTTTTATTCAACCCTTTCTCTAACTCTTCTTATTCTGATTTACATTTTGTGTTCATTTTTGGTCATTGAAAAAAAAAAATTAATATTTCCGAAAATTCATCTTCTTTTTCATTTAATTTTATAGAAGCTATGAAAAAAATTGTTTCTATTGTTATTTTTGTTTTCACGATGACTGCAACGGACCGAATAAAATCCTAGAAAGTTACAACAAGTCACTATGACCTGTAATAGCAAGTCATAATTTCATACATAACAAAACGAGATTAATGAAAAATGAGATGACGTATAGTTTGGATTATTTTAAGAAACACATGGTTGGTATTATTTCCATGAAATAACCCAATAACGAATCCTAGATATACCGCGCATTAATGCGTGGGAACTACCCTAGTTTAGTTCAATCTAATTCAACCGCGACAAATTTTTTTTCATCTTAATTAATTAGTTTGATTAAAATCAAATCAATTGAATCAAATCCAAAGCTGGATAACTTAAGCCCACATCACCAAAGATGGTAACGTAAGTCATAACATAGAGTTGGATGGATATCTGTCGTCAAGTTACAGTCACCCACCATTGTTAAACACACCCAAGTTTGTTTCTTTGTTTTTCACGCAACAAAATTGGAAAACTTTGAACTTTGATTCTTCATCCCATCCTAAACCTCACATTCACATATAGTTCGATTGCAAACCTGAAACCTCAACTGGGAATATCTGGATTACTAAAGTGAAATTGGAATAAATCAATTATGGAGGAAGAGGCCAATCCCAATCCCAATCCCAGCAAAATCCCAGCTTCTCCATCAAATTCTGTATCTTGGGATGAAATTGAGCTTGCTGAACGGTAATTTCCAATCAACCAATCCATTTTTTTTTACCCTTTTGAATCTTCCCCCTTAATTAGCTAGTTAGTTAGTTCATGATTCCTAAGTGGGTAGATTTGTTGTTCAAATGATAGTGCTGTACTACTTATTCTACGAGTATTGCAACTTCAAATGATCAAAGATTGCAACTTTATTACCAAAAAGGAAATATGCAATTAACTACTCCCTCCGTCCCCCTCGTCGATCCTTCACTTGTATTATTCCTTCTTAATCAAAGGTAAACAAATGATCGAGATGAGTTGGATTAGGTAGGGGTCCTTTGATTCCGAAAATGCGTTGGGGTTGAAATCAAGAGTTGGGATAAGTAGAAAATGGGGAATAAATTATAGTGTTGAAGTTAAATGGGTGATTTCCTGACCTTCAAACTTCTTGCCACTGCCTCTGTTATTTTTAGATGAACCCCTGGCTACGGAGCGTAGGTGTAGGCGTAGATGGAAAATTTATGGGAAGACTTTGGGTTGTATTGGTGTGGTATTCGTCATATCAATATGGCATGTGAATGGAGCTTCTTTCCCTGTTTTCGTTTCCCATTGGAGTCAAAGATGTTTAGAGCAAAATGTATGTGTTTCTTGTATTGTGGTGGAGTAGCTCTTGAGTCGATACAAATATCAATTGCAGTTTTCATCACTGGATCATTTGTAATTTGATTATGAAAGACCGACATTCCCCTCACCCAACCTACCTACCTCCATTAGCTCACCATGAGGACATAAGGGCCTTTAGGTACTGGGGTAGTGTTGTTTGCTACTTACTTACATAAGGTGTTTTTCTAAAGGAAGATTGCTCTTCTTATAACCAATTTCTGGAAGAGCATCATCCTTATTCGAGCATGTGAATTTGTTGCACCTCGTAGGTACCTCATTTGTGGAAT